>JADLZN010000512.1:0-657585 GCA_018155175.1 Sinocyclocheilus anophthalmus
CTCCCCTCCAGTGAACTGTTAACCCTTGTGACCATGACACTGAAGTTGAACCTCAATAATTAGATCAGTTTGATACATGAACAAAGGATTCACACTTGTTTTATATAAAACAGAGATTCAGATTCATTGAAAAGACTCCAAAAATCCTGATTCTCAATGCAAAAAGGAGAGCCTAAACTCTTCATAATGCACAAGTCATATGGACCACTTTTTATACACAAAAGTCTCTTTCAAACCAAGCAGATTTCCCAGCTTTCAGACAACATTCCCAATCGTGTGGATTCCTGTTGAAATCACTGGATTTCACCCAGTCATGCACTTGAACACTGGTAAAAGTGACCGCACCTTTACACAGAGGAAAGAAAGTCGTACAGGATTGGAATCACTTGAGGGTGAATAAATAGAATTGTTATTTTGTATTTGTGAAGTGAACTATTCATGTAGTTCAGATCACTGTTTCTCCATCATACTGTTTAAGACCTGATAATCAGTCAACTCCCAATCAATTCTGTGCACGGTGAATATGAATCTAGCATAATTCTTTATGCCTCTTTTAAAATGAGCCTTACATGTGTATTGGAAAATGAGCTGGGGAATGTAGGCTACCCATCACAATTGCAAGGGACCACTTTGAACAGTGTGTGAACTGTGCCGCTTATTGCTATATCCAGATGGTCCTGGTGGGGGAACAAAACGTTCCCCTTGCCATAGGATCTCTCAGTAGGCCGTCTAGACCAGGCCTTGGCCCAGACAGATCAGCCTCCCATCACATTCGTCTTGTCCAGATTTAGGATAAGGGGGCCTCAACAGCCTTCCCGGCGGTGACATCAAAATTTACAGTGCTCACGAGACCCCCCCCCCCCTAATTCATTTCTGGGGGTTTGTCACCTCCCCACACATTGGCCTTATGCAGACATGGGGGGCTACAACCCAAAGAAATGGCCCAGTAAAAACAGCTTTCTGGTGAAGCCGAGCCACCCAAGGTAGGTCAGAACAATGGCTGCACAGGGTTTGATAATCCCCTGTGATGAGGCTGAATTGTTTGTGGTGCATGTGGAGCGCAGCTAAGGGGGACTGTCGTGGGCCGTGACAGTAGAGACTACCGCTCCATTGTCTGAGGGTTTCTCCTGTTTTGGATAAAGGGCCACAGGGGCTAAGTTGAGGGGTTGAAGGGGAACTGAAGACGCCCATGTATGTAGGTTACTGGGGTTCTTTCATGTGGCCAACCACAAGTAACCTGATATCAGCAAGAGGATCACCTACTGGGAAATATTTTGCCCGTCCTCAGTCCAAATGTTTTCCACTGCTGTTTTTAACCTCTCTTGGAAGGCTTGTGTTAGGAATGGGTTTGACATGCTACATTTTGCTATGGAGTGAGCACTACTGTCCCCCCTACAAGCGGCATAATGCTATTGTATTGCATATTCAGGATGATGTTGAAGAGGACACTAGAAACCATTATGGAGTATCATCAATTTCAGTGCCTGAACTACTGCCATCATTTGCATACACTCAGTTTTTCCCACAGGTAATGACAGGTAAAGAGCAAAGGACCATAAAACTGTACATGTTTGGAATTTCATGACTTCATAATCAAAATGGGCATATCTTGACTGCATTTGTAAAAGATCAGAGATAACTGAACATAGATATTCTGTTTTATACATTGCCATTATCAGTGTTTAATAAAATAGTACACAGGTTGACTATTTATATGGTGTTGAATCTATTGAAGAGTGTGTCTGTTATGGATTGAGCAGGTAGCTATCGGTGCATTGAATGAATAGAGTATCTCACTCCTTTTGCAATTCCAGTCACTGCAATCAATGCAGGTGCACTTCCTCTCTGTGCTGTGTGTGCGCTGTATACCACATACACACAGCAGCTCTTCCAGTCGCACAAACCAGAACAGTGGAAGCTGCAAGAATGGCTGAGACACAGTGCATCTTGGTTATTCACTAGGAAGTTAGTCTGTTGATTTCATTTGTTTGATAACTTGTGAATGTTGGGTTGCTAACGTCTGAGGAATGATGGAGGCTGTTTCAGTGCTCAGAGAGAATTGGATCTTTTTGTCAGTGTCGGTGATGCTACATTGTCACATTTTCCTGACGCTTGGCAGATATGTAGATGAGCCTGTTTGTTCATAAATGGTTGACTCTGTGTCCTTGGGGCGGGGCTTATGAGGCATACTGGCTCAGTTGAGTTCAGTGGGCATGGTCTGTGAGCACATCAGCATGATCTGTGTGTCTGATCGGATCAACCTGTTCGCCGATAGACTCAGGTGTGTCCAGCAGCCGGGGCGTCCCCTAGACGGATGCTACCGAGGAAGGTGGTGTGGTTGCTCATGGAGATGGATGTGTCCTCGTACACCATGCGGATGGAGATCCTCTGGCGGGCTCGCAACAAACACACACCCGCGGTGTAGCAGGTGTTGAATTTGCGCTGGCCGGTCTCGATGCTTCGCGTGCAGCGCAAGAATGGAGTCTTGTCAACCATCACCTCATAACTTGCTATGTCCGTGAAGTTCAGGTAATACACCTGTTGAACACACAGAAAGCAAATTGGGATAATGGTTATTGATTTCTAATCATGTTAAAGTATGTTTTATTGTATTTGTATGAAATGTATACTGTATTTATTTGTGTATAAGCAGTAGAGTTAGTCCAGGGACTGTACTCACTTCTACCTGACTATATATAAAGTATGTTCCGTCAAGTAGGACTTCCAGCTCTCCAGAGCGTGAGTGCATTTTAAACACCCTCTGATGGATGGAGATCATTCTCCAATTTTTCAACACACCTTCTGACAAATCTCACAAACAGACACCAGTAAATACTCAATCATCTGTTATGACAGCAGCGACACATAGTTAACACACGCACACGCAGGCCGCACTCTAGGAGTGTTTTCTCGTTCCCTCCGATTTCTACTTGCCTTGTCAACATTTTCACTGACCCTAACACCAATAAATTATACATTTCCACTAATCATTTCATTATTAAAAAACAAAAAAATACACACACACACACACACTCAACAATTGGAAATATTACTACAATTTAAAATAACATTTTTTTTTATGTGTTCAATTCCAAATGTCATTTATTCATTGATCAAAAGAGCAGCATGTATTTGAAATAAAAATATTTTGTAACATTATAAATGTCTTTACTTTAAAATGTCTGTATACTTTAATGTGTCCTTGTTAAATCAAAGTCTTAATTTCTTACTGACTCCATATTTTTGAATGGTAGTGTATTGTAAAGAACATTTACAATAGCCTGCGGGCCATCCTTATATTTGAGCCCTTCTTACAACCTTTAACAAATTAAAGTCATTCCAACACACAATATCAATAAGCATTATGAAGCACATATATGTAGTTGTGTGTATGTGGGGGATCATTATTTAACTCTTACCTTCTTTCACCTGGATAGTAGTTTCCTGACCTTGAAGATGCACCACAGCTGGCTACAGAAACACCATGTTTAAATTCACAAATTCTAAAAACTAATTTTCTACATACTCTTGATGCACAGACTCACTAGCATGTTAAAACTGTGTCTGATCTACACATCAAACATCCTCTTTTTTACTGAGAGAATATAACATGGAGAGATGAGCAGTGTGGAAGTGGAGATCAGGAGATGCTGCATACCTGTGTCTCTCTGTGTTTGACTTTATCTGTGCCACCTGTTGACACACAGGGGGAAAGAAATTTGTTGCTTTCGGTCTATTATTAGTTGCTTATGATCTATTCATACCAGCAGTGAATGTTTGCCTCACATCTTTGCAGCAACAAGCCTTTCAATTTAAACAATTAATTCCTATGGATTGCAAAAACCTGCACAGCAATGAAGCAACATTTCAGTTGATTTTGCAATTGTGTTGTGTTGCTCTGTTGCATCGCTCTTTGGGGGGGAATGTAAGGAAACAAAAAAACACCGAACGTCAGCGGCTTTTAATATTGGCATAATTGGAATCAGGTTTTTTTTCTCAGAGCCCTGATTAAGCCGGGACCTGATTTGTGTCCACTAGGGGGCGTGGTGGAGATTGTTGGTCATGTTGCTGTCCGTTTGCAATTGCTGACAGGCGATCGGTTAGTGTTGAGTGACAGAGTTTGCGGTGAGAGGGGAAGAGTTATTGTCAAGAAGAGATGTTGTTGCAAAGGTAAGTTTTTTGATCAATTTGAGTTAAAAGAAAGATTAAAGAAATTTTAATTGGTAAAATTTCCATAAATACTACAATTGTCCATTTTGATTTCATGGTGACTTTAAACTTGCAGCTTGCTGTGACTGTCTTAACCTGAAGGTCCCTGTGGTCCAGGTGGACCTTGTGGTCCCGGAGGCCCTGCGGGTCCAGGAGGTCCGGGTGGGCCAGAGGGACCCATCGCATTACTGCCTGGGATTCCCGGGATCCCTGGTATTCCAGGTGGACCTTGTGGACCAGGTGGTCCTGGAGGTCCAGGAGCGCCAGGGGGTCCTTTCTTGCCTAAAGAAATAAAAAACAAACAGACAGCAAGGAATGCAATGTCAGTCTATAAACTAAAACATTAAACCACTAGAAACAACTGGTGAGAAACAAAACAAACCCCCCCAAAACTGCCACATTTTTTAAGTGAAAATGATGAAATTACCTTTTTTCCTCTCTCCTCTCTTTTTTCCATTAGTTTCTGGAAGAGGTATAAGCAGCAGGAAAAGATAATCAGTTAGAAATGTATCATTTTACATTCACAATCACAAATGCAAAAAAGTTCCTCCTGGGCTGCTGCTTGTTTCTTCCAGCAAAGAGATTGATTTAATCAGACTGTTTATTTGTTTCAAAGTAGCTAAACCAGTAATGACACTAACATGACCACAGAAAAACAAACCCCAAATGTAATTTGAAGGACAATTGCTTCTGCTGGTGTCTACAATTAACACACACACACACTTCTCACTGTACAACAAACTATAATACTGAAGCAACAAATGTAGACACGTGTAAAACGATATCTTGTAAGAGTGTCTTTGTTTGTGTGTGTGTGTGTGTGGTGTGATAGAATGTGTACAAAATCCACACATCCGTAATAAAGCAAGTCTGACAAATCAGTTTTATAGTATAAAACTAGTCTAACACCACACACACACACACACACTCAGGAGACAGATCTGTGTTCCTAAGGTCTGAGGTCACTTGTGTTTGCGTTGGCTAGTATTCGGGGGTCTTTTTTTGCAATAAAACTACTTCTACTCATTTGTAAATGACTGCTGCTTTCATTCTGTTGTCTGGTGGGCTTCGCACGCGATATTTCTTTTTCTCAAAACACAGAATATCAAAAGTGAAGAGAAACAACTGGCTGCCTTTAATCTTTTCTTTTAATCTTCCTTTTTTTTCTCATTATATGAAAAACAACCGAAAGAGGGGGAGGGGGGCAACATGCACATACATCAAATCAAGCAAGCACAACAAAAACCAAACCTGACACACATAAGCATGCAAAGAACTTGACCTGCCTTCAGTACCTCCCTGCAGATGTCCCTGTCTTTTTTTTATTATAAAACAATCAGGGATGAACTCACCATGTAGCTGTTTATTTCAGCCCGAACCCTGCATCTTATTCCCATACCACCCGCAATCCAGTTTAAACAGCCGCAATTGAAGGGTGCAATTAAAAGTGATTTTACTGGCCATAGAAAGCAGATAGATAAAATGGTTAAAGAATTAATTCGGTTAAAGCATACAATTTATTTTAAAACGGATGTTTGTATACATTTTCTAGTGATTATTGAAGTGGAAACTGTAGCCAGACTGACTTTGTGTTCCTGCACTAACAACACAGTACTGACACAATGGCCCATAAAAATGCATTAATTAGAACTGTCAGGGGCTATACACATCAAATGTTTAATATTTCAATCATTTTATTTTATTACTTGTGTATTTAAGTTGCGGGTTTTCAAAATAAAGATGAAAATAAAATAAACATGCAAACACGAGATTTTCAGTGAATTCTGTTCTCAGTATGCACAAATCACCCAACTCACTTCACAAAGCCTTGGTTTGTTTCCTAAAACCTTTATGTAGTCTTTATTTCTATTCCAAAAAAATCTCATAATCAGAAAATTATTAAAACGTGTTATGTTTGTTTTACAACCCCCTTACACATTTACTTATTTAAACTTTTTGCAAACTGTTCCAGCAGCTTTTGCAAATCCACTCACCTGATTTACAAAATGTTTGCAAAACATAAGGAAAATATTCGTTTTATTAATCTCAGGTTTTGTGAAATTGTCAAACCATTTATCAACAGAGTTAATGACCTCCCTCTGGTGGTGACCGTGAGCCTCAGAGAGCTTACTTCAAGAGAAGCATCAGGAAAAGGTACCATTTATATTGTATTTGAAACTTTTGACTCCAGTTTTACACATGAATGTAGATGCAACAGAGATATTTTACAAAAGCAACTAAAATAATTATATGACAAGCATAAGTGTTTTTAAATGTTGAAATATAAATAAAACAAATATAAAAATTGGTCTGCATGTGCGCACACACACGTTTGTGTACATGCATGTGCGTCAAAAGAATTTTGAGGGAGGGTTACACGACATTGGATATGTCTGTGTTTGTTTTAAATGGGAGAAAAAAGAAAGAGTGGTAAAAGTCTTTAATGAATGGAACAAATTAGCATCAAAGTCAGACAATATTGGAACCATATTTCACACCAAACATGCAGCTGCACACACAAACACACCGAACACCAGCTGCACATTCACAAAGTTCATGTTTAGGAGGCCACAAAGTGAGCGAGTTTGTGTATGTCCATGTGCAAGTGCTTTGACCCATGAATCTGATAACTGGGAAGATGACAGTATGACTTTTGATCACAAGACGACATTAAAAATGGCTTCCTTATTAAATCATGCAATTAAATTGACACTAGATGGAATAACTTGTAATAATACTCACCTAACACAGGCTGATGCTTGGATTTTATACTCAGATTTAATCAATTAAAATCTGTTGTCAACATTTCATGGAAATTTAGTTCAACAGAAGTACAACTAAGCTATAAAAATCAACTACAATTTGACTTGTGTGTGTGGACCCTGTTAAAATGAGCTCACAGTGATGAGTGAGGTCTATAGTTTCAAACACACACATTGAGCTGTATGCAATATCCTATATGTCTACATAACAGTATGTTAGGGATTTATTAACATCCATACACTGCTGTCAAATATACAGAGATTTACACCTCAGCATATTACAGACATTGTTTCCATCCAAGTGCATCTGCAGCACACCTGAGCGTGCCACTCTACTAGTGTGTGTAAGAGAATTTCATGTACAATTTAGTGCACAAGACTCGCACACAGACACAACAATAATTTGAGAAACACTGGGTCTCATTCACTACTTAATAAATCATTTTACTAATGTAAATGTACTTACATGACTTAAAAAGATGAGCTTACAGTAAGGGTAAAGTTTGTTATTCTCAATAACAGTTGAACCACAATAATTTCCTTTTGTGTTTAAATTGATAATTTGCCAAGATGGGCATTTTAAAAAAAAGAAGTGCATTTGACTGTTCACACGCGGTTACATTATCACAATATAATATTGCACAACTGTCTAGTGCTGAAATGGGACTGGGGTAAAACATTACAAACTGCTCTCAGGGCTTCTCTTTTTTATTTTCTGTAGCCCTCATATTCTCATTAATCTCAGAAAAAGGTGAGATTTCAGTGAAACCTCGTAGTTTTTGACAGTCCTTCACCCAAATCCTTATCTTTTAATTAACTAATAATCTAATAATAATAATAATAGTAGTAAAGTAGTAATAACACTATACTTTACTAGTACTACTTCTACAATCAAATATTATTTTTCTACTATATATTAAGGGCTGTGCAAAAAATCGAATTCACTGACAAGCTACACAAAATCGCGTTAAAAATTGCAGGTGATTCATTGCCGATTTTGAACACGATTTTGCGTAGCTTGTCAGTGAACTATACGGCTTTGTGTAGTAAATGCTGCTCTATCTGAAAGCAAGTGCTGGAGATTTACTACTAATCAAAGGAGCGGCTTTACTGACGAGATGATCATGAAAAATCACATTCGACTTTTTGCACGGCCCTACTATATATTCAGGTTGAAAGTTGATGAAGTAGAATACGACTAAATTGGACCAAAGAAAGCAATGTCTTAATATTTAAAGTACAACCTTTTATGTCATTCCTCCAATGTGCAATTATAAAGCCTTAAAGGGTTACTCCACCCCAAAATGAAAATGTTGTCATTAGTCACTTACCCCCGTGTCGTTCCAAACCCATAAAAGCTTTGTTTGTCTTCGAAACACAGTTTTTGAAACTATTTTGGATCTAACTCTGGTAGGCTTGTGACTGTCCCGATGACTGCCAATTACATTACACTTGTCAGGCCCAGAAAGTATGAAAATATTGTCACAATAGTCTGTGTGGTGTGGGCTGACCCTACAATACCACAGTATACGCCGTTTGCGTTTAGGGATACTCTCCAAAATGGCCTACGTGCACGGCAGGAGACAAATTGTTGAATAAAGTCGTTATTTTTGTTTTCTTCGCGTACAAAAAGTATTCTCGTCGCTTCATGAAATTCAGATTGAATCACTGATGGCAGATGGACTATTTTGACTATGTCTTTTATACTTTTCTGGGCCTTGACATTGTTATTTACTTGGCAGTCAATGGGATAGTCGCAAGCCTCCCGGTTTTCATCCAAAATATTTTGGGGAGTAACCCTTTAAGGATATCATATAATTCCTTACTGTACTTTACTGTACATCTCATTTGTTGACATTAATCCGCACTATATCATCTACCCTATATGTAGCATCATCAGTAACCTTGCTTTCCAGACATCTGCTTCAGCATCGTTTGAGATGGCATGCGTGCACATTATCTGTGTTGTATGGGTATTTGTTTTGGCACATGACGCACACAGGTGTAAAAGCTGAAACAGTAGAACTCCCGATCAGAGCCAGTGACTGCACAGCCATAATCAAAGCCAAAACCACCTGCCAATCAAACTGCTGCCAACTGGAGCCAATCACGGCTATGGAAAGAGGAGTAGGTAACCAAAGCTTGAGTCCGCCAATGAAAAAGAGTGAGAGAGGTGCAATATCAGTTTGTTAGAAGCTACAAGAATGGAAAAAGGAGAGGGATTTCATGTATAAACTACTGGTGCGCACAGCATACCCCAATAATGAGTAAGATGGAAGGAATGAATAAGGGGGAGAGAGCGAGTGAGAGGTAGCATGATCAAATGAAGAAAATGCATCTCGTTCTGAACTCTAAACCACATGAAAGAAAAGCGCTGGGCATCTCATCAGACTTTATCTCACGTATACACATACACCCACACACACACACACACACCACCCACACACACACACACACGGTCTTAATTACGCTTCTAATTTCATGAATACCACCACCAAGATAATTTTATTTACCTGAACGTTTGGTACGATGAATGACTCTCTCCAGCTCTCTTGTGTGTTCATCCCTCCATCTGCTCTGTGAAGATGAAGGAATAAGTTTTTTTTTAATGTACAGTGCAGAAGAATAAAATTAATTCATGATGCTGTTTCAAAGCATTTTACATTTCAACTCCAGCTTGAGTTTGAGCCAAGACATGATCAATGAAACTAATCCACTTCTTCATAAAATAAATGTCACCATGTAAACTAAAACTACACACACACACCTCTGCTGAAAGACAACACTCTGAACATAATGAGCATAATGTGTGTGTTGAGAAACCCTGTGGATTTACAACAGTAAGACATTCCAATAGGATGATCCAGCACACAAACACACACAAAACCCCATAAACTTAATAAATTATTTAGAAAGGAAATAGCTTTCTTATCATTATCTCGCATATGAACAGAGTAATAGCGCTGCAAGCCTTAAACACACGCACAGAGGAAGCACAGATATTCTTACTAAATTGATGAGGTTGAAAGAGTACAAACTTTCTCTTCCTTTGCTTCTTCATGTTTTCCTTCATTTTTCCCTTCCATTTCTTCTAGGGATGCACCGATACTGGTATCGGTATCGGGCCGATACTGAGCTTCTGTACTCGTACTTGTTAAAATTCCCCGATACCAAACGCCGATACCACAAAGCATGTGATAAGCGCCATATTCAAACAAAAAAAAAACACAGACAATAGAACAACAGACAGCAGAAAGGAGTTAAAGATGTCTACTACGAAGTATATGAATGCAATTAATATAATATTAAACATTCAGTATTCCGCCGTAGAGCTGGTGTGCTGATAACCAATCTCGCTGAGTGGATTGGAGCGCGTGCTGCGCAGATGCGTCAAGCTTGTCAGTGAATAATCTTTCTCACAGACTCATTGGAAAGTTTTGTATTTTCCGGAATCGGGATATGTCAAACAAGTAAGTAAACAATGCCAACGACTTCTGGCGAAAGGGAATCTAACAGATTTTGTGAAATGCGCTAGGCTGTACTACTGTCCTCTCATTCTGCATCAGTACAAATACGTGCACGTGTTGAGTGTGTTTTGCTTGCTTGAGTGTTTCTGCATTATATGAGTGGCTTTGGAATATAAATCGCAGCACGTTTCAGATTAAAAAATTGCTACTTCTATTTCTGAAAATATCACAGTTAGGAGATTTATAACGAGTGGTTCCCTGCATTATTACAGCAAAGCACGTGATTACAGTACTAAGCCGCTGCAATGGGGCAGCTCCAATGCTAGTAAATTAAAGATGATGTACATAGAGCAAAAAAAAAAATGAACAGTGAAAGTAACAAAAAATTGTAAAATACATTTTAATGGCCATAAAATAACCGAAGGATATACAGTCAAAACAAAAATGATTCAGAGACCAGATATAATTTTTTATATTTTTTACTAGTGGGTGCAAGACACTATAGTTCATTTATGTAAGTGATGACAGCAAAATAAAGTAAACCGTGACAAATCACACCCAAAACTTCTTCATACAGTGGACTACCAGTAAAAACTGATACAAATTTGGGTCCAAAAATTATTCAGACCGAGTCTGGGAAAAAATTGAAGTTGAGTTTTGCATGAAGCTGGGTGACAGCATGCCTAGGAGACTACAGGCTGTCATTAAGGCCAAGGGTTGCCTGACTATGTATTCATAGTTGTGTAAATACTGTCCTACTAACAGCTGTCTGAATTATTTTGGTTGATTGTAATCTATTACATACCTTTCTATCAAAATTATCTAACATTATCAAGATGAATTTGTTCTGACACAGTGTAACTCTGATCTTGTCATATTTTATATCCATTTTCTAAACTATAGCGAATAAAGTTTGATAATGTGAGAAATGTTGAAGGTGTATGAATAAATTTTGGTTTGACTGTATTTATTTGATAAATGAAGTTAACCAACTCACATTATACATACCCTTTTGGTTTCTATACCCAATATTTAAAAAAATTTACAAATACAATGAAAATATCGGTATCGGCACTCGGTATCAGCAAGTACCAAAAATAAAAGTATCGGTATCGGGCGAGTACTGGAAAAAGTGGTATCGGTGCATCCCTAATTTATTCCTTTCTTTCCTTCTCCTTTCTTTGCTTATTTTTCTTTATTTCAGTTCTTTATTCTTTGTATGCATATAAAACACTCCTATTGTAAATGTGACTCTTTGAGATTGCAATAAGAGCTTGTTCAGGCAGACGGTGGACACACACACTCACACAGCTCATCATACAACTTAAATTCAGGGATAACTATCAGGTCAGGATACTTCAGGAAAGTCTGGAGTTCCCATTTATGTTTATACACAGTGAATGAAAAGGTTGAGAGAAGAGTAACTCTGGGTCAGTTGCAAGTAGCACATTATCTGTGTCTGTGTCAGAGAACATGACCCTGCTGTTCTTCACAGTAGAATCACATTACAAGACCTAGACTGCCATTGTCATCTTCAAGCGAATTGCAGATTGTTGAAGAGAAAGGAGTCGAATTCACACACACACACACACCAACACACACACACACACCACACCCAGCCCACACACACACACACACACACACACACAGATCAGGGTTAGCGGGGTCCTGTAGCGTGTCTGGGTAAAACTCTGTTATATGTTATTAGAGAAGCCACTAAATCACAAAGTTCAGCCCCAGAGTGCATTGGGTGTCATGTGTATTACATTCATCCATGTGAAACAGTGACACGTAAGTGTGAATGCATGTTAAAACCAGTAAGATGACACTTTTAGATCTGTAAACAGCTTGCTGTGTCACACTTTGTTTTTTAATCCACTTCGAGTTTGAAATCAGACACTGTAGGCCTGTCTTCCTGCCAGAGGATGTTCCAGCCTTTGGACATGATGTTCTGGCTCAGAGTCTGTGTGCGTGTGAGAGAGAGCGCATTGAAATCATTTCTCCAAGCTTACAATGATCTGCTTATTTACAATTATGATAAGTAACAAAAGAAAGAGAGTATGCAGGTTTAATTACATGTACTTTAGGGACCAAACGGACCCTAGAAGTTAGCCAAATCTCACAAAACCTGTCTTTGGGGACATCCGAGTTGCCATCAAAAGTAAAAGGGATTTATAAATAAAGCAAATAATGAGTTTCTAATATTAAACATGCAAATGTTTTCTTTTAGATGTACGGTTTGGGTTAGACTGCAGTAATTATAATTAGCTTTAAATATAAACAATAGAGGTCAATACGGTATGTCCTCATTTAGCAAGACGTGTGTGTGAGAAACAGCTCTGTGCAGTCTAGACCTTGTAACGCCGACTCTAGTGCGCGCGACGTCTTATCTGTCCTCTCTTTTACACACACACACACACACACACACCACACACACACACACACACCCACACACACACAGACACCACACACACACACCACACACACCCACACACACACAGCAGTATCACAAGAGATGTACAGTGGGAATATTTATATGGTAACACTAGAAAAAAAGTGCAGTTTGTTCACATTAGTTATATATATACACACATATATATATAATTCTCTGACTGCTATTCAGTTAGAGATTTTGGTAAGCAAATTTACTTTTATTCGCACGGATTCATTACATGATCACGTTACAGTAAAGAGATTTTATAATTTTTCCAAAAATCTATATTTTAATAAATGCGTTCTTTTACTTTTATTCATTATATATTGTAACAAACAACATCATGTAAATGTGTTCACAACAATATTAAGCCATTTTCAACATAATATATTAAAAATGTTTTCTTAGTAACAAATCAAGCCACATTAGAATGATTTCTGAAGGATCATGTGACACTGAAGTGGAGTACTTGGTGATGAAAACTTTCCGCTTTGTCATCACATTATAAATTACATTTGAAAATAGATTAAAATAGAACAGTTTATTTTATAGTAATAACATTTCACATATTACTGTTACTTTTTACATACTGTTTTATTTACTTCTTTCAAAAACATTTTATAAACCTTACACTTTTGAACAATAATGTACCAAATGAATGAATACGATCGAACTAAACCTTACTGTAAAGTGTTATCAAAACACACTAGAGGACACAAGTTATAGTGAGAGAGGGAGAGAGAATAGTCTTTCTTTAGACCACCCACAACCTGATTTGTCAAATGCTCCATCAAGCTAAAATTGCTTCCCTCAAACGCGTGTCTGCATGTGTGTACATTTCTTCATGCTTGTAAAACAAGAGATTGTGAACAGATAAACGCTGCTGCATAATGAATACGTGCGTGTGATTAGTTTGTCAGTTGTCACCGAGGACAGATACACTCACACCCTCATATGTACATGTGTGTAGACTCACACATACACATGTGTTGCTCTGAAACAATATTTATAGTAAGGGAACACGCTGTATGAGGCCTAATTTATTTCTGTTTGAATTGTATGACATTGCGTGTTGAAGAAGTTGTGTATGTGTGTGGTCTGAGCTAACGGTAGCATCTATTCCACTCATACTTATTTTGACATTTTCCATTCTTTCCGCTGACAGCCGGAGAAAAACGACCTTTTTAATCAGACTGACCACACACACATAATAGCAACACAAACACAGCACAACACAAAAAAGCGTGTGTGTTTCACATTAACTACACTACACTTCATTAACATTATTCTTGTTTTTCTGAAACATTAGGGGCTATTCTTTTTTTAAACTTTCCCTCTCCACAAACAGTTTTAACCTGTTGTTGACCTGTTCTGACACGAAAAAACATCATCATCTCATTTAAAAACTTCTCACAATGCAATGTGTTTTTTTTGTAATGTGAAAAGTGACCCACAGTCACTTTTCACTGTGGGTTTTTAACTAGGTCCGAAATGCATTACGTTTGCATCATCACCATGATTACCACTGCTAGCACTCAGGAGTAGAAGACAGCAGCGTATCTGTGTCAAATCTTTAATTAGATTCTGATTCACAAGCTCTCAATTTGATTCCAATTCATTTAGGCATATTTTGATTATAGTGTCCATTTTGCTTACGTAAGAAGGAAATCCTCTCTCATCTAATGCTGTTAGTTATACAGGGACTCTTCTAATTTTGGTACGTTATAAAAATATTTGTGTTAACCTTTGTTTAACATACATTAAATCAGCACAATCCAAAACTGCTCTGTAAATATCAACTGATATAATCTTTAAATTGCAAATAATTTCTTGTGCAAAACTATAACCGTTATTATACGTGTAAAATTATTACAAAATTCTAAACTCATCGACACTTCACTCACAAACCCCCATGAAAGTGTATGCAGTTTGAGTCTTTTTGAGTGATTAAATGAATGAACTTGTTTGAATGAAAAGGTTCTCATGAGTCATTTGATCGTGGAGCAGATTACACTGGTTTTGATGTATGTATTTGATTCACTAAAAACTAATTTTTACTTAAAAAAAAAAAAGTCTACTAGTGGGTCAGCATTTACTTTACGTAAATGACTCATTTTGTGTTGTGCAGGACTAGCAGTCTTCCTGTTTCTGTTGAGATAATATGGGTGAAAATTGAAAACATATCTCTATTGCCTGATTCATGATGCTTGCATTGCCATAAACAGAGTAAAAAATACAAGTCATGTATGAATCACGTAGTTTCTGTCAGGTTTGGGATTCATTTCAGGGTGGTGAAAGAATTTTGGCTTGTATGCAAACAAATTTTGTGAAAGAAAATCACTCTGTGTTCATTTAATTTTTACTTTCATATAATACCAAAATATATCTGGCTATTACAGGTTATTAGATAAAGATCTTGTGTGGTTCACTGTTGTGCATTTAAGTTTAGAAAACTACTTCTACTCCAACCAAACAAACTGAACTCTGATCTTAAACAGACTCAGATGCGCACAAAAGATCTATTATGAAAGCGCTCAATTATTATGTTCTTAGCAGTAAGAGTTAGTTTTTTGCAAATCATGTTCATTATTACTTCAGGGATGAAACCCTCAAAGATCAAATTGTGAGCCCCCCCCCCCACAAGATACCAGATGCACAATAAACGTCCATCCGCATATTGTTGATTGTCCATTACCATAAATTAAACACTGATGGGTAGAGATCTGCTGACAGAATGGCATGATATATCCTGAACGTTCTAGAAGAAGAAGGGAAATAATGTCAGGATGGATTCAAATGTTCGATAGTTTGACATAATGACCCAATCACAGAGCAAGACAACAACCGCTTTGAGCAGATGTTCTTATTGTTGAGAATGACCGCAGTCCTCCTGGACCAATGAAGCTGACTTGACATCATACAATTAAACTCCTACGGAGATACAATCCTCTAGAGACACACACACATATACACAAACTCAAGTGTGTGTGTGAAATGTGTATGAAAGTGTGATGCTCAATCGGAATGTAATCTAAAAACTTTGCATATGAAGACTTTCGTTGACATGCGGAGAAGAGTCATATGCCTAGAATCAAGTGGAGAATCTGACAGACTGCAGTGGTAGTTTAGTGGTTAAGGATCTGGGCCTCTAGCTGAAAGATTGGAAGATGTATTCCAGGAAATGGAGAGTTTCTGAGATCACAGCCAGCTCTATCACCATTACTATGTTGTGAGAGGCAGTTAATCCTACGCCGCTCCAGTGGGACAATCTCTACGACCGGTCAATCATAAATCTCACGTCATCACCATCATTAGACAATCATTTGCAGCTATTTAAGCCAAGAGTTTAATAATAAAAATGACATAGCTAGAGCCTTAAGAAATATTGATAAAAGTTGTTGAAAATAAATAAATATATACAGTCATGGCCAAAAATATCGGCACCCTTGGTAAATATGATCAAAGAAGGCTGTGAAAATTAATCTGCATTGTTAATCCTTTTGATCTTTTATATATTCCTAAAAAATCACTAAAATCTAACCTTTCATTGGATAATAAGAATTTAAAATGGGGGGGAAATATCATTATGAAATAAAGGTTTTTCTCAAATACACGTTGGACACAATTATTGGCACCCCTATAAATTATTTTGAGTAAAATATCTCTGAAGTATATTCCCGTTCATATTCACAATTTTGTGCACTCCAGAGTGATTATGAACATGAAATTATCCAGCCATGGCTTCCTGTTTCACAGAAATATAAATAGGAGGGAAAACAAAGTCCAAATTCCCTTAATCATCCATCACAATGAGAAAAACCAAAGAATATATTTCTGATGTACAGCAAAAGATAACCGAGCTTCACAAATTAGTGAAGTTGCTTTAAGAAAAGAGCTAGAGCAGTGAAAATTCCCATTTCCACCATCTGGGCAATAATTAAGAATTTCCAATCAACAGAAAAATGTTACAAATCTGCCTGGAAGAAGACGTGTGTCTATATCATCCTAATGCACGGTGGGCGTGAGGATGAGAGTTTGAGTGGCTAAAGACTCTCCGAGGACCACAGCTGGAGAATTGCAGAATACAGTTGAGTCTCGGGTCAGAAAACCTTAAAAAAAAAAATCAAACAGCACCTACATCACCACACATTGTTTTGGGAGGGTTTCAAGAAATTCTCCTAGCTCTTCCAAAACAACTCCAGCATATCTGTTGTCATACCACTGGAACTTCAAATGGACTGGCTTCTATGGTCAGATGAAACTAAAAAAATGAGTTTTTTAGCAGCAAACACTCAAGATGGGTTTGGTTCACACAGGAATAAAAAATACCCTGTGTGTAGAATGAAATATACTGCTGTATTTTTGATGTTGTGGGTCTATATTTCTGCTGGAGGTCCTGGACATCTTGTTTAGACACATGGCATCATGGATTCAAAAAATCAATAAGTGACAGACTCAGTTAGAAATCTTATAAATGTACCATGTTTGGATCTTCTAACCGTACAATAATCCAAACACAAACCTCAAAAACAACACAAAAATGGGTCACTGAGCACAAAACCAAGCTTCTGCTATGGCCATTCCAGTTCCCTGACATGAACCCTATAGAAAGTGAGTGTGGTGAACTGAAGAGGAGAAGTATCAACATGCAGTTGGAAATCTGAAGGGTCTGGAGAGATTTTGTATGAAGAAATGGTCTCTGATCTCTTGTCAGGTTTTCTCCAAAACCATCATGCAATATAGGATAAAATTTAGGAGCTGTTAAACTGGCAATGGAGGTGTCACAAAGTATTGAATAAAAGTGTGGCCGTTATTGTGGCCAATGTGTATTAGAGAAAAACATTTATTTCATAATGATATTTCCCCCCATATTAAATTCTTATTATCCAATGAAAGGATAGATTTTTGTGTAAGTAAGATTTTTAATAAAAGATCAAAAGGATTAACAATGCAGATTAATTTTCACAGCCTTCTTTGATCATATTTACCAAGGGTGCCGTATTTTTTGGCCATGACTGTATGTATGTATAATATAATATTTTTTTTTTTGGGGTCACAATGTCAATGATGCACGGGAAATGCATTTGTCCTTAAATAACAATGAAGAAATATAGACAAAATTGTTTCACTGTTCATTATTTACAAACTTTTGTCTGCAAATGTCATAAGGACTCATTCAATTTAAAATTTTGCTAAACATTTTTTGTCAAAACCATATGAAATCAACATGGATACAGTGAGTACACTGGATTTTAAAAATATTTTTCTGTCCTTATAGACACTGTCAACTGCCATTAACACAATAGCGACATACATACTTTTTTGTGATTATGTTACATTCAGAGCATTTAGATGATGTTACGGTTCATTTACGCAGAGCACATGGCTTTAAACAACTCGGATAACTTTGTAAAAGGGTTTAAAAGAAAAGGCTCTGGTAGAGTTTGAGCAAAGTATGTCAAGGTTGTCGAACGGTTTGTGTCAGGTTGCGAATGAGAGTGAGAGACCTTCACAACAGTTAATGATGTCACTCCCTCAGTGGAGGGATCTTTTTACCGTGGCAATCTGATTACAGCTGTGCTTGCTTTGGCTAAAGAGCACATCAGAAATCAAATGTTCTCTGGCAAGAGTTATATTTTCTCAAACACACACAAAGTGTGTTTCCGAGCACACAATACTGAATGGCAGGTCAGAGCAGTGTTTGACCTGATAGGAATGCAGACTTGAGTTTGGTACAAGACGATTTATAAAAAAAAAAAAAACACACGTTCATTGTACAATGTTTTATAACTCAATAAGCTAATGCCGCAATGGTGGTTAAAATGGCTGGTAGTTCTGTAAAACACACACACATAAAGAAGAGTGCCAGACCTAATGTGACAGTGGTCTCAACATGTCTCACCTCATAAGCGGTGAGTTTCTCCAGTTAGAGGGCAGTGTGACACATACAGCATGGACAGCTGGATGTGTGGTTTTTACTCGTACAGCTGGAGCCCATCTGGGACCAACACTGGATGAGATGTGCATACACACTCACACAAACATACACACACTTGACACACAAAATGCAAATTGGGATAAACTCTAACTGGCCTCTTCATCAATAGACCCCTTTCTTCTCTCCTGTTATATCTACATATCCTCACATCACCTTGTCTTCCTCCATTATGAAGATAAATTATCCAGATAGACTACAAATATGATTTTATTCATAAGTTTTAAATCCAAACTATGAGATAACCTTTGGAGAAATCTGGATAAAAGAACAAAAAAGGAAACACAAGACAACCTTCTGATGACCTAGTTACTCTTCGGTCTGCAGATTTCAGTGTTAAAGCTGATCAAAGCATGTGTTCCTGCTTTGATACTGCTGTTAGTGTTGGATTCATTTCCCTCTGTCTTTTCATCTATTATTGCTCTATTTCATGTTACATCCCACGGGAGAAAAAAAGCATTATTTCATCATTCCAACATGCAAATAATAAAATAAAATAGAAAAAAACATTAATCTCCAACGCAATATGATCACTATATATGTGTCATGGATATGGCAATGATAGCTTGACACAAATCAAAGGTTGGCGATCAGATCACATCAGAAGGTTGACAGAGTGGCACTTCTCTGTGGAGGGGAAATGTGCTTAATTGTAATGAAATTAATTTACAGTACATTAAATAGACTACAAAATAAGCTCCATTTTCCCTCAAAATATACATTTTGCTGATTTTAAGGTGAAATATATTTTAGGGCTACAAATTTCCAATTCAATTTGGATTCACAAGCTCTCGATTGGATTGGATTTCAATTTCAGTGTAGAGAGGGTTTTGTGAGACTATTTGTAACGGTAAATCATAATTTAGTGAGTCATTCTGAATGTCATTTTAATTTATTTTATGTTTTTAGATGTTGCTCAAGTTTAGTGGAGGTCTCGGAGGATTCCATTATGATCTCTGTATATAGCAGCAGGAGCAGTGATGACTGCTTCTTCAGTGCATTGGTCAAAAAGATTTGAGCTCTCATATTGAACTCGATTTTATATGTACACACAGTTCAGTGAACATTCACAGATTAACTAAAAAAAGCAAGCTTTACCATCTTAAACATTTAACAACACACCTACATATGACCAAAACAATGCTTGATATAGATTTTTGTTTTGGGGGACAGATGCAAAAAGGAGAGCGATTAAGAGGCAAAAAGAGAATGAAAGATGTAAAGAGCTGTTTTGAAGATGTAGTCAACAAACTGACAGATCTGCCATTTCTGAAAAACACCCATCTTACTCCAATTCACACGCACACAAACACAAGACGACAGATGCTTTGTGTTCCACTGATAATTGTTGGCTATAAATATACATTTACTCACATTACACACTCTCACAGTGCATTCTCGCACAGTACAGCAGCAAAACACACCACACTAAAGATTTATTACTGGGCTGCATATTTGAGGCCAACCAAATATCAGAGTTCATAACACAGTAACAAAGGAATGAGAGGAACAGCCATTATGCCCTCTATTACAGTAAACAGACCAATATCCAATTTGAAGAAGCATTTTCTTCTAAAAAAAAATACCACTCAGCAGAAATTTGTGGTTCTGCAAATACTGTTAGAAAGCAAAATAAAGTTGATTGAGAACTAATTATTTTTCCTCATTTAACAACCGAAATCCAGAATTTATAATTCTGAACAATTAGCGTCACCAAAACTTACTGGAAAAATAGCCCTGCCACCATTTTACATGGTTGCCTGCACCAAACTCACTCCATTGGTTGAGCCAGAAGTTGACCACTCAAACAAACAGAGCAATGTTTGAAAGCGCCAGAGATCCTCAGTGTTTACACATTTCGGGAAGTCATCCTTGGAGTTGTCTCTGCATATTTTCCTGGGATAGCAGAAAGTATGTTAACAGAAAAAAACAAAAACAAAATAGCTTCATGTAGCGATGAAAGAAATATTAAAAATATATTTACCAACATGATCTCATGAGAATTCTTATGTAATTTACACAAAATGCGGTTATACAAAACGTACATTTACTTACGTTTGCACAGACACTGAAACGTACAATACTCAGCTCCCTGATAGCGGGAACGAGACATTGTGAAGATCGCGAGGGAAACTCCTCTCCTTCTACGAAATCCTGAAACCTTATAGGATAACGCCAGTACAATAAACTAGCCAATTGTCGCTAATCATGCAAATCGCATGTAAATACTTACAAGCCTGTCTCGTTCCCGCTCTCAGTGAACTGAGGTTACGACAGCATCCGGAGAAGTTCCCTTTCTAGCATTCACTCTACATTGAGAAGATCAAGATGGGAATGGTATACAATCCCGCCGTGAGAGCGGCGAAGATCAGCCTGAACCAAGGGCTAAGACCACACCGAGCAGAATGAGGTAGAACAACACACAATTCCCAACCAATAGCGACACTGCTAGGAAAGCCCGCAGCTGATAGGTGGAGCTAGACCAATGAGCATCTTAGCTCAGGTATACTAAATTAGCATATCTGGCCAAAATAAATGAGCGGCTTCACTAAATACAGGGCAGAAACAACAACAGTAGCAAGGAAGCACTGTGCAATGTAACAAAAGCACACATATAAGCAGATAGAAATAAACTAGAAGAATAAGTGAGGTTAGTGACTCACCGAGATCACTTGAGACACCAAGGATGGCACATCCAACTTGTCAAATCTGGTGAAAGTATTCTGTGAGGACCAGCCAGCTGCAAAGCATATATCCTGAATAGATGTGCCTTTAGACCAGGCCCATGAAGAGACTTTAGATACTGCTCATCCCTTGGTACAGCCACCATAGCACACAAAGAGCTTGTCAGACTGTCGAAAAATGGCAGAGCGGTCAATATAAATTCTTAAAGCCCTGACAGAGAGTAACACTGCAGTCCCCAGGCCCAAAGCGAATACAATAACCGTCCACTGAGAGCGCATAGAGATCTCCTATGCGCTTAGCCAAAGCAAGGGAAAGAAGCTGAGCAGTTTTGAGGGAGAGCTCCCTCACAGCAATGGATACCAAGGGCTTGAACGGGGGTAGAAAGAGAGCTTTCAGAACCAGCGCTAGGTCCCACAGCGGCACCGACAGTGGGCTTGGGGGATGTAATCTCCTCGTTTCCCTGAGAAATCTGACCACCAGCGCATGCCTCCTGATCAAATGCCCATCAACCAGGGAATGAAACGAAGCAATAGCGGCCACATAGACCTTTAGCATTGATGGTAGACTCCTGCTATCTAGCCTGTGCTGCAGAAAACGTAGAACATCCGACACGGGGCAGATCGCCAGACCGATATCTCTATCACAGCACCATTTCACAAACACTCCCCATTTAAGAGCATACAGGCACCTAGTAGAAGGTGCACGAAACTCATTTAGCATGTCAAGCACACGGGGAGGCAGGGCACTTAGCTCCTCTAGGACCCCTCAAATAGCCACACATGAAGGCTCCACAGCTCCGGGGCTGGAGTGCCATATCGAGCCATTTGCTTGAGAAATCCCTCCTGATGGGGATTCGCCAAGGGGGAGCCACCAACATCTCCCTGTGGTCCAGAAACTAAGGTTGAATCTGCCATATTACGGGGGGGGGGGGGGGGGGGGGGGACCTTCTCTCTTAACGCCTGAGTCTTCTAGCACATCATCAGAGGCAAAATCTTCACTGGAGGGAACGTATTTGTGTGCTGTAATCCAAATCTTAAGAATCACAGGCCTGAAATTGGTACGATTGAAATAGTGGCTAAAACATGGCTTATTATGACTACATAACCAGCTCTCCCTTCCAAGATGCACAATAATCCTGATTTATAATTGAGTCGTCGACGAAGAAATCAAATACACATAAGATAAAGACAATGGCTGTGATTTGCAACAGTCGCTTTGTCGCGTCCAATGTAGAGTCTTAAGCTGTTGCGGCGCGGCATGACAACCAGGGCCGCATTAACGCACGAGCTTCAACAAGCTCAAGCCCAGGGGCCTACATATGGGAGGGGCCTACTGGCTGCAGGGAAATTCTGTTTTTCGAATAATTATTTGGATATATTTGCAACAGCAACAACAGGATTCTGTAAACAAACACAAACTCATTTTCAGCGATGCCCTGCTTGTAGTATATGAAGGGAATGGTTCAGTTTAGGTTTCCCCCATGCAGTTTGTATAGTTGGTATGTTCCACCGATATACTGTGAGCGGAATGCACAATGCACTAGTAAAGAAGCCTAGCATGAGAGCCATTCTGTGTACATGACTTTATGCTATGATTTAATTAATCAACGCGAGCACAGCATGTTTCAAATTAAACGCAGTTAGCAACCACCAAATAGCCTAGATTCAAGTGATAATTTTGATCTACTAATGTTGAAAAAATTATATTTTGTGTTTATGGTGTTTAAATCATACCTGTAAACTTGTAAAGTTTTGATGGCATTTTTTTCATATTACCTCCCTATAATGCCTGTAATAAAGTAGGGCTTACTTTATGTAAAGACTATAGGCTAATTCTGCTGCTCCACAAGCGCCACCTTCTGGCAAAGAGTGAATTTGCATATTCATTTATATTCATATTTTATGCAGAGCAGTGTCATAAATGTTAACTGGCATGTCAACAAGAAAAATCGGAAATTCTACATAAATAATGGTGAGGAAGCTAAAAAAAAATAAAATAAAAAAATATCTAGGGTAGGGGGGCCTACCGTAATGCTGTAGCCCAGGGGCCTCTGGTTATCTTAAGGCTCCCTTGGCGACAACTGTCGCATCCGGTGTAGACACGGTGTCAGAAACTAAATAAGGTTTGTCCAAGAAGTCACTAGATTTCTCGCTAGGCGCTTTAAAAAAAAAAAAGCAACTAAATCTAATGACAAAGTCGCTAAATTGGCTAAGCTAATTACAAATTCAAAAGTTGCCGCTTCAAGAAACTTTACGACGGGATTTACAGCAAGAAAATCTAACGCTCATTGGCTTTCACTTGCTTCATCACAGATTTTGGTACTGCTTTTGACATTTTTGCAATAAATAAATTATTGTGATTGCACTTATCTGTCTGTCATGTTTTTTCTGCTGTACATATTTTTAAGAAATAGTTATGGTTAGGTTTAGAGGTAGGAGTGGGATTAGCAACTATAAAAAATCTTTTTAATGCTATATTGTTACTAAAATGGTAATTTCCCTGCATATTTCAGTCAATTACATCTTTTTATATTCACTATAAAATGGGTAGGTTTAGGTTTGGGGGAAGGTTAAGGGGTCTAAAAATATAAATCGCTTATTGATAAAATTATAAAAATGCATTGCTACAAAAAGGCCCATCTTATTACATAAGAAGGATTTGTAAATATTTTACGTTTTTTAGCTGTAAATCCATAGCATTCTAGCGTTTTGAAATATGTCTAAATTGTAC
This sequence comes from Sinocyclocheilus anophthalmus, assembly GCA_018155175.1. Lineage (NCBI taxonomy): Eukaryota > Metazoa > Chordata > Actinopteri > Cypriniformes > Cyprinidae > Sinocyclocheilus > Sinocyclocheilus anophthalmus. Next base: position 24,283 of record JADLZN010000512.1, read on the forward strand.
GTTTTAGCATTAATAAAAATGTACGTTTTGTGCTTGTAAACATTACGTACTAATACATACGTATAAACAGGGCCTAAAATTAACACTCGCCAAGCGCCAAATACGAGTAAAAATCAGCATTGGCGAGTCCATGTAACAGTGTCAGTCTCCAGTTGGCGGGTACAACTTTTACGAATTATAACAATGCAGTGAAGTGAAATCAACAGATTCGCTGTTTCTGACATAAGCAAATAAAATAATCTTTTCCGAAGACCAGATCTCGGATTAGCGTTCAGTCATAATGACAAGAGCTAATAGATTGATGGATACAAACGACTGATAATGTCAAGAGCAGTGTGATAGCAGCTTGTTCCCTAGACAAGTTCTAATAACTTAACTGGAAATTTTGTTTGCTATCATTTCGGAAGATTAACTTTTCCCTTCTTTATTTATCATAACCCGAGAATGCGGCGACACATGCCTGGGGTTACGCCGCCTAAAAGGTGCAGTGAAATATAGTTTGAAAGGCTGCGCATTCGGCTGTACGCATACGCTGAGCCGCTTTAGACCGCGGACCAGTAGCGCTTCAACGCACGAAAACACACACAATTATGTCAACATGCGCGGTTTTGGCGAGTTACCTTATAAACGGAGTCTTAAATTAGTTATAAAAGAGTTGGGAAAAAATCGGATGTGTGTCATATCCGCGTCATATGCATCAGGTTTTAAAGAGACAGCACTGATTTTAAAGTGAAACCTGCTGAAGTCTGTCATTGATGTATATCAAAGAACAAAAGAAAAAGAGAAATCCTTGGACTGTTCTAGTCGCTGATTAACTTTTATAGCTTGAATAAAGATTATATATTTCAGAGCCTATTAAATGTTAAAAAAAATAATGGCTTTCAATTATACTGTAATGTTGAATGGCTATAATTAATAGGGAAAATTGAGGGAAAATGCACCAGCAGAACAAATTAAAAACATTGTAAATATGTTTAGTTATTGTAGCAATAATAACTGCCTGTTTTTGCAAAAAGAGTTTCATGGCCGGTAAAAAAAATTTAGGCCGGTAAATTTTATCATGCCATTGGCAGGTGTGGCAAAAAGTTAGTTTTAGGCCCTGCATATAAACAATGAGACCAGGCTGTATTTACAGCTTTTGCATTGAACCAAGCAAGCAGGAAAGCTGCAACAAAGTCTAAATCGTAATCGTTACCTAATTGCCAGATATGAGTTGACTTGTACAAAATGTACAACTTTTGTTCCCAATCCAACCAACCAACATTTTCAAATCAATACAGGAAATGCATGGCAACATCAGTGAACAAATGTCATTAATGCATTCCATATTAATGCAAAACAAACTACAGATGTGTGTCAATAACCTATTGGTTCCAGTGTATCAGACACACACTTTCACTCTCTATCGTATCATATTGCATATCATTTGCAGTTTGATTGTTTGACCACATCATACAGCCCTGCACAAAAAAAATCTAGGCTAAATTCTGTTGTTTATTCACAAAACATGTATGTTATTTTGCTGAATGTCCTTATAATGACAGTTGGCACTGTCAAGCTGTCAAATGTTCATGCAAAGAAAGGTGGCGTAACTTTTATTCTCGCTGTAGTATTGTGCCAGGAACACAAAAACAAAAAAAGGAGACGAAAGGGGAAGAAGCTGCTGCCATGTCCTGAAGACGATGTGTGTTTCGTTGTGAAAGCAAAACTACTTTGTTTGGTCTTCCAAAAGAGGACGATATCCGCTTCGTCATGCCTGGAGCTGATTATTCCTTAGCTGGTCGCGGGAGGTAATACTTCACTTAGTGCTTTTTCCACCGGCTCAGCGTTACAACCGTTTTCCAACCGCTCCCTTCGCCGGCCCACGTTCCTCCGACCCCGCCGCCTCAGCTCACTCTTGCCCGGCTTCAGCTCACGCTAAGCTGGAGCTTTCGCTCACGCTAGGCCGCTATGTTTTGTTGTGAAAGTGAAGCTACTTTGTTTGGTCTTCCAAATGAGGATGATATCTGCTTCATCATGCCTTGAGCTGATCCGTGTTGGTCGCTGAGGGAATACTTCAACTTAATGCTGTGGATCGCCGGCACATTTTATGGAGGACTGTTTACTGATCCTGGGAGAGTAACGTTAGACTAAAATGCCGGCAGTTCTGACTCACGTAAGTACGTTTTCTTTTATCATTTGCCACTGATGATTCAAACGCGAGTTTTGGGCAGTGTGGAGTAGCACTTGTTGTTTGTCATTTCTCTGATCACAAATGCAGACATGGTTTTATGTTTACGCGGCAAGATATGCAACGCAACGTGTAAAAAGACAGTATAGTCATTATAATCAGTACTATTTCCCCCACCCCACTGGATGCAACCAATGCCTAGTTTATAATGGGTTTTAAAGTTTTTGTGTCGTCGCTCCGGCCGGGACACGGCATCAACAGTATGGTGAGGGGCGTAACATTTCCGTCACACGCTTGAGGTATTCGGCCAATCACAACGCACTGGACAGCTGGCCAATCAGAGCACACCTCACTTTTCAGACCGATGAGTTTTGTAAAAATCGACGCGTTTCAAAAAGGCGGGGCATAGAGGAGAAACAATAATGTACAGTATGTGGAAAATAATGTGTTTTTTTAACTTTAAACCGCATAAACACATTTCATTACACCAAATACACAAAATAATGTTCTTTTTCAATACACACAAATGTTCTTTTAATTGTGATGATTTTGGCTCACATTTAATATCATATTTCTGCACATACATTGTTGTGTTGACAATACACACAAAAACAAATACAATTTGTATGCTGTTTATCCTGCGGTGTGGAGTAAGAAACACTTCCAGTATATGTAATCAAAGAAAATCGTACGTATATCATAATGGCAGATTTGTGGTTTGACAGCTATCACATAGCTTCAGAGGACTTAGCGTATGAATCATACAGACTACATTTATGGTACTTTTTAATCTTTCTGGAGCATGACAAACTCAGTTTCTATTCACTTTTTTAGAAATTACGTTAAATTTATGTTTACATGATTTGAAGAACATTATAAACATGAGCTGGTTGAGAGCAGTCTTCAAAAATGCTGTGGTCCCTTCTGAGGGAGCATTCTGAATCTTAATAAATCGAATAGGTATAGTAGTACATATCTGGTTAATGTGTACATATAAAATCGAGTTCAGTATGAGAGCTCAAATCTTTTTGACAAACGCACTGAAGAAGCAGTCCCATAATAAAATTCAAGACCTCCACTAAACATGAGCAACATCTAAAAACTGTTACACCCTCCTATGTATACTGCCAAATGAGAGCGGAATGTGCTCCAGAGGTTGCAATCAGATCAGGCCATGACATTAGACTGAGTTTTTGGATTCTCAAAGGAGCGGCCCAGTGAGGTTTATGTGTGAACACCGTAAAACATCAGATCATTCCCAGAATGAAGACAGAATCTAAATATGAATCTAGAAATGTGAACTAACTGGCAGCTTTACATAAATTTTTAGATTGAGTTAGTTTATCCTGATGTCCATCACAGCTTGTCTGAACAAATGCCATGGAAATGGCTCAAATTTGTCCTTCTCCTCAGCTTTGGCAAATTACTTTGATATCTAGAAAATGGCGAGTGATCAACAGTTCAACAAACCCGCAAAAGAGAGTGTGTGTGTGTGTAGTCACAAACCCATTCGCCCTATTAAACTTTGTCTCATCCATACGTAGTCAAGCTATTTCTGCCTGTCATCACTGTAGCTAAGCGACAACTGCTCCAGAGCCAGCGTAAATGTCTGCATGCAAGTTTGTATGTGCTTGCATACAAGTATTTGCCCTCTTAACCAAAACCAGACCCTGGGCTCCATTTCCTCTCTATCTCTCTCTCCCAAACACACACTCCAAGGGTCGTGTGTCTGGTGCCATAAGTGGTTTGTAAAGTGAGGCGTTCCCGTTTGTCTGAAGGGTCCTGATTGTTTGGAAGGATTAATACCAGCTGATGAACAGAATACAGCAAAAAACGAACAGCTGCAGAAGGAGAGAGAGAAAATCAAGGACAACTCAAAGAAGTCGTTCTGTCATCTGTTAGTCTTCACCTCCAAGCCTCATCTAAACAGTCACAGTCTGTTTCTTCACAAGCTAAATCAATAACATACCACAAAATTACCCACACCACAGTATACAAACATGCACACATGTTAATACAGACATGTCACACATGTACACACACATGCTCACCAGTGTACACCAACTACTACAACAGATTTGTTCTTAACTAACCACTTAACCATAGTCACACTCGTTTTCACCCCTAACAAACGACATGAGACAGTGTCGTCAGCATCACCAGACTGAACCTGAAGGCTACTTTTACATTTTCTTTGTGGATTTTTTGGGGAAAACTGGAAATCTGCAGGATGCATTTAAACAGAAATGTACAACACTCATACTGGTAGCTGAAATCATAATCATATTATCCAAAATATTTAATTAACCAACATGCAATAGGTGGGGAATGTGTCAAGCTTTTGTGGAAATCTGCAGATGCCATGTGGACCTGGTCATTGGTAACAAACTCTTGCGGCTTGGACAACACACACAGACTTGTATGCATACATCACAAATATTTATCCCAAACTTAAGACGGGAAACATGTAAGCAAGAGATCACAGAGGCCTCCACATATTTCTCAAGGATTACACGTCTCAGCGTGTGTATTCTGCTGTGTTGCATGCAAACCATGACAGCTTCAAACAAAAGGCTTGGCTCATCAAGCACTCAGAAGAATGAATGTCCCTCTTTCTCACTCCTATTTTTGTTTTTCCTCAATCCTTGAGTAATACATGAAATCATGAGTAATGGCCGTAATACTGTACAATAGTACCAACAGAAATGGTAATAGTACTGTACAGAGCAAATATCTTTGATTATATGCCAGTGAGTATAGAACAGTTCAAATTTCTATACAATGTTATTATTACAATCTATTACTATTACAATCCATCCACGCCCATTTACACCCTAAAGTTCTATACAGGTCTCATTTTAGGCACATTTTATTTTCTTTAGAGATTTGACAGCAGACTTACAGTGGATGACTGAATGCAGAGCACCAACCCAAATAAAAAAAAAGTAAAGACAAAAATGCTTTTCTCAGGAGCTAATGCAGGTAAAAATAGCTCACACAAGGAAAAAAATAATGAAAGAAAGGAAGGTAGAAGGAAAGAATGTAGAAAGAAAGAAAGAATGTGGATAGTCCTCAGAATTTCTTCTTTTGTGTTCCACTAAAGAAAAATGGTTGTATGGTTTTGGGATGACACCAGGGTGAGCAATGACAGAATGTTCATTTTTGAGTGAATTACTCCTTTAAAGAGAGATAGAGACTGATATTGCCACATATAAAAGTATGTCTCAGCAGCAGACCCACTGTTTATTTATGAATGTATAGTATTGGAGATGTCATTTGGTTCTCCGAGACTCTTTTTAAACATGCCAGATGATTTCTGCTCCAAACATCCAAACACCCACCCACCAACACACACACAAGCTTTGCCCATCATGATCACTCATACATTCACACCATCATCAGTCTGGCTTTTTAGAACAAACATCAAATTGACATGTGATCTAGTGCCTTTCAAGAGAAATGGGTGCATACAATCAGGCACATACGCACGCACACATGTGCCTGGAACGTGTTCAGCATCTTGTTCAATGTTGGAGCTGCTGCTCCACCTTTTCAATAGATTTTGTGTTGTTAATGCCAGACTTTAATAGCTTCATTAAAACACCTAAAAAACATTCTTTGAGACATAGTGGCACATGGGATACCTCAGGATAATGCTTTAAAGTTATATATATTATTATATCATATTATATAAGACATCAACTTAAAAAAAAAATTGCTAAAAGGCATCACTTCACCAAACAATTGCAGAGAGAAAACCCCCCCCAAAAATCAACCAACCAATAACAGGTACTTCCTTGTTAGTCCTCCAATTAGACATTTACTGTCCTGACCCCTGACCTGAATGGGTAGATGATGCCATTGCGGGTTTGTCAGGTGGTCAGAAAGAGCAGCGCTGATCAAGTGGTTAGTATTTTATGTGCGAGCACAGCGATTGTATGGTGATTCTGTTGAGTGCTTGGTGTTGAGGCTGGGCCGCACCTGTCTGCAATTTGGCACATACTCTTCTCCACCTGCTCTCTTGATTTATTCTCCCTCTCACTGGCTTCGTTCCCCCCTCCTTTGCTTTGCCTTGTGTAAAGGGCTCTGTGTTGTGGCTTTTAAACAATTCCAATTTGGGACAAACCACAAACCACATGAAACAGAGAGAGCAAGAGATAGAGAGGCTTGTGAGAAAGAGAAAGAGAGAGAGAGACATCTGCTCAACAGCTTGACGAGCACTCAAATGAACATATACAGCTTTTGGATAGAAGGGAAGGAGAGAAAGAAAGAAGGTGAGAAAGAGAGAGAGAGAGAAAGAATGAATGAATGAACGAACGAGATGAAAAGAGGCAGACACAATGTTTTGTGAGCATGTATGAATGTGTTTATAAAAATCACTGATAGTTTTTTTTATTTTTGAACCACTGATAAATCATGACATCATGATTCCTTTATCAAATGGATGACAACACTTCTATTCTAAGCCCATCTTTCAATAACATAGGCCTAATCATTTCTTAGGCCCTATATATTTATACACCAGAGAAACATCCTTACAGTGGGGGAAAAAAAGTATTTAGTCAGCCACCAATTGTGCAAGTTCTCCCACTTAAAAAGATGAGAGAGGCCTGTAATTTTCATCATAGGTATACCTCAACTATGAGAGACAAAATGAGGGAAAAAAAATCCAGAAAATCACATTGTAGGATTTTTAAAGAATTTATTTGCAAATTATGGTGGAAAATAAGTATTTGGTCAATAACAAAATTTCATCTCAATACTTTGTTATATACCCTTTGTTGGCAATGACAGAGGTCAAACGTTTTCTGTAAGTCTTCACAAGGTTTTCACAACTGTTGCTGGTATTTTGGCCCATTCCTATATGCAGATCTCCTCTAGAGCAGTAATTTTTTTGGGGCTGTCGCTGGGCAACACGGGTTTTCAGCTCCCTCCAAAGATTTTCTATGGGGTTGAGATCTGGAGACTGGCTAGGCCACTCCAGGACCTTGAAATGCTTCTTACGAAGCCACTCCTTCGTTGCCCGGGCGGTGTGTTTGGGATCATTGTCATGCTGAAAGACCCAGCCACGTTTCATCTTCAATGCCCTTGCTGATGGAAGGAGGTTTTCGCTCAAAATCTCATGATACATGGCCCCATTCATTCTTTCGTTTTACACGGATCAGTCGTCCTGGTCCCGTTGCAGAAAAACAGCCCCAAAGCATGATGTTTCCACCCCCATGCTTCACAGTATGTATGGTGTTCTTTGGATGCAACTCAGCATTCTTTCTCCTCCAAACACGACAAGTTGAGTTTTTACCAAAAAGTTCTATTTTGGTTTCATCTGACCATATGACATTCTCCCAATCCTCTTCTGGATCATCCAAATGCTCTCTAGCAAACTTCAGACGGGCCTGGACATGTACTGGCTTAAGCAGGGGGACATGTCTGGCACTGCAGGATTTGAGTCCCTTGCGGCGCAGTGTGTTACTGATGGTAGCCTTGGTTACTTTGGTCCCAGCTCTCTGCAGCTCATTCACTAGGTCCCCCCGTGTGGTTCTTGGATTTTTGCTCACAGTTCTTGTGATCATTTTGACCCTACGGGGTGAGATCTTGCGTGGAGCCCCAGATCGAGGGAGATTATCAGTGGTCTTGTATGTCTTCCATTTTCTAATAATTGCTCCCACAGTTGATTTCTTCACACCAAGCTGCTTACCTATTGCAGATTCAGTCTTCCCAGCCTGGTGCAGGTCTACAATTTTGTTTCTGGTGTCCTTTTACAGCTCTTTTGTCTTGGCCATGGTGGAGTTTGTAGTGTGACTGTTTGAGGTTGTGGATAGTTGTCTTTTTTACTGATAACGAGTTCAAACAGATGCATTAATACAGGTAACGAGTGGAGGACAGAGGCGCCTCTTAAAGAAGACAGTTACAGTCTGTGAGAGCCAGAAATCTTGCTTTTTTTTGTAGGTGACCAAATACTTATTTTCCACCATAATTTGCAAATAAGTTCTTTAAAAATCCTACAATGTGATTTTCTGGATTTTTTTTTCCTCATTTTGTCTCTCATAGTTGAGGTATACCTATGATGAAAATTACAGGCCTCTCTCATCTTTTTAAGTGGGAGAACTTGCACAATTGGTGGCTGACTAAATACTTTTTTGCCCCACTGTATATACCCAAAGTCTGTAAGAGTCTTGGTCGATATATGACGCCTGGCATCGGTCAAACCAGAAAAACATGAACACTCATCTAAGCCGTCATAAATCAATGATATAATCTCAAAGGGCACACCATCTGTATTCAGATTCATATCATTACTGTCAGCCTCACTCAAATGTCACCATATGTAAAACAGCATATTGTTCAACAGAACAGATTCATGAACATGTACATGAGGCCCCTTGCAAAGTACACAGTGTTTTTACAGCAAGAGGTCAACCAATACATTTACACTAATTTCCTTAAGATATGCCAAAATGACCATCTCAGAATATGGTCCAAATATATGAATGGAAACTTTACTGAGACCTTAAGTAAAGTTGTAAGTAAGCTGACCCACGTATGTTTTTTTGATAGCTGATGCCAATGTTTTAGAGAGCAGGGTGAGAGCACAGCATTTAATTCAACTGCTAAAATGAAATGTATATTTATTTTAGGTCTACATAATGGTTATTAAAATAATTTGGATATAAATCACTTGAAAATCAATTTCAAATAAGATTTTTTTAATTAAAAAAATAAATGTTTAACTTGTTAAAAAATTCCTTAAAATAAACAATTTATACTTTAGCTAGCAACTTCTTGATTCTGTAATCCCATTATGGCACTTTTCAATAATGAAATTATAAAATTTACATGAATTAAAAGGTAGTAAACAGTGCACTCAGTAGTGTTTTAAGTCTGTGTGCACTGGGAATCAAACATTCTCAAATAAAGGCCAAGCAACACTAATTTTGCACATTATACAATGAACGACATTAAACATAGTGAACAATAGTTTGAAGTTGCTCACTCGCTGGTGTGTCCAAAGACAGCCAAACTCTCCCATTCACAAGGCTTAAGACTGACCATAAGGAATAGAGTACACACATTTTTTATACAGAATACAACGCACACTTTAGAAGATCTAACAGCTGGATTCGCCTAAGTTTGCAAGATTTATGGAATTAAATGTTTAATGATTTGTTTAAATTATATAAATGTTTATTTTCAAATGCAGACAGTATAATATGAAACATATATTGCTTACCATTGTATTATTTGCCAGAACAGTTAAACAAATACACTAAACTAATGAAGATGGAAAATGGGAGCTCTGGTGCATCTGCACACAGTGTGTGTTCTCAGCACTATCAAAATAAAAGTCTCTCTTACCAAACCTACTGGCCGAACAGAAGAAATGCTGAATGATAGCCAATATAACACCTTTATATCAGTCAACCACTACAAAAGTGAACCAATATATATATATACATAATTTCACTTCAAAGTCGTCAGAATTGGAACTAGAACTTGCATCTCTGAATCAATCCACCATTACTTTTCACTGATTATTAATGAGATATGCAAGATATTAACACTTAAAAAGAAAACATGTTACTTAATAAAAAATTTGCACATTATGGAATATTGGAAATTTAATCTGGAATATTAAGTGAATCATGAAAGTTCGGTTTGATTTTGAACGCAAATCTGACATCATAGTCTGAGATTCAGAAACTTTAAAGAAGAGAACAAAACTTTGAGCAAGAAATTTTGAATTAAGGGCCCAATAGCATAGAAATAAAAGAATATATCTGTGATTGTGATGGTCACCTTCATCACTCTTACTCCAGCCTCATCTGGAGCAGTCTCTTTTCAAACACAGCCCATATAGATGTGCACGTCCACACATGTAGATTAGAGTGGGTTTAGATTATGAGCATGTTATCACATATGGATTACATTATTGAGAACAACATTTCATATGATTTTCAAAGGACCATCAAGAATATGCTGGCAATGACTCCAAAAACAACATAAGCCTCTGCTCTCATCTCAAACCACAGGGAGGTTCACATATCACTTACACTGAGATAGATTGTCCGGTTTAGTCAAGATTTCACTCATCTTCCCTTCTTTTTTCCCTACCTCTCCAACTGGACAGAGGTTTCGTCAAAGGCAACAAATGATCAAATACACCCCCACACAGCTGTGCTCAAATTAATTTAACATACAACAACTAAGCTACTTTTTTTCCAGAGGAGTCACTTCAGTGGAGTGATAACAGAAGGCCTTGTCAAAATATACACGCACTCATGCATGACCTTTCGATCTCTACGCTTAATGACAGATCACAGCCTGGTCACAGACAATGATGTTTGTCTGGAACTCTCTCAGTCGGTGAACCCCAGGGCGAACCAAACTCATTTAGGAACAGAGGGAATTACATTCCCCTGTAAAGACACACACATACTCGCACAGATGTCAACAAGGACGTAAACCACCAGGAAACACAAACCGCTGCGAAAAGTTTAAATCACCACAACAGAGACAAAATGCAATATTAACAGATACAGACACACATACACACACCACAACAGAAAGACAGATCATTCCTCACAAATGCCAAGCAGGACCAGAATAATGTGTGTTATTATACGTACAATGTCAAACATACACACACAGGCTCTTACAGACAGACTGACATGCACACACAAACAAACACACAAACACACACACACACACACACGGGCGGCAGACATACACACCGGGTTACTTGGGGACAGCCAAGCTAAAAATGGGGCAGCGTGTTCAGACTCCAGTCACAACCAATATAAGCTCACATTAAATCACAATGAAACCTTTTTACATTTCAAAAGCTTTATTTATTGACAGAGAGGCCATTGAGCTGTTTCTAGTTGGTTTTGAGGTGGCAGGGGTTGTGTGAAGGGTCAGAGGTCATGACTCATGGGTCAGTTAAATTCGCCCTGGGTATTAAAATCACAGTGAATATGATAAAAATGGGAAGTGAAGTCACACCCACCAAAAACAATACCTGCAACAGGACTGTGATTATCGATTTATTAATCTATAAACTTTTCAAAAAAGTCTGCCACAAAAATTATCAACTGATATATTAGGGTGATATCAATAAACACATTTGAACATGTTTATTTACATAAATAACCATGGTTTGTTTTATATAATATATAATATATATATATAAAAAATAACATACATTTTTACATAAATATACAGTACATATTTACCACAGATTTATATACAATAAATGCTAAGGGTGCTCGGATTGATCGACTACCAATCACTATCGGCCGATAATTGTTTGAGAATTATAAAGGCCGATCTCATAAACCAATCTCAAGTTGACGACGTGCCTGCCGTGAGAGGTTTGGCATGACATGCAGCGTCACCATCTCAATCTCCGTCCGCCGCGGTCCCTCTCAAAATGCGCAAATGGCTTCAAATCACCACATGCGTCTGCTATATAAGCGAGCTGCATGCTACACAGTTGACACAGGAATTGTCACTTGAACAATTGAGGCAGTGTCGCTTCGTCACTAAAGTTTATAATTTGCATTTCTTTTTAAGTCTGGCCAGAGTTTAACTATTTAGCACTCATGCGCTCTCCTAGAGATGATGTGCTCAAGCACACTCAAAGCACACACACATATAAGGCCGCCTCACATATAGCTGACGAAATCAGGCTTGTGCGGTGTTTAAGCTATTGTGCAACAATTGCCCCATTGTAAAAACAAAAATGCACAACATTTGGGTGAGATAATTATGTATTTTGGAAAAATGTCTAAAAAATGCCCCCTCCATCCTCTCAAATGAACCCCCAAAACTGATTTCGATTTTTCAATATATATTGATATGAGAGAAAGAGAAAAAAAGCTAGATGTGCATAATACAATATTACAGAAGAAGGCTATGTAGGATGACATCGCTACATTGCAACTTTTTTTTACAAAAAATTGCTTGTTACTGGAAACACTGTACAGATTATGAAAGAGTTGAGGCTACTCTCACACCACAGAAAATGAAGGTACATTGGTTTCTATCCATCTAGCTTGTAAAAATCATTAATTGTCGCCTGATCTTACCTTAAAATACATTTAAGATTTGTGTACCCGTATTGTAGACAGGTAGATTCAGTCATCCATCCATCCATCCATCCAATCATCATGCCGCTCTAAAGTGTAATTTTAAAGCTTTGGTTCCCAAACTTACACACACATCTGTGTGTTGGCTGTTGTCTGAGACTCCTTAAATAGATCCAGCTGTTTAAATTAAAGCCATTAAAGTCATGCAAACATTCTGTTTCTTCAGAGCACAGCTCTCGAACACCTGTTTGGCTGAGGTGAACCCGCTCTTAGATCCCTCATTAGGACACACATACACACACACACACTTTTGTAATCAGTCAGACAGAGCCGCGCTCTGGGATATATGGCTAACACTATATCAGATCTAAGATGCTGATCAACAACCACATTCCTTACTGCGACAGAGTACAAGAGGAACTCGGGCTGAATTACCCGTTATGTGAGAAACTTGTGTGTGTATTAGTTACAGTGGTAAATAGTTGAATGGAGAGTAATTAGAGTGTGGCTGACTCCATCCATTAATGTAATAATGCCTGTCGAGTAGGAATCCCATACTTACAAAAAAGCTTATAGGAATAGTGTGTGTGTGCGGGAGAGGGCTCACACTGTGATCTGGCCACATGCCATAATGCCTGAGAGAGAAAGAGAGAGGTTGATGGGGAAAGAATCCTTCTTTCCCATACTCTCTCTCTCACCCACCCACACCACAGGGGGGGGGGGCACACACACACACACACACACACACACACACACAAACTCAAACAAAGGAAAGGTCTGATCTACCCTGTAAAAGAAAAGCAGGTTTGATCCTCTGTAACAAGTATGACCTTCACTGAAACACAAACTGGATGTGCTATAATGACACATCAATAGCATTTTCACAGCTGATACAAAGTATTTCATGTATGGAGTTACATAGGGATTGCGCTATTCAAGTTATTACCAATAAATGGCCGAAAGTACATTTTATACTATTTTGTCTAAAGAATTTAAATATCAAACACTAAAAACAAAAATTTAAAATGATACAAGCAAATTTAGGCAACAACTTTATAATGAACAGTATGATTTTAATGTAATGTAAATAATGGTAACATATCGGCTTGGCTGATATTACCAATTATGCGATATATTTATGTATGTATATCTCGTCTATATATAACTGGTAATATTGGTAATATCAGCCAAGCCAATATGGTAGCATTATATTGTGCATCCCTAGACTTACATCATGACTGGTGATATCATGATAATTCCACTTTGTTTAAAAAAAACAAAAAAACAACCTCAACCATTCAACATACCAAAACAAAATAAAAGATAACTTTGGTTTTTTTTATTTTCTTAGAAAAACTATATTATATATAGCCGTTTTTACCTGACAGAGTGGTCGTGTTGCACACACACTTTCTCTCGCTGACAGACTAACTATGCTCACGCCTCCCTCCTCCATCAATCAGAGTCGTCATGGTTACACACCTTCTTCTGGCATGGATCAGTGCAATACACACAAACACACATATATGCACACACATGCACACAGCAACACCTCCATACACGAACACACACACACACTTGATCTAAAGCATTTGTTATCTCAGGGAGCTAAGGATGATTCTATTATATCATGCCTAGCAACAAACATTGACGCCCAAAAATAGTTCAAGTTCAACAAGTTCAAGGGCAGGGGTCACCAAACTCGTTCCTGGAGGGCCGGTGTCCTGCAGAGTTTAGCTCAAACTTGCCTCAACACACCTGCCTGGACGTTTCAAGTATACCTAGTAGGGATGTAACGGTATGAAAATTTCTTATCACGATTATAGTGACCAAAATGATCACGGTTATCAGTATTATCACAGTATTGTTAAAATGTGCTGGAGATGTTAACAAGTTTTAAATAATTAAAAAATCAACAAACACATAAAATGACTTTGTTTGCATGATCACAAACAATAACATTACCAATGATGTTCGGATTTTAAATGACAACTTGACTGACAACAGTTTAATAGCATGTTGAAATATCTAATGTAAATGTTCAAATAAAGCTTTGAAAATGTTTAATAAAAAGGTAAACCTCACATTTCCAGCGTTTTACCGGCAGCTATATTACCCTGTAGCCCAAGACTGGTTGCCCACTGAAGCTAAGCAGGGTTGAGCTGGTCAGTACCTGGATGGGAGACCTCCTGGGAAAACTAGGTTGCTGCTGGAAGAGGTATTAGTGAGGCCAGCAGGGGGTGCTCACCCTGTGGTCTGTGTGGGTCCTAATGCCCCAGTGTAGTGACGGGGACACTATACTGTCAACAAGCACCGTCCTTCAGATGAGACGTTAAACCGAGGTCCTGACTCTCTGTGGACATTAAAAATCCCAGGATGTCTTTAAAAAGAGTAGAGGTGTGACCTCGGCATCCTGGCCAAATTTACCCATTGGCCTCTGATCATCATGGCCGCTTAACAATCCCATATCTACTGATTGGCTTCATCACTATGTCTCCTCTCCTCCAATAAGCTGGTGTGTGTGGTGGGCGTTATGGCGCAATATGGCTGCCGTCGCATCATCCAGGTGGATGCTGCACACTGATGGTGGATGAGGAGATACCCCCTGACAATGTAAAGCGCTTTGAGTGCCTAGAAAAGCGCTATATAAAAATGTAATGAATTATTATTATTATTAATAAATGAAAAAGAAGATATAAGTCAAAATGATAAATGATTATATGTATTTTATCTGCTCCTTAACTAATTCTAGATATCTTATCCGAATTGTTTAAATGTG
Organism: Sinocyclocheilus anophthalmus; assembly: GCA_018155175.1. Lineage (NCBI taxonomy): Eukaryota > Metazoa > Chordata > Actinopteri > Cypriniformes > Cyprinidae > Sinocyclocheilus > Sinocyclocheilus anophthalmus. The sequence goes on from JADLZN010000512.1 coordinate 39,317, forward strand.
TAGAATTCCACATAAGCTAGTTTTTCACCAACCAGTCAAAATTTACAGCAGGGCATGCAAATTCGGTCAGTTTTTGTCCAGACAGAAACTGCACACAGACTGAATGTAAATATAAGTCTCTGCCTAAACCACTCTCTGACAGCAGGTGGCGTTTATGGAACAGCAGAATTAGAGCTGTTTCCCGTAACCTCAGAGGACAAAGCAGTATTGCGAATAAGACCCTTCCTTTCAGTATTACATTTTTTTTTTTTTTTTTTTTTTTCTCTTTTTCCAATCTTTTTTTTTTCTTTTTTTCGAGCGAAGATGAAAACAAAATGCCATTCAGAACCTTTTCTGAAGACAGAAAGTACATTCATACAATTAATTCATTCATATATTAATTTGTATAATTCTCTTAGCACTCTTTTAAAACCTCCCAGCTTTTTTTTTTTTTTTGTTTTTTTTTTTTTTTTTACGACCTGTTGTAACTAAAACGAAACTAACTTGTTACTTACTAATGTTACTGAAAACTGTGCTTTATGCTGGACAGTATTTATTTATCGCGAGTTGTTCAAATTGCGGTAATCTAATACGGTTTTAATGATAATTAAATTTTAAACGGTAATACTAACTGTCAGGGCATTTTATCATGATTTATCGTCAAACCGGTAATCGTTACATCCCTAATACCTAGTAAGAAAGACCTTGATTAGCTGGTTCAGGTGTGTTTGATTAGGGTAGGACCTAAACTCTGCAGGACACCGGACCTCCAGGACGGAGTTTGGTGACCCCTGGTCAAGCCTTACACTCAAAATTTTCTAAGATGCAAGTGTATTTTTTAAGTGCCCTTGAAGATGTTTGTGGAGGAATAGGTGGCTGCTTTTGCATTTTAAAATATCAGTTTATGACAAATTCTTCATTTGAGTTGAGGCAACTCGGAGTCCTTAAAAATCACATTATGGAATTATAAATAGGAAAACTGTGAATGCAAACATGTATGCTCTTATAAATAAGTAAGATGACTGTGATGGACCAGTATAATAACAACATCTACTACTTGGCAATAAGGAAACAGAACATTTACTACAGCCCATTCCACTAACTTTTACTGTACCATTTGTGTGCACCAGGGATGAGATGTCTTCGTACCCTTCATATTCACTTCAGAAAGACCAAAGCCATACATTAGATTAATTCATTCATTCACTGTAGGAATTTGTTGGTGTGTGTAATTCTACATCTAGAATTAACCTCTAGATATGTCTAATAAAACGCATCCATAAGCCAAGTATTCTGGATCCGGCACTAACGCACTGCCCGCAGGGTGAACATCAGGAAATGCTGCGACGAGCCTGGCCTTTTGCCAAAGGAATCAAACACGAGTCCGGGCCAAACCGCAGCAAAGGCTAAATAAACAACGACCTGTGCCGCCTGACAGTAAAAGTGAGTCTGATGAAGAGAGCTTGTAAAAAGGACAGATGTTGTTTAAACAGAACAAATGTACCCTGCAGGTGACCGATTCACAGTTACGAGAAGCGCGTCACTCCAGGGCTTTTAACACACAATGTGAGTGGGGTGAGAGACAATGCTCACCTAAATCAATGACTGAAGCTTACAAACTAGGTATGGTTTCTGTAATGTCTATAGTGGTTAAAGAGTTATGGATCCTCATAGGGAACTTATAAGTTTCAGCTTGATTTTCTTCATTAGTAATGTAAAAAAAAGTGCAATGGCATAATCATGGCAGGTTGTGACTTCTGCACCACTTTGATTTTACTTTAAAAAAAAATTAAGTTGAATTGTTGCTTTAAAGTTTTATTTTAGTGGAGTGATTTTTTGTGTTGCATCATTTTGCATCACTGTACTTAACAGTCAAATGTTTACCAGACAGATTCAGGAGTGATTGAAGACATGAGGGCCTCACACATATAGATCATTCTGTCTCACAACTTGGTTATGTATCCTGGCAAAACACACTAGATTTCTACCATCAGCTCATTAGTAGAGACTCCAAGATCTGAACTGGGTGTATTAAATAAGGAAGACCTCCAAAATGAGCAGTAATGGGGGGCCTCCAGGAATGTGGTTGGGAACCACTGATCTAAAGGAAGTGGACTCTAACAATAGGTCTCCAACAAAACAAACACACACACCTCACTCACTCACTCTCTCTCTCTCACACACACACACACACACACACACAATAGTCTGGGAGGCACGATAATAACACATTCTCTTCTCAATGACAGAAGCTGAAGCCAACTGAGCAGGAAAGAGGTCTCTGCTCTTTGTATAAAAACAACAGATAACTCCGTTTACCTGGACGTCTATTGTTGGGTGGTCGGTGTCCGGTAACCGGAGCACTGGCGCTGTGGCTTCATAGTGCGGGACTGGCCCCGCTGATGACACCTCATCTTTATTTTTCTGGGATATTTCTCGTTTGAGCTCCGAGCGCAGGTCCAGGTAGCAGAAGAGCGTGACGAGGTGCAGAGAGAGCGAGAGGATGAATAAACTCAAAAAGATTTTGCAGTTGTTGCATTGGCTTTGGCACTCACACGCCGTCTGCGTGCGCTCGCGCTCCTCCAACTTCGCCGGCTCGCGCTTCGGTACCATGGCTGCGTGCAGGTCAGTCAGCATTGCTTCTGCATACCGAACTTCTTCGTCCTCTCAGCGACTTTTGGCTTGGACTGGTGGCGGTGAGCAAGCGCTTCTCTGCGCGCTCATCTGGCTTTCTGACCTCGGACTGCGAGGATTCAGGCTGATAACCTACTACGGCCAGCTTCAGGGACCGACCCCTAGCAGCTGATTGGCTGCCTGCGTGACGTCATCTCATTGATACTCCTACCGCGGAAAAGCGCGGCACTATGATATTCATCAAGACGGCGCGAACAAACATAAATCACTGTAGCGCTAACAATAGCGTCACACGTTCGCTGCCGATTACACAAGATTGGCCATTTTGTAACCCCTGAAAGGAACAGTCTGTAAATAAGTTAGCTGGTGAAGTCAAGAGAGTTTCCTTATTCGTCCTGTTGTCTCCACATCAGGGTTTTTTCAAACTTCACACACCTCCTCGGGACTCCCAGTATATACATACTTACACTTTAAATAGCCTAACTGGTATCATACATTATAATGCTTAATAAATCATTATTTAGTAAGTCAGACATTAGTTAATAATACATACAAATATCATGAAACCCCCGTCTAGAGATCCATAAGAGACCCACAATTGAAAACCATGGACCTAAATTAGAATTGTAAAAAAAAAAAAAGTTTCTTGTCAAACTTTCCCTAGCCACATGTTCGTACATTAGGCTTACTCCGTGTGTGCATGTGTGAGCCTGCAAGTGTGTGAAGTTCCACATCTTTAAAGTGTTAGAACAGAGGACTGGTAGTGTAATTGTGGCATATGTTGAAAATCAGAGCAAGACTGAGTGTTAAAAGCGGGACAGGACTGCCAATCAAATAAAAACATCAAATGACACACACATGCACAAAAACACACATGAGCACACACTGCTTTTCAAACAACAAAATTATACACATACATGCACTCATGTCAGATTAGTGACATGCACATCATTATCATACGTAGTATCTATATTTTGTTGTTTTTTTGAAGCACGAAAAGCACACACACCATATTAATTTAACTCTAAAATACAGTTATTTATTACTATGACAAAACTCTTCTGCAGCATTTGCCAAACCACATTTATATGTTCTGGTTACTTTTTTTAAATTGGTCTCCTTTTTTTTCCGTTTATTATGTCACACTCGGCTGTCTTCGAGCAGTTCTTTCTCTGACAGTTTTTGCAGACCTGTCACTCTCATCCAATATTGTGAAAAAAAGTGAAACTGTTAGATCTGATAAATCAGCAGAAAAGGGAGGATGAAAGTGGAAGAATGGGTGGTTTACGAAGACATCAGCAGTGTCTGTGTTGTGCCCAATTTCGACCCCCTACCAAATTATTACCCCCCCTCGTTCCCAACCCCTCCCTCACACCTACTCCTAAACCTACCAATAGGGAGGTAATAATCTGGTTTTGGGGGGTCAGAATTGGGAACAACACTGAAACTTCCTTCTAGCTTTATTTATTTTTTTCATAAATAAACATGGTGCAGTATCATAACCTCAGCATTATTGCATACTCGTTGGTAAAGTCTATAATAGAGCTCAGTATGTAATTCAGGAAAAAAGATCTAGCCCAAGCAGTTTGATGGATGCTATCTGACTCCTCTCTTTGTTGCTTTCTCTCCTTCTCTTCCTCTGTTCTCGCTCCACTCACAGCTGTGCTCTGTGTACTGCAGATCCTCTGTGGCCTCATAAAGCTGAGCCTCTTTAATATGGTTTTATATTAAATCTGTGCCGCTTTTATTCGGCTCCAGACTCTTTAATCTTATATCACTTAAATATTCACAGCTACACTGCTGCTGAATCGATTCAGCGCCACACACACACATGCACACGGTGTCTCCCACTCAGGCAATGACCTCTGACAATTCATGATGGATCTCTAAATGCAGACATTACTAAATAATGTAATAAAAGCATCATTACAATGGTTCAACGCACCCAGAAAGTCTGGAATGAGTTCTAAAAACACGCACGCAAACGCATTTACGCACACGCATGATGAACAAACAAGCGCATGCGAACGCGCAACAAAAACATTTGCCAAAAACACTCGCAGGCGCACAAAACACACAAATGCACCAAACCAAAAAAAAGCAACGCTGCAGTGAATATACATGTATGGGTCTGAGGCCCTTGGGCAGTTTAAATTAAATTACACAAATTAACTTAACAGAGAGTCCAGCCCATACGCCCGAGCCAGATCGGCAGGACTGGTTCAGAGTTGCCCATAGAGTTTTCAAAGAAAACATACTCACACCACACACACACACACACACACACACACACACACACACACACACACACACACACACACAGAGAAGAGAGAGCAGAGAGAGGGGGGTGTGGGGGTGTGGGGGGTATGTGAGATGGAACTGACGAAAAAGATTATGTTCTAGTTTTTGTGGAACAATTATTAAGTTCAATAGCTTATACAAAATTCAACAAACAAGAACAATGGCCATGAAAACATCCTAAAGTTAATGCTAAAATTATTAGTTTAGTGAGCTGTTAAATTACATTTTACGGCTTAGAAGATTAATTAATAATACAATTTTAAATTGTTTATTAGCCATCCTTGTGAAATGCGTCTTTAGAGCTTTTTGTTAATAGCTATTCCTTTTACTACAATCAGGAAGTGGTATGTACAGTATGAAGAAAAGATACTTGTCAGAAGGCAGTGAATTGGGTGAAGGATATAGATAAATCCGCAAGATACAAGATACCTACATACATTCAAAGCCAACACACTCACACTGAGAAAACACTGCCTCCTACTGGCCAAAATCGTATCACACAGGGCTATCAGGGATATGCACCAACATAGATGAAGGGTAAATAATGTAATAGGAAAATTATATATATATGGCTTATTGGGTTTTTACAGTACAGTCTCATGGAGAACTAGCATCAGAATCATAGAGATTCAAATCTGTGCTCATGCAGAACATCCCGGTAGGAGTTTAGATCATGGAGGAGATAATCTCGGGGGAAAATGCCAAAATGAGCAAAAAGCAGCGGCATGAGAACAGATCCAGTGACTCAAAGACTTTATCTCTCAGACTCCAACACATCAAGCACACGCTGACAGAAAACTGATGAAGCCACTGAGATGAGCAGCTATCTTTATCTAATGCAATGTTTCCCAACACTGTGCCAGGTTGTCAGGTGTGCCGTGGAAAATTATCATAAATTCCCATCTCTATTATATTTCGTAATAATTATTTTATATCAGTGCTGCTATTGGTCATCCTTATGCCTGTTTGTGGGTTTTACAAATATTTAACCAATGAAAAGCATTCAAAAGATATCCACAGTCTGGATATGGATCTCTGCTTGTTTGCAATGCAAGGGTAAATAAAGAACTGATGTTTGAATAAGTACAGGGGTTTTCGTTACACAAGAAACACTATGTCTATAAAGGCTAATGTTTTTTGTGTGTTTGAAGAGCACATAAATGTTAGCATTTTGCTGTGTAGTTGTAGCCATAGGCCTACTTTTGTAGCCTACGTTTTTAAATATCATGTGCATAGTGGTTCATCTGGTATATCATGAGATTTTGGCCAAATGTAATAAAAAAAAAAGAAAATCTGAACTCCCATATTGCTACAATAAACTTTATAACCTGTAAGTTGATGAAGACCAGTGGTGGAAAAACGGGGTATGCAGTATATGCAGTGCATAGGGGCACCACACATAGGGGCAGTGACTCGGCCCGAATACAGTTTTCTAATAGTGCTCTTTGAAAATCGCCCCCCCTTACCCCTTTAAAGGTGGAGGTTGGGTGGCGGGTAAGCCCGATTTTTCGAAAACACTTTAGAAAACTGATTCGGGGGCGAGTAGCAAAACAAACTTGTGGCCAATCAGCAATAAGGGGCATGTCTACTCATGATGTGCAGGAGAGAGCATTCAGAGCACAGAACGGACATTAGCGAGCAGAGCGAGCGAGCGAGAAGCGACAGAAAGAGAGTGGCGGATAATAATTAAAAACAAAAGAGGGAAAAGTTGCGGACGAAAAAAAAAAAGGCTAAGGCAATCAAGCTTTAAAGCGCTGCGAGAGAACTAAAGGAGCGGAACGCCTGCGATCGGAAGCCTCGTTGGCTTTGACCTTGCCTTCTTCTCGATCGGCAAGTAACACGTGTCTGCCGCCCGCAACAGCCCGAAAGTCTGTCTAGTACAACGACCAAAGCGAGCAAAGCGACCCGCTTGAAAATCATTTGAAATTTAGTGTCATGTCAATTACGTCATGAATTAGAACGCAGCCAGCAGTTTTCATGTCGGGTGATTGTAATTGTCGACTGGCCGCAAATACAGATGTAGACCAATAGATATATAGCCTATATAATATATAATATGGCTCAGGGGCGGCATGCCACTCATATTTTTGAAAGCGACGGCCATGAGGTGGAGCGGCGGAGGGGGGAGGCCCGATGGCCGTCACACCGGCAGCCACGAGCAGACTTCTGCTTTATTACTCTTTTTCCTTTTATGAGAAACATCCCCAATTCGAACATTATTAACTATATCATGCAAATATCTATGCATTCTCACCTTTATAGATATCCCGTTGAATACTAAAGGTGCGCGCGCATGATGCGACCAAACCTGCCCAGAGAAAGAAATTAAAAAGTAAAATAATTATCGCCAATCAAATAAATAATAAATGGTTGTCGTATAAATACAACATATTTTTCGTTTTAAATCACGCTATATACATAATAAACGTTGTGATGAAAATAGGCCAAAATAATAAATCAATTAGAGTGGCCCAAGATGGAAAATGTTTAAGAATGCCCTAAACACTCATAACTGGCTTCTTTTAATCACTCATGTATTCTGAATGTATGGGAAAATTTAAAATATGAAGTTACACAGTTGTCATTGTTTTTTTTTTCCCATTGTTATTTAATGGAACTGCCGATTTTACAATTTGTGCATATAGTTTTACAGTAACTGAAAAGTGAAGAAAACCAATTACAGTAAACTTTACAGTATAACAGTATATTCTCTATTGTTTTAAAATGCATTACTCAAAAAAGGACCAAAAAATGAATACAATAAAATATTTTACAGTTAAACAATATTACACTGTAAATAAGTTTACAGCAAGTTAAATGACAAGGTAAAATAAAATACAGTATTTTTGCTACAAAATAAAATTACAGTAAGTTACGAGTGAACTGCTGCCAGTTAGTTACTGTAATTTCTACTGGAAGTTTTTTTTTTTACAGTGTAGATATGAATTTAACGTTTATTTTAATAAAAATCTAAAAGGTGTGCATTATAACTGACACCTACATGAGCACTTTACAGTTGGTTTTATGACTGTGAGTCATTCTCCTCAAACGCTATTGAGCTTTAAATTATGGCATATTTTGTGATTGAGCCCAGATTCGTATCCCCCCCCCCCCCTCCCCCAGAAAGAAAAAAATAGCAGTATTTACCTATGATTTGACAGTTTATTTGATTATCAAAAATCTAAAAGGTCTGCATTATAACTGAGACCTACATGAACAAGTTACAGTTGGTTGCATTACTGTAAGTCATTCTCCTCAAATGCTATTGAGTTTTAAATTATGATATATATTTTGTGTTTGAGCCCATTCGTTAGTGAAATAAAACATATTTATATATGATTTGACAGTTTATTTTAATAGCAAGCATCTGGACCAATCAAACACACAGTATATATTTTGTTTTTATATTTAACAAATACTCTGTAACACTCCAGGAAGCCGAACAGGCCCATGGTTCCATAGCAACGCTGACACCAGATACATTTACGATGTAAAGGAATGTGAGCAGAGACTCTCATTGCATTTTCCAGAGCAAGAGGCACAATACACCGTAGAAATTGACTTTTCTACTAAGTAATTCATAGGAAAACCTTTCTTTGAATAGAACAGTGTATCCATTCAGGTAATTGTGATAATATATTGTCATGTGCTATTTGGCTCTGTGAGAGTGTATAGCTGTTATGCCAGCTATCATGACGAAATAATCATCCCTAGTCAGCTACCATATATATAAACCCATACCATGAATTTAGTATCTAGACTCGCCCTATTAGGCGAAGGCATTCTAATTGGTCTTGGTATATGCATCTAACTCTCTCATGCCCCGCACCAGCCCACCTTGAGAGAGCTTGGTGACTCTTCTCATAGACCTTAAAGGCCCACACCAGAGAGACCCTCTGAGATGTCGGGGGTTGTTTTAATTCTGAAAGAGATGTGCAGAGAGCAGAAAGCGCTCCCAGAAACCCTAAGCCTCGCTGACACCAGGCTTTGGCCTTGACCTTTCCATTTCACCAAGATTCTCCGACTCAAACTGGTTATTTTTCATCAACCAACTCCAGCAAAGATCTTGGTGGACCTTTAAGATTGCGATCAGGGATGCTCCTATTTCAGAAGACGAGACTGCCAGACGTATCAACTTAGTCTTATTAATGCATATATTAGAGGCCTATCATTGCCACCTTTAGCCCCCCAAGGTTGTGTTTGAACAAGAATCTGAGTTTCCCTCAGTAGTTTGGTGTTGCTCAAGATCTGCACAGCGAATATGACAAATCGTTCATAAATTTCATGCCTTAATGTCTCTTCTCGTACTGAGGTTATGACCTTTACCCCTTCCTATATACAATGTATCGTGGGCTTGACCCCAGTGTGTGTGTGTGTAGGTGTATGTTAGACTAGTTTGTGTTTATGTAGTATGGTAGACTAGTTTAAGTGTTTATGTAGGTAAAGTCTTATTTGTATCACACTTGAAGTTGTTCATTGTTTGCTCATAACTGAAGTCACTTAATCATGCAGATTTATGCTACAAGCTTTTGCAGAATTGTACCCTACAGTAAGGAAGTTATTTCCCTTAACCAGGAAATTAATTTTCTTAGAATTGACAAGACAGTTGACTCTGAGTGGTCAGTTAAATATCTACAGCGGATCTAAAATAGTCATAATTAATTATAACTAGTTATGAACAATTATTCATATTTCCTCATGAGCTGATTCATTACAATATAAAAGAAAAATCTAAATGAACTACATGAACATTCACAGTTGTTTGTCTGTTACTGCTAAGTCATTCTTCCCTCAAACCTATTGAAGTATAGAAAAAGTGTCTACCAATGTCGTATGACCATAAACTTTAGAGACGTTCCCTCAGATTTAGCAGAATAATCGGCAAGGAAATATGCGGGACAGGGAGGAAATGATCACCCGGAAAGGCCATTCCATTGGGTCGTTTGTAAAGTCACAGATACTGTACTGACAATACAGCTCAGTTTTTCTATGTATCTTGCTCAGTTGAACGGCAAAAGTGACTTTACTAAGCTATACTGGATTAACACCACGCATTTTCTGTCAGCGGGAAAGCCACGCCCCCTGCTATCACATGACCCGACCAAGTTCGTGGTTGACACCCTCTCATTAGCATGTAGTGCAGAGGAAAAATAAATGCGGAACTACATTCAGAAATAAATGAGTGATTAAAAGATAACAGTTAGGATGAGATTAGCATTTCTTTAAACATTTTCCATTTATTTACTTTATTTGCCTACTTTAATCACGTTTAATTATCTCTATATGTATTTAAACAAGAATTTGTGAATTTATACAGACATTTATTTATTTATTTATTTGCATATTTATTTATTTGCTCAATTTCTGCAGGTTTCGTCCTCCATATCCGTAGGGTAATGAGGAGGGCGTGTTTTACCTCAGGAATAGTAATCGAGCCAGAGTATGTGAGTTGTAAGCTTTGAGGCCACAGTGACACTTTGTGGTGCCCAAACGAAGTACAAGACATGTAGCCTACATGACGTGCCTGTTGATAGTGTTGGGTGAATGATTTAGATGGGCAATATGGCCAAAATCTTATATCACCGGTTATTATTTCAATTTCACGGGGGGTGGGTTGTTAAGCATGCAATCTGTGATCGCGTGTATTTGCTGAAGCTCGCAAAAGCGTGCAATCGACTTTCTTATCGCATGCTGACCCAAGTTTTTTTTTAAGGTTTCACTTCAACACATATAAACGTCTCGGGTTACTTATGTAATCATGGTTCCCTGAGTAAGGAACGAGACACTGTGTCCTCTAGGGGTCGTTATGGGGAACACCTCGTCGTGACCCGTGTCTAAAGCATACATTAAAAAAACACCAACTCATTGGCCGGCGACAGCCATAACGTCACTACCGGTGCAACTACAGTATAAATAGGCGCCTGGAGAACATATCATTCTCTTCTTCGTAATCAGACAAGCTATGCAAGTCGAACGCATGGCAAGGAAACCTCAGACGACGCAGAGCTCTCGTTCCATACTAAGGGAACAAATGCGTTACAATAAGATAACAACTGAGACATTCCATTTCATGCGAAACTCTCAGGAAACGGTCAGCTATGCGGAAGAACGGTTATACCCACGCCACCCATGCTGAGGGGAGGCATAGCCAGAACACATGAGACCGAGCACTAAGTACCAAAAGCTACCAATTAGATATGGGAGTTGCCCCAATGCAATGTTTTTTCGGACGTTAGACGGGTTTGTCAGCTGAGGTTATGATCCTGGCAAAAAGCGAATAGGCTACATACCCTAAAATACTTACCTGTTAGGGCCAGAATCCTGGGCCCAGGGTAGAGCTCAAGGCTTGGAATCAGTAATAGATTCCTTTAAGGGAATACGACAAGAGCCTAGAATCATACTAGTCTTAGCCTGTCACACAGGGGATAACCGCAAAGTTTTTTTGTATGTGCTGAAGAACTGTCTCAACAGAAACAGAATAATTAAAAACCCCCACCATTACCCCCAACACTAGCAACACCATTCTTTAAAGTAGGTATCAGAGGATACATAGCGCAGGAGTGGTGCCCAAGGCGCAACCAGGAGCTTTTTTTTAACATTCCTTTTTATCATGTATTTTTTTTAAAGAGTCTTTTTTACCGTAAGCTGTTGCGCGTAGCTCCTTTGTGTTTTGTTACGCTACAGGATCTTTAGGAAAAAAAGTGCGGCCCAAACATAACGTTGCACCACTACCACTTCATGTGGAGTTTAGAAATGTGGGCAAAGGACCATAACGCATGCACACTTAACCAGCTATGCTGCGATTTTAAGGAAATACCATTCTAGGGTCTTGATGTTCCCCCACTCTTTGCATAAAGAGCAGACAAATAGATGGATATAGCGCCATTCCCCCCACAACGCTATATCTTGAGCAAAGTCATCAAGTCAACTACGCGATATAAGCTGAGTAGGATGTTGCTACCAGTAAATCTATAGGCTGCAGCGGAGAAAACACCAGCTATCAATGATTGAGGGAGCTCAACCTACAGCCATGTTTCCAATGCGATGGGAACGCATAGCAGCCTTATACTAGCTGAAGGGAGCTAGCCAACACACCCAGTTCCAATTCGAGACGGGAACCCGGGCCGGGCTCGACCTACAGCATGCCTTCCAATGCTGGAACGTGCTAGCAGTAGTTTACTTTGGCCCTGAGGCCTGAGCACAAACCCAGCTCTCATGAGAGGCGCTCGACCTTGCAGCAGATTGTAAAATCAGGAAGGCCGTAAGCATACGCAAGCTAGCCAAACACTTAGCACAAACAGACGCTCAGAATCGAGAGGTCAGAGGAAAGGCCCTAATTCACCTGATGCTGCCTGGTGGCTTCCTGCCGTGCTGGCGAGAAACAGACGAACTCAACTTCTCATGTCGAGAGGGAGAACGCCCGAATTCAGAGGATAACGTGGCTCATTCCAGGTAACCCTTTGATAAAAAAGGGGAGCTCTGCTCAATACTACCACGAGGACAGCCCATGGAGCGCGGAATCCAACTCCTCAGAGAGGATTAAAGCTCGAAAGAAAACACCATACTCACAAGTTTACTCATAGTTGAGTGGAAGCCCAAGGTACCCGGGTCAAACCAATCATGAGGAAAGGGAACGAATCAATAACGCGTAACCCTTAACATACAGGATTTTAGAAAAGTGGGCAAAGCATAACGCGCACTCTTACCACTTATGTGGATTTGTAGAAAAGTGCGCAAAGCTTAACGTGTGCACTTACCATAGTATTTGGATTTAGAGTTTTCCAAGCATCTACTCACAGATACCGAAAGTACTGAGCCAAACGGGAGAGGCAAACTCAAATACAACCCTCAAAGGTGAGGGCAGCACTGCCCGAGACAGCATTTACACAAGAAGGTTCTCGTAATGCCACCTATACCTCCCGCTCGGATTGCCTCTGCAACGAGGGAGATTCTGGTGATCGGGAAAAAGCCCTCAGGGGGACCCAGATACGGTAGACCAGTCAGGGTAGCATGAAAGCGTAACCCCAGCCCGGATGTCCAGGACATTTTTGCAGTGACGCACCGGGGGCCTGATGATAACGAAGGCTCCCGCAGAAGCCTGTGTTATGGCCGCATGATCCAGGAAGTATGAAGCCGAAACCCGGCTTTTCTTACCGTCTGGACATATATCAACAAGCGAAATAAACACTGCAAGTCAAGCACCCGGTTTCTGAACCCAGCAGAGGGGGTGGCCATCGAGGACCTACCCTAGAAAGGGACAGAAACACACAGGTCCCTGGAAACACTGCAAAGAAACTAGCAGAAGGGTTATATACAACCACCAGCTCATTAGATACACACACATATATATATTTATACATGTTTTCAATTGAGCCTGAAGGACTTGATTAGCTGGATCAGGTGTGTTTAATTAGGGTTGGGACAGCAGATATAATCATTCTTGATAATCTTTAAAATGAGAGAAATCACTGACATAATTTAGGCTATACTTTCTTTGACTGCAGAAAAAAAGGAAACCATTTAATTTGCAGTGTTAACTTATGAATTAAATGAAAAACAAGAAATAAATCACAACAAGAACAACAGTTTTTTTCTTGTAATCAAGAAAAAATATTTGACAAAATTTCAAAATAAATGCTTGCTGAATGATATTTGACAGTGAACGCATCTCCACTGCATAGCCACATACAATCGTTGGTGTCAGTCGCAAATATTAATGTTTTAGGCTACAATGCATGGCGTGTGTGTTTCACTAGCACTATATTTCCAGTGTAAGACGTGTGATTAATCTGTATCTAAAGCCATGTCTACATGCGGTGACCACACGGGAATAGGCGCGAGGATTGCTATTCCTGAGGTAAAACACGCCCTCCTCATTACTCTACGGACAAAGAAATGTATAAATAAATAAATGTGAAAATAAATAAATGTATAAATAAATAAATGTGGAAATAAAGAAATAAATACGTAAATAAATACATAAATGTCAAAATAAATAAAAGTATAAATGAATAAACCAAGAAATAAATAAATAAATGTGGAAAAAAATACATAAATAAGGAAATAAAATTATAATTATTTATTTTTGCTTTTTTACTTTTCTTTGTATATTTATTTATATTAGCCTTTTCACGCTTGAACATTTCTTTATTTATTTATAAGTCAGCTTGGGCGGCCTATCGGAAAAACCTTGATTGGCCATTGCATCATAAGATCCACAGCATAGTGTGTGATTGGTTAGAACAGGCTGTTAAACCAGCCAGCGGAACCACAGATTTGAATTTAGCAGCTGATGGATATGACGCACGACACGTTCTAATCAGCGGTTGGTGACTTGTATCAAATATGAAAATACTAATAGCTATTTTGTCTTTTGGAAGCGCATTCAAAAAATGTCACTTGCCCTAAAAAAATTCTGAGCGGGCACGTGCCCCCTCACTTTGAATGGGCACTCTGTCTATGGTGTAGAGTAGACAGCATCACTGATTATAATGAGTTCCACAGTATTTTGCCACGCCACTCGCGTCCGGTGTAGACACGGTGTAACATTGGTTTTGCTTTGTTTCACAGAAATAATCATTGCCTGGGTTGCGTACGTAAGCCTATGTGTGGGGCTGAGCTATCAAAATAGGGGCGACGACCCTTTTGGGGTAGGGGCGTGTTTGTTTTGGTGATTTCAAATGTCTACTTTGGCTACCAGAAATCGCTTACCCCAACTTTAAGAGCCAAGGATCTGATCATATATAGAGCCACAATACCAACTCTGACAACAGTGTTTAATTATATATATTAAAAAAAAACTTTTTTTCTTTCTATATTAGGCTATATGTTTAGTGGTGTGCCATGTTTTTTTTAAATCAAAACTATGTCGCGACAGAAAAAAGGTTGGGAAACACTGATCTAATCGATAAACAAGCCCAGCTGCTGCTGAGTAAATTCTATCTGACATTCAACAATAAACACTCACATGAGCAGAGGAAACCATTTTGATATGTTGGTTGCCTTTTTAGTCTACCAAAAATAAAATCGATCTGGTCTTTGGTGTAGCGTCTGACATAATGGTCTGATTACAGGCACAGACAGTCTCCATGGCTTTGAAACGAAATTTTACTGAAGTGTGTTAAATCCTGTCAATCACACAACACAAAGAAACAGTTGCTTACCTCACGCCTGTGACAAATTTCCAGCCATCTGTTCTGTTTGTATTCTCTTCGATGTATTTAAACATTGCCACACAGTGTGTTGTTGTTCGTGTAATCACAGCTGTGCTGATATTATATATCCAGTAGAGGCATTTCTGAATCTGTACAAATCGGTTTAATGAATGATTCAATCATTCATTCCTAACAGTTACTCTGAAGGAACCGGTTGAATTATTATTATCTTTCAATTACCGATAAAGACCATTCGGGCTGTGTCCGATTATGCATACCCACTTACTAGTAAGTGAAAAACAGTATGTGAAAATTCATGCAACAGTAGGCAACTTCCTGCGAAATGCAATTTCTAACACAGTCTTGCTTTTAGCTGCTGAAGAAAGCAGTGTTTTTGAACTAATTTCTTTAAGTGAGTGAGTGAATGATTGAATGAATGACAAAGAGCTTGCCTGTTTCTTTCCTGAATGCATCAGTGTTTTTTGAATGAATCATTTGAATGAATGATTCATTGGCTCACCCATAAAATCAGTCACTTGATTCGTTCCGGAATGCATCAGTGTTTTGAAGTATCGTTTGAATAATGCACACCGTCAGTCTATCTGCAACACTTAAACAGCATATTTTTCTCCCACAACTGCTTCTCAGTTTGACAGCTAGAGCAGAATGAAATATATATCCACTTAAAATGAAAGTGGATATGACTGACCATTATGCAAATGATGTGTGTGTCTGAAACCAGCACCTTCTGAATGATGTAATAATTTAAGCTTGTTTTCATGTTATTGGGGAGTTTGTAGAACTGTGACAGACCACATGGAGTAAATTTGTAATGTTTCCGAAGTTTTTCCCACAGTATTTTTTCAATTAGTGCACTGCGAATTGTTTTGGAAGAAAAGCATCTGCTAAATGGTAACTACCACAAGCCCCCTTAACAGCCCACAAACATCAAGACCAACATAAAATCCATGAGTAAATGTAATACGTTTTGGCTACAGCAGTGTGGAGAAGCCTTTAGAATGAGAAAGAGAGAGAAACAGTTATGAAGGGAGCATAAAAAGAAAATAATACTAAAGGAGGAAGTACAAAAGAACATGTCAGAGAAAATGATAACAGAAACCACCCAAAAATCAAATGCAACCACCTTTTCTCCTGTAACCAATGTAGACACATGGACCGAAGGATGCAGTGTCCAGAAACATAAACCCTATCCTAAACTTTACATTGTCATTTATATAATATATATAAGAGCATCTTAAATATGAAAAATGTCTTCAATAGTGTTGGTTTTATTAGAGGAGAAATGTAACAATGTCATCCGTTCATTCTTCATAGATTAATTTTTGTTTCCAAGAATGTTGCCTAAAACAAAACAAGATTGTCATTCATGAACCGTTTTAACATGTACAGTTAGTCCTGATAAAACAAACAAAACACTGAAAAACAGTGTAAAAACATTCATTCACTCACACAAACATGCACGCTCATATCAAGCCAGATATTCCAACCCTCAAAAAGACAGACACAGGCGCTTCAGTAGTTGTGAGACTTCTTGTGTTTTCCATGCATTTGGTAAGGTTTGTCTCATGCACAGCAGACAAAAACTCTTTCACAGCATGTGCGTCTTCCAATAAAGAGGGAGATGTTCCAGTCTCTTACTCCTCTCTCATGGGAACGTCTTCTAGAGGTACTATTGCCTCCAAGGAGCCAGTGCTGCAATGCTGCAATGTTGTTATGGAGATAACAGTGTGTAGTAAGAAGAGAACAAGCACACACAGTTTCAATTTACTGCCATGAAGACGATTTGTACATGACACCGCTCCTGAAGATAACCTCCTATGCAAAGAGAAGGAGCCCGGGAGGTGTGTCAGAGCACATGCTGCACCTACAGTGGAGTCACACCCACTCCATCTGACATCACAGCAGTCTGGACCCTGACTGTTCAAATACTCCTCTTGAAACCCTGATGGGAAAGAGAGAAACACTGGCTTAGAACAGGGACAGAACATTATACACAGAGCATTGATTCATTTTAGTGAATAGGAAACAAACATTTCTGAATGAATACTTACAAATCAGTTGGAGCAGTTTCTCAATTAATCTGACTTACTCACTAAACAGCAAGTCATGTCCAACTAGCTTTTTTAAAAAAAAATTATATTTTCAGTTTTCATTTGATTTTTTTTGTTTTTTATTGGATCTTGTTTTCTATAGGTTCTTCTACAATTACCCCATCAACTTCGGTCAGAAATCTTGGTGTACTCTTTGATGACCAGCTGACCTTCAAGACCACACTGCAAAGACTGTTCGATCTTGCAGGTTTGCATTGCACACCATCAGAAAGATCAGGCCCTTTCTAATGGAGCATGCTGCACAACTTCTTGTCCAGGCCCTTGTCATTTCTAGGCTGGACTACTGCAGTGCTCTTCTGTCTGGACTTCCATCAAGCACAATCAAACCTCTACAATTGATTCAGAATGCAGCGGCATGACTGGTCTTCAATGAGCCCAAAAGAGCCCATGTTACACCTCTCTTTATCTCCTTGCAGTGGCTACCAGTTGCGGCTAGCATCAAGTTTAAGACACTGATGCTTGCAGCAAATTTGACAGCAAATTTTGATTTAGTTTTAGTCATAGTCTTTTGACTAAAATGCCTTTAAGTTTTAGTCCTATTTTAGTCTCTGACATTTTTATTGTTTTTATTATTATTATTATTAGAGATGCACCAATGGCAATTTTCTTGGCCGATTCCGATTTCCGATTTTTCGTTAGTGTGATCTGCAGATACCGATTTTTGCCGATTCCCTTTCTAAGAACTATAATTGACAGCATATACAAACAAAAATCTACTTTTCTTCAATGCAAAGTTTTATTTTCATTAAAAAACACAAGTAAAAAGTCAGTAATAAAATAAGAACAAATAAAAAAATGGCAAACAACAGCACAAATAAATGCAACAGAATAAAGAGAGCTATGAAACTACGTTTTTCAGGTTACGTAAATTTTTATTCAGGTAAGAAATACTACAGAAATTAAAGTAAATTCCACTGTTATCCACTGTTATTTTAGATTTGATTACTTTAATTTCTGTAGCCTTCATTGTAAAAATTAAATACAGATTAATGCTTACCATTAAAGTTATAAGGCTTTACCATTAAATGTTAATTATTAATGATTAATGCTTACCATTAAAGTTATAATGGTTATTAAGTTATAAGTCTTGTACAGTGTAGAGCAAAAACACATAAACGAAGGTCTACATTTCACTGTCTCTTCATATTAAACTGGTTAAATGTAAATAAATTTAATCGTACCTTGCGATACATGAACAGTGTTGATCCTGCATGTTGTCATCCGCGATCGTGACCAATGTAACATGAGGCTTCTCCCGCTTGCATTGTGATCTGTAAACCCTCGCTTCCAAATTAATACCCACAATATTTATTTTAAAATATTTTATATATCCCTCAATGGCATATTTAAGTCCAACTTGAATGGTGGTCCTTCTGTGTCTAAAATTGATCAAAAAGATATAGGGACACGGTTTTCACAATGACAGCTGTCATTGTGAGACAGTGAGCAACTGCGTTTGTTTGTCCGACTTCGCAACAGTAACTAAGGGGGGCGTGGTCAATTATAAGCAGAAGCGGACAAAGTACTCAACTCCATTACTTGAGTGAAAGTACAGATACTGCTGGTCAAATATTACTCCATTACAAGTAAAAGTTGTAAAGACAGATTTTTCTAACTTTTTTGTAAAAGTACAGAAGTACTTGCTTTTAAAAGTACTTAAGTACCAAAAGTAAATTACCTTTTATATGTCAATGCACTGTTTTATTGTTGTACGTAATACTTGCAATTCTTCTGAAGCAACTTTGAATACATTACACCTACTGAATACAATGACTAGCTTTTAGTATCTTTGAAATAAAGAGCTTTTAGAATGTTAAAAACTTACGGGGGGGAAAAAAAATTAAAATACGACTAAGTATTTAACACTCCTACCCAACCCCACAAAAGCAGTATGGTAGTGATCTCACACAGTTCTGACAGTGTGTGCACACATCTATGTCTAGCCATTCATCCACATTTGAACAAAGTGGACAGTGAAATCCTGTAAATACAGAGTAAGGAAGAGAAAAAAAACCAACCCTGCTTTAAAACCCAGCAACACAACTGTAGCTGTATAACTTTACAACAGCAAAACTGCTTTAACAAAAAAGCAAGACTTATTTGACATCAAAACAAAAATGAAAAAAAAAAAAGCTGTCTAATCGCTAGATCGCTGACTTTGATGTCACACACAGAACAGTCAGTGCTGCTTCAAGTCCAACACCTTTTGTGTTTTATTAGGAAATGCACAACAGTTCTTCTGTGGCTTTATAGGTAATATTTAATTTTCACGTATAGCAATTTAGCAAAATAGACAATATTGTGTCTAATATATACCACAATATTAACTTCTTATTATTGAATTGTTGTAAATAAATATAACATCTGCAACTAGTCAGTGTTCAAAAAATGCTGGGAAATCACTTCATGTAGCCCTACAAGCGTGATTACTGATAAACTGTCTGAAAAAAAGAAAGTCACGTTTTAGAGAAGAAAAAAATTATCTACTGACTTTCAAAGCTGCTACAAAACGACTTTCTACTTCGAGGATCTTGATAGAAACGTAGTGGAGTGAAAAGTACAATATTTGTCTTTCAAATGTAGTGAAGTTAAAATCATAAGTTCCCAGAAAAAATAATACTCAAGTAAAGTACAGATACTCAAAAAGTGTACTGAAGTACAATACTCAACTGTTACTGTCCGCCTCTGATTATAAGTAGCTTTGGATAAAAGCGTCTGCAAAATGACTAAATGTAAAATGTAAATGTATTTAGCGTTATTTCCGTTTTAGTACTTCAGCTTAAACTATTTCATTTAGTTGCTAAGCCCACATTTTTAATTTGAATTAAAGCTTTTTATGTTTTACATGTAATATTTATATTTTATTAAGTTTTTCAATTGCAAAAATAATTTTTAATAGTTTTAGTTAACAATAACAACACTGTTAATATAACATTGGGCCATATATTGTATGTATTCTGTGATGTACCTGCACAGGAGAAAGCTTGGCAGACCGGCATACAGCAGATGGTCATTGTCAGGTAGGATGAAGGGGCAGCTGGCTGTGACCTCACCACAGTAGTGCCTGCATGGGAGCCACCTCACACACTGTCTCTGGGGAACCGGAAAATATTCTGCACAAAGCCAGGCTTTATACACTGCCTGAAACTCACAAATATCACCACAATCTTATTCAGATTTATGCTGAATACTCAAGCTTGTGGATGGTGCGTCTACACATATCATCTTTTTATCTCATCCGAAGTGTTTATGGTAGTAACGAAAAGTACCTCTCACCTGACACAGGTGTGTTTGCGCGCGCACTGAGTAGTCATCCGCCATGTATTTGCGCGTAAGGATCTGAAACTCCTCATATTTTTCCTGAGCGTGTTGGTCGAGTCGGATGTACGCGTCAACACAAGCGCTGCACAGGTCCCCGTCCTCCGGTCCGCCGCTGAACAGGTCACGAATGACACGCGTCAGACTGCAGTTGAGCCCGTCGGGACTGGTCATGCTCTCCAGTAGGTCCGCTATTGTGAGCGCGTCGCAAAAGGACAAGCTGAAGTTCCGGAAGTACTCCAAAAACGCGAGTGGCGACACCGTGGGCACCAGTACAGAATAGGAGGAGCTCACCAAACCGCTCTTTTGCCGGTAAAGCGTAGAGCACGCGGACTCCAAAGGTGCGCGGCGACGCGCGTCAGCCTCCACGCACTCCGGTCCGTTTTTTGTCAGGTTGCTCAAGAGGACCCCGCAGTCCTCATCGCGAAGGCCCGTCTGGGCGTCGTGACTCGCGTTGCTCCACGTCCTCCGGTGAGTCCGGTCTCTCGAGCGGAGCTTGCCTCCCGCGCAGAGCCAGAGGTGATCGGACAACAGCGCCGTGAAAAAGAGCAGCGACGCCAGGCTCATGCGCCATCTCTGCACCTTCTCCGGCTCCGCGCATGGTTTGTCGATGGGTTCGGGCGCGCGGCAGATTTCTAACTCGGCGTCAAGTTTCCTTCCACACCGCCAGGCGCCCGTGATCATATTTTAGAGGGGGAGACAAAGCGCGAGCTCACACGGGCGGGTCTCCTCCGCAATATTCTCCACCGCGACGTTTACATGATGGCTCGAAGCATCCCTTTCACCTGCTGCTCAAAAATAAGCTGCACTGCAAACACCTGCGTCTGAATTACCGAGACAGTGCATGATGAAGCACATGCCGCGAGACTCCATCACCTACCCCGCATCTCCTTGACAACACATCGTACGCAGCCGAGTCTTACTCATTCACGGGCATCTCTGAGGCGGCGGGGTGAAGAGCTCGTGCGTGTTTGTATGTCTGTAAGGGGCTTGTCATCTTTCCGTGGTCTCCTTCACTCTGTCGCCATCTTCGTTCGCACTCAGACGAACCCTGAGATGTTTTCATTGAAGGCGGGGGGTGTGGCGCGTGCGCTGTCGCGCGCATCCTTGCCTCCTCCATTGAATCTTCATTCACTATGCGCTCACCATTCAACAGCGCGCATTGTTGCGCACCCCACCCGTCGAGGAATCACCCCGCGCGCCTTCCTCGAACAGGGCAGACGCACAGATCCCGGTTACGAGCGCAGAGCATCTTCACAGCACTGGGGGAATGTGCGTGAGAAAATATATCGATTGTAAACGTTTAAGCCTTTTATCGTCTTCCGGTCATTTTGATGCGTTTTCGGTAAAGAATGTGCTATAAACCACCTCGTTTTAGCAGTGGAACAAGGCTCCTTGACATGTCAAAATAACTGACAGAACATATTTTTTTTAATTAAATAATTTCATTTCTCCAAAATAGCTCCTCACACTACGGCTATGATAAAATGGAAATAAAAGGCCATATGGCTCCTTGTAATTTTGAACGTAATTTTCCTCTGAAACATTACATGACAATAAAAAACAACTACAGCACTTTCCCAAACACCTATAGCACGGTAACAAATAGTTTCGCGATTGTGAGGATGAATGGATTTGTTGCAAGGGATGTTTAAAGTGGTTATTGATTGCTCCAGTCACAAAGGAAATGTATTTGTGAAATACGCATGAACTAAATTTGTAGCTCTAAGATGTTCACACTTCATTTAATGAAAGCAATTTTTCATATTATGTAAAATATGAAAAATGGATTCAAATTAACCAGGAAAAAGTTCTGTCCCAAAGTTCTTTACCTATTATTTTTATTTCAGTAATTTTCTATCATAATTTATTGTAGAGGGTCGAGATAGACAGATAGATAGAGAGGCCTGAATACTGACATATAAGACAAGTCTCTTCTTTTCACACTAGATGGCGCTATAAACCCAATTATACTGCGATGCGAAACTTGGCAGCAGTAGCTGAGAAAACCATGTGGACTGAGAGGCAATTTGAGTGTTGAGTGTTGAGAGGAGAGGGTGGGATTTATCATCTGGACTTTTGATCTTGTGCTGTAATAAGCCTTGAGGGACTAGGTGTGTTTCCGGGCCGAGCTCCGTCCAAATCTTTTACTGGTTTTAAATAAACTCTAGAGCATTTTCAAGCCCTGCGGGGCTTACAAAAGGGTTAGTACTGTATTCAAATAGCATGAGTTTTGAGTGCTTTTGTAAGAAAGGGATGACTGGGGCTCCTCTTACGACTTCTTCTTCGGAAATCAGTGTTGACGTTTGAGGTCATGTTAGTAGCAGATGCTAAATTCTAGACTTTATTCAGAGTGAAATACAGAACACTAATTACAGGGAGAATCCGCACGGAGTTACTTTTTTAGTTCTTTTAGATCACGTGTCGTCTTGTTGCAGTGGCTCTCAAAATTAGTCTTTTCCACAGACAAGCAAGTACAAGTCTTTTTTCCTGCACATCTCTACAATAGTATGCAACTATGATGTCCCTCTTCTTCAGTATGGTTCAGTCGGCTGGATTTTAAGCTGAACTATGTTCAAGCATGTTTGTAATAGTACATCAAGACTCAACAGTGAAATGCTGCTTTCTTGTAAATGTCACAATCAAGCCCACATGGGATCTGGGTGCGCTGAATTCCACTGAAATCTGCTGAACCTTCTGTGGAATTCAGTGTGCCCATATTTCATGTGGGTCTGCTCATAAGTGTGTGATTTTAAAATTCAGTAGGCTATACATCTGATTGATGATCCATATTATTTACAGGCAAGCAGATAAGCCCACAGCATGAATGCTCTGTCTTAATAAAGCTATATAAAATATTTTCATTATGTATATTATTTGTGTGGAAAATCGCATAATGTGTAATTTAGCGAGCTGCGTTAATATTATGGTCTTGCCTGTATACCAGTGCTGTCAAAATTAGCCCGTTAACGCATGCAATTATTTTTTTCAGTTTAACACATTAAGAATATTTAACGCAATTAACGCAGGGGCGGAGCTAGAGTTGGCCACCCGATAGAGGTCTGCGCGGGACAGCTTTTTTAGTCCCGCTCCCGGAAGGTTCTATTCCGCACCCACCCGCTCCCGCTATATATTCACTCTTTGTTCACCCGCTGTCCGCTTAGAATATTTTTCTTCCACCCGACCTGACCGTTCCTGCTAAATGTAGATCTCGTTTACAGAATCTCACATTTAAATTTCCGCTACTGAAAGAAAGAGAGATAGGCTGACAAATAAAGTGTAGTCTGCACAAAATTGTATGTTATTTTATCATCTATTGTATGTTTCTCCCTCGTCCCCAAAAGTCGAAAATATGAACAATTTAAGAAAGAAAAAGACACAAAACACTTTCTCCCTCTGCAGTATTTTAATTTACAGTTGCAAAACAACAACAACAGCAACCTGAACCCATTTGGTAGTTATTTTTTTTTAAATTGGCCAATTTTCTGCATTAATTGCAGTCACAAGTATAGAGAAACTTAATGTAAATATGTTAAGCTAACAAAAAACAATTATAATCTTTGTATTAATTTTCTGCATATTTAAACTCTTTACAACAGTGACTGTATAACTTTGAGATTCATCTTTTCACACTGAGGACCACTGATAAAATACTATTACAAATGCATACAAACTTTTTGAACAGGAAGATAATGTGTCATTTGTTCTAATTTAAATATATATATATTCAAATTTAGTGCTGGCTTTCAGACAAAATAAAACCAATTTACCCTGATCATCCTGTTTAAAAAGTTTGGCTGTTCAACCAGTTTCAATGGGTTCACATAAGTTTTCTTGTCACTGTATCTTTTCCTCTGTTTTTCTCTTTTTTCTCTCTCTCTTGATATGCATACTTTTTAGTTTTGTGCTGTGCTGTTGAGAGGAATGAGATAATTTTTGTGTGCGTTCATTTTGTGAATGAATTACCTGACCCCTCCGCAGCTTTATCCAACAAGGGGTCACAGTTGAGAGGGCATAAGCCAAACTTCAAAGATGAGCTAAAGATCAAATGAAATGCAAACCAACCAAGAACACACATGCTGGCATTTACTTACAATTGGATGCAGAAACACTTAGTTTCACATGATCACATACACAGTTTTAGGAGACGAGAGAGAGTTCTGCTGAACCAATCACAAATGACAAATAAAAAATCTCATTCTGTTACCCTGATTTTGGAGGAGGACGTTAATTGGTTTTACACTGTTGTTGTGCCTTTGATTAGGGGTTAAAGTGTATATAAGTGCCTTCCTCATCCACATTACTGAGTTACTCATCATGATCCTTGACATCTGACCTCTGATAGATAAAGATCAAGTTGGGAATGTGCTGAGGTTTGCTGAGAACACCACTTATCAAAAAGACAACTTAATCTGTCTTTATGAGTTTCATTCTCAGAAAGTGAAAGTACAGTGAAAAAGCAGTGGAATTTGTCCTGTATGTGTGGTGTATGTGTAAGTTTGTGCATTAAAGAGAGTTGCTGCAAGACTGCAGTTTGTCAGAGTGACAGAAGAGGCCAGCAGAATCTGCATTACTGTGTGGAACGTGTGTGTGTAATTAAATGTGCTGATTGATTTTGTGCTTCTGAATTCTCAGAAATACAACCCACTGCTTCATAAGGAGACATAGAAACCACAAATCTGCACCAAAAACACACATAAGTCAAAGCCCTTCAGTTAAACAGTTTCTTATAACAGTATGCAGGTTCCCTTCAGTCAGAATTGATCTCAGTCTGCTCTGTTAACACTTACAGCACAACCAGGAACTACTTTTAAAATGCATTCTATTTTACTGTTTCGAGTTCTCATATTAAAAGGAATACAACTGGACTGCAATCAAAATATAATGTGAAGAAATGAAGAATGTTTCCATGACTTATTTATGGATATTAACAGGATTAAATCATTTGTAGATGTGTCTTAACTTTTGGACCTTTCTCTTTTTTCTTGTAACCTTTAGTAATCTTCTCTTCAAGTTTGTTCTTCTACAGACAGAGATAAATTTGTTTGTCTCCTTGTTAAACACTATTAGTTAAACTGCAGTGATGTTTAGCTTTGGATAAAACGTCTGCTTGAATATCTATTGTGAAATTAACTCGATGTCTGAATGAGCTGCTCATATTTTCAGGATATTGTGTGGTCTGTTTCCGGTCCTGACAATTTAAATGCATTTATCTCTATTTAATCTGTATGTATTTGTAATTCAAGAAAATGTATGAGTCTGGGGATTTGGGGTCATTAAGATAAGGTCATTTAATAAGTTTGAAGTCAGTAATGTTTTTTTTTTTTCTAAAATAAATTGATACTTTTCTTGGTAATACTACAATAAGGTTTAATTTGTTAATACATTAACATGAACTAACTATGAACATGAAATCGGCATTTATTAATCTTAGTTTATGTTAATCTTAACATTTACTCATACATTTTTAAAGATCAAACATTAACAAGATAATGCAACTAACATGAACATGATCACTTTTATTAACAGGATGTATGCAGTAAAAACATATTGTTCATTGTTAGTTCATGTTAACAAATGAGACCTCATTGTAAAGTGTTACCCTTTTATTCAGCAAGGATGCATTAAACTGTTCAAAAGTGACAGTAAAGGCATTTATAATGTTGCAACAGATTTATATTTCAAATAAATGCCGTTCTTTCTATATATCAAAGAAAAAATGCATCAGGGTTTACACAAAAACATTAGGCAGCACAATTGATAATAGGAAATGTTTGAGCAGCAAATCAGCATATTAGAATGATTTCTGAAGGATCACGTGACTGGTGAATGATGCTGAAAATTCAGCTTTGCCATCACAGGAATAAATGACATATTGCAAAATATATTAAAACAGAAAACAGTTATTTTAAAAAAGGTATTTGGTTGTATCTGAGTGGCCAAGATGTTTTATTAATAAAAATCTACTGCCATAAATGTTATCCATAAAGACAAGTGAGCAGGGCCAGTAGAAGCCCCCCATGTCCAAGCTATGAGACCCCACACTGTGATTCACAGATGGAGTTGAGTGATGGCCTGTCACAGTTCCCCTTCAGGAACTCGAGCTGCATCGAATGCTTTGGGAACGCCTTCAGCGTGACCACGCTCTGAATCACGTGTAAAATCAGTCCAATGGAGCAGCGAGACGTCACGAGCGGGGTGATGTGAGCGCCAGGAAGTATAAAAGCGCAACCGGCAGAGCGCAAACCAGCTTCTGCCCTTCAGTAGCACTCTGTGTATGTCTAGCTTCTCGAGGGGAGCGGAGTCATCACTGCGAGTTACTCTCTCTGCGTATGCTCCGCTCTCGCCTGGCTGTGTTTGATGAGAGCGGCCAGGCTCGCGATCCCGTTGGCAGCGGTCCCGCTGTTGCCGTGGGGATCGCGGGTGGATTTAGTGGAGGGATCCGAGACGGACTCGTCCTTTTCTCAGTCCTCACCCACTAGATCCGCGGCTCTCTCTCGCGCGGTTTCTCCCCCAGAGAGAGAGCCAGACACTTTATCTATCTTCCTCCGAGGAGGTGGATGTGATGAGTGTCGAGACAGAGGAGACTGTGGACTCGCCACCACAGTCCCTCGCATATGAGGTGTGACTCGTGCAGTCGCCAAATTAAATATCGATTGGCCAGCCGAGAAACAGGACGCTCGTCCTAAAAGTAAATTAGACGAGCGTTTTCTGAAATCCAGATCACAGCCTTCACAATGGGGCCTTCCGTTTTCCCGATCTCCATGCCGAGGTGTCAAGATCGTTGAAGAAAGAAGGAAGAAGAAAAGAAACCGTACTCATCCATCTTTGCAAGCCCCCACAGTCTCAATTATTCACCCTCGTGGGGCGGAATGATAAGGGTATGGGGCGATTGCCAGGTGGAGAAGACCTTGCGAGCTAATCTTCATTAATTCAGCTATCTCTGAAGGCCCGAAGCTTCCCACCAGGCCTGTTAGGCTGACATCGAGTCTGGTTGGGAAAGCTTATACGGCGGCAGGTCAGGCTGACGGCGGCGTTCCAACATTTCCTCCCTCGTTGCTCCTAGGCCCATGTGGCTGCTGAGCGTGAGCAGCCCAATCCGTCAAGCTCCTCGTATCGCCAGTCTCAAAAACTGAGCGTTGCAACCTGCACCCCTCCACAGAAAGATCAGGGGTCGGGGCGACGCTCTTAGTTGGGGTCTTCTAGACCGAAAACGGATCTGCGCACCGTTATTTTGTCTAAGAGGACCTCGGCTAAACGGTCCAACCATTGTCAGTTCCCTGAGGGCAGCCCCACCTGGGGAGGAAAGGATAACGCCTCAGTATACGGTGCCCAATCCTCCTCAGTGCCCTCACGGAGGTTCATTGATACCCCTGCCACCCTCGGTGCTTCAGGGCTCAGTGAGCTCTGACAAGCGAAAATCCCAGCTGCCGCCCGGCAACGGTACAGTACGGACCTCGAGAGGCTGGCTCCCTTAATAGATTCTCTGGCAGCGTGGAAACTTCTGCCAAATATATCAAAATGGGTCCTGCAGGTTGTAGAGAAAGGCTACAGAATCCAGTTCGGTTCTCGTCCTCCTTGTTTCAACGGGGTCATTCCCACACTAGTGGGCCCCGAGCAGGCTCTGGTAATGGAACAAGAAGTAGATACTCTCTTGAGGAAGGGGGCCATGGAACGTGCTCCTCCTCTCTCTCTCTCTCTCTCTCTCTCTTTATCTCTCTCTCTCTCTCTCTCTCTCTCTCTCTCTCTCTCTCTCTCTCTCTGTGTCCGGGTTTTACAGCCGTTACTTCATTTTTCCGAAGAAGGATGGGGGGTTGCGTCTGATCTTAGATCTTCGTCTTCTGAACCGCGCTATCAAACGGCTTCGGTTCAAAATGCTCACTATCAAGCAGATATCTCAAATCCAGTCCGAGGACTGGCTTGTTACGATAGATCTCAAAGACGCTTATTTCCATGTTTCCATCCTCCCTCAACACTGGAAGTTCCTGAGGTTTGCTTTCGGGGGTGAAGCATACCAAAATCGAGTTCTTCCCTTTGGCCTGTCACTCTCACCCCGCACTTTCACGAAGTATGTGGATGCAGCTCTGGCTCCTTTGCAACTCCAGGGCATCCGCATACTAAACTACATCGACGATTGTATTTGGTGTTTTAGTTTGAGCTCCGTCCGTTAATTCTTTGTCGTCAAATGTGTATCTTAAAATCAATGTTCTACACCATCATTTCGTTTCTATAACGTGTGAATATATCCCCTATCGTATTCTACAACAAAAACAATCAGAGCGCCTTGTTATCACTAGCTCTATTTTGACTTCCCGAGTCCGCTATTAGCATATAGCCCGTTAGCATCGCCAGCGTGGTTGCCAGTAATCTCGTTTGCATTGCTAATACTCTATTCACACATTACCATTGTTTTACTCACTGTTACTTGATTTAATGGTGGATGTGTGTCTACCTTTGAATGCAGGTGAGGACACGTTCAAGCTGAATTCGGTGCAGCTCGAGCTGGAGGCTGCGGAGAAGCAGATCCGCGACCTGGTGGAAAGGCAGACCCAGCTGAGAGAGCGGAGAGAAAGAATCCCGGAAACATCCCGGGCTGACGCTCACAAGTCCGAGGTAAGTATACAGCACGCTGCTAACTCTCCCACCACCTCTACTCTGTGTGTTTCTCTGCACAGGCCCGGTGCACCCAGGACACGATCTTCCCAGATGTCCTTCACTCCGGCGCCGGGACACCAAGGACCCTGGGTGCAGCCGCAGCGGAAGGTCCCGGGCGACGACCTCTCCCCCTCCGCCGCCTCCGGTCTGCGAGATCTCCACCCGGAACCGCTTCGCTCCCTCCGCGAGACGGAACGCGACGCTGTTATCATCGGAGACTCCATGGTCCGGCACGTCCGTGCTACGTTAGCTGAAGGTAAAGTGGACACTCACTGTTTCCCTGGTGCTCGTGTTCTCGATGTTTCTGCACAGATACCCGTGATCCTGAAGGGCGACGAGAGCACCGGAGCGGTCGTGCTTCACGCGGGGGTTAACGACACCAAGCTGCGGCAGACAGAGACACTGAAGAGGGACTACAGGAGCCTGATCAAGACAGTACGCAGCACATCGCCCGCGACAAGGATCATTGTGTCAGGACCACTTCCCACGTATAGACGAGGACACGAAAGGTTCAGTAGACTTTTTGCTTTAAATGAATGGCTATTGTCATGGTGTAAAGAACAGAAACTGCTCTTTGTTAATAATTGGAATCTTTTCTGGGAGCGTCCTAGGCTTTTTCGCGCTGATGGCCTGCACCCCAGCAGAGTCGGAGCGGAACTCATGTCGGACAACATCTCCAGGACGCTACGCACCATATGACTAGTAAGTCAAATCTCAAATAACTGCCCTGATGACTTTTGTTCTACCCGCTTAAGTGATAGAAGTACTTGCGCTGTACAATATATAAAGAATGTGTCTGTTCCCCGAATAGTGAAGTCAAAATATAAATTTAATGCAGGATCTAAAAAAATCTGATCGTGATTAAACCAGAAAAATTTAAAATAAATGAACAAAAACAATTTTTAAAGTTTGGGCTCCTAAACATTAGATCACTCTCACCCAAAGCAGTTATTGTAAATTAAAGGATCACAGATAATAGTTCCGATGTACTCTGCTTGACTGAAACCTGAATAAAACCTAATGATTATATTGGTCTAAAATGAGTCTACTCCACCAAGCTACTGTTATAAGCATGAGCCCTGTCAGACTGGTCGTGGCTGAGGTGTTATATAGTGATATTCTCAATGTTACTAAGAAGACAGGATACAGGTTTAACTCATTCGAAATACTAATACTTAATGTTACACTGTCAGATATGCAAAAGAAATCTATGTATCTCTTGCTCTGGCTACTGTGTAAAGACCACCAGGGCCGTATACAGATTTACTAAAATAATTTGCAGATTTCCTCTCAGAACTATTGGCTACTGTTGATAAAGCACTAATTGTCTGAGATTTTAACATTCAAGTTGATAACACAAATGATGCATTAGGACTTGCGTTAACTGACCTAATAAACTCTTTTGGAGTAAAGAAAAACGTCACCGAGCCCACTCATCATTTTAATCATACGCTAAATTTAATTATATCGCATGGAATTGATATAGATATCGTACCTCAAAGCGAAGATGTTACTGACCATTTCCTTGTATCATACATGCTGCGTATTACTGATATTAACTAAATGGCTCCGCGTTATCATCCGGGCAGAACTATTGTTCCAGCCACCAAAGAAAGATTCACAAATAACCTGCCTGATTTCTCAAATGCTCTGTATACCCATAAATACACATGAACTAGACAAAATAACTAGCAACATAGGCACTATCTTCTCTAATACATTAGAAGCTGGTGCCCCCATCAAATTGAAAAAGGTTAGAGAAAAACGTCGGGGGGAAACGATCCGCTGTAAGTATTTACTTGACTTCTCAGGGTCAACTGTCTGTCAATTCTCAGAACGTTAATTTCAGGTTAAGGGAAATGACTTTCTTACTGTACACCTCTACACAAAGCCTGTAGTATAAATCTGCATGATTAGGGACTCCAGTTATAAGCAAACAATGAACAACTTCAAGTGTGATACAAGTAAGGTTTTATTAACTACGTAAACAATTAAACTAGTCTAACAGACTACATAAACACATAAACTAGTCTAACATACAACATAAACACTAAACGGGTCTAACACACATACCACACCACACACCACACACACACACACACACACATACAGTTGGTATAGGAAAGGGTTAAAGCTTAAGCAGTAAAGAGGAGAGAAATAAGGAATGAAGTTATGGAACCATTTGCATATTCAGCAGATTTACAGCCTGAAGGGAACATCAGATTCTTAGTTCAAACACACCTTTGTAAAAAGGTGCAAATGATACCTAATGTATCAATTAATAAGACTAAGTTTGAATACTTGCACGTCTCGTCTGTCTGAAAGAGAGGTTTGATGCAATCTGAAGGTTCAAGTTGATCTTTGCTGAGTTGGTTGTGAAAAAGAAACCGTTTGAGTCAGAGAATCGTGAGTGAGTGGAAACGTCAAGGCCGAAGCCTGGAACATACTTAGGGTGTCCTGGAGCATTTTCTCACATCTTCATCTTCTCAGAATTCAACCAAACCACCGACTCTGGGCGGGTCACTGATGTGAGGCCTTTAAGGTCTGAGAAGATTCACGCCTCTCAAGATGGGCTTGTCCAATGAGAAAGGCCGAAATCCCAAGTGGGAGTTTGGAGATACTGGGGAGTTTTATGACCCTTTGTGTGGAAGCATGGTAATTTGCATATGGAACTTGAATCGAAATTACTAAAGATTCTCAATACACTAATATATTGCCTATGTGCCAACATATAATATACACTCTCGTTTAGATCATCAGAAGGTGAGTTCATAGATACTAAACATGGTAGGATTACATATAGGTAAGATGACAGGAATGAGTGGTTCCATCATAAGCCTGCATAAAACAGTATAAAAATATCAAAGACAACATACACAATGACCCGAAGGATATGTGTGTTCATTCAAAGAAAGGTTTTCCTATGGATTAATTAGAGAAGAGTCCATTTCTACCGTGCATTGTGTCTCTTCCTATGGAAAAGGTAGTGATTTTCTCTACACGCATTCCTTTGGGCAATAAAACCAATGATATCAGCCTTGGTTGCCATGGAAACAGAGGCCTGTTCTGCCCTCCTGAGGTGTTACGCATTTCGGGGGAAGGGTCCATAGGTCCTCATATGGCTTGTTAACTGAGGGGTGTTACAGAGTATTTGTTAAATATAGCTAACAAAATATATGTTGTGTGTTTGATTGGTCCAGACGCTACACCACAAACTCATAGAAAATAACCAAAACAATCCAAGGTTTTTATTTAGCACAGTGGCTAGATTAACAAATAACCAGACGCCACCCAATCTAAATATTCCCTCAAAGTTTAATAGTAATAACTTTATGAATTTCTTCACAGATAAAAAAGATAACATCAGAAACACAATAACAAATGTAGATTCTACAGCATATAATAATTCAGCTTCATTCATCGCACCAAAAGATAAACTGCAGTGCTTTACAACTATAGGACAGGAAGAACTAAATAAACACATCACTGAATCTAAACCAACAATATGCCTGTTAGATCCTGTACCCACTAAAATAATTGTTACCTGTATCAGAAGAACCGCTTCTCAATATTATTAACACGTCGTTGTCTTTAGGTCATGTCCCAAAACCATTCAAGCTGGCGGTTATTAAGCCTCTTATTAAGAAACCACAACTAGATCCGAGTGAACTGGCAAATTACAGACCCATCTCAAATATTCCTTTTATGTCTAAAATTTTAGAAAAAATTTGCGTCTGCTCAATTGTGCTCCTTCCTGCAAAAAAATATCTCTATGAAGAATTTCAGTCAGGTTTCAGGCCCCACCATAGCACAGAAACTGCACTTGTAAAAATTACAAATGACTTGCTTCTTGCGTCAGACCAAGGCTGTATCTCATTGCTAGTTTTATTTGATCTTAGTGCTGCATTCGACACCATAGATCATGACATACTCACAGATCGATTACAAAACATACAGGTATTCAAGGGCAGGCTTTAAAATTGCTTAAATCTTACCTGTCCGATCGCTACCACTTTATTAATTTAAATGGGGAGTCATCTCAAATAACACCAGTAAAATATGAAGTGCCACAAGGATCTGTCCTAGGTCCTCTGCTATTTTCGATATACATGTTGCCCTTGGTAATATTATTAGAAAATATACGGGATTAGTTTCCACTGTTATGCCGATGATACTCAACTATATATCTCAACAAGACAAGATGAAACTTCTAAATTATCTAAGCTAACAGAGTGTGTTAAAAATTTAAAAGATTGGATGACCAATCATTTTCTCCTATTAAATTCGTATAAGACAGATATATTACTTATTGGACCAAAAGGCAGTACAACGAATCTCGTGGATTACATTTGCAACTAGACGGATGTATGGTTACTTCCACTACAGTCAAAAATCTGGGTTATATTAGACAGCAACTTGTCTTTAGAAAATAATATTTCCCATGTTACAAAAACAGCAATCTTCCATCTTAGAAACATTGCCAAGATACGAAACATGATACCTGTTTCTGATACAGAAAAGCTAGTACATGCATTCATGACCTCTAGACTGGACTATTGTAATGCACTGCTAGGTGGTTGTCCTGCATCTTCAATAAAACAAGCTACAGGTAGTCCAAAATGCAGCGGGTAGAGTCCTTACCAGGTCAAGAAAATATGATCATATACCCCAATTTTACAGTCTCTGTTTTCACTGGCTACCTTTAAGTTAAGTATAGTTACAAAATATTATTACTTGCCTATAAAGCCCTTAATGGGTTAGCTCCTGCGTAACTAACTAGTCTTCTACCACGCTACAATCCATCACGCTCCTAAGGTCGCAAAATTCTGGACTTTTGGTAGTACCTAGGATAGCAAAGTCCACTAACGGAGGTAGAGCTTTTTCGCATTTGGCTCCCAAAATATCGGAATAGCCTTCCTGATAAGTTTCGGGGTTCAGACACACTCTCTCTGTTAAATCTAGATTAAAGACACATCTCTTGGCCAAGCATTCAAATAAACATCTCATAATCTTGTACTGCAGTTATATTGATCAAATGCACATTATTATCTTTAGTTTGGGTTAAACAAATCAATTTAGCTGGTTGGAACAGCAGCTACGCTAATTATGTCTCTATTTGTTCTCTGTTTTTAATTCTCTGTAACTCGGCTGACAAAGCTTCAGTCTGGATCCAGAAAAACCTGAGAAGAGATGATGCCAACCCCTCAGAGGACCTCAGATGAGCCAACCCTTGAAACAACATACAGAAATGACCACATTTTGCTAAAAAGTGTGAGTGCATCATATCTAATTGATGTAATAGGGTTATAGTCTGTTTGTATTATGTCTTAAATTATGTTCTGAGTTTCTGCCATATGTACTAAACTGAACAGTCACCCCTGGATTAAGTACCACTAAATATTGTTAGAAACTTAATTTGCTGTAAAAGTGCTTGGCAATGATTTGTTGGTGAAGCGCTTGTACAAAAAATAAACTGACTGACCCATTTAGCGCCCAAAACAATGGAATAACCTACCTAACATTGTTAGGGAGGCAGACACACTCTTGCAGTTTAAATCTAGATAAAAGACCCATCTCTTTAACCTGGCATACACATAACACACTAACACATTTCTATAATTCAAATCCAGTAAAGGATTGTTAGGCTGCATTAATTAACTGTCAACCGGAACTGGGAACACTTCCAATAACACACAATGTACTTGCTACATCGTTAGAAGAATGGAATCTACGCTAATATTAGTCTGTTTCTCTTTTATTCCGAGGTCACCGTAGCCACCAAATTCAGTCTGTATCCAGATCAGATGATCACTGCAGTCACCCGGATCCAGTATGTATTCAGACCAGATGGTGGATCAGCACCTAGAAAGGACCTCCACAGCACTGAAAGACAGCGGAGACCAGGACAACTAGAGGAGCCCCAGATACAGATACCCTGTAAAGACCTTGTCTCAGACGACCACCGGAACAAGACCACAGGAACCAGATGAGTCATCTGCACAATGTGACATTGCTGCAGCATGGAATTGAACTGCTGGTCCGTCTGGCCAGAGGAGAACTGGCCCCACGACTGAGCCTGGTTTCTCCCAAGGTTTTCTCCATTCTGTCACCGATGGAGTTTGGTTCCTTGCCGCTGATGTGCCCGTGAGATGATGGCCTTCCCACAGACCCTGGGCAGCGCGGCCACTGAAAGCACAACTTATATAGAGCCGATGGCTTGCGTAGTTGGGGAAAACTTCATTCCAGCGATACGTTGATTGAGGGCAATGATTGCAAAGATACTATTTAAACGGAACTGAGCTGGATGATGACATCACTGAATCCAATGATGAACGGCCTTTAACTGAAAAATTAGTGTTTACTATTGACATTTTGCATTATGGACACACTATTTTCCTAATTAATGCTGTTCAGTTGCTTTGACAATTCTGTATTGTTAAAAGCGCTATATAAATAAAGGTGACTTGACTTGATGATTGGTTGATACTAGCTCGATCGGAGCAGTTGGCGGCTCGCCATCGAGATGTCATCCTCGCCCATATGAGAGAGCTGGGGTTAAAACTAAACGCCAAGAAGAGTGTTCTTTCCACTACAGAGAACCACTTATTTAGGCGTGGTGTGGGATTTGACTACGATACAGGCACGTTTGTCTCCTGCTCGTATTGAGTCAATCCTCACGACAGTCAAGAGGGGGGGGTGGGAAAGGGTTAAAAGAGAAGGCCAGTCACTCACTGTCAAACAGTTTCAGAGGCGGTTGGGTTTGATGGCAGCGGCGTCCAACGGGATACCTTTTGGCCTGCTGTACATGAAACCCCTACAGTGGTGGCACAAGAACAATTGGTTCTCCCCGAGGGGAAACCCGCTTCGCATGATCAAGGTCATGCGGCATGTTACGTGCCTTGGACATGTGGAAGAAACGTTGGTTCCTACTTCAAGGCCCGATGTTAGGGGCTCCTTGTCGTCGTATAACGCTAACGACAGATTCCTCTCTCACGGGTTGGGGGGCGGTCATGAGCGGCCGCTCTGCCCAGGGTCTGTGGGAAGACCATCATCTCACTTGGCACATCAACTGCCTGGAGATGCTGGCCGTGTTTCAAGCTCTGACACACTTCCTTCCAGACCTAAGGGGACATCATGTGTGTCAGTTTGGTGGAGTACCATTGTTTGTCTAGAAAAATAATTTCACAATGTGCAAACTTGCACAAACAGAAGCGACACTTGCAGTTAGTAAGTCAGACCCCAGACCTGTGAGACCCAACATGTTGTGTGTGTGCGTGTGTGTTTGTACGAATGAATGACAATAGTGTGTGCGCTTTTCTTGAGGACCGCTGTTCTGACCTGAAGTTTGTAGAGCCAGTATCCGCTCAGCTATACAAACACTGACTCACAATTATATTACAGCCTGTGTGTATGAGCGTGTATCAAAATGTGTGGTCCACGGCCCTGTACACCTTCCCCAATGACAGAAAAATGGTCCTCTTTGCCAAGTTGCATTAGTGTCAGTGCAAAGAGGAGGTGAGGTAAAGCATGTGCAATCACAGATTCAGTGTGAGTGTTTGTGTGTGTAGGTGTGATGGAAAAATACTTTACACAAGACAGCATCAGGAAAATTACCACCACATCCTGCCTCTCTACATCCAAGGAGGACTGTATTATCTGGAGAAATCTGTTAACATTCCCATTCATCTCAATAGCAGTTGCTGGCTGGCACAGGAACCTGTGGAAGTAAGTAATCGGCAAGTTGCCATCTTTTTTTCAGCTCAATCACCTGAGCTGTAAATGCCATTTGACTCACCATTCTTGAGTTGATTGGATGATGGCACCACAAGAGAGAGCACTGTCCAAAAACTAGTGAGTATCCCGAACTGTGAAAGACAGTCCATTCCATACTTTTAGAAATTAATTATAGAAATTAATATAGCTTTATTGTTCCAAATTTGGGACTGGACTGTAGGAGTCTCTTATACTCACCAAGGCTTCATTTATTGAATAAAAAATACAAATTCAAAACAGTACTGTAAAATATATCTATCATGAAAT
The DNA here is from genome assembly GCA_018155175.1 of Sinocyclocheilus anophthalmus. Lineage (NCBI taxonomy): Eukaryota > Metazoa > Chordata > Actinopteri > Cypriniformes > Cyprinidae > Sinocyclocheilus > Sinocyclocheilus anophthalmus. Next base: position 76,530 of record JADLZN010000512.1, read on the forward strand.
ATCTGCAATTTATATGTTTGCCTTTAAAGGATGCCTTTACTCCCAGCAAGATGTAGTTACGGCATCAAGCAGCACAGGCTAACTGCTCTTGCTAACTAGCCAGCTCTTTTCTTTGTGATCCTAAGAAATAAATACACTGTCTATCATCTATCTCACACACACACACAACCTTAGACAAAAGCAAGTGGTGTATTTAGACTGGGTGAACAGCAAGATGTGCTCCTGTGAAGAAATGCCATTCAATGACACTTTCAATTAACTGTGTGTGTGTTTTATTTTGAACTGGATGGTGTTCTAATTTACACTTGGCAATGAAATGACACCATGTGTCTGATTTTATTGTATCTTACTTAGTCCTGAACTGTCACATATATCACAGATCTGGCAATTTTCTCAAGATGAAAGAAGGAGAGTCCGAGAGCTTCGCTGACTACGTAAATTATTTTTTTAGCACAAACTACAGAAAGATACACGGCAAAGACACCGCAAACTTATTTTCATTAATGTTTCTTGGGGTTGATGTACAAACAAATGCAACATTTTCATGGAATACCAAGAAAAAAATGTGGTGTGAATAAATGGGTGTGTGTATGTGTGCGTTATTCTAGAGACACTACACAGAGCGCAGTCTCAGAACACACACACCACTGTATCCTTTACCACGTGTCTTTCCCTTTGACCCCTTGGTGCTGATGGATTCATCGTAAGCGGTTGCCTTCCTGCTAAGAAAACTTTTAACACCTTCTATTTGTACAGATGTAGGCCTGCGATGCTCATTCTCACACACACAGCTAATCATCTTACTATTCGTCTTCTGTGGTTTTGCCTTGGCTGTCACAGCACAGAGATGTACGTTACCCTAGATACCTAAATGAACCACAGCTAAATATTTAAGATATTTAATACTGAATCATATGATTTGGACAGCACACAGATTTAAACTCTGTTTTACATATCCAAAAGCGATCAAGTGTGTGTTATTTTGATGGGAAATCAGGCTGTTTTTGTCATCTGGGGTTGCAGTTCTGACCATATTCTTTCGCAACGAGTCATGAGACTGGAGAGAAAAGAAAAAGAGAAAAGTGGGAGTACAAAAAGACATTGTTATGGGAAACATGTTGATAAAAGACACACAACTGTGGTTTGTGCAAGAGTGTACGAGTATGTCTGTATCATCACTGTCTGCTCCCCAGAGATTTTCTGAAATGATCAACCTCTACACTGTGAAAATCTGAGGGACTTCAAATCCCATGGTGCCCCACTGAAATAACAAAGGAGAGATGATGATGAACTGGTCCAGCATAGAACATAACTCCTACAGATGAAGGTATTAGAAAGACATAAAAAGTGTTCTTATCCTGGGATAGAAAAAAATGCTGTCTGGTAACTTTAAAAATGTTTAATGTAGTTTTTTTGTAGTTACATATATATATATATACACTGAACAAAATTATAAACGCAACACTTTTGTTTTTGCCCCCATTTTTCATGAGCTGAACTCAAAGATCTAAGACTTTTTCTATGTACACAAAAGGTCTATTTCTCTCAAATATTGTTCACAAATCTGTCTAAATCTGTGTTAGTGAGCACTTCTCCTTTGCCGAGATAATCCATCCACCTCACGGGTGTGGCATATCAAGATGCTGATTAGACAGCATGATTATTGCACAGGTGGGCCTTAGGCTGGCCACAAAAAAAGTCCACTCTAAAATATGCAGTTTTACTGTATTGGGGGTCCGGGGGGGGTCCGAAAACCAGTCCGTATCTGGTGTGACCACCATTTGCCTCACACAGAGCAACACACCTCCTTTTTTTTTTTGCATAGAGCTGATCAGGTTGTTGATTGTGGCCTGTGGAATATTGGTCCACTCCTCTTCAATGGCTGTGCGAAGTTGCTGGATATTGGCAGGAACTGGAACATGCTGTCGTATATGCCGATCCAGAGCATCCCAAACATGCTCAATGGGTGACATGTCCGGTGAGTATGCTGGCCATGCAAGAACTGGGATGTTTTCAACTTAAAGGAATTGTGTACAGATCCTTGCAACATGGGGCCGTGCATTATCATGCTGCAACATGAGGTGATGGTCATGGATGAATGGCACAACAATGGGCCACAGGATCTCGTCACGGTATCTTTCAAAATGCCATCAATAAAAATGCACCTGTGTTCGTTGTCCATAACTTACGCCTGCCCATACCATAACCCCATCACCACCATGGGCCACTCGATCCACAATGTTGACATCAGCAAACCGCTCACCCACAGAACGCCATACACTCTGTCTGCCATCTGCCCTGTACAGTGAAAACCGGGATTCATCCGTGAAGAGAGAACACCTCTCCAAAGTGCCAGATGTCATTGAATGTGAGCATTTGCCCACTCTAGTTGGTTACGATGATGAACTGCAGTCAGGTTGAGACCCGATGAGGACGACGAGCATGCAGAAGAGCTTCCCTGAGACGGTTTCTGACAGTTTGTGCAGAAATTCTTTTGGTTATGCAAACCGATTGTTGCAGCTGCTGTCCGGGTGTCTGGTCTCAGACGATCTTGGAGGTGAAGATGCTGGATGTGGAGGTCCTGGGCAGGTGTGGTTACACGTGGTCGTGGCAGTACATCCAACCGGTTGTGATGCCGGTTGGATGTACTGCCAAATTCTCAGAAACGCCTTTGGAGACAGCTTATGGTAGAGAAATGAACATCAATTCACGGGCAACAGCTCTGGTGGACATGCCTGCAGTCAACATGCCAATTGCACGCTCCCTCAAAAATTGCGACATCTGTGGCATTGTGCTGTGTGATAAAACTGCGCATTTTAGAATGGCCTTTTATTGTGGCCAACCTTAGGCACACCTGTGCAATAATCATGCTAATCAGCATCTTGATATGCCACACATGTGAGGTGGACGGATTATCTCTGCAAAGGAGAGGAAGTGCTCACTAAAAGATTTGTGAACTATATTTTAGAGAAATAGGCCTTTTGTGTACGTAGAAAAAGTCTTAGATCTTTTAGTTCAGTTCATGAAAAATGGGGGCAAAAAAAAAGTGTTGCGTTTATAAAATTTTTTCATGAATACAGTGGGTACGGAAAGGATTCAGACCCCCTTAAAATTTTCACTATTTGTTATATTGCAGCCACTTGCTAAAATAATTTAAGTTATTTTTTCCCCTCATTAATGTACACACAGCACCCAATATTGACAGAAAAACACAGAATTGTGACATTTTTGCAGATTTATTAAAAAAAAAAACTGAAATATCAAATGGTCCTAAGTATTCAGGACCCTTTGCTCAGTATTTAGTAGAAGCACGCTTTTGATCTAATACAGTCATGAGTCTTTTTGGGAAAGAAGCAACAAGTTTTTCACACCTTGATTTGGGGATCCTCTGCCATTCCTCCTTGAAGATCCTCTCCAGTTCTGTCAGGTTGGATGGTAAAGTTGGTGGACAGCCATTTTTAGGTCTATCCAGAGATGCTCAATTGGGTTTAAGACAGGGCTCTGGCTGGGCCATTCAAGAAAAAAGTCACAGAGTTGTTGTGAAGCCACTACTTCGTTATTTAGGTGTGTGCTTAGGGTCATTTGTCTTGTTGGAAGGTAAACCTTCTCCAGAGTGCTCAGGACCTCAGACTGGGCACTCTGGAGAAGGTTTTCGTCCAGGATTTCCCTGTACTTGGCCGCATTCATCTTACCCTCGATTGCAACCAGTCGTCCTGTCATGCACTGGAAAAACACCCCCACAGCATGATGTTGCCACCACCATGCTTCACTGTTGGGATTGTATTAGACAGGTGATGAGCAGTGCATGGTTTTCTCCACACATACCGCTTAGACTTAAGGCCAAACAGTTCTATCTTGGTCTCATCAGACCAAATAATCTTATTTCTCACCATCTTGGAATCCTCCATGCGGGCTTTCATGTGTCTTGCACTGAGGAGAGGCTTCCGGGGGGCCACTCTGCCATAAAGCCCCGACTGGTGGGGAGCTGCAGTGATGGTTGACTTTCTACATCTTTCTCCCATCTCCCGAATGCATCTCTGGAGCTCAGCCACAGTGATCTTTGGGTTCTTCTTTACCTCTCTCACAAAGGCTCTTTTTCCCTGATAGCTCAGTTTGGCTGGACGGCCAGCTCTAGGAAGGGTTCTGGTCGTCCCAAACGTCTTCCATTTAAAGGATTATGGAGGCCACTGTGCTCTAGGAACCTTAAAGTGTAGCAGAAATTTTTTTTTAACCTTGGCCAGATCTGTGCCTTGCCACAATTCTGTCTTGAGCTCTTCAGGCAGTTCCTTTGACATCATGATTCTCATTTGCTCTGACATGCACTGTGAGCTTGTAAGGTCTTATATAGACAGGTGTGTGTGGCTTTCCTAATCAAGTCCAATCAGTTTAATCAAACACAGATGGACTCAAATGAAGGTGTAGAACCATCTTAAGGATTATCAGAAGAAATGGACAGCACCTGAGTTAAAAATATGAGTGTCACAGCAAAGGGTCTGAATACTTAGGACCATGTGATATTTCAGTTTTTCTTTTTTAATAAATCTGCAAAATGTCAACAATTCTGTGTTTTTCTGTCAATATGGGGTGCTGTGTACACATTAATGAGGAAAAAAAAATAACTTAAATGATTTTAGCAAATGGCTGCAATATAAAAAAGAGGGAAAAATTTAAGGGGGTCTAGATACTTTCCGTACCCACTGTACATACACTGGGTCATTAAAAAATACAGTCAAAAATATTGTTAAAATTATAATATTTATATTTGAATAAGTATTTTATTTTGTAATATCAAAAATATTAAAGTCACAATGAACTGGAAGTAGCGATATACTGTATATCAGAGTAAAAAAGAAAAAATTTGGAAATAGGGTGAATTTTCATTGCCAACTTTACAGGCTATGAAAAATAAATACACTGAACTTGAAGTGTAAGCTTAGGAAATCTTTCTGTCCATTTCTCTCTCTGTTTCACTCTTTTTATTCCTTTCTGTCTGACACGCATTCCTTTGCATGTCTCAGTCTCTCTCTCTCTCTCTGTCTCTCCACCGGCCCATATGCATGAATGTGTGAGACAGAGTGCCTTTTGTGTTTCGTTCTTTGTCTGTCTTGCTTTGTTAAATCTCTCTTTTTCTCTCACATTCACACACACATAGAGCGAAGAATCTGTAGCTCCAGCTGACCCACGGAAAAGTCAAAGACGGAATTAGAGGAGACTTCAGGAAGCTGCCACTTACTTGGGATGCACAAACGTAGTAAAGCCAAAACCCCCCATTCTGGTCAAAACATCAAACTTATTAATCAAAGTGTTTAGGCTGCCGTTGCCGCTGATGGCCGTGACAAGTCCAGAGAGGAACATGACAGTGTTGTGCTTTGACTCCAACAGTGAAGGGTGAGGCTTCATGGCTAGAATAACACAGTCAGGCCTGCAGCAGATCTCTAATAATGGCAACGCAAGCGAGCAGCGTGATGTGATGTGACTAAACCAGAATGCTCAGAGCAATGGTGTCACATCATGACTAAATAAAGAAAATACATTATGTAAAAAAGCCCTCTGACCTGTTAATCGAGCCGTAAAAACCTCCAGAATGAGCTTGTTTAAGCGTCAAAAAAATCTAAATGATACAGTGCAAAGCAAGTGGAGTGATTGATGGATTAAACTTTCATATTTCATTATATTTCCATACATTTTTAAGTTGTTGACACATGCAGAGGGTGTTTTCCTACTAAATCACCACAGAACATAACCCATACTTATAGAAAGCAAATTCAGATTAAAAGCAAACTCGCAATCCCTCTTTCTTAAAGCTGGCGGTGTGTATTTGCGGTCCAGGACAAACAATGATCTTAATCCTCGGCTGGTTTTAGGCATGTTTATAGAAGTGAACTGCAGTGGTCTCTCTGCGGTTTTGCAAAATGAAGCCTCTCCCTGCACAGGCGAATGCGTTCTGCCGTGAAATCTCTTCTCTTAATCAACCACAGACAACAAGAGAGGAGCGCCGCAAATAATAGTACACGCTGAGCACTGCAAAAACAAACATCCTGTCTGTGGAGGATGCACATTCCTCTGTCCCTCATATCTTCCTATTTGTCTTCATCTCTGTCACTATTTATTTGTCCTGAGACAGTAGAAGTGATACCGGTTCATCTCTTGTTCTCAGCATGAGCAGATTCAGCCCTTACTGTGCCATTAAAGGTTCAGTCTATAATGTAGCATTAGAGGGTGGAGCATTACCAGCAGAAACCCCTACTGACATAAAAGAGCCCAGAGAGCCCCTCTTTTTTTTGCTTAACTGTTTATTTTGCATAACAAAACATATTAGGAAAGGGGGAAGCTCTGCTCTGGGCCTCCATACTGGGTTTTAGTAATGCAGCCCGCTTTGAGGAATTGTAGTATTTGGTTAAACACTAAAAGTGACTTCATTAATGTTTAAATCAATGTTGTCTTGTTTGAAAGTAGTGTTCCTGTTTGCAGAAATTATGTAATCAGCATAGTTTAACGTAAATGTCTGATCACCCTGATATCATTAGTATTCATATATGACATTTACACAAATAAACTTACAATACTGACATTTTAACAGCATCTAAAACATAGAAGTATTCACATACGTGCAGATTTAGACGTAAATCATTTTGAGCCCAAAACTCCACTTTATAACAATATAAAAAAATTTAGTTAGCAGATGCGTGTGGAGTCACAATGATTTTAGTTACAGAACATTATTTTCAGGTCCCCAATGTTTAAATGAATTCAACATTTGAGTATGACGGAGAATGAGTATGATTATACATAAGGAGTTTATTATGGCGTTTTTTCTCATGATGAGCTATCATTTGGTTTCTGACTTGGAATATAACGCACAAGTAAATGGATTGGATTTATGGTCATTTTATGGTGTGTTTGTCATTTTTATAGCCACAGCTGTCCCATAGAAAACAAAATAATTATTCAGTGACGATTAAATCATGACGGAATTTCCTTTCATTATTTTAATGTTTAGGCTTGTGTACAGGGATAAAACCCTTTTAAATGAGTTGAATATGGCACCAGAAATCACACAAAGCAGAATGAAACTGGTTTATCTGTATGTCAAATTATGGTCCAGGGTCACATACAGTATCTCACAGAAGTGAGTACACCCCTCACATTTTTGTAAATATTTTATTATATCTTTTCATGTGACAACACTGAATAAATGACACTTTGCTACAATGTAATGTAGTGAGTGTACAGCTTGTATAACAGTGTAAATTTGCTGTCCCCTCAAAATAACTCAACACACAGCCATTAATGTCTAAACCGCTGGCCACAGAAGTGAGTACACCCCTCACATCATGTCTAAACCGCTGGCCACAAAAGTGAGTACACCCCTAAGTGAAAATGTCCAAATTGGGCCCAATTAGCCATTTTCTCTCCCCCCGGTGTCATGTGACTCATTAGTGTTACAAGGTCTCAGGTGTGAATGGGGAGCAGGTGTGTTAAATTTGGTGTTATCTCTCTCACTCTCTCATACTGGTCACTGGAGGTTCAACATGGCACCTCATGGCGAAGAACTCTCTGAGGAGCTGAAAAAAGTTATTGTTGCTCTACATAAAGATGGCGTAGGCCATAAGAAGATTGCCAAGACCCTGAAACTGAGCTGCAGCACGGTGGCCAAGACCATACAGAGGTTTAACAGGACAGATTGCATTCAGAACAGGCCTCGCCATGGTCGACAAAAGAAGTTGAGTCCACGTGCTCAACGTCATATCCAGAGGCTGTGTTTGGGAAATAGACATATGTGTGCTGCCAGCATTGCTGCAGAGGTAGAAGGGGTGGGGGGTCAGCCTGTCAGTGCTCATACCATACGCCGCACTGCATCAATTGGTCTGCAATGGCTGTCGAAAGGAAAGTCCCAGAAGAAAGCCTCTTCTAAAGATGTTGCACAAGAAAGCCCGCAAACAGTTTGGTGAAGACAAGCAGACTAAGGACTTGGATTACTGGAACCGTGTCCTGTGGTATGATGAGACCAAGATAAACTTATTTTTTTCAGATGGTGTCAAGCGTGTGTGGCGGAAACCAGGTGAGGTGTACAAAGACAAGTGTGTCTTGCCTATTGTCAAGCATGGTGGTGGGAGTGTCATTGTCTGGGGCTGCATGAGTGCTGTCGGCACTGGGGAGCTACAGTTCATTGCGGGAACCATGAATGCCAACATGTACTGTAGCATACTGAAGCAGAGCATGATCCCCTCCCTTCTGAGACTGGGTCGCAGGGCAGTATTCCAACATGATGATGACCCCAAACACACCTCCAAGACGACTACTGCTTTGCTAAAGAAGCTGAGGGTAAAGGTTATGGATTGGCCAAGCATGTCTCCAGATCTAAACCCTATTGAGCATCTCAAGGTTTCTAACATCCACCAGCTCCGTGATGTTTTCATGGAGGAGTGGAAGAGGACTCCAGGGTTGGGGGGGGGGGGGGAAAAAAAAACCTTTGGGTTTTTTTTGGGGGGGGGGGAAGCTCTGGTGAACTCCATGCTCCATGCCCAAGAGGGTTAAGGCAGTGCTGGAAAATAATGGTGGCCACACAAAATATTGACAGTTTGGGCCCAATTTGGACATTTTCGCTTAGGGGTGTACTCACTTTTGTGTCCAGCAGTTTAGACATTAATGGCTGTATGTTGAGTTATTTTGAGGGGACAGCACATTTACACTGTTACACAAGCTGTACACTCACTACTTTACATTGTTGCAAAGTGCATTTCTTCAGTTTTGTCACATGAAAAGATATAATAAAATATTTTCAAAAATGTGAGGGGTGTACTCACTTCTAAAATACTGTAAATACTAATATAGTATATATCTATCTGTATATGATCTACGTATATGATGGAATTAATCTTGTTACTTACTGTCATTGATAAAACAATGAAATCCATTAATTAAATCTTCTATAAAACTAAAATCATGTTATATGTTTTAGATGCTGACAATATTTGTATATGTACACTACTTGTTCACAACTCTACCTGCAGTCCAGTAAATTTCTTTAAAGCAATTAATACTTTTATTCAGTAAGGATGCATTAAATTAAATTGACAGTAAAGACATTTATAATGTCACAAAAGATTTCTAATATAAATCCTAAAAAAGTTATCATGGTTTCTAAAAAAATATTTGTCAGCTGTTTAAACTGTTTAACTGTTTAAAACCACAATACGGATATGTAGCTTGAGCACAAAATCAGCATATTAGAATGATTTCTGAAGGGCCATGTGACACTGAAGACCAGAGTAATGGCTGTTGAAAATTCTTTTTAAATATATTCAACTAGAAAACAGTATTTTAAATTGTAATAATGTTTCACAGCATTACTGCTTTTACTGTATTTTTTATTACAAAAATCCAGCCTCGTAAAGCAAAAGAGACTTTTGTTCAAATACATTAAGAATCTTACCAATCCCAAATTTGTAACAGTAGTGTATGTTTCAGTGTGCATGTAAACTTGTTCACTCCGAACAAGGTTTCACCAGGAGTAGGTATTCTAATAGACTAGTATGAAATATATTGAATTAATCCAGTGCTAATGCAACGGCCAAACATTTCAGCAGAGAGTGCAGCCAGACATGAAGCCAGGGACCATAGCCAACAGGGTTGGGAGTCAAAGTGAGGCCAGGCCGAGCCCTGTTACAAACCCACACTCAAAGAGCTGGCTTACAATTCCCTGCGCTGTCAAGTCCCTGTTGGACGGGGGAAAAAGAGGCTCGGTGACAGTGAGACAGCAGCACATGTGCGCAAGTGAGAATGGGTATGCTGTGAGAAATATCATTTAATTTCCAAGGCAAACAGTTCATGTAAAAGGCAACACCCACACACATACACAAAACACAAAGACGGAGAACTATCTGCGGCCACAAAGACAATATGGCCCTGCAGATATTGTGGTTAGCTTATTGAAGATCTTTTTGTGTGTCTTTTCACTGTTTGGTCAACTGTAAAATGATTTGAAATAAATAGAAAGCAATCCTTTTTTGGAGTTATTTAGATTCACACAAACAAACTGTTTTTCTCTCCCTCTTGTGCGAAGCTCCAGCTAAAGAGACAGGAGAAGGGTGTGTGAGTCTTTTCCAGAAGTGGTTGGCCGCTGGGTTGTGTCTCTGATTCCAACCCCAAGGAACAATCAGCGGGAACTTTTACACAGACACAGGAAATGAAGGGGTCAGGCGACGCTCACACACACACACACACACACACACACACACATAACATGTCATGCTGTATTGCATGCAGCTGTTTGTAATTCACACTCTTCGATAAATAAAAAGGTTGGTTTTGGGATGTTTGGGAAATCTAAAGGAGCAGCTGTATCCTCTCAATATGAACAGAGGAATAAAGGTACACACACACACACACACACACACACTTTCTGGGTAATGAATATGAGTGACATGAAGAATGAAAATGTGTATGTTGCTCCTTTGATGAAAGAACTGAGAAAAACCACCAGATGAAGGAAATGTCCAGCAATGTGTTTTCTTTCTAAATTATCTATTTCATCCCAGCTTTCTTAATGACGGTCTGAAATATGATTTCATCAGCCACGAAAAAGAGAGAGCATTTAGACATGAGTGCAATATGTGTGTGTGTGTGTGTGTGTGTGAGTGTGTGGTTATATGAGATGTTCGACATGCACACTGCTCTTGTCTCAGAGCCACTTAGCTCTGAAAATGGAGAAGAAAATCTATCCGCCCCTTTCTTCTCCAGCAACCCTGAAATCAGTCTTTTGTGCAATGAGAAATGTGCATTTATTTGCTAGGTTACCTTCACTAAACAAGTCATAGGAAAACATGGGATACTGATCATGCAAATTCTGGAATTGTCAAAATAAAACACATATCATGTTGACATACTACATGCAAACAGACATTTGGTCTAATTCTGGGGTTTCATGGAGACTGAATTGCAATAACAGAGTGGTCAGTTCTTGTAATCAGACGAACAAATTGAGTGGATTATTTATTTTCTGAGTCTCAATATAACATATGCCAGAAAACATATACAGATTTCAGATATGGATACTCAGTATTGAAGTCAACATATAACAGTATTCACAAACTATTTTCACACAGCAATGTGACCGTTTAAAAGTTTGGGGTCAGTAATTTTTTTAATAATTGTCTAATGCTCACAAAGGCTGCATTTTAATATAGTAAAACAGTAATACTGTGAAATATTATTACAATTTAAAACATCTATTTTAATATATTTTAAAATGTATTTTTTTCCCTGTGATGGCAAAGCTGAATTTTCAGCAGTCATTACTCCAGTCTTCAGTGTCACATGATCCGTCATGAAATCATTCTAACGCACTAATTTTTTAAAAGAACTGCATTTATTTGAAATACAAATATTTTTATCATCATAAATGTCTTTACTGCCACTTTTAATTTAAATAAATAAATAATCTTACTGACCCCAAACTTTTGAATGGTACTGAGTTCTTAGTAACTATTAAATAGTCAGTGACAAAAAAAAGGAAGAAAGAGACTTTAATGACATACTGGGATGTAGCTACATGAATGTGAGTATGCAGTTGATTATCATTTTAGTTAATTATTTAGCTTTTATATATTTTAGTTTTAATAACCACAGTTAAGAAACTTTTCAATTTTTTATCTAAAATAATCAAGAACTTGGAGGAAAGAAGCAGCATCAGCATTTACACAGGACACACTGTATCAGCTAGTGTCTGCTGCTTGCTGATTCTCCTGCACAGCCAACATAAAACAAGACACATTCCTCAAGTAGTTTATTATTGATTGGTGTTTTGTATGTTTTGTACGTACTGTTTTTTACTGTTTGTTTTGTACGTACTGTAATCCTTGTTGTTTACTGCAATAAAAAAAATATATATTAAAACAAGACATATACTCCATGACCATGCACTCATTATTTTTGAGGGGGCACGAGTTTGGGGGGTTGGTTCGTCATGTGACACACAGCAGCTACAACAGCACTTATGTTTTATTTATTTATTCCTTTTTATTCGAAACATTCCCAAACGCATTAACTTAATTATTATTAATTGATCTATAGTGGGAGATGGTCAAAGTAACCTAATAATGTAATCTATTAACTATGCATAAAAAACCTATCTGTTTACTTAATTAACAGATATGGGTGTCATGCCATAACATTTTAAATACGACTGAGTTTATATTTATTGTGAATTTAACATTGAAAGTCAATGTGAATAAAAAACATTGCACAATTATGCTACTAATCATAACACTTTCGTTGTACAGAAAGAGAGCAAAGAACATTTACATTATCAAATAACATTTTCACTGACATTCTAGTTCGAGCACTCTCAAAAACTCCCATTAAAATCACTGAAGCTGTTCACACTATGAAATTAGTTTCTTACAGATTCGTACACACATTTGCACTTTGTTGTTTGTGACGAGAGAAGAGGTATTCAGTCAACGAGCGAGTGACGAAAACACGGCATTTTAGCGATGACTCATCTGAACACCTCTGATTGGTCATTGCATTCATAAGCTCAACAGCATCGTGTGTGATTGGTTATAATGCAGAGCTGTAAAAAACGCGTCTGTCTCTGGCTCAGCGCCAGCCAGCGAAAGCAGATTTGAACGAGGCGCTGAACGTTCTAATCACATTGGTGTGATTGTATTAAATATAGAAAATATTAATCGGCTATTTTTTGTCTTTTGAAAGCTGTGCCCGAAGCTAAAGGCACGTGCCTTCATTTACAAAGAATCACTTCTACAGAACTTTTTAAGGCCACAAAAGCAAGAGGACACAGTTTAATGTTCACAAAACGTACAGGATTTGGTCTCAGCATGACTGTGCACTCATACTGACATACAAAACGGTCTAAAAATGAATCAAATGAAGGACCACCTTCTAAAACAGAGTGAAAGGTGCTTTGCTGTTGCCTTCCAGATACTGGCATTTCATTTGTGTCCATCTTCGTCATCAGTATCACTGTCCTTACTGCTGTTACACACCATATGGCTTGTGGGATGTCTTCTCCCACACACACAGGTCAGATTATTCCACCATGTGATGAGTGCTCAATGACTACTAAAGCAGTTATTCATATTTGTAATTTATAGTCCATTATTTCAGTTAATTTTTTACTTTAATTCAATTAAAGGTTTTCATTTACACTGAATTAATTAATTTATATTTCATTCAATTTTAAACCTATATCTCTCTCTCTCTATATATATATAAATTCAAAACAATAACCTTGTTGTAAACTAAAAGCAGGAATGTGAATTTTAAACCCACGTTGTCTCTTAAAGGGGTCATATGATGCGATTTCAAGTTTTCCTTTCTCTTTGGAGTGTTACAAGCTGATTGTGCATAGATAAGATCCCTGAAGTTGCAAAGACTAAAGTCTCAAAACCAAAGAGATATTCTTTATCAAATTTAAGACTCTGCCACGCCCCCTAAAACCGCTCGTTCTAACACCCCGCCCACATATCTACCTCACTATGTGGACCTATAAAGCATACTGCTGCCCAATGTTACGCAAAAGAAGGAAGGTGTGGTTTCAGTACGCAGTTCGTGTTGAATCGCCATGTCAGAGAGACGCTGTGTATTTCAGTGTGAAAGCAAAAGCACTTTATTTTGCCTTCTGAAAGTAGATGCATTTAGAACTTTAAGATTACTTACAACAGAACCGCAATGCATTTTATGGACGACCGTTTCGTGAACCTAGGAGAGGAGGTAATTCTGACTTTGCTATGACAATCTGGCGCTTCTGAATCAGCTAGTGTTTTGTTATTAGTTTAAGTATTTGCTATTGACTGTTCAAATGCAGAGTTTTGTGTGTGTGTGAGAGAGAGAGAGAGGAGAGAGAGAGAAGAGAGAGAGAGAAAGAGAGAGAATAGAGAGAGATATAATAGAGAGATAGATAGATAACAGTGGAGTCAGCTGTCTTAACCGTGGCTTGTGTACTGTAAACACATACCAGCTTCATCACTGTGTCTGTCACGTGACTCTGTTCCTTTTTCGGGCTCTGTCTTTACATTTATTTTTGAAAGATGAAGCTGCGATTATGGTAAGGAGTGTTACATTTCCGACGATTGCTTGCGGTGTTCGGCCAATCACAAAGCACTAGGTCAGCTGGCCAATCAGAGCAGACTCCGCTTGTCAAGAGGGACTTTGTAGAAAACGATGCGTTTGAGAGAGGCGGGGCATAGAAAACCTACAATAATGTACAGTATTTGAAAAGTAATGTGTTTTTTTGAACATTAAAGCATGTCACCAAACATATTTCTAGTACAAACCAAAATACACCAAATAATGATCTTCTAAAAAGCATCATATGACCCCTTTAATATCTGAAATCACACACTATATGCAGGTAACAAAATGTACATGATTAACAGGGCTGCTTGTAAGTCATCTCTAGTCTAAGAAACAACATGTACACACACACACATGCATGCACGCACGCACGCACGCACACACACACACGTTGGTATATGTACAAACCACATTTTTTATCCTTGTACCCTAACCCTACCCCTACCCCTAAACATCGCAGAAAACTTTCTGCATTTTTAGATTTTCAAAAGAACTGTTTAGAATGTTTTTTAAGCCATTTGGTTTACGAGGACACAGGACGTGTCCTCATAAACCATGTTCACATTGTAATACCTATGTCATTATACATTTTACACATTTTTGTCCTAATAAACCATATAAACCTGTACACACACACAGACAAATAACAGAGAACTCACATCTCCATTCAAATTCCGTGTCAGAGCAATTATGCAATAACTGCTGTTAAATAAATCCTAAAACATCAATTATTATTCATAAACATCATAAATTGTACTGTAATCCCTAATGTTCCATAATGTAAAAATTGTCATTTTGAAACTGATTATTTTTCATTTTCATTCTTTATATGCTCTTCTGACCTAGTCAAACACAGAAAACAGATATCACTGAAGCTTTGTCGCTCTGTTTTATTCCACAGAAGGCTTAAATACAACAAGACACATCATGGCAAAGCACTGGAAGGAGTGTGCTTCGACAGTGTGTGCAACAATCAAAAAATCTGAGCATGGGAAAATTCATCACAGCTATTTCTTCATCTTTTTATAGTCTTTAAGACTCTAGAAATATTTTTCACGGAGGATGTTTAAAGCATGTTAGCAAGTTGAAATTTAGTGTTTAAGAAGTTATCTTAAGGTTAGAAAAAAAGTCTCAACCTGATACTTCAATAGTAAGTGTATTTTGGAGTTATTAAAAGGCCCCGTAGGATCCCTCAGATCCCAAAGAAAAAACGAGGGTTTAGCAGTTTCACAAAAACAATGAAAAGTTTTGTGTTACTTCATACTTCCTAATAACTTTCATAGTCTTTCTAGCTGGCTAATATAATCACATCTACTGAAATGAAAAGTGATCATGGAGAGTGAATGAGAAGTTAGCACTGATCAAATTAATTTAGGCATATATTATATATACTAAAATCTCTCTTCAGCCAAAAGATCTGGAGTTCCTTGAATTATGTATATATAAATATGCTTTTAAAATACACAGCAGAGGAACCTGAACTGCATGAGAATTTAATCAGTGTGCTAACACCATTCATATTTCAGACGGAAAAACATGTCTGTCTTTTTTTAACTAAATATGATCCATTTTGATTCCAGATGTGTGTGAGTTACACTTCACATGCCAGTGCATCCTATTGGCTCATTTGGAAATTTTCTTAGTAGTTATTGTCAAATGAATTAGCCTGTCTCATGATATCTGGCTTTGAACTGTAGAGTCTGGAGGGTTGCCCTCATAATTTAGTAAGAGTATAATGTGTATGAAATATACTGAGCAAGCAGACTATTAATATAGAGAATGGATAAATGCTAAATATGTGATCTCTACATAGCCTTTTTTTTATCCAATAAAAAACAAACAAAACAAAAAACTTCAAAGCTGCAGGTTTCGAGTGTTGTGGGAAGCTAGAGTAGAGAACACTTAAAATGTATCATTACTATGCATAATTTGTGATGTATTAAACAACAGAAACCCTTGAGTGTGACATCAGTCTGACTAGCAGCTATGCCCAGTGGCTCATCACTGATGTCTGATGGGATATACAGCTGCTGGACTGCTACTGAACCGGTGTTTTTATTTACAGACATTTTACGTCTTTTTTATGTCTTTAATGGACAGAACAGGAGATGACAGGAAAGTAGAAAGAAAAGAATGGAGGAAACGGGATCAGGAAATGACACAGGTCAGACGCAAACTTGTGTCCCCAATGAATGGCATGTGCCACAAACGTGCTATCGTTGGCTACCACTGCATGTCAGCTCGGACTCTGAACAGAACCTGTGGTCAAATGTAATTACAGGTGGGGAAAAAATTACTCACAAAACCCTCAAACTTTCCTTGAAGTCCTGCCATGGAAAGGTTGAAGAGCACTGATTTATCCCAGGCATTGGATAAATCAAGCTGTTTATCCTAGTTTACTAGTTGGGCCTTTTACTCTTATGAGACATTTATTCCACTGCCAGCATTCAGATGTTGATTTATTTGTATATCAGACATAAAACTCTGTAATCAACCCAAATCAAATGGATAACAGCTCACTGAAGCTGAGCAAGGCAAGTCTGTACATGTGCGTGCGTGTTAATATTTGCCGTTTGTATTCATGTGTTTTTATGTATGCGTGAGGTTAGTTAATCAGTAACACTTCATACGCAGATAAGCGTCTTAATCTATATCTGCACCTTTTACACAAGGAACAGTTACACTCTATCTATCTCTCAACATATCTGCAATCACATCTGCCATCCCACTGTGTTATTTAAGTCTTTACATTACGTCAGAGATTCTAAAATGCAGAACACGTCCAACTTAAACACAGAGCCAAACAGATGTGTGTGAGCCACAGAACTTGCGGTATTTACTGTTTTTGTACATAACGAGCTTGTCCAAAAGCAAATGTTACTGTCTATGTGAAAAAGATCATTGCATTTTGAAAACATGATTAAAGACAAGAAGAATTTGGCAGCAAAAATTATCTTTTTATCTCTCTCTCCCCTGTCTCCCTCCCTCTCTATATCCATCTCTCTAATGTTAAGTTATAAATCAAAGCTAATTTGTTCTGATAACCGTTCTAAATAAATTTAACAGCAAAGGTTACATTCCATTATACTACACAGACATGCTGTTGGTTATGTGGCATTTCTTTATACACTGATAAAGCAGATATCAAGTAATCTCTGGCCTTTGTGAGTGTACGTGTTGTTAGTAGAATGCAAGTGTGAAGTCCCGATGACACGGCAGCCACTTTTTTTTTCACTGCATGTCGCTAGTCTCTGTACTGTGAAGTCGCATGTGGGCGTTTCAAGTGCTCTTGCTCTAATGTTATTGGAAGACTGCATGTCTGAATATATGTGACCCTGGACCACAAAACCAGTCATAAGAGTCAATTTTTCGAGAAGCAAAACTGAGATTTATACATCATCTGAAAGCTGAATAAATAAGCTTCCCATTGATGTATGATGTATGGTTTGATAGGATAGGACAATATTTGGCTGAGATACACTATTGAAATCTGGACGCTGCGGTGCAAAAAAAAAATAATAATAATAATTGAGAAAATCGCCTTTAAAGTTGTCCAAATGAAGTTCTTAGCAATGTATATTACTAACCAAAAATTAAGTTTTGATATATTTACAGTAGGAAATTTACAAATATCTTCCTGTAACATTATCTTTACTTAATATCTTAATGAATTTTGGCATAAAGGAAAAATCAATAATTTTGACCCATACAATGTATTTTTGGCTATTGCTACAAATATACCCCTGTTTTATAAGAAAATATAAGACTGGTTTTGTGGTCCAGGGTCACATATATTAAGAAAATACAATCACAGATTATATATTGCTGGAAAAACTAAGATATCCATACGATATATTCTAATCCAGAGGTGTAAAGTATTGGAGTAAATGTAATGTTACTGTACTTGAGTATCTTTTTGGTTACTTTGTAGTTGTACTGAGTATCAAATATATTAGCAGCTTTTACTCTTTACTTCATTACATTTTTGAATGAGTATCTGTACTCCTTACTCCACTACATTTGAAATGAGTGTTGCAGTTACCATTAGATTTTGCTGGACCTAGCTTTTCTTGGGCATTTTATTCTGCTACAAAAGACGTGATACTTTCTATCCGAGGCGACAGTAACTAAGTACATTTACTTGAGTATTGTACTTAAGTACACTTTTTGAGTATCTGTTCTTTACTTGAGTATTATTTTTTCTGGGAACTTATGACTTTAACTTCACTACATTTGAAAGACAAATATTGTACTTTTCACTCCAGTACATTTCTATCAAAATGTAGAAAGTTGTTAGCTTTGAAAGTCAGTGGGTGATTTTCTTCTTCTCTAAAACTTTTTTTCAGACAGTTTATCAGGAATCACTCTTGTAGGGCTACATGAAGTGATTTCCCATGCATTTTTTGAACACTGGCCAGTTCCAAATGTGATATTTATTTACAACAATTCAGTAATAAGAAATTAATATTGTGGTATATATTAGACATAATATTGTCTGATTTTGCTAAACTGTGTAAGTGAAAATATTACCTATAAAGCCACAGAAGAACTGTTGTGCGTCTCCTAATAAAACACAATAGGTGTTGGACTTGAAGCAGCACTGCACAGACTGTTCTGTGTGTGACATCAAAGTACTGCGAGAGCGATTAGACAGCATTTAAAATGTCTGTTTAGATGTAAAATAAGTCTTTCTGTTTTGCTTTTTTGTTAAAGCAGTGTTGCTGTTGTAAAGGTATACAGCTACAGTTGTGTTGCTGGGTTTTAAAAGCAGGTTTGATTTTTCTTTTTTTTTATTACTCTGTATTTACAGGATTTCACTGTCCACGGACTCACTCTGTTCAAATGTGGATGAATGGCTACACATAGATGTGTGCACACACTGTCAGAGCTGTGTGAGATCACTACCATCCTGCTTTTGTGGGGTGGGTAGGGGTGTTAATTTTTTTCCCCCGATAGGTTTTTAACATTCGAAAAGCTCTTTATTCCAAAGATACTAAAAGCTAGTTCAGGTATTCAGTAGGTGTAATGTATTAAGTTGCTTCAGAAGTATTGCAAGTATTACGTACAACAATAAAACAGTGCATTGACATAAAAAAAGGACATTTACTTTTGGTACTTAAGTACTTTTAAAAGCAAGTACTTCTGTACTTTGACTTCAGTAAAAATCTGTCTTTACAACTTTTACTTGTAATGGAGTAATATTTGACAAGCAGTATCTGTACTTTCACTTAAGTAATGGAGTTGTGTACTTTGTCCGCCTCTCTGTCTGCCTATTACAGGTCACGAAGTACTGTGTTTTGGCCTTACTCACCCAAACTTGTCAACAAGGCTACTTTACGTGAATGCGAGTTCCTTAGCAAGTTATTGTGAATCACAGGTGTTTTATATATGAGAAGACATGACTGCAGCTGGCAATGAGGCCCAAACCAACACATCCACTGCAAGAAGGCATCAGCTTTTTAATTTTACTTAACATTATTTTATTTATACATTATACTGAAGATACCTTTTTGAAGATATATATATATAATATTTATATTCCAGTGGGGTCAAAAAGTATTTAGTCAGCCACCAATTGTGCAAGTTCTCACCATTAAAAAGATGCGAGAGGCCTGTAATTTTCATCATAGGTATACCTCAACTATGAGACAAAATGAGAAAAAAAATCCAGATAATCACATTGTAGGATTTTTAAAGAAGTAATTGGTAAATTCCTCGGTAAAATAGTATTTGGTCACCTACAAACAAGCAAGATTTCTTGCTCTCACAGACCTGTAACAACTTCTTTAAGATGCTCCTCTGTCCTCCACTGGTTACCTGTTTTAATGGCATCTGTTTGAACTCGTTACAGTATAAAAGACACCTGTCCACAACATCAAACAGTCACACTCCAAACTCCACACTCCACCATGGCCAAGACAAGATCTGTCAAAGGACACCAGAAACAAAATTGTAGACCTGCACCTGGCTGGGAAGACTGAATCTGCAATAGTAAGCAGCTTGGTGTGAAGAAATCAACTGTGGGAGCAATTATAGAAAATGGAAGACATACAAGACCACTGATAATCGCCCTCGATCTGGGGCTCCACACAAGATCTCAACCCCGTGGGGTCAAAATGATCACAATAACTGTGAGCAAAAATCCCAGAACCACACGTGGGGACCTAGTGAATTACCTGCAGAGAGCTGGGACCAAAGTACCAAAGGCTACCATCAGTAACACACTGCTCCGCCAGGGACTCAAATCCTGCAGTGCCAGACGTGTCCCCTCCCAGTACATGTCCAGGCCCGTCTGAATTTTGCTAGAGAGCAGTTGGATGATCCAGAAGAGGATTGGGAGAATGTCATATGGTCAGATGAAACCAACGTAGAACTTTTTGGTAAAAACTCAACTTTGTTTGGAGGAGAAAGAATGCTGAGTTACTTCCAAAGAACACCATACCTACTTTGAAGCATGGGGGTGGAAACATCATGTTTTTGGGGCTGTTTTTCTGCAAAGGGACCATGATGACAGATCCGTGTAAACGAAAGAATGAATGGGGCCATGTATCGTGAGATTTTTGAGTGAAAACCTCCTTCCATCAGCAAGGGCATTGACGATGAAACGTGGCTGGGTCTTTCAGCATGACAATGATCCAAACACACCGCCCGGGCAACGAAGGAGTGGCTTTCGTAAGAAGCATTTCAAGGTCCTGTAGTGGCCTAGCCAGTCTCCAGATCTCAACCCCATAGAAAGTCTTTGGAGGGAGTTGAAAATCCGTGTTTCCCAGTGACAGCCCCAAAACATTACTGCTCTATAGGAGATCTGCATGGAGGAATGGGCCAAATTACCAGCAACAGTGTGTGAAAACCTTTTGAAGACTTACAGAAAACGTTTGACCTCTGTCATTGCCAACAAAGGGTATATAACAAATTATTGAGATTAAATTTTGTTATTGACAAAATACTTATTTTCCACCATAATTTGCAAATTAATTCTTTAAAAATCCTACAATGGTTTTTCTCATTTTGTCTCTCATAGTTTCTCTCATAGTTTGAAGGTATACCCTATGATGAAAATTACGCCTCTCTCATCTTTTTTAGTGGAGAACGTGCACAATTGGTGGCTGACTAAATACATTTTTCCCCACTGTATATATATATTATTATAGATATATAAATTTTTTTTGTTGTAATTTTGAGGTTCAGTTTTATTTTGGTTTTAGAAAATAAACGTGATTGCTCTCCTCACAAATCAACTCTTTCTTGTTTGTATTTCATGTTCTCTGTGCCTTGCCCTGGACTTTTATGTCACTTCCTGTCTCTCGTGGTGTTTGTAGTCCGTTTGTTCATTGGTTCCCCTTGATAAGGCTCCCCAGGTGTGTCTTATCTTGTTAAGTTTCTTAGCCCCGTGTGTTTATATAGCCCTAGTTTTTCTTTAGTTCCTTGTGATTTGTTAAATGTAATGGTTATCTGTTTGCCAGTCATTCTGTTCTTTGTTCCCTTTGGTTTTTGCCTTTTTGTTTGTTCTAGTTTTTCCATGAAATACCAGCACATAGATCCTTGCCTCTGCCTGTTTTCCGCAGCTTCTCCACAACATTAGTTTATCACTGGCATGTCTCTTTGACTAGTGCATTTTTTTAGCCTATATTTAGTATAAGTAAAATAATGAAGTTCTTTTAAAATCAAATACTCTAAGACTTGTACTCATGTTGTTTTGAAATTGGTGACTTGTAACGTGTAGTGGAGTAATTTTCACTGTAAGGTATCTGTACTTTTACTCAAGTATGGTTTTTAGGTACTCTTTACACCTCGGTTCTAATCTGACTAGGAATTAGTCTTCTTGCCCCTAAAAAAAAATAACACTTTGTTATTTGTGTTGTTATATAAACTATAGAAATGCTAAAGCATTAAATCATTAATCAGATGAACAACAACATAAATACTGTAAACATTTTCTAAATGTCATTCCAATTTGAAAATAAAAAAAAACCTTTTCTTGTCCCTAATAATGAACAATATGCAGAGAATGCTTATTGCTTCATATAATCAAAAAAGTATAAATATAAACATATAATTCTAAGATAGCTGACCGTTTCCTTTCGGCACATCATTTTATATCATATAGATGAGTGAAATCCAGAAATGATTTTTCCTGTCTTGCCTGCACTCTAATATCTGAATTCCACTGACACAGTCTTCACTTCTAGTTGTCACTCCTTTGCTCTTCATTTACATAAAGTTAAACAACTCTCAACTTTCTCAAGTGGCTGGGAACGCCTATGGTCACAGAAGTCGTCAGCTTACCAATGAAAATGAATGGGATCATGTTGCTTTGTCGCTGCGTGCCACAGGCGGTGTGAATCAGGTATAAAGATAGAGTTGCATGTGCATGTGAATGTGATTATTAAAAATGCTAAGAACGTTATTTAAAAAATATCCACCAGATACAATCACATAGGCCTCAAAAATTCTGTATGTAAAGAAATATAGAAAAAAAATTAAAGAATAAAAAAAAGTTATAATGATACAGAAATAATACAAATAAAAAAATGGCATAAACTAATAATTACAGAAAACTACATAGAAAATAAAAAAGAAGTTGTGAAAAAAAGAAAGCAAGTAAATTAGTAAATAAACAATTGATAAAACCAATAATAAATCAATGAATAATTTATTATTAATACAAAAAAATCAGAGAAGAAAGTAAGAAATACAGAAAGAAAGAGAGAAAGAAATGTGTGTATCTGCATTAGATTAAATGCAGAATAATGAAATGCTTCCCAAACTGATCTACTGAAGATAGATCAAAGTTCTGCTCTTCTTTCTCTCTCTTCCAGAACAAATGGAATATTGCAGATGGTTTTTCATTCCAGTGATGAAAGCTAACCTAAACTCACACAATGACCCCAGACCGACGAGGTGTATATCACTCTGTTTCTCTTCCCCTCTGGAGAGGAGAGTCATGCTGCATGCTTTTGGGTCTCCTCCTCGCTGATATCACTCCCCCACCCCCATCATCACCCCTAAACACACACAGCCAGGTTGTTCTCTCATCTCCTGCCAGGTTTTTGTAATAATCCTGCTATTCAAATTTTTTGGATGAGAGTCTGTGTGTGTTCAGTTGTGTGTATGTGAGGCTTTGCAACATTAAATGAACTCTCCAGAGGAACAAGACTAAGATAAGATCATCACAGATTCAGGAGAGGAACTTTTAGTTCATTATTAAATACAAAATATATAAATCATAAGATGAATGTGACACCTCTGTGATGGACTATAATGTCTTGTGACACACACAGATAAACAAGGAGATGACAAAGTACCTCTTCTAAATGACAGCTGAAATTGGGCTTGAAAGCTGAATTGGTTCAGGAAATGAGAAACAAACTCTGTCTATTCAGTGTGGGGGTTATGAAATACTGTCCCATTACAGCGTCTATGAACACAAGCTCTAATCACTATCACGCCCTCCTCAACGTCTTAATAAACTGGAGACAGGCAGAGAGAGAGGGTCTGCTGGGATTTAACTGAATTTGAAACCTCTCATAAAATATGAAACATCAGCGCTCACAGCTCCCCCTGACAAATGAAATGACTAATGAAACAAATAGAAGAAGAGAACATTGATAATATAAGTAAATAACAGGCAGAATGCTTCTCAGAGAGCATGCTGGGAGCTCTCGGGGGGTGGGGGGGATAGAGGAGGGGGGGGGGGATGGGCTTGTTTAATTAATGGATGCTTTGTCAGGAGCTATGTGCATGATAATGAAGTCAGTTTTCACAGACCATGTCACGTTGAGGCCTTTATTAAACAGGATATTCACAGAAAAGTTGGGAAATTATTACTGATTTTCATTATTACTAGAAATAACAGCAAATTCCACACACTCTAATTAGCAAACATCTCTCTAGAAACTTTTATCCTGCACCAAATCATCACTGTTGTTACATATATGAAAAGTAACTGGTGTTGGCCTGACTATTTGAACGAGGTCTTTTAGTGAGGTGGAAGGCATTCAAGTGTGTGCGTGTGTGTGTGTGCTTCAGCATTTTTGCTAGGAGGTCTAGGAGCCGCTTATTTTGGCTTCTTTTAGTGAGGCCAGTCGCTTATTTTAGGCTTGTTTTGTCAGACTAGGTCGCTAGCTTTTTCTAGCAAGACCTGGTAACATTGTCCATGGGATACAAAAGGAGCTCGTTTTAAAATGTTTATGTTTTCTGTGAAATGCCATTTTAAGAATAGTCATTACTACCCATTTAAAACTATAATGCTATCTTAACAAAGAGTGAAATTATCATAAACCATTTTAATTGTATATGATTTCTTGAATCTCTTTTATTGTATATGATTTTTACACCGTTCAGAGGTTTGGGGTAAGGTTTTATATTAAACTTTTATTATTTCCTGAGCAATAAAATCAGCATATTACAATGGTTTCTGAAGGATCACACATGACACACTGAATACTGGAGTAATTGCTGCTAAAATTTTAGCTTTGCCATTAAAGGAATAAATTACATTTGATCATATATTACAATAAAAACTGTTATTTTTGTGTATTTTTATTTATAATTGTAATAATGTTTTACAGTATTTTGGATCAAATAAAACGCAGCCTTGGTGAGTATTGGAGACTTCTTACTCTACTGACCATAACCCTTTGAATGGTGTATGTGTATGATTTATTACTTAATTTTTTTAATTTCAGCGGTCTCATAGTTGTGCTGTCATTCCCACCACAACAGACATTTTGTAACTAATAAAGTGACAAAAATAAAATTGTCCCAGGGCTAAAATGCTCATAGTTGAAGAAACAAAGATAAAAACACCAAAAAACAAAGATTATCTAAACACAAGATAATGTGGAGTTGATGCTGTAGTGATGTTTCACCTATGAAATGAACCATTTGTTTCCATACAAAAATACTTCAGTTCAATTCTGATTTACTTGTTTGCCATTTTTACAATACCAACAGTCTAAAATCAGTTCAGAAAGAGTGACAGTGGCAAGGATAAACTCCCAGAGAGCAGGGAAAAGACATGTCTATTATGCAACAAAGCCACAAATAGTCATTGTTTATGGTCACCTGTCAGAATGCACCCGGTCCAAAGTGCCCATGTGCATGCCAGTATCTGTGTGGAAACATGGGGCTAGAAGAAAGTTAGAAGTGTTTAAACTCATGTTTCACTTTGTGTGTAATCTTGTGTGTGAGTAACGGCTGCATATTTATAAAGCTGTGCTGATTTAGTGTGCTGAGAATGTGTACATGTGTGCATGTATGTATGATTTAGTAGTCAGGTCATGGACAGGTGAGACCCTACTCTGAGTAAGATGAGCCAGACAGGTGCAGTTTGTATAGAGCTGTTGTCTTTAACACAGCAGGGTGTGTGTGTGTGTGTGTGTGTGTGTGAAACAGAGGAATGTGTTTTGATAAAGATAGCTGTAAACAGAGAAAACCTGTCACTTGCCTATCTACACATACATACACATCTGGAATGTTTGCAGTTAACCATGTAAATTACATTACAAGGCAAACTAAAATTACACGTTCAGCTTAGATATATTTTCAGAAGCTTGACATTAACTTAATTATTCCCACATCTCTTGCAACACATGCAGTACATACACTTGCCCTGCTGGGAGCGATAGCTGGATTGAAGTTACAGGATATTTTTGAGGTTCATCATGTTGCAGCTGTGACATGACCTTGGTATGTTTTTTTCAATGTGCATTTGTGTTCTGATTTTAAATCAGTTTATAATGACATAATTACATAATGACATAATGGAGGTCATACGTTTCCACTGAACAGCCAAGTGACAACAGCATTGCCAGAATCCGCTGCACTCAATTAGCAGTAAACACTTAAGAGTGAGCACGATTAAACCGCATCGTATGAGATTTAGACTTTAGACTACTGTAACTCTACTCAAACGCATCTACGCTCATCCACACACACACACTCACACCTGAACAAACACACTCAAGTATCTGCACCTGCAAACACACACACACACACACACACACGCGCGTACACATTTTTTGGTTCTTTTTCAGGCATGCTAACCTTTTCCCAGACCTTCAAGGCTAAATTTGGATGTCTGGACATTGTCCTTCCTCTACAAGACTTTAATAACAGAAAGCCTAATGGCTCTTACAAACACACACTCACCTACACTCAAGAAGGCAGGATACAGATCTCAGGATGTTTTATTTTTCTCTGTTTTGGCTGCTTGACATTAGCTACACTGCACTTTTGTGTCAGAATGTTGGGCAGATACAGTATGTCCATTTTCACAAAAACACTTTTTAACCTCACGGTTCCCACGGTCATGGACAACTCGTGAATTCAAGACCCGGAAAAGTAAAAATAAATTGTTCTAGTTATACTCAGCTCATTGTTCTATTTATACTCAATAAATCAGCTACAGGTTTTTTTTCTTATGCAAATCCTTACATGTAAACCTTTAATTTTCATCAGATCTCACCAAGGCTGCATTTATTGAGAAAATTACAGTTACAAAAACATAAATATTTTACAATTAAAAATAACAATTTTCTATTTTAAAACATAGCTTATTTTTGTGATGGCAAAGCTGAATTTTCAACACCCAGCAGTCTTCAGTGTCACATAATTAATGCTGTTGTTGGAAACAGTGGTACATTTTCAGGATTTCTAGATGGATAGAAAATTTAAAAAACAGCATTTATTAGATTTGTTTGTAACAAAGTACAAAAATATATATAAAAGTATTAATTTCTTTAAAACATCTTACTGACTCCAAACGTTTGATAGACACATACACACATACATACAATTACACCCACACACAACACACACACACACACACACACACACACACACAAAAACTAAGATGATGAGATTTTTTTTTCAGCAACCCACATCCCACCACTACTTTGATGACTACAAGGGAAAAACAGCTGTTTTCTCAATTATGAAAACACAACAATGCAAGCACAGTTATTATCTATCACTGTCAGGCACACACAGATGGAGTGAAGTTTGATGGAGTCATCACTCAAACACTTAGATAGCTTACCAGCTAATTCAGGATTAGCATTCAAATGCCAGTCAGAGTAATGAGAGAAACAGATTAGCACTGCGACATCATTAGGCTTACTAACTCCATTCACTTCACTTTCTCTTTCTCTCTCACAAACACACCAGTGTAGTGGAGCCAGGCAGAGGTTGAATGCCAGTTCACACTATTCTACTTCACACTAAAGGCACATTCTTCAGTGAGAAAGATACAGAAAAGTACAGTTTTAGTAAGTAGTAAAACCGAACGTTATAACATCCCTGTCACCTACTGCTTGTGTTTACATGTCTGTGTTAGCATGTAGCTAAATTCATTACTTTAAAATGCATTATTACTTAACTTTTAGGTTCATTATTTAATTTTTAGGTTCACGTTGTCTTTTATTCCCTGCATGTTTTCTGAACAGTAAGAGAGAAAAAAAAGGTTGGGGACAATATTAGCCATAAAACTGTATAATGTTCTAATCCTAATCTTGTCTACCATATAGAATAGCATGCAAATTGTTCATCAGTGAGAGTCTGATTTACCATATCCACATCCCAGCCCTGTAACTAAAACCCACTAACTAAAGCTTCTTAGCAGGCCTAAAACAAAGCCTTTACTATGAGTTACTGTCCACATCAGTAATACATCTGTCCAGACAGAGACAGAACGAGAGAGGGCTGGTGATTAATTCAACTGTAGTTGTCGTAGTGAGGTTCAGTGAGATACCACAGGTCATGAGTGGGTCCATATCATACCCTCTCACTCCCTTTTCCCCAGTGTCCTCCTCCTATTTCAGTGATCCACCTTTCCACATCCTCCTCCTCCTCCCCTCCCTCTCTCTGTCCTTGGTGAGTGCTGAGGCATGACACTGTGTGTTTGACCCCAACAGAAATATATTCTAAGTACAATAATTCAAACCTCAATCTATCCTCCTACATGCACCACCCAACATTTATTACTCTGATTTAATAATTACATTACAAAGTCAAAGAGTAAAAGATGATAAACTTGCATTAAAAGGAGGAGGTGAATGAACTCAACTGGCCTCGTTCTAACAAGACAACTGACCGTTGTACATTACAAACATTAACCATGAGTATGACTAAATTAACTATTAACTGTACATTACAAACTTCACTTTACATTAAATGATCAACTACAACATTGCAGACATCCACAACAATACATCTCAGATAAATCTTCACTATACTGTTCAAATGCTCGGAGGCAGTAAGATTTTTTTTTTCAAAGAAATTAAAACTTTCATTCAGAAAGGATGCATTAAAATCATCAAAATTGACTGTGAAGACACTTACAAAAGATTTCTATTTTAAATTTTAAAAAGCATGACCGTTTCCACGTTTTTCCATATGCATAACCATTTCCACATGTTTTCCAGGAACTGTTTTCAACATTTACAATGATAAGCAATGTTTCTTAAACCAGCATTTTTCAATATTGTTGTTTTTACTGTAATACTGACTAAATAAATGCAACCTTTGGAGAGCACAAGAGACTTGAAAACAAGAAAAGAATCTTATGACCCTAAACTTTTAAACGGTACTGTATATGTAACTCTATATAACTGAAATATATCTGTGCATCAAATATTGAATTAAATACTAAGCTAGAGATAATGAATCCACTATAATAAATCCCTCTGAAAGAAATCTGGCTCCCACAATGGCTCCTTCACGGGAAGGAAACCAGTCAAGATTGCTGCTTTCCTTTAACTTTCCGCTACCATTGATTGGATGGATATAAATACCCATATGTCCTTAGGATCGCCCTTTGCAGGTCAAACACACCATCCAACATATCTTAAGTAGGACGATGAAAGCTATAATGCCAGAAAACTGACAACAAATCATTTGATGCCATTTATGAGAAATGACATTTTCATATTGTCTCTTCGCTAACTGGCATTACTTAAAAGTAGATTGTTAACATCCGTAGTTGCCTGAAGCAGTCTGTTAACCTCTCCCAGCAGTCACTGGGCACTTTGTTTAAAGACTAACAAAACTTCAAAGTGACTTTTGCTCTAAATATGTTTTCATGACATTCATATGTAATAGTTTTTAATCTGTGTTAGACTGTGTAAACTGTAAACTAAATTGAAAGAAAAAAAAGCTTCATTTTGCCAGTTAAGCAAGTGACAAATTTATGGCTTCTCTGATAAAAAGTATTCATGACCTAAAATTTCTGAATTTCATAAAATTACAAATACAAGTGCATCTATGAATAATTTCAACAGAGGCCAATGGATGAGGTATTGATGAATTCAAAACAAAGCAATAGATATCCATCCATGGTCCTTTGACAAGAAAGCATTTGACAAGCAAATGCACATTTTAAGATACACAGGTAAGGGGAAAAAAGAGACTTTAAAAAAGAATGAGAGAGAGAGAAGAGCAATTTTGTCCTCTTTTAAAAGGAGTGTGTGCGGGGATGGGCAGTAGTAAATAATGTCTGACCAGGCAGACAGCAGCAGATAAAGTGCCTTTATCTGGACAGAGGAATTCTTGTGTTTAAACACACACTATACATGTTCCCACAATGTCACACACACTCCTACCTGTCACTCAGAATGATTGATGTGTACTCCGGCACTCCCAGGCCTTTGATAGGGAGGGGAAGAGGCGGGACAGTGGGAGGGGGGCCGGCTCAATCGGTGACATCTGTCCCCTACTTCTGAGGAACAAGAGAAAAACACACATGCACAGTCTATCACAGTCTTATTTTCTTTCTAAAAATGGTTGTTTGGAGAGTAGCTTGTGTTAAAAATGTGTAAATGTGGCTTGGGAGCTTCTTTACTGGGTACACACACATCTCACTGGCAAAATTACACAGACAAAGCAGTTCACTTTGAAAAGGCAAACTACTTTTTTCACCCTTTCTCACAAAAAAAAAAAACATACGTTCTCACACACACACACACACACACACACCCAAATCCACAGCTGAGAAGCGGTTCAGCTCCATTTATTTACACACTGTGCCACTTAGACACGCTTTACTGCACCCACTAATGAACACATACAGGCTTACACACACACACACACACACACACACCACGAACAGAGTAGGGTTAATGAACGACAGGGTCCTTTGCTTGCTTGGCACCTTTAAGCTTGTGAAAATAATTGGCTTGTATTGTATTTCAGTCTCGTTAGAACAGAAATCTCAGACACAATACGATTTTAGCACACTCACAAAATTCAGAGCAGGTTCTAGGAAGTTGTGTTCCAAATGTTATTTTACGCAATTCTCAGACACGGTTTATGTGTCTGTGCCCATATCTATGTAGTCAGAGAGTCTAGACATTTCTAAATAAGGTATAGAGTATTTCTGTACTTTTCATAATGTTTAAATTCTCAATATTATTACAGACATTAGAAAACATGGTTTTGCTGAAAAGGAGATACAGGGTTTATTTTTAACCTCAGCAAATCTTTCAGTAAGCGGTGGACTTTTAAAACACGACTGTGCGTGCAAATGTTGAGTGAGTGATGTTAGTCCATTCTTGTGGATATGGGAGTTTTGTTCACTGTCATCTTCTATCCTTACGTGCACACACACACAAAAAAACCATTTGAGGAGTTCACGGACAGTATTGTGGGGTCAAAAATGAATGACAGGTGCTAAAGAAACAGGACAGTCGTTAGAGCTCAAGTTACAGAAGACACACACATGCTCATTTGTATAGACATGCACTCAAAATCATACACTCATTAAAACATACACACAAATGCACACGTGCACACCAAAAGATATTCTGTTACACATGCTGTGAAATCATCTATAGTGTGAAACCATTGCGTATAGCACACACATAAAACATCACAGTTATCTGTAATGTGAAAAGAGAGGGTGATGTAATTCGCAAGGCTCCCCTCAAAACAGCCATTCGCAATCACATCAGATTCTTTCATGATAATATCTTATCTATCACAGACTATAGCTGTAGGCAACACCACAGAAACAGAACAGAGAGAGAAAAGAAGAGACACTTTTGACTGATATCTTTGACTGGACATCTCGGTGCTAACGTATTGGGCTGTAAACAACCAGATAGTCTCACACACACAGTTACAGCATAATTACATCAGACGTCTAAACGAATATCTGCTGGCTGATGTGTGACCATCTTTAAAACCGGTACAAAATGACTAGATTTTCCTACATTTTCTCCTTACAAAGAGCAAGAGATACAAGAAGCTAGAGAGAGAAAGAGAGACAGAGAAATATATTCAATTACAAAGGAATGCTGGATAATTGTGTGTTGAGAGCAGTGTTCCGCTTTCTGTCCTTTGTGTGTGTGTGTGTGTGTGTGTGTGTGTGTGTGTTCATTTGTTTATTCATGAACAATGCAGTCAGTCTGCTGTGGTTTGAGTAGCTATAAAACTAATAGATTTATAATGATCAGTGAAGAGCATTTCATCATGCACTGTCATTAAGCATGAAACACATGTTCATTTATCTTATTCTTGTATTTCTCTAGATAGAAAAGTAGATATATGTGGAAATAGCTTAAGTAAACAATGAAACACACATACATTCAGTAAACCAACAGAATAAAAAAATTATATCCTGTCTGTTTTCTTGATTGATTACATTGTAAAATCCATTTAAAATAATGTTTAGGTCTGTATTGAATCTGACTGAGTTTTTACATTATATTTGAGTCTGCAAATGATAAAACTTTTTAGCATAACGACTGCTAGTACAGTGTTAATTTTTAGTTTTCATTTTCAGTTTAAATGTACATTGTAAATGTAAATGTACATTTAAAATAACAATGGGGGTTGTGCGCAACAGATTTTGTATTCTGTAGAACAGGTTGCGTTGCTTCCGGTTCAGGTCTTTTTATGTGCTTTGTTAAATATAGAGCTGCCTTTTAAAGGGGTCCTATTATGCTCTTTTACAAAGTCTTGATTTTGTTTTGGGGGTGTACTAGAACAGGCTCTCATACTAGGTTGTTCGAAAAACACATTATTTTACATTATGTACATTATTACAACACCTCTCTCCCCAGTCTGGCATGAACGGCTCGAATAGTTCCTGTATCAAATGAAGCCCCGCCTTCTGAAATACGAAATGTGCTGTGATTGGTTAGCTGGGCCAGTGTGTGTTGTGATTGGCAGCACTCGGTGCCTGGTCGGGAAATGTCATGCCCCTTACCATAGCCGCCTGCTAGCTTTAGTGTAAATATTGCGTCAATATCAAATCAATTTGAGCGCGATTTAAACCCGGATGATTATAGTAACCACTCTAAGTTTGTCTGCCTTGGGAAAGCTAGCGTGTCTCCGACATAGTGATAACACTCGTTGCCTTCTCTAGTGCAGCTCAACCTGTCAACCAGGTCTCGTCCCATTCGTCGGTATTTGTGATATCACATATACCGGAAAATATGCGTTGTAGTCCAAACGAGTCGTTCGTTGTAGTTTAAAAAAAAAAGTTTTTTCTGTTAAATAAAATATCTCCTTTGAAGTGGACTTTGAGCTTTGTAACTTTGCAGATCTTTTTTATGCTCAAACAGCAACATTACAGACTAACTAAAGTTGAAAAAGTGAAAAAGCATAATAGGACCCCTTTAAGGCGATACCAAAGATGATCATAACCGATGTCCATCATAATTGCAGATTGATATCTAAATTTTCTTCTCACTTACATTCGGATATTGAATGAGACCTATTTTCTGGTTTGGTTAGGTAACATTCGACATATATAATCCATTATAGTATTTATTTAATTTAGCAGTTTGCAATTTAGTGAAGTCCTAGACTATTTTTGCTGTATAATTTTTAATTTTACCATATTAAATTGGCACTGTTCTCAGACTGAAACTATAATGTTACTGTTAATGTAATTCAATCAGATTCAATCCCTTAACCTTCCTCTTATTAATCATGATATTTTTTTTCTCTGTGTAAATATTTGAATAGCATAAATATAATCTAAAGCATTCCCTTATATGCCAAAACCTGATCTTGACTGATTTCTTTGCCAGCAGCATTTCAAAAGAAACCACAAATAAAGCTAATTATTTTCAAACTGAGGACAGAATGACTGGAAGGTCTGCGTGTAGCTTTAGCCATGACACAATGCAACAAATATCTCCCTGTTGAGACATAAAACAACTACCCAGCCAACTCTGTGTCTGAACCCAATGCAGATCAGTGGTTAAGAGGAACCTGCATACCGAGGTTAAAAGTTATAGATTGGCAATTGATTGGAATCCTGTCATCTTTAAATGGAGTAAGTGCAGCATAGAGTCCATTAGAAATACATTATTTAAGAGTCAGGAAAGATGATCAAACCTGAGACACAGATACTCGTACAATGACATTAAATCAATACTGGATCTATTTGCCGAACATAATGGGTTTCTTAAACAATCATTAAAGGCACTTAACAGGACTTTAGTACTTGATACATGCGATCACACAGATGCACACACACATTTTTCTTTTTCTCCAACCTGTTGTATAAGAACAAAGGTAGTAATGTGTGTGTGTGAGCACCACTGTCAGAGTGGAAATGAAGATCAGTCACAGTCGCCACCACAATTTCACGCCAAGTTTACCGGTTCAGACATGCACGCACACACTCACGCACACACTTATTCAAGCATAGTGACACACAGAAGTTTTCTGAGCCTAATGCTCCCCGTGACAACCAGATCATCTGCCTATGGATGCGTTCCCAGATACACATTCTCATAGAGGACTGGCACACTGCATACGGGTCCATGTACGCGTGTAGGTGTCTAGTTTTGCCTGTATACAAGTGCTTTTTAAATAGGCTATGCGCAAGTGTAGGTGTGTGTCACTTTTTGGTCCAAGCAAATGTTTTTTTTGTAATACTGTGTTCTCAGTGTGCTGAGCTGGGCCTATCGGGGGCTTTCTAGGCGGGGTAGTGTTGGATTGTCATTCATGATTTCCTACCGACTGAGTGTGGGGGAGAGAGAATAAGAGAGAGAAGTGTGTGTGCTGGAGTGGGGGGTGTGTGTGAAATTGGTCTATTATCTGCTTGAATATTCCATCAACACCCTCCTGAGTTCGTTCCTCCATTACAGTCATTCCACCTCCTTGTCTCACACACACACACACACACACACACACACGTTTACTTAGCTATCTAAATGGGGACATTCCATAGGCGTAATGGTTTTTATACTGTACAAACTGTATTTTCTATCGCCCTACACCTAAACCTACCCCTCACAGGAAACTTTTTGCATTTTTACAATTTAAAAAAAAACTTTGTTTACTTTATTTTTATACCAGTTTTACAAATGAGGACGTCCCCAAAGGGAGGTTTTTGGAGATTTTGTCAGGTTTAGCTCACTTTTGGGTACAAATTTGTCCCCAAAATATGGTTAAGTAGGTACACACACACACACACACACCTTCTTCAGTGAAACTATTCCAAAACATTGTTTAGTTAATCTACTGTATTTTGGACCAAAACCAAATCCAACATTACACAATTTAAGGCCTTCGCCCACACATACGTGCACAAACATCTGCACCTTTAAGCACATACAGACATAAATGCTAACTTAGCTTAACCAACAATGATGTCAATTAGTAATAGGCGCAAATAAGAAGGAAACGGAAGAGTTCATTAGGGCAGAGTCACGTTAAGCCACCATCACCACCCAGTCGACTTTATCTGAGATTTGGGCTGCCTGGTAACAAATGCACAGACATTAACACTCAAGCATGTGTGAGCAGGAAAACAGGGTGTATTTAGATTGACTATGAATCTCTGTAATCTAAATGCTCAAGAAATATTTAAATAAACTGAAAAATAATATAC
Organism: Sinocyclocheilus anophthalmus; assembly: GCA_018155175.1. Classification (NCBI taxonomy): domain Eukaryota; kingdom Metazoa; phylum Chordata; class Actinopteri; order Cypriniformes; family Cyprinidae; genus Sinocyclocheilus; species Sinocyclocheilus anophthalmus. The sequence goes on from JADLZN010000512.1 coordinate 111,481, forward strand.
AGTGGGTACAGAAAGTATTCAGACCCCCTTAAATTTGTCACTCTGTTATATTGCAGCCATTTGCTAAAATCATTTAAGTAATGTTTTTTTCCCTCATTAATGTACACACAGCACCCATATTGACAGAAAAACACAGAATTGTGACATTTTTGCAGATTTATTAAAAAAGAAAAACTGAAATATCACATGGTCCTAAGTATTCAGACCCTTTGCTCAGTATTTAGTAGAAGCACCCCTTTGATCTAATACAGCCATGAGTCCTTTTGGGAAAGATGCAACAAGTTTTTCACACCTGGATTTGGGGATCCTCTGCCATTCCTCCTTGCAGATCCTCTCCAGTTCTGTCAGGTTGGATGGTAAACGTTGGTGGACAGCCATTTTTAGGTCTCTCAAGAGATGCTCAATTGGGTTCAAGTCAGGACTCTGGCTGGGCCATTCAAAAACAATCACATAGTTGTTGTGAAGCCACTCCTTCATTAATTTAGCTGTGTGCTTAGGGTCATTGTCTCGTTGGAAGGTAAACCTTCGGCCCAGTCTGAGGACCTGAGCACTCTGGAGAAGGTTTTCAACCAGGATATCCCTGTACTTGGCCGCAATCATCTTTCCCTCGATTGCAACCAGTCGTCTTGTCCCTGCAGCTGAAAAACACCCCCCAGCATGATGCTGCCACCACCATGCTACACTGTTGGGACTGTATTGGACAGGTGATGAGCAGTGCCTGGTTTTCTCCACACATACCGCTTATAATTTAAGGCCAAAAAGTTCTATCTTGGTCTCATCAGACCAGAGATCTTATTTCTCACCATCTTGGAGTCCTTCACGTGTTTTTTAGCAAAACTCCATGCGGGCTTTCATGTGTCTTGCACGAGGAGAGGCTTCCGTCGGGCCACTCTGCCATTAAACCCCGACTGGTGGAGGGCTGCAGTGATGGTTGACTTTCTACAACTTTCTCTCATCTACCGACTGCATCTCTGGAGCTCAGCCACAGTGATCTTTGGGTTCTTCTTTACCTCTCTCAACAAGGCTCTTCTCCCCCGATAGCTCAGTTTGGCCGGACGAACAGCTCTAGGAAGGGTTCTGGTCGTCAAAAACGTCTTCCATTTAAGGATTATGGAGGCCACGCTCTTAGGAACCTTAAGTGCAGCAGAAAAATTTTTTGTAACCTTGGCCAGATCAGTGCCTTGCCACAATTCTGTCTCTGAGCTCTTCAGGCAGTTCTTTGAATCATGATTCTCATTGCTCTGACTGCGCTGTGGCTGTAAGTCTGATATAGAAAGTGGGTGTGGCTTTCCTAATCAAGACATCAGTATAATCAAACACAGCGTGACTCAAATGAAGGTGTAGAACCATCTCAAGGATGATCGGAAGAAATGGACAGCACCTGAGTTAAATAGATGAGTGTCACAGCAAAGGTTCTGAATACTTAGGACCATGTGATCTTTCAGTTTTTCTTTTTTAATAAAATCTGCAAAAATGTCTGGGTTTTCTGTCAATTGGGGTTGTGGGCGTTGTGTGTACATTAATGAGGAAAAAAAATGCTTAAATGATTTTAGCAAATGGTTGCAATATAACAAAGAGTGAAAAATGTAAGGGGGTCTGAATACTTTCCGTACCCACTGTATAACTAAATACATATATTTAACAAAAATGCAAGTAATGCAAGTAAATCACTCACATCTGTGACTAAACTATCATGTTGGGTGACTAAATAATGTATAACATTAGCCATTGGCTTATAAACTGTTAGATTTCACTCACCAGTGTGTGAGTGTGAGGCTAAGTATAAGTTTAGCACAGATATTTTTTCACTCGCCGAACACTGACTGAGCACTTGAGATTTTCACTCGCTGTCAAGCACTCTGTAAAGCGCATTTTTTCAATTCATCTCAATGGGTGCGCAGCATATTTGACGCACTGTAAACTCTAGTGTGAAGGTGCATGTCTCGTCAACGCTTAGCTGAGAGTGCTCAGTGTTTCTCTTAGCTGCAGCACAACTGTTTTCAGCATATAATAATAAGAAATGTATCAGCACCAATCAGCATATTAAAAATATTATAAAAAAGATGATATGGCACTGAAGACTGGAGTAATGACTGATGAAAATTCAGCTTGCTATCACAAGAATAAATTACATTTGAAAATGTAAAATGAAAAAATAGAAAAGTTATTTTAAATTGTAAAAATACTTCACAATATTATGGGCTTTACTGTATTTATGTGCAATAATAATAATAAATGACATTTAAAAAGATCATATAAAGCATAAAAAACTTCTTTCAAAAATATTTTAAAATCTTATCAACCCCAAACTTTTGAAATGTTTTTATAAGTATATGCATGCTTTTTATCAACTTTTTATGCAAAGTTCAAAGTGTGTCCATGTGTACTTTTGGTTTATTAGTAACTGAGTGTAGACCGCAGTGTGGACGTATTAGTGAATAGCTGCTGACAAATGTACTCCAGTAATATCTTCTTGGGTGTGTGTGTGTGGTTTTGCTCTCTCTGAGCTTGTTGCAACGAATATTTTCAGTTCAGGCTCGAGGTACTAAACGTCGGATCATCTCAGATACAGAAAGAGCAGACTAAAGAAAAGAGGAAAAAGAGGACGTATGTCTGGCTGAAAGGTCTTACATTCAGGCTAAGGTGGGTGGGCTATATTTAGCTCTGAGTACTGGTGAAATAAGAAAAGGTCAGATATTTGTACTTATGCAAAAGGGCATGTGAACATTACACACAAAGCTACAGAAAACACCAAAACGTGCCTCTGCTAACTAAAAGTCGTCTATCTTAAAACACAAACCGCTCTTTCTGCCAGAGCTGATGACATTCAGCCTTAAACAGATCACATGACTGCATATATATCATTTCTAAATGTGTGGCTGGCCTTTCAGACTTGATCTAAATGTGGGTAATGAATAAACTGACATTTCACACACACACAAGAGCTCAAAGAGTAAAAGCTACAACACACTCATGTTATCTAAACACACGCTGGAGGACTAACACTTCTCAAGACATATGGCTCTCTGAAGAACCACACACACACACACACACAGATTGGTTGTATAGTAGATTGACAGGACACCATATGTCACTCAGAATCACATCTTACTCTGGGAGTCACAGAAATTAGACACAGACCTTACAGTCAGATTTGAACATGGACAACTGAAATTATTCAGATATAAATTAGGTCAATTTTGATTCACGTCATATTTTAATATGTGTCACTGTTTGTTCAACAGTATATTAAATATTATATTAATGTTGTACTAAAACAACAACAAATAAAAGCTAAATTAAAGCTAACTATCATTTACGGTTTGAAATATTCAAATTATTTTTTACAGCCGATAGGGGGCGGCATTGACTACTGAAAGGATTGGCGTTATCTTTGTTTGACCATCAAATATCATTAGTGTCACTCTCTTGGATGTCTTTGGGATAATGATCCTAAATCTGTTATTAAACGCTTTTACGGTAAAGACCCGTGTTTTCAGTTGTAAGCCGTGATGCGTTGTGAATATAAAACAGACTTACGTATTCAAATGACTCCAGAAAATTACAAGCTAACCGAGAGGGGAAACGACCATGCAACCTAAGGGATAAACGTACGGAGTAACCATAGTAACAAGCAGTCAGCTTTGCTACACGCTGTCTAAGGAAAAGTAAAAAAAAAAAAAATTAACAGTTAGTATCTTACAAATTTTCGAACGTCTTATCTTCAACGAGAAAGACTAGACTCACTATAGGTTTTTGTAAATGCATTAGTCTCGCAGCTGAACTTCTCCGAAACTCGTTGTACAGAGAGGGACACCATGTTGCGACGTCGCCCTAAACGTGCGCTTTGATTGGTCCGTTTCGCAATGGGGCGGGATTTAGCAGCTCGGTGGGAGTGGAGGTGATGGATCGCGAGCCACTGCACTGTGAACGGTGTGCGGGACTGACTGCGGACGCACCGGATCCACGGTTGAGCGCCGAACAACACCAAACAAGACCCAAGGCTAAAAGACGCGTCATTTACCCGCAAAGGAAGCGCCGAACTGCTGGAGCTTCCCCATCTGTTTTTATCCTTGAGACGAAACTGTTTGCACCTTTCGGCACGCGAGCCAGGAGCGGACAGTAGCTGATCTCCCGTCTATCAGCATGCGCTAAAACGCCAGACCATACAATATAAGAAGCAGCAAACCTCGGGAGTTTACTTTTCATGGTTCTTTTTGAAAGAAAACCCAAATGGAATTGGACAGACATTTATGGCAGTCCTGTGACTGACAGTTAAGCTTTGCTCCAGGACACTTTGAACATGGATATAGGTCGATAAATTTCGGACAAAACTGTTGCATATCTAAAGCGCATCTCTATGATCTGGGATCAAAAGCGAAAGGAGTCTATTTTAAATCTGACACATGATCAGGACCGGATTTGTGCACCAGCCCGAACCCCAACACGGGATTGATGGTCCTTATACAGGTGCGTGTCATCACCGTACTATCTGGATCCCCCCCCCCCCCCCCCCCCCCCCCGTCTGTTATCTTTTGTAAGGCTACTAGCTCAACTAATCTCAACGACTGAAGCCAGTACCAATAACACGGTCACGCCCACGCTGCCGTTGACGTACTAAGTGACCAGGTAGCCGCGAGCTTGCGAATCAGAGCAACCCCGTTGCCCAGAAGCGCTGTGAAAAAGTTGTGAGACCCCTTTTTTACCCTCAAGACCCACGCCAACCACACTAGAAAACTCCGCCGATCTTGGAATTTGCGGCCCTGGAGGACCACCTCCGCTGGAAGCAAAACCCCAGTCTGTTGCATGTGGTTCGGTACCCCCTACAACCCGTGAGTTACCAGTCGATCGCAGCCCCGGCATCACAGACCACCCTAGGTCCGAGAGGATGGCTTGTGTCTCTCCGAGAAGCGTGTAAGATGGCTGGAAGTGACTGCTCGTGGAAATATTACCTCTGGATTTTGACAGCCATGTGCAGATACGCGTTACCCGCAGCCAAATCACTGGAGTCTGTCGTGTGGAATTCACAAAATCTCAAGTAAGTTAAGTGCGCGAGCGCGTGTTTAATAAAGTCCCATAGAAAGAGCATGACATGTAGCCTACAGTCTCAGATGGGTGATGTTAATAGTTTGACTTCTATTGCTCATGAAATAGACATACAGTTTGAGCAGTCCGATCTAACGCACAGCTGTCATAACGCTTTTCATCAACTCAAAATCCCTTGTTGATCGGGGATCCGGCAACTGTACTGCTAGTACAACTTCGTTAAATCTTTATGGGAAAGATCGTCATTTTTAAGAATCTCTTGGCTGCTACGAATTCGGCTACATAAATGTAATGTGTGGCCTTGACGCGGGCCTAATTTCTCAGTAACATACTTTAAAAAAAATTAGAAATAGGCAGCTACTGCTACTCGATGTTTTTAGCACGAAACTCTCTCTCTCTCTCTCTCTCTCTCTCTCCTCTCTCTCTCTCTCTCTCCTCCTCTCTCTCTCTCTCTCTCTCTCGGCGTGTCCAGCTTTTCTTCTTTTCCCATGAGGCGAACTGACTCTCCGCCACCGGCCCAGGATCATTCCGGCGGCCCGATGGCTCTTTGCGAATGTCATATTGATCAAATCAGAGTTGTGTCTAGAGGGGGGGGGGGGGGGGAGGTTTAAATACGTTTTAAAGCAGGGGTTTCCTAGACGCTCATAAAATCTCCCTGATTGCTGCTCATAAAACGTTCAAGGGAGCGTCCAGCATGTTTACTTAACCTGAATAATGGCTCGAGACTGAAGCTGAAGCTTGACTCAACATAATAAAGAAAGCTTATTGTTTAAGTTTGCATTTGTAAAAAGTCATGATGTACTTTTTTTTTTTTTAACCTCAATGTATATCTTAACCAAAAGTTGATTTTATATTGTCTTGTATGTTGACTAAGCTGATGAAGTCTTTTTTGCACTTGTTTGTGAGCTTTTGTGTGTGTGTGTGTGTGTGTGGTGGGGAATACTGGGCTGTCTCAAAACATAATGAGCTGCTACCGAGACAGCATTTTTTTTTGTGGTGGTGGGGGGTGGGGTGGCATCTAGACAGCATTTTGGGCATCATAGGCTCTTCTTGGTAGGCAGCTCAAAGGGTTTTGAGACACAGTCGCTGAGTTATGAGCGTAAACAGGGTTTCAGGAATAGTGCACATGTTTTTCATCTTTGGGGGAATATTTTAATTAAGGAGTCTCTTAGTTGGCCTTGTAAAAGATGAGCAAAAAACTTGAAAACTTTAGCATGCGAGAACCCAAGGGGCAAAGCGAAAACATAAATTGTGCTTTTAAAACTAAAACCGCCGCGTAAAGTACAATGAACAGCTTTTTTTTTTTTTTCATTTTTAATGCTCTCATGCTTAAACTGAGTAAGGAAGGAAAGAAGGGGAAAATAAAATAGCTGTTTAGAAATTGGGTAACACTTTATAAGAACTTTAATGTAGTTAAACATTATTACATTATAGAATGCTTAACTGCTATTTAGTTAATTAATATACTCTCAGAAAGTTAGAAATGTTATGAAAGATTTATAAACTAAATATATTGATATCTTTTTAAGCACTGTATGACGTTTTAAATGACTTTTTAAAGTTATTTTACTTATTAAAGTTTTACTAAAATTAATTTAATGCAGCCCCTTAATTCAGACATTTTATATACATATTTTTTTTCCATTTATATCTTTTAATTTTTGCAAGTAAATTTTTTAAACATGTTGAAAAACCACCATTCCCTACATACAAAGCACTTGGGCCCTCAAGATTGAAAGTATGGAAAATTCATGTTTTGAGTTTTTTTTTAATTATTTTAATAATAGGCCTATACATTTTTAAATGTATGTAGGAGTTAAACCCGTTAGAGAGATCTTAAAAATCCAGCAACATTTGAGCTTCTCGTCCTGCGAGAGAAGATTTCAGATCAGTCGCTGGAGCCCCTCTGTGTATGGATTGTTTTACTCATTGAAACAGCTTTGAGCTCTATGGCACAGCAGATGCTCAAACTGGCCTGGTCTGTTTTACCACAGTTGCTGCATGTTGTTTTAAGTACTTAATGTTTATTTACTTACAGACTTTGTGTGTGTGTATGCACCTGTGCATGAGCATGTGTGTGTTGCTCAGTCACAGGTTCAGAGACCCTCACTAAAGATTGAGAGGAAGAGAATTTGAAACGGCGTGTGAAGTCAAGAAAAATAATATCAGAATCGTTTGTTAGTGAACATTTTTTAATTTAACGAGAGGCACGTCCGCATATCTCAATCTCATTAAAACAGCGCAGTAACTCGATGTACACAGATGAATTGGTCGTTGAACGCAAAGATTATCCTAAGCACTCTCATAAAGACATATGGGCCTCGGGCAAACACACTCTTTGCGCTCTATCCCCGCAACGGACATACGGGAGCATCCACCACCACTAAGTCCAAGTCACACTTTAAACCTCTTACCAGACTCTCAGCAGTGAGGCCATCACACACACACACGCACGCACACGCGGCTCTCTTACCCATAATAATGTGCCATTTGTGTTTTAGGTCAGACTCCTCTCTGACTGAATGCAAAATATAATTGAAGGACTGTAAAATTAGAAAAACTCCGGCTGCGTTCTCCACCCCTCAGCACTCTGATATTTATATCAGCAAAACGCTAAATTTACTGAACGCTAAAGCTACCCCTGCGTTTTCTCTAGAAGAAACATTTGGTGGAACAAGAGCTTCACTGATTTATTCTGTTGACACAATTATGTAAATTTAATTACTTCTAGACCCAACTACACATACGCACTCACGCACAGACTTACCGCTGGTTTCAGATGTACAATTCTGTTCCTATCGGCATAGTTCACAGCTATAATTTGGACTGAGAAAAATGTAAAAGCGACACCCCTCCCCTCCCTTCCTCTGCCTTGGGGGAAGAAAAGAGAAGTAGGATCTGCTGGGAATAGAGAGAGCGACAGACAGAGAGAATAAAGTAGCTAATCATTTGGACAATTATCACATTGAGGCAAGAGATTTCAGGTTATATCTTATTCCCTTAATGTGTCACATACTATACACCCAATCAAACACACACAAACAACAAAATGAGGACTCGGCTTTACTTCCCACGTACGTCATCAAATTCTTCTAGTTACAAATTAATATAATTTTACTACATTCAAGTTCTTGGCAGCCACTCACTTATCAAGAAAACACTCTAGCTGTTTAGAAACAATTTTCTGATAAACGACTGCAAATTAACAAAATTTCTTTTGGCTTTTGGATTTTTTTACGAACAAAGTAAGAGGGAGTCCATGATATATGTATGAAAGTGCCTGTGTGTTTTGGCCAATTTCCAGTGCTAAGGGAGGAGATGAAGGAGCTAATTGGAAATCTGTCTCTCATTAGCTCAAAAATGCTACTGAAGTATTTTACTTATGTGTGTGTGAGTGTGTATTCAAGCGTACAAGTTTGTTCATTTACCCAACACTCTGTGGTGCACAATTAGTCTTAATCAGCAACTTCTATGTGCAGCCATAACCGTCTAAAGCAGCAGTTAAACATCCTGTTCAGCTCATGAACACTATTTACCAAAAAAAATAAAATAATCCAACTCAAACTGCCTGAAAATTACAACTTTTTTCTGCTACTTATATCCCTAAAAAGTGTTGTTTTGGATCCTACTGACAAAACTCCTGACAAAATCATCCACAGATGAAAGAAATGCATACAGCTTTGGAAATGATTAGAGTTTTAGTAAAAAATTATAGAATTTTCAAGCAGTTGGCATTAAATTTTTAAACCTGCATCTCTCTGAGAGGCACCAAACATGTTCTGATTTGCTGCGTCTCACGAATGTAGAAATTTTCAAAAGCATTTTTTTGGGTCTGAAGAATCTGATTATGATGACATGAAAAGACATAAACGGCCTTTGGCCTGCTCAAGGTTCTGTTGGGTCTCTTCAACTTTGCGATTCAAGTTCCGGACTTTTCTCCACCTTATGCCTGTGTGCTTTTTCATGACATTTAGGACATGTTCTAGGCATCTAGTCCACCTATTCCATCCGTCTAGCCTAACTTAATTAGTCCTCAGAGTCACTCTGAGTGTCACTTTCAGTCATGTGTCCGTGTGCATTTACGAGTGTGTATGCGTGAATTGTGTGTGTGTGTTTGTGTATGCATGAGTTAGTTGTGTTTGTTGTTCTGATCTAGTGTTGTTAGTTACACACTAGTGATTGCCCAGTGAGGCGTATTACTCTGTCGAGTCGTTTTTCATAGTGTGATCAGCAAGCAGAGGACTCACTGCAGTGAGCCGCCCACACACACACACAACACTCACCACCAGCTTTCTCCCTCTTGTCTCAGTCACTCCATATCTCCCCAATGCAGAACCTGTTTTTCCGCTTGCGAGGGTGGTGTGTGATAAGTGGCTTTGCTTTCTCCAATCGTTTTTCGATAGCATCTTTCACGTGTGTGTTGGGATGTTTGGGGTTAGTGTTAGTGTGGGAAGTGTGTCAGGGTATGTCGTTCTCACTCAGCTATGCGTCTCTTATTTCCCTCAGGTCTCTCTAACTATCGCGTGATTGCCTATTAGCTAATTTACAGTTTACGGGATTCTCTAGTTGTTGTGCAACAAATCTCCTTTGGATTTTCTGGAGTTCGGATATACCGCGGAGAGGAAAAGCGCGAGGGGTTTGGCATGAACCCAAGTTGTTGTACATCCGGTGGTGTGGGGCGCATGCAGGGAGGGCGTTTTCACTTAACAACACGTCATGCTTTTTCCGTATAACCAACCACATTGTCTGTTCCCTGACCATAGCATGCACGCTGGGTCGCACAGCCTCCTCACCGGCTCCTCACACACGCACAAACCGCTCCCCGAGCTCCGTGTGTCTGTTACCTCAGCATCGCTGTGTTTTTTAAGGACAGGTATGTTTGTAGTTGTTAGGTTTTGGGAGGCACACCGTACGGAGCAGAGGACGCAGTGGCATGCTCCGTGGGGGTTCCTTTAGCTATAGTCCTTCTCTCACCACTCCACAATTGTCCCCAGAAGTTAGTTAAATTTGGACAAAACCTCCCTTTGGGGGAGGCCCAGGATATCCTCAGAGGTCAAAATCATTCATACTGTAAAGGAAACAATTTGTTTTTTGGAACTAAAGGCTAACAGTTTCTGTACGGGGTTTGGTTTTATAGGCTTGTCCCTCTGTAATATATTACTTTAATTATTAAAAAGGTAAAAGTCTGTGCCCTGGCTGCCCCAATGTCTTAGATAATCGCAAGGTAACTCTGTAATACACCAGGGCTTTTGGAAGGATTTTTCAGTAATCCGGCTGCTAATTATTAAGGATCAGGTGAACCCGAAAAATTAAAGGTTATTGTCTCATTTAACACACTTATGACTCTTTCCTCTGTGAACATAAATAGATTTTAAGAAATGTCCTCAAATTGTATTTTTTGGGAGTCCCAAAGTCCCTGTTTTGTAACGTCCCACCCCAGAATACGCACCATACTCTGCCGATCGCCTTTTAAAGATCGCTATCATCTGAAAACATATGCCTGTACCAACATATGATAGAACATCTTTCAGACAGCATGATATTCTAATCCATAAGCATCTTAAAGGGCTCGTTCCACATAAATGAAATTCTGTTTAATTACTCCAACTTCCTCATTTTGTCCGACTTCAAACCCGTAAGACCCTTGTTTATGCTGCGGAACACAATTTACGAATGACTCAGCTGACAGATCAGAACAGCATTTGCTTGTATTACGGCCCGTCGGATTTCCCCCAAATGGTCACAGGGGATGCTGAGGAGACGAATTGGAACAACGGATGTCACATGGATTTGGTACATCTCCTTGCTCTTTTCGGACATCTGGGAACATTCAGTTGTGTTGCGTCGAGCAGGGTCAGTGAAGCTCTCAGCTTTTCCATCACAAATACTTACTTTTGGTTGCCCGAAGAGAACGAAGACGCTTAAAACGGGTTGACACGACATGACCGTGACACGCGACCTGATGCCATAAATTTCTTCATCTTTTAAAATTTATATTTCTACCGCACAGGTTAAAGACATCTTCGAAACTCTTGTGACAATCTCGTAGGAAACCGTCCGTATTCGACGTATTTGCAAGCTTGAGCAAACACTGGCTAAAAAATGTCGTGCGATGTAAAGGCAGCTGTTCAAATATTACATCTCCTGATGTGCATCAGGACGATCCTGTGTTGCTTCATGGCCTGTATTTATCTTGTACCACAAAATGACACTATTGCTCCATTTCAACTATTTCAGAGGATTTCATTACTTTGACCAAGCCTTAAAATTGCTAGAGTTACATGATCATTCTCGACTCATTTACTTTCACCTTCATGTCTCTCAAACCTGTAAGATTTTCTGTCTTCTGTGGAACACAGTATGTTTTTGTATCCCAGAATGTCCAAACTGCAATGAAAGCAGACACAGTCGGGCTCCAGTAGGGGCAAAAGAACAATAAAAGTATAATAAAAGTAGCCCTTTTTACTCGTGCTATAGTTCAAGTCTTCTGAAGCAATATGATAGTGTTGTGTGAGGAAATTTAAGTCAGTTTTCCCTGAAAATTCTCTCCTTCACCAAAGCACTTGAATATCTTTCACACAATTAACCATTCAAAATGTCCTGCCTGAAGACACACCAAGTTTTTTGAAGGTATCTTTTTGAATGAGATTTGAGAACCAATAATTTGTCTTTGTCGCTGACACAAAGCTGTTGTGTGGAATATAGTGCACGTCTCACGAGTCAAATGCACTTTTATGATGACTTTTTTGTTTGTTTGTCATTTTCGGATAAAATGATTGCAGCTGCACATTTATTTGTCCTTTTTGATGTAATATACAAAAAAATATTAATTTGAAATAATATTTTATTTTAGCTTACCTTATTCAAACACATAATAATACCTAAAGTTTGCTTGGAATGTGGCAAGAGTCACATAGGATAGGTTGCAGGATAAAAGTCACTACAGTGCTGTGGTTCAGGGTGGATGCTCGTATGTGTCATTATAGTTGGGCCGGATTCCTGGCTCTCGGTAGCGAAATGCTTCCTCCCTCCTTCTTCTGATCAGCCATTATGCAAATAACTCATAAATGTCAAAAAACAAACCCGAGATGTTAAACACCAGTTTCTCTGTCTTTCTTTTTAAAGAGGGAATAGAGCACTGTATCATCATGATTAAACCATCTCATGAAAGATCTGACCATAATGTGTCACTCCTTAACAGCACACATACACGCTTCCTTTTGTACAACAGCTGCAACCTTCCCTGCAAAGTGACCTGTGTATGTCTCACACACACACACACACACACAACAAACACAAGGGTGTGAGGTGGGAAATGATTAGCGTTCTGTAAGGAGAGGTTTGCGATCTGTTGGTTCCTTCACTTCTCCGTGTGCACATTCACACCGTCACATGCCTTCCTCATGTTGCTTTCCCTTTCTTGCCTTTTGTTTAGAACCGTCACCTGTGTTGGATCTTAGATCACATTGGTACGAAAGTATTCGGACCCCCTTAAATTTTTCACTTTATATTGCAGCCATTTTGCTAAAATCATTTAAGTTAAACTCTTTTTCTCATTAATGTACACACAGCACCCCCTATTGACAGAAAACCACAATTGTTTTTGACATTTTTGCAGATTTATAAAAAAATAAAAACTGAAATATCACATGGTCCTAGTTATTCAGACCCTTTGCTCAGTATTTAGGAGAAGCACCCTTTTGATCTAATACAGCCATATGAGTCTTTTTGGGAAAGATGCAACAAATTTTTCACACCTGGATTTGGGGATCCTCTGCCATTCCTCCTTGCAGATCCTCTCCAGTTCGGTCAGGCTGGATGGTAAACGTTGGTGGACAGCCATTCCCTCCCTAGGTGCTTGCCCTCCAGAGATCTCGCCAAACTTTGTAGTGCTTCTACCAAGTCTCAGGGCGCCCCTTCCTGCTGGGCCTTCAAGAACTTCCCATAGTGGTTTGTGAAGCACTCCTTCGTTATTAGCTTGTGCTTAGGTCGTGTCTGTTGGAAAGTAAAACCTTCGCCCACCTGAGGTCCTTACACTCTGGAAAGGTTTATTTCGTCCAGGATATCCCTGTACTTGGCCGCATTCATCTTTCCCGCGATTGCAACCAGTCGTCCTGTCCCTACAGCTAATAAACACCCCCACAGTATGATGCTGCCACCAACATGCTTCAATGTTGGGACTGTATTGGACAGGTGATAAGCAGTGCCTAGTTTTCTCCACACATACCACTTAGAACTAAGGCCAAAAAGTTCTATCTTGGCCTCAACCGACCAGAGAATCTTATTTCTCACCTCTTGGAGTCTTCCGTGTTTTTAGTCTCACACTCACATGCAGGCTTTTCAAAAAAAAAAAAGCTATGTGTCTGCCTGAGGCCGACTCTGCCATTAAGCCCCGACTGGTTGGATGGCTTGCAGTGATGGTTTGACTTTTTCCTACACTTCATCGCCCCTTCTCCCGACGCTGATCCTTCCTGCGCTATATCGCCCACAGGGACATTCTTTTGGTTCTTTGTGCGTTTTCCTCTCTCATCCAAGGCTCTGCTCTCACCCCCGACTAGTGCTCAGTTTTGGCCGGGACGGCACTCCCTCGTTGAGTTTCTGGCTCCCCCAAACGACTCTTCCCTTAAGTGTGTTACTGGAGGCCCCCTTGTGCCTCCTAGGACCCTTATCGTGCAGCGAATCAATTTCTTTTTTGTATCTACCTGTCGGCACATCTCGTGGCTTGCCACCATTCCTGTCTCTGAGCTCTTCAGGCAGCTTTTCCTTGACCTCAATCGATTTTCTCATTTGTTCTGACAGCACTGGAGCTGTAAAGGTCTATATTTCCCTAGACAGGTGTGTGGCCTTTCCTACATCAATTTCTAACCTTCTAGCAACCACAGCTGACTACAAATGAAGGTGTAGCACAATCTCAAGGATTATCAGAAGAATGGACAGCACCCTTGGCTTTAAAGATATCTGCCGCTGTGTTCACGCCATGGGTTCTTGAATACTTTCAGTGACCATTCGTGATTCTTTCACTTTTTCTTTCTTTAATAAATGTTCCTGCACAAAAGTCAACCATTCTTGTGTTTTGTTCCTGACAATTATGGGTGCTAGTGGTGTACATTATGAGGGAAAAACAATTAACTTAAATGATGTTGTTAGTCACATTTCTGCATATAACAGATTGAAAATGTAAGTGGCGGTCTTCGCACATACTTTCCGTACCCACTGTATGTATATCTACCCTTAACACATTTATGCTCGCATGTAAACAAAGAGAGTCACTGCAAGTCTAGCAACCTGCTTAAATTCTGTTTTACGTAAACTCATATACACACACACACAGCGGACCCTTTTAGAGTTCAAAGCTCCTCCATCCTTTTTTATCCACTTTCCAGTCGACAGCTCAGACCATCACACTCACTAAACCCATCATTCCTTGCCTGCGTGTGTGCGTGTGTGTCCGGAGAAATGGTCACGCTTTCAGTCAGCTAAATGCTGCTATAAAGCATCAGAGAAGCTGGAGTCTCCAGCCTGCTTTCATCTCCAGCTGATCTGAGCTCAGCGCACTCTGCATGCAGTTTCAAATCACAATAACCTTTATTAGCTCCAGCTGACCTGAGAGCAGATCTCTCACGCAGCGGTTATAAGCTGCTTAGGGTTACCTGCCATTAGAAAACTTACTCCTGAACGCACACCGGGAGATCAAACTCTCCTCACTGATCTTGGGTTTGGTTGAAAACACACAAATATCAGGCTCAGGACGCCCACAGATAGATCAGGCTGAAAGCTGTTTACTGGTCTGGGAGCTGTGGAAAGCAGCTTTTAGGGATACGTCTGAATCAGCCATTTTAAAGGCTCATTATTATTTAAAATGGAGGGGAGAAGGAGTTTAGAGCCATTATTGGTGAGACAGTGATCTCTGCCTGCAGCTGGACAGAACAAATGGAAAATCTAATGATAAAACAATGCTGAAAACACACTCGATGCACACACATACACACGACTAATACATAAAACATAAGCAAACAAGAGAGTTTGTTCATCTGTGTGTGTTTACAGGTTTGGCTGTGCTTGTGAGGCCTAGATTTTGAAAATGCAAGTGAAACCTGTTGAAAAGTGGACCTCACTATATGAAATGCTCATAAATCATGTTTTCCTTTAAATCTGCTGATATCGACAATATATTGGGTTTGGCAAATATCACCACAAAGGATGCAGCAGTATTGTAATTCTGGCTGATACTGCTAAATTAATATGTATTTTTATATTATGACCAATAACTGATAAATGGATGATATTGAAATTCTAAACTGTTTAAAAGTTGAAACAGTGAAACATTTACATTGTTACAAAAGATTTCTATTTGCAAGTAATTCGCTTTCGTTCTCTTTACTAACCCTCTCGTTCTTTGTCATCAAAGATCCTGAATACATGTTTCAAAGATTTGCCACAAAATATTTAACATTGTAGTATGTTCTGAGTATTAAATTCAGCATATACTTAGTAATGAGTAGCATCATCTTATTGCTATCGAAGTACGCGGCTTGCTGAAAATTCACTTTTGTGCGTCACATTTTGACCTAATGTACCGGTTGAAATATTATACAAATAGCAAAACCATTTTTTATATTGAATAATATTCTCCATATTATGTTTGCTTTACCTGTAATTTCTGACTAAAATCACTCTGCAGTCCTTGGCTGTAGTCTTCTATATCCCAAACATTAAAAAAGGTTTTTGGAAATATAGCACAAAAAACTCAGAGGGAAACAAGCCAAAGTATTACCATGGACAGCGTTAGGAAATTGTTATCTTGACCAACTCGATTTTAACTTTCAGGGTGGATACCTTAACACATCTACCCAAATGGTAACCACTATGAGGAAATTAGCTTTTACCAATTAAACTACATGTTGACGTATTACAGTCTAAGAGAGTCAGAGAGAACGCACCCATGCATGTGTCTGTGAATGCACCAGGCGACTCTGAACATGTGGGGCCGTCTCAGCTGCAGGTGGTGCGCACGACAAGCCGCACCGGCGACAGGTAGGGGCTTCGCGGAAGCTTGTGAAGTGGTCACAGTAGGGGGGGGCCACCACCATCGACGCCCGAGCCTCCCGTATCAGGACAGACATGCTGAAACACACACACACACACACACACACACACACACACACCACCACAAAGCGGTCGGATGACAAGATTGGTGATTGGGGCTAGACACGGGCGGTTGTCGCGGATATGGTGGGGGGCCCAAGAGCCAGCCGATCACTCATATGAGAGGGCCAGAGGATAAGTCAAGCATGGAGGAGCGGAGAACGGCAATGTTGAAATTGCTATGAGAAAAGCTGCCAGGGGGTGTGTTTGATTTCCGGCGGCGTGGGCTCCCAGGCAGTTCAGAGGGCGGGCCCAAGTATAACCTGTTTGTGTGTGTGTGTGTGTGTGTGTGTGTGTTTGCAGTTGCTTTAATTGCTCTGTAATGTGAGATTCTGTGAGAAAGAAACACACACAGACACTGAAACTGTTTCTGCATCACTGTGACCTGTGACTCGCACACACGCCCATACATACATTAAGAGCATAGATATTATACTCAGTGTGTGTGTGCATTTAAAATTAATGGTGGTATCCTGGAAGAGCTCTGGAGGAATTCATACCTTTCATCTCACACTCAGACAAACACAATACTCCTGACAGTGAGTAGGAGCAAATATGTGTGTGTGAGAAAGAGAGAGAAGACTAGATGAGAGAGACAGACTTTGACAGAGAGAGGAGAGACAGAGTAAATATGAGCATTTCTGGCTGCGCTTTTTTCCCTTTACACCCTAAATATGTATATACTGCCTGCCATAGCAACTGTTACCAGTGTGCCATTGCATCTGGAGCTCAGGCGAAGACTCTTAAAGTTGGTTATGAATGCAATTTTTTATTAAATTAATGCTCTTTTGCTGTTATGAATAAGTGTTATTAGTATTCAGTTGTTATTTTATGAAACCTGGTTGTTGCCATTCACACAAAAATTGTAACACATTTTATTTAACACATATGTAAATAATTAAAAGTGCTATTGTAAAATTTGTAGCGTTATTGCTTGTAGTTATTTACCCATTGAGTAATACAGTATAGTACTGCAATACTTGTTTTTTTCACAATATTTAACAGCTACATATTATTATTATTATTAGGTATTAGGTATGTAGCAAATTGAACAGGTTCTGTAAAGTTGGTAAAATTCTACAATGAATTTTATTTTCTCTCATGTGAATATGGAGGTAAGAAAATTCTACAGTGGCTCAAGTTGTTTCAGAGCTGAACAGATGTAAGATATCTTCTTGCACTACGGGAAGACCTGTCACACAGATGTCCTCCTGTAAGCTTGATGTGAAACTATCAAATGTCACAAAGAAACACGTATAGTAGTCCAATAAAAAAATATGAACTAGTCACAATATTTCAAGTGTATCGTCATCACAACTAAGAAAATGCAGTATGCATTACATTGCAAACTAGAAATAGTTTTGTTATTCTTTTGTGGGATCCCTGGTGATTTCCACCCATACCATCAAGGCAATGGGCGAATGGAAATGTTATGACACCCATAAACAATGAAGTGGAAGAGTTCTTGTGAATTCTGTCTGTTCACATGATGTATTTGCAGATCTTGATAGTTCAGTAGGGAAGTTTAGCTTGACCTCTAACCTCTAGCCTCTTTGAACTGGTGAAAGTAATATGAGTGAAAAACAGCAGCTAAAGACATTGAGGAGGAGAGCAGGAAATGAATCCAGTGAAAGAATGTACTTTTGCCTGATTGTGTGATGGAGAGTTATCATATTCCTCCAAGGCAGACTGATAAAAACCTGGTGCACTAAAAATCCCAGAAATCCCCTTTGCTTGCATTGTGTTTCTATCAGATAGGATATAAAGGATTAGCATATATATTTAGATTAGGATTTCATGCAGGATATGAACCTTCAATTAAACTTTTAGCTGTGTTAAAGTAAAAAACATTCATAAATTAAGTAAAGACTGTTTTTAAATAAATCAGAAAGTAAAATTTTTTATTTCTTTTTTTTGGTGGTAGGTTTTGGTTTAGCTATATTTTAGGACTAATTTGTCCCCAAAAGTGAGCTAAATCTGACATAACCTCAAATTGTTAAAAACAAAACAGTAGGCTATATACTAGATTAAGTAAATGTGTTTTTTCTTAATTCTAAAAAGTGTGTGTATGTGTGAGTGTGAGTGTGAGAGAGAGAGAGAATTAATGAGGATGGGGGGCTCTGCTATGGAGATTCCTCATCTCTCTTAGACTCCATTCACTCATTTCTCTCATTCTCAACAAGATGCCCAAGGCTCTGTGTTTTTTTTGAGTGTGTGAGTTTGTGTGCAGTTGTTATTGTGAGTGGGATATCTGTAAGCTGTCGTGCTCTCTCTCTCTCTTTTTCTCTCTCTCGCAGACAAAGAGCCACTTGTAGGAGCTCTGCCTTGAGAGTGGACAATCACATGACTACCACACTCTATACATACACCCAGCATCTCCACGCTGAGTGTGTGTGTGTCTGTTTAATGAGAGATAGGTGACTACATTTTCCACTCTGTTACACACCAAAAATAAAACGGAACTTTCCAGTCTTTAAACTTTAAAATAAGGTATGCGTATTGTGTATATACGAGTTGCCGTTGTTGGTCCATTGTGGAGGTTAGACTTAATGCCAAGACATGTGATTACAGCCCCTTCTCAGAATGTAGTCGCTTGTGTGTTAAGAGGTGTCTGTGTCTATGTCTCTCTCTCTCTCTCTCTCTCTCTCTCTTCTCCTCTTGAATGAGACTGATTTGCATGGCTGCTGTATTCAGTATTTAATTGGTGCCATTCAGTCCTGGTCTAATCCCGTGTTCACTTGTTTAAAAAGCGAGGAGGCCTCTTATTGAGTGTGTGTGTGTGTGTGTGTGTGCAAGCTTGTGGGTCTAACTCTGTTTCACACAGTGCACAGAAACTGAAGTGTGTGTGTGTGTGTGGATAATTACATTTACAATTTGAATTAAGACATCTCCCCCACTCTCTAATGTGCTACTGATTTAATTCAATTTTTAGCAGGAAATAGCATTTGTGTATTATCTCTGTCTTTCTAGAATTTTGTTATTCTTCTGTCTTTGTTCCTTAAATATTATTTTTAATATATTTTTTGTTTATATTTACATTAATTAAACGAGTAAAACAATTAAGAGTAAATTAATTAATCATAAATTGAATGAGTACATTTATTATATTGTAATAATTTAGTATTACTAAATAATTGTATATATCTGTATGGATGATATAATGGTTGTTACTGTCGTAAAGTTAAAGTTCTATAATTTTTAATAATGATAATTAGTTATGTATATTTATTTAAAATGTTTATATTTAAAAGTTTCATAGTGTTACTAAAGTAAACAAGCGTTAATTGAAGACAAAAATGTAACACTGATTGTTTGACCTATCCAAGACACACAACACAAAAACATGGCGCATTCACACACACAGGCACACAAACTCCTTTACTTCCTGTAGGAACAGGAAGGGTTGCCTAAATGATTCAAAATTTGCTGGTGAGATCTTCTCAGAATCAGCCCTGTGTGTTTTAGGGAGTGCACTGCCCGTTATTGAACCTCTTTGAGCTTCCAACACACTCACATTCGCAAACAATCCCTCTCAGGTCCAGCTTCTGAAATTCTCCATCTGAAGCAGCTGCTGATTTGACAGGAAGCGATGAAGTCTTTTCTTCAGAGTTGAGGAGGTCAGATACCTCCTCCTCCTCGCTCGCTTTCTCTTTCTGTTTCTGTTTCTGATTTGTTCAGTCATAGCCGGCCGTCAGAGGAAGGGCATGAGTTTGACATCTTCATTGATGGGGAAAAAAGAGAGGGATAAAAAGAGATCTAGAAACAGACGTATAAAAGAAAGGGATAGACAAGAACAGAGAAGAGGCCGCAGACAGAGGAGGCAAATGTCACACAAAGAGTTTAACCCTGCAAAAACTCCTTAAGTCATGCAAATCTCTTATTCTCTCACGCACACACAGATATTCTGTAGTTCTGCACATCAACGCCTCCGATATCTGCTTTTATGAAGTGCTACAACATTAAAACCGTTCATCTCTGAGCTGGGTATCACCTGCTACCTCACAATATGATAAACATTGTGTATCTATGTCACGATTTAATATGCCAGTCCATATGATCATTATTGGGTCTTGCTAAACTCAGTTTGGTGTCAAGTCCAGTCTTACTGGCATGGTCCACTGCATCTATAATAATAAAAAGAATATAAAATAAAATCATTTGTTTTCATTGTTGTAGTGTTTTTTGTTCCGTAACACTGACAGATCATAAGTTTGGGGTAAGATATTTTTTTATGTCTTTGAATTAAGTCTCTTATGCTCACCACAGGTGCATGTATTTGACAGAAAAACAGTAATAATATCATTTAAAATTAACGTTATTTGATTAATAGAAAATTAAAAAATAATTTATTTGAAATTTGCTGACCTAAAATGTTTGAATGGTTGTTGTGTGTGTATATGTATATAAACTTTACCTATAAATGAAAATATCTCTAATGTTGGTCTATAGCTGATATGGTACAGATACAGTATATGTGCATCTCCACTGACATGTTAATTGCTTTTCTGAAATTCCTGAATTTACATGCCACTTACTGTTTGCTTTGGTTTGTTTTTAATTGACTTTTTTTTTTTTTAGTTATTGATGCGTTTCCTCTACTCTTTTCAATGAGAGAACTGTAAGCTATCATAACTGCAGTGTAAGTGTTTGTGTTCTTCTAGTTTATTTTAAAGTCCCCCCCCCCCCCTGTGATTCTGTTCTCATGTTTCCCTTTTCGCATTGAGACTACGTGTGCTTCTCGTTGCTGAATCCTCGCCGTCAGTCATAATTAGATTTCACAATCCTGTACACACCCCAGACACAGACACGTGAATGCACTTACAGCATGTTTTGTATAATAGACGCAAGTCTGTGCCCCACTAAAAGGTTTTTGTTGTTAACCCATCTGTGAAGATGTTTTGTAAGCTCTTATGTGTGTTAAACCAGCGAACAGCCTGCGGCGAGGAGCGTGTGCATGAGAGCAGAAATAACCAGCAGAATTACATTATACAGAGACAATATTTGAGTTTGATCAGGACCATATATCAGGGAAATGCAAGTTCTCCTGCACTCCACTGATGTGTTTTTTTTATTTAAAGGCTTTGTATATTTACTTGCCATTATTTAGTATGTGTTCATGTCTTTTTGATTAAAGGGTGTGTGTGTGTGTCTTTTTGTCTGTTCATATGTTGTTTGTAGTTCTAGGGGATTTTCGTGTGTATGTGTTGTTCCCTTTCAGTCAGTCACGTTCTACGTTACGTCAGTCGTGTTTCGCCACGCGCGCCCCGCAGCGTGGGTATAAAAGGATAGCGCGTGCAAACGCACATCAGCTTTTCGCTTCGGAGCCGAGCCTTCTACAGGACGAGTGTTCGAGAGAAACAGCTGGCGTTGGGGTGACGGCGTATCAGCGGGGGTTGTCATCCAGGCTGCTGAAACATCGGCGGGCTGCAGCTTCCATTCTGCAGTCACGCCGCAACCTCCCCTGGGTGCTTCAGCACTCTCTCTAAAAGAGTGTTGTTTCCTTCTAAAAAGAGCAAATTCTAAAAGAGATGAGCGACGGACGTCTTTTTAAAGATGTCTTCCCGCTCATGCGTTTCTGGATGTGGTCACTTCCTGGCCTCATCTGACGGTCATGATGGCTATATCTCGTGCCTGGGCTTGCAGCACGCTGAAGCAGCGGCTCTGGGCGTCAATGTCTCATTGCTGGAACATGACCATCCGCACATGCGGTCTAGAGACCCTCATTAACGAGGGTATCCCTTTGCCATGCGCGCCCCACTCTAGCTCCTCTGTTTCGTCGGAAGTGCTACTTCGTTCATGGTCGAGGGAACCTGAGGTACGGTGAAGTCTCCCGTCGAGTACTCTCCGTGGGCTTCTTCATTCCTCAACATGTGCTCACCACCTGTGTTTCCGGACAAGTGTGCTGGGTCATCGACAGGCGGGTCCAGCATCTTGTGCGGCAGGCAGAGGACAGATCGATCGCTTCATCGGAGGCGAGCTAGCTCTTGAGATGAGGATTCATACCAAGGTTATGTGGACATCCCCCCAGTCGAGCGCTCTATTGCCATGCAGCTCTGCCCGCAAGGCGGCGCAGCCTGGAGGGGTAGTCCACGCCTTCCTTCCAGGGCCTGTAAGTTCGCGTCCGCTCTGACGGCTAAGGCTTACAACGCTGCTGGACAGGCCGCTCCTCCTCCTTCCCGCCCTGCACGCTATGTGGCCTCCTCAAGTCCCCAGCCAAAGCAGTTGAAGCAGTTTTGCACGAGGTGGTGCTGACCCATGGTGCTGCAGGAGCTGCGCCAGGCGATGGGACCCTCGCGCTTAGGGCGACTAAAGTCCCGGCGCGGTCCCTGGGTCGACAGAACCACATTGTGGTCCCAGTGCGCCACCTAGTTCTGACCTTGCGGAATATTAGGGAGGCCTACAAGCATCGCTTCCCTGGACTCCCCGATCTCCAGGTCCGGCCTATTTCTGACGAAGCTGGTGGAGGCTTGCCCAACAGTCTCTGCCGCGCAGAAGCTATGAGCTTTTCGACACATCCTGCCCCGGCTCCTCTGCTGTCCTGCACCCCACCCGCCGCTGCAGCCCCCTGTCTGCTCTTCTTCGAGGCGCCCATCCATGTGGCCTCCACTCCACTCTGGCGGCCACCAGCAGCCTTCACACGCCTTCAGCGTCATTGGCGTCCCTGTGACGGTCGACCTGGAGTTCTTGGATCTGGCTCTTCAGGAGGTGGTGACCTCACCACTCCTTCCCCCGGAGGAGGGCAGGGTGGAGAATCTTATGTTTCCCCGGCCGTTTGTTTTTGTTCAGCCAGTGGTACCCAAAACTTCAATAAAAGAGCAGTTTCCTTTGCCTCCGGTCCCAAGAGGGCAAGGATGGCGGTGCACGAGACCCAGTCTCCACACGGCCGTCCCCCTCTCCCTTCGCTAATGGGCAGCAGGGTTCGGTTCAAGGACGCTATGCCTCCTCACGAGCCCCCTGCCCACCAGTGGAGCCAGGTAAGTGGCGCGCCGCGCCCTCAGACCCCACCCTGGGACGCGCGGAAGCCTCCCGGGTTGGGTCCCTGTACTCCACTTCGCTGCCCCACTGCGGGTACATCGGTGGTTTCCCTGGTCCCGCTAGTTTGGTCTCTGGGTGCCTGGCTAGTGCTACCCAGCCCGTCTCGATGGCTCCTTCGTACCGTCAGGCTCGGCTATGCGATTCATTTCGCCCGGCGCCCTCCCAAGTTCAGGGGCATTCGGTTCACCTCTGTGCCGGACAAGGATGCTCCTGTCTTGCGTGCAGAGATCGCGGTCCTGCTAGCGAAGGACGCGATACAGCCGGTCCCTCCAGCCGAGATGAGGTCGGGCTTCTACAGCCCATACTTCATCGTACCCAAGAAAGGCAGTTGGTTACGACCAATCCTGGACCTGCGCATACTGAACCGGGCCCTTCACAAGCTCCCGTTCAGGACTGTTCCGCAGAACGATCTTTCATGCTCCCTCCTTTTCGATTGGTTCGCATTGGGCGCCTCAAGTATGCGTACTTTACATGTCTCGAGTTTTCCCTCGAGACACAGACCGTTTTGCTCCTTTTTCTCCCGTTGGCGTTTCGAAGGGCGATCATATCAGTACAATGTCCTCCCCTTCGGGCTATCCCTGTTGCCTCGTGTCTTTACCAAGGTCGTGGAGGCAGCCCTCGTTCCATTGAGGGAAGTGGGCATTCGCGTTCTCAACTACCTCGACAACTGCGCCCAGTCCCGAGCGCAGTTGTGCGAACACAGGAATATGGTGCTCATTCACCTCAGCCGATTGGGGCTTCGGGTTAACTGGGAAAAGAGCAAACTCTCCCCCGGTGCAGAGGATCTCTTTTCTCGCATGGAGCTGGACTCGGTCAACCTCCCAGCACGTCTCTCAGTAGAGCGTGCGCAGTCGATGCTGAACTGCCTGGGGTCCTTCCAGTGCAAGACGGCGGTTCCACTGAAACATTTTCAGAGGCTCCTGGGGCATTTGGCATCCGCAGCCGCTGTCACGCCGCTCGGGTTGCTTCATATGAGACCGCTTCAGCGTTGGCTTCACGACTGGGTCCCAAGATGGGCATGGTGTCCCTTGGGCAAGTATCCCGGCATGTTGTTGTGTCAACAGATCCTCTGCCAGGGGCTGGGGTGCCATGTGCAATGGGAATGCAGCTGCGGGGCTCTGGTCGGTGCCCCGACTGCAGTGGCGTATCAACTGCCTCGAGTTGCAAGCAGTATGGCTGGCTCTGCGCCGCTTCAAATCGCTGTCACATGACAAGCACGTATTGGTCTGTACGGACAGCACTGCGACCATTGCGTACATCAACCAACAAGGTGGTCTACGCTCCCGTCGCATGTCGCAACACGCTCGCCATCTCCTCCTCTTGAGTCAGAAGCATCTGAGGTCGCTTCGCGCCGTTCACATACCAGGCGAGCTCAATCGTGCAGCCGACGAGCTCTCACGTCAGTCCGCCCTTCCGGGAGAATGGCGACTCAACCCCGAGACATTCCAGCTGATTTGGAGACGCTTTGGGGTTGCTCAGGTAGACCTGTTTGCCTCCCGGACACGTCCCATTGCCAGTTGTCTTACTCCCTGGCCGAGGGAACCCTCGGCACAGACGCACTGGCATGCAGCTGACCTCGGGGCCTACGCAAATACGCTTTTCCCCCAGTGAGCCTTCTCGCACAGACACAGTAAGGTCAGGGAGGATGAGGAGCAGGTTCTCTTGGTAGCGCCATATTGGTCCAGTCGGACGTGGTTCCCCGAGCTGATGCTCCTCGCGACAGTCCCTCCTTGGCGAATTCCTCTGAGGAGGGATCTCCTTTCTCAGAGAGGGGGCACCCTCTGGCACCCGCGTCCAGACTTGTGGAATCTCCACTTGTGGTCCCTGGACGGGACGCGGAGGTTCTAGGTGGGCTACCTCCAGCGGTAGTAAACTCCATCGCTTCAGCTAGAGCCCCGTCTGCCAGACACGCTTACAGGCTGAGTGGAACCTGTTCGTCGGTTGGTGCTCTTCCCACCAGGAAGACCCCAGTAGATGCCCAATCGCCAGTCGTGCTGTCCTTTTTGCAGCAAGGGTTTGAGCGAAGGCTGTCTCCCTCCACCCTGAAAGTGTATGTTGCCGCGCATCACGATGCAGTAGACGGTAAGTCTTTGGGGAAGCACGACTTGGTCATCAGGTTTCTCAGAGGGGCAAGGAGGTTAAATCCTCTGCGCCCTCACCTGTTACCCTCTTGGGATCTCCCGTCGGTCCTGGCGGCCTTGAGGGGGGAGCCCTTCGAGCCTCTGCAGTCATTAGAGCTTAAGGTTTTGTCATTAAAGTCAGCGCTCCTCACCGCTTTGGCCTCGTTCAAGAGGGTAGGGGACCTGCAGGCATTTTTCGGTCGACGATTCGTGCCTAGAATTCGGTATGGGTAAATCTCACGTTGTCCTGAGACCCGGCCCGGATATGTGCCCAAAGTTCCCACCACGCCTTTCAGGGATCAGGTGGTGAACTTGCAAGCGCTGCCCCGGGAGGAGGCAGACCCAGCCATCGCTCTGCTCTGTCCCGTTCGCGCTCTGCGCATTTACGTGGACCGTACGCGGAGCTTCAGGACCTCAGACCAGCTCTTTGTCTGCTTTGGAGGTCAGCAGAAAGGGAAGGCTGTCTCCAAACAAAGACTTGCCCACTAGTTAGTGAAGGCTATAGTCTTGGCATACCAGGCCCAATGTTTACCTTGCCCCCTCGGAGTGAGAGCTCACTCAACGAGAGGAGTGGCATCTTCTTGGGCAATATGTCACGGGGTGCCTCGATAGCAGACATCTGTAGAGTTGCCGGCTGGGCGACGCCTAACACGTTTGCGAGATTCTATAATCTCCGTGTAGAGCCCGTGTCCTCTCGTGTACTCGCCTCAGGTAGGCAGTAACACCGGACCTGCTCGGTGTCGATCACGCTTGCTGCGCCATTCCTCTCTATGGACCGGATACGTGCGCTTTTTTTGCTCCTCAATTCAGTTCCCCATGGCGAACCCTGGTGGAGTTCTTCCCGCACCCTCGGTGGTCAGGCGTGGTGGAGTGCCAGACGCCAGGCTCAGCACTCGTTTGCATGCCCAAGGTCAGCCCTTGTGCTTGGCTAGGTGCCCGTGTGTAGTGATTCCCCCTTCGGGTGATCCCCCATGTGTATTCTTCCACGGTACGGCTCACCTCACGGTAAGCCCGTGTCTTTCCCTGGCAATCGTTCACTGCCATCTCTGCTGCGTAGTCATCTCACCCCAGGCGGGTTGAGTCTACCGCAGGGACTTCCATATGTAGTACTGCCCGGGGGCCAGTCCATATGTGTAAATTCCACATGATACCTCCTATGTGCGGGATGTGGCTTCCGTAGCGTCCCAACTTGGTACGCTTTCCCAGTGTTATCCGAGTACCATGTATGGAACCGCAGTGGCGCGACACCTCTGCCTAGGCCGCTTGGCCTATCTCCACCCCGCTGTTGTGGGGGACTTGCCGGCTCCGCAGGCACTGGCGGGGTCACAATAGTGTTGTTTTTCCTACGGATCCAATTCGTCAGTCACCTGACGACGATGTATAACGTGACTGACCTGAAGGGAACCTACTAAGTTACTTTGTAACCCTTGTTCCTGAAGGAGGAACAGACGTTACGATTCCGTCGCCACAGTTTGCTGGTAGCCCCACCGCTGTATCGGCCGTGTTTCAACGTATCTCGCTCCTCAGACAGAAAAACTTGAGTGCGTTTTCCACACGCTCTCCTCTTCTTTTATACCCGCGCTGCGGGGTGGGGTGCGTGTGGCGAAACACGTACGCCAACTGTCATTGGCTTTTTTAGTTTACACTCGAAGGTGATTGGGCGCTCGGGCGAGATCCCAATTCGTCAGTCAAGACTGACGTATTGTCTCCGTTCCCTCCTTCAGGGAACTGGGGTTACACAAGTAACCTAGACGTTATGTCTGTGTGTATGTCTCTCTAGATTTAGGGCATGTCTGTGTCTTTGTATTTGTTCTTTTGTGTGTTCGTGTGCGGTTAGCAGTAAAATGTGTAAAGGACTGTGTTGCAATTATCTCCCCTTATAGACACATATTGATGTGTGCGCACACACATTCTAAAGTCTGAGAATGAATCATATACTCCCTGAGTGTGGATCAACACATGATGAACAATAAATTATTAACTCTAATAAATTAAAAGAGATGCTTCACTTTCCCTGTCCAATAAATCATAGTCAGCAGATACAGCTTCATCTCTGTCCAGCTCATTTCTGACTCTGCTCTTCTGTTGCTCTCTTTCTTTAATATTTGGAATTGTTTCATATTTTGAAATGTGTTATTAAAAGAAAAAAGGAACGGCGATAGTCCCTCTGGAGCATTTTGTGGAGGATCTTGGCAGTCTGGAGGGCTATTTGAACCCTATGTTTTTCCTCTCACGATCGTGGGGTCCACAGAGATGCAGATTCTACCGAGAATCAGTATTAGAGAGGATTGTATAAATGTGTTTGTGATTTATTGTAACCTTGTATGCTTTGTGTTGCAGGTTTGTGTCTGAGAAGGGCTTGGTGATCTACCCGGAAATCGGTGACAAACTGGACATTATCTGCCCCAAAGGGGACATGGGAAGACCGTATGAGTTTTATAAACTCTACCTGGTGAAGAAAGAGCAGGCCGAGTCCTGCAGCACCATACTGGACCCCAATGTGCTGGTGACCTGCAACAAACCAGAGAAAGACATCAAATTCACCATCAAGTTCCAGGAGTTCAGTCCAAACTACATGGGACTTGAATTCAAACGCATGGCAAACTATTACATCACCTGTAAGTAACTCCAGCTTTTCTGTATCTATCTACCAACTTCTTTTGGGAACACATTTTTCACTATCATAACATATTTGCAAAAATTGTAGTACTGTTTAATTGTAATATTGCAGTACCCTTAAAGGGTACCCTTACCCCCTAAAGCAGTATATACCCTTAAGCCTTTAGGGTTAAATAAGGTACAAAGAGGTCCTTTTGAGGGTACTGCCCCAGTGACAACCTGTTGTACTCCCGAACGTACAATTTTACACATTTGATTTACTACTAAAAATCCCTAAAGTTGTACTATACAAATTAGCGTTAATCTAGTGTAGTCGGAAAAAGATTATTTTAGATACAATAGAAGTTCATGAGAAGTCCCATTTTAGATAGCTTGCTAAATGTGTGTTTGGGTCAGGTTTTGCCTATATTATGTGGTCCAAATGTCCCCAAAAGAATAGTAAAGCCAGAAATGACATTATGGGGACCAGCCAATGTTCCTCATTGTTTTTTAATTTAAACCACAGGCTATGTGATGATTTGCAGTATGGTTAAGGAATAGAAAATATAATTATCAATAGAAAATGTGTGTGTGTGAGAGAGAGATATGGAAGCCAGTTTCTGCCTTTGAGTAAAAAATAAAACGGGTAATTGAAATAATGCTTAAAATGAGAGATACCGTTTAAAATAAGAAATAAAGTCACATTGTAACACAAAGTTGCAATTTGTAGGAAATGAAGTCGCATTTACGAGAAATAAAGCCACGGTTATGACAAATAAAGTCAGAAAGGCAGGAAGAGGCTTCCATAGTAATGGTAATATGTTTGTGTAAATCTGTAAATGGAACAGTCAAGCTTTTGTGAAAGAGGTTTTCAGTGAGGGATGATTTTCCAGCCACAAACAGCATGCAACAGTTGTACTGAAGATCTATATTAATCATTCATTCAGATTAAAAAAAAAAAAAGGAAAAAAAACTTTCATACACGTGCAGCCAAAATGCATGCTAAACCCTTAGCATATGAGATAAAAACAGCAGGGAACAGCATGGTAAATGTAACACGCTCTTTCTGTCTCCTTTTCTCTATGGCTCAGTGTATCCACCCCCTTTACCCCGCTGTCTTTTTTTTAACTCTTTCCCCAAGGATGGTGGGAGGGAGAGACACTTTCAGTCAGGCATGTCTCATTGGTTGTCATGCCTCACTGAGTTTTTGGTCTTTTGGCCATGATGCCCAGACATGTCCCATAATCCACTTCACCTCTACTGACCCATCACCACAACTACACCCCCAGCAAGCAGCAGGGCTGCTATTAGATCCAGTAAAACACACACACACACATACACACAACCTGCCCACAGACCCCTAGCAACAGGTCCTCTAATCGGGGTCTGGTAAAATTTTGGCTGAACTGTGTTTTGTGTCTGGGGGTTCAGTGGTTTGTGCTGTCTGGTCATTTTGTATTTAATAATCAGCGAGAAAAAACTTAGAGATCTTGACAGTTCACACCATCCGTTTGGCTCTCAGAAAAAGCCTCTCGAGTATCCTTTCGACAATGTCGCTATTGGTATGTCACATTTACCTCTGTTTTTAGAGACATATTGCGACATTTACATGCTCAATTTTTGGTTCAATCGGACTGAATTCATTCCGAATGATGAATCTGAATGTAGTGTTTACAAGAACACTAAAGAAAATGATCGGGTTGATGTGCGTGTTCATATGTCACAAGCTTCAAATGGGATTTTTATTTAATTTTTTACATGCGCACACTGGCACAAATCTAGAGTTATCTCACTGTTTTGGCCATATAAACCACTCTCCTCACGTTTCCTTTATTTGTTTTAAACACGGTATATACCCGTAATCATGGATTAAATTTAATACCTTTGTGTAAGAGGTCCATACATTCTAAGACCTCATCGCCACTCCAAGTTTTAACCGGTTACATTGGCGACACTTTAACTTACATTTACTATATATTGATTGTAAGATAGCGCAACTAAACAGACTTACTTTGTGATAACTCCTTATCAATGCAACATAATTCAGAAGGGTGGGAACGAAGCACAAGAGAATTAATTTAGTGACTAACCAATGCAACCCAAGAAATAAGAATTAGACCAATAAACAAAACAAATGACAAAATTTATTGAGGAGGGAAAATAAAGCTCTCTGAGTTAACGGGTAAATGAGTTCACACAGTCAAAAGATGTATTTGTCACATCAACTCAAACCATAGCTGTTTTGTGGAACACTTCTCATGACAAACATCTGACTGATCAGACAGTTTACCTGTGATTACAGAGTGCTTGATTTGATGCAGACTTGACAGAGTGTCAGTATTGCACCTGATCGTGTCTGAATGATCATGGACGGTAAAATATTGATCACAACTATTACATAATTTTAATTGTGCATCCCAAGCCCATGCTGGTAAAAAAAAAAAAAAACAGCCCAGAGTAGCGCAATTATGTCCCAAATATAAAAATGTAATTTCCATCCCTAAAATACATATTTTACAGTCACTGTTATGCACATTTATCATAAACACAGCTCAAATGCTTCCTACTAGTGTGGCCCAAAACATTTAGCACATTTTTATTACAGGTAGAATGCAAAATGTTTGTGTACAAGCATTTCAACCAAATGTAATTTATGCAATATTTCAAACCTTTAACCCACTGGGGAAAATAAACCTATGGCAACAGTTTAGAAGTAGCCCAATTCTGTGGAAAAAACACAGACTTGGCAACCCTGCATACAACAAGAGCTGCAGGAGTCAGCTTTGACTGAACTCAGGTCAAGAATTAGGAGAGATGACTGACAAATATTTGGAGGATTTGCTCCCAACAGATCCCCGACTTATTGACAAATAATCTTTATCATAATGTGCTCCCTTTACACAGTGCAACTTCCGATCGTGAATCAAAGTGAATACACTGCGAGCACTCATTCAAAGGGGATTTAAATACTCCACATATTGATAGCGGCGCCCTGATGCGCGAAAATTCTGTACATCTTACAATGTTTGCGGGCCATGTGAGTGTGCGGTAATGGTCAGAATTTCAGCGAGAGCGGGATCAACAAGCCCTGTGCTATCACGCAGCGGTGCAGTCAGTCAGAGAGCGCCGTAACAGATGACGTCAAATCTTTCGGGATTCCATAAATAAAATTCACAGAACCCCACTATTCGACAAATATACATAATGAAAAGATGATACAAAATGTAATACCTTGGAAAATGGCATTTAAGACTTTTTAATACTTTTTAAGGGCCTTAATTTTCTCTAAATTGATTTATCAACTTTTAATACTTTTTAAGACCCCGTGGACACCCTGTAACAGCAGAATTAATATTTATCCATTTATTGATAAATATACATATAAACCGTTGTGCCGTGCTGCTCATATTTATCACTCAGTAAAAAATGCCCCTCCCCGCACCCAAAATGGGTTGCCTGTGGATGAGAATCCAAAACAAGGACTGGTTGGGAGGTTGTCCTGCTCCACTTCACAGTTGCCGAGTGAAAGGAGAGTTTTATAATGACAGGACAGTGGACACGCATTTATACAACACTTTATTCAAAAGGACGAGCCGCTCGTTCCGAGTGTCATACGTCATTACGCTATTTCTTCGCTAGTCTTTTCAGTTTCAGGGTTCAATCCGATCAAGTGTTTAAATGCACTCTCAATCATATTAGAAAAGGTATAAACCACCCCCTTCAATCCGATCGATTAAGGTGTTTACATGAAGGTTTTTCAGTCTGATTGAGCCGTCAATCCGATTACAAACGGATTATTTGGTTGCATGTAAATGTAGCAGTGAGTCCCTGAACTGATTGTAGTTTGGCATCAGTATAGATGCTTTTTAATATAAAACTCCCCTTGTGTGTGTTAAATGTAAGCAAGATGTTTCAACCCAATTCGTCTGTCTTGCCATTACTTGTGGTTAAAGTTTATGGCGTATTTTAATTATTACATTTATGATAGTTTTGTTAGCACTCTATGCTAATGTAATGTTGTATGGTTTGATAATGAATAGCTACCATTTAGCTTGTTCTGATTGTGTCTGAGCAGATGCATGCTGCTGCAGACCTCACTTATACTGACACTGCCCACCCGCCTTGAGCATGTCTGTCAGGCTACAGTGTCACTCCAGGTGCTTTTTATCCATCCACGAGAATCTGCTGTTTCTCCGGTCACTATATTTGCCTCTTTCAGCTTGGTGTCGAGTTTCTTTCTCTCAACCTCTGTGCCTTTCCTGTACCCTCAGTATGTTGATTTCTGTGATGCTGACTATGTTTCCTATTCCTGCTGAGCTCAACACTCACCATGTCGTCGTGCCACCCATGTCGTACCCTAAAAAGGCCCCTTAAATCCATTTTTTGGAAAGAACTGTCAAGCTCTTTGTTTCTGTCTTCAGTACCCTCCATTTCATCTGTAATTTTAATTTACATAATATTAATTCACACTATCTTTCAGGACATGTTATAGTTTAAATCTAAACTCAGAGATTGAATTCTTTTGAATGATTGGTTCATGTAGAAGGCTGCACATGTCCCAGGATACTCAAATCAATATGTAGACCATGTAGTCCCTACAGAGGTTCAGCACATTGGCTCCAGAGGCCAATCCAGTGACTCAAATCTCCTCGCTCTATTCCTTTATCCGTGTAACTATTTGTCAAATCGTCTCCAGTCTGTCTGCAGAGGTTCTTTGAACCAGGCAGGGTCTGCTGTCCCGTCTCTCTGTCTCAGCCTCCCTCCCAGCCATGCATGTTAACTTCTCCCGTCGAGCTGTGCCGCAACAGTTCGCTTAAGTGCTCCAGACATGTTGTGCTGTGCACTGAAATAATTATTTTTAATCAGTATTCTTGTTTTGTTTTCCAGTAAAAAATATTTAAACATCCTTTAAACAACATAAATGAACAAAAATATGTGTAGTTATAATACTTGTTTTCAGAGGATATATCTTGCATTGATTTTATTTCCCTTAACCCACTGGCATTTTTAAAATAATCTCCACATAGGCATAAATCTAAACACCCCAAATTTGTTTAAACGTAAAAAAGAGTAGCCATTTAAAAAAAAAAAAAAAAAACGTTAAAAAATGAATCGCTTCTACGAATGCTTCTCAATCTCTAGTATTCCAATAATATTGTTTTCAGATTCTGTCCTGAATTCTGTTACATAATGTCAATGTTATGTACTATTTTAAAAATTGTTTTGTAGCTTTGTTCTTTGCTGTTTTTGTTTTTTAAATGTATTTTAGGATTCTTAGAGTTGATGTGGAAAAAATTAGATTAACAATTTCCTTTTTGCAACAAACCAAACCAGTTTTAAGTATTTTTGTTTCCAGGATGTTTAGATTTCTTTTGGAAAACAAGATAAAAATACTGATTTTTAAAAAAGTTAAAATTATTTTATAGGTTCTTTTGTAATCAAATTCATTTAGACATAAATACAAAAATAAATCCGCAGTCCTTTTGACATCGCTGTCATTCATGCGTTAAGCTATGTGTGTTTTTATTGTTTGGGTATTTTTCTATGTCTGGACTGGGGTCAGTAAGTCTGTGCTTGGTCAGATTCTGTGTCTGTTTCTAATTGTGAAGAGAGATTCTGAGAATTCACTGTCTTTTATGACCTGATTTAATTCCAGTATGTGTTCCAGAAAGACATTGGGCTGATCGTGTCACTCTTGTGTGGAGTCATGAAGCAGTACAGGTTTGAAATGGATCCTGGGTCATTGTTTGAGTGCAGGTTTAATTCAGAACCTGTTGGATGAGAGTGATTTGAGCTCTCAAGATTCAGTCACCAACTTTAGAAGCATTTCTAAAGGATGTCTGCATTTTAGCCACTTGGTTGTGATATTTACTTTGACAGTGATCAGCTCTAACCCTGCCATTTTTTTTAAATTGATTTAGAAACCAAGCCACCAGCCATTTATTCATTCATCAAAATTTTTGCTCCATAAATGCATCTTGCTAAAAGATATCAAACTGTCAAAAAAAGATGTGTGTATGTGTGTTTGAGAAGTTGATTTGAAAAGCATGACAATGGAAACAGTACCGTCATACAGTCAAGGGAGCGCTAAAAATTATGGAAAGAGAAAAAAGGGAGGAATGGAAAGTGAAAAAATGGTGAGCAGTCACAAGATGTTGTGATTATCACTGCATGAAATGCACATAATGACCAAATGAGGAGGAGTATGTGGCTGCTAAAAAGGCTCTAATGGTTTATGCAATGTTTTCAGGATTAAGGGAGTTAAAAAGGGCTAAATTAAGGGTTGTTTAGGGTCAGCTTCTCTTCTGTGTGACTGTGTCGAGTGTGTGTGTGTGTGAGAGCGCAAGTATGTGTTCAGTTTTGTGTGTATTTTTGTGTTAAGGCTGGTCATCACATATGTCTGATTTCGACAGTCCAGCTTGAAGTTAATTCTGACCAAACCGCTGCAAACCAGATGATTGAGTGTGTGTGTGTTGTGTGTGTGTGGGTCTTTGTGTAACCTCTCACCATAACTGTCTCTCAGGCCACAGCTGAAGTATGAAAATGAGTGGCTTCATTTCACTGTGGTCGCTGTGGGGTGAGAGAGGTCAAATATCACATCGAGCTGTGTGTGTATGTGTGTGTTAGATGCCTGATTTAAACTACCCTTTTAACATGCACAGAAACTAAGAGTAAACGGTTGGTTTAAGCCACTTTGTAATGTGAGAAGAATTTGGCTCCTATTGCAAATGGCTATTGAATAGCAATCCAATATTCAGTCAGCCTGATATATCTTCAGCTCTCTGAAAATGTTAACCCACTATTACAAGCAAAAGTATAAAGTATATTTTAAATATAACATTTTGTAAATATTTAGTTATTTTACATGGTTGCCTTAAAGTAACATGCAAACAAGCAAATGGAAAGTTTTTCAAGTTTATTCATATATTTACTTATTTTCTTTTCTTGAGGTTCACTTTAAATGTTTTTTTAAATGTTTTTTCATATTATGAAATTATCTTCTTTTTTATTTTTCCATGTTTTGATTATTTATAAATTTTTTTGCTAATGTGTCCTTAAGACTCCTGTGTAAACATCTACCTTGTCAAGCTGCTGGGTTGCTTTTAGTGCAATATAGTTTTTATAATTTTCACAGTACTTCAGGTGCCCGTTTTTAACACTGGGATCTTCTGAAGGATATGCAGAGTGGCGAGTGTAGCACGCAGCCAGGAATAGCACAAGGTTTGGCAGACTTTCCAACATTTTACTCTTATCATTAGTTATTCTGGTGTTTGGAATAATAGTATCTATCCTGCTTCCTGTGTGTTACCTCACTGTGACCGAGATTCAGAACTCTGAATAGGCATTGTTGATGTGCAACTGTGAGGTCAACTGAATAATAAACTGCCTTTTTTAAATTATAGTGAGCACTTATTGTAGACATGGTTTCTGAATACTTCATACACAAGAGTGAGACACAAACACACTGCGAATCTGTTGTGCTTTGCAGACAAACATTGGCTGAATTTTCAGTTTTGTGTTTGTGGTATATCTGACCTCTTTGGCAAGTACTAGTACAAAAAGACATAGTCAGCTAAACAACTTTTTCTCCCCTTTGAGACACAAGCGAATAAGAGAGAGAAGGAAAGAGACAGAGAAAGAAAGCATTATAAGACAGGGAGTTCATCTTTCTTTGTCTTATGGGACGTTGAGCACCAGGTGCACCAAACCGAGCAAGATTCCTGCTGTGTGTGTGTGTCATTCTGTCTTGCGATCACTGTGTATGGAGGTGGTTGCTGTAGTAATGGTCACTGTTGCTGTAGTGATGCCCATGTGGATGTCCCAGTAGGCAATGAAGGTCAGCGATGCATGATGGGTCACACTACCCATGGAACTAATGCACATAATGAGTGTTTGTCTTGTGTGTGTGTTAGAGAGACATCAGAATAGAGACTTATTGACGTTTAATTACATTCCCATTGTGCTCCGTGTCTGTTCTCTCTCTAACACACACAGGTTAAAATATGGCAAGGGCAAGCAGGTCTTCAAGGTTAGGATCTGAATGAAACGTGGCCCTGTAGATGTTGAATTCTGGGAGATCTGGATTACTGCCGTTGAGAACACACACACTCTGCTTTCCCCTCTGCTTCATTAATCACAAAACACTTTACCTAGAAATGCTTTTAATATGGTCTGAATATAATAGGCATAATGGCCTGTGCTGTTATTTTGAAATGGCCTAATTTGCGAGAACACAGATAGCCATCTACGATCAGTAACAGAATGTGCTGGTCATTTTCTTCACTTAAAGGTAATTTGAGAGAATGGGTGGTAGTGTTTACTAAAGAAAGACAGAAGGAAAGAAAGAAAGCGAAAAGGAGGAAACAAAGAAATGTGAAGAAAGAAACAATGAAGGAATGATAAAATAAAGGAAGGATGGAAAGAAACTCAAGAAAAATTAAGAAAGAGAAGAAAAAGTAGAGGAAAGAAACAGAAATATAGCCAAAAAAAGAGAAGAAAGAAAGAAAGGAAGAAAACCAAGAAATTCAAAGGAAGAAGCAAAGAAAGGGGAAAAGGAGGAATAAATAAACAGAAAGAAATAATCAAACAAAAACAAACAGGAAGAATGGAGAAAAAAGAAACAAACTGCAAGAAAGGAGTGAGTGGTTAAATGATAGAAGTGTTGAATTCCATCAGTCCAGTGATCCATGTAGAGAAAGAGAGAGAGAGAAACAGCAGGCTGAGCCTCCTCTTGTTTCATTCCTCCCTTCGTGTTGGTTCATTTTGAAGGATTTTCTACTGGAACAATATAAGCTTTGTTGAAGTTAACAAACAATAACCACTAAAACATACACACACCATTATGACAAACACACTCGCTCTGAACCTGTTGGCAGTGAAGACAAATCTACGTTTTTGGTATTTACGTTAGGTTCTTCTGTCTGTACTTGGATGTAGAATTACAGGGAAGTCGGTAAGGCTGGATGGTTATTGCATTTTAATTTTCTTCCACAACACACACACACACACACACCCACACACACTCTCACTCCCATTGAGCTGCTCGTCCTGCAGATTTAAAGGTTGGCCGTTATGCGACTGTTGGACCAGTGCAGCGATCTGATTGGATGAGCTTCTGGAAGCAAAAGAAGATCTAATCTAGCTGTGCCTGATCTGATGAGTTGTTTGTTTGTTTGTGTGTGTGTGTGTGTGTGTGTGTGTGTGTGTGTGTGTGTGTGTGTGTGTGTGTGTGCGTGCGTGCTGGAGTGACCTGTCACTGGCACTCTGTGTTGTCGACTGCATTAGAATGAACACTGACCCAAATCTCTCAGACAAACACACATGCTCACCCACTGAAAGATCGAAAACCTTTAGCAGCTACATTATACCTCGTTTGTCTGTCTCCCGCAAAGATGTTTTTCAGATCTTTCTGCGACTACAGTGGTCTTTTCCCTGAAGGCTCAGACCGGAGCTGTTGGCTATTGTGGCTAACTCACTCAGGGATGCGTCTTTTCCTTCTGCTCTTTGTTTCAGTTACTCATCAGTCAGAGACTCGAGGAAAACAGCACTGGGCTCTGCCGACTGAAACGTAAAATGTTGCAGTTGTCAAAAATATTTGTTTGGAAAGCCTGACTCAGCTGTGGTTGTGAACATTTGAAGTGTGTTCGTTGAGGTTTGGATTCTCTCATTCTGTGAGACGTGATGGGAGAACTTCAGCTCAATCAGGGCCTGTCATGTTGATTTAGCTGCATGATCATACTCGAAAATATGGTACAAAAACCTGAGCCATGCAGCTGAATATTCAACGCTTGCTTTGAAACGGAACTTCATTCCTTGATGTTAGAGTCTTTAATATTTGAAGAAAAAGGAATGTTCATAGTATGACTATAATTTCCCCAGTCTCTTAAGCTACTGTATTGAATTATTATTATTATTAATTATAATAAAAAATACAATTTCATACAGTGACTTCAGAGACTAAATAAGGATTCGTTCATAGTATGGACAGAATTTTCCAAATATTATTATTATTAGTATTATAGTTATTTGTATTTTTTTTTTTAGATTAACAACAAATCTAACAATTCTACACTGACTAAGGAGCTTAGAAATGATCATCATTATTTATTGTAGCACATTCAATTTCTTTTCATTTTTGCTCTTGTTGCTTGTTACTGGTTTTATTTGTCTTATTCTATTATTATTTTAACTTTTCATATGTGTTTAATTATATATATTTCTATTTTAAATTGTTGTGTTATTTTTATGTAATTCATTTGAATCAGTTTGAGTTTGACTTTTAGTATGAAAAGTGCTAAACAAATAAAATGATTATTAAAATGATTATTTATTATTACAGTTATGAATATTTACTAGTTGTCAGTATCTACAGAACAGGGTAACTGAAAGCCATAACACATTTTATCATTTTATACATTATTTTCATTAAATTGCATTATTTACACAAATTTACTCGAAATGACCATTTAATCAGACTATATATTTATCTTTCACTATATATTTGTAACATCATTGCAAAGCTGTGAGCTGAAAATACTGCCCCCAAAATACTGTAATAATACTGTTTTGGTTGTGTTTTTTCATTTCAGGGATTGTGTGTGTGCTTGTGTACAAGTCTATATGTGTGTGTGTGTGTGTGTGTGTGTGTGTTTGATAAAATATGAGGCAGGCATGAGATGGCTCCATGGTGGCAAAAGAATGAGCGTATGCTACGAACAAATGCTGATACACACACTCAAAAAAAGCACACCCACACTATATGTCAGTCAATAAGAGATGCTAACTGGGGCAACACTATATTTATTGTGACAAGACTGAATATTTCATTCTTTGTCTCTCTCTCTCTCTCTCTCTCTTCTCTCTCTCTCTCTCTCTCTCTCACACACACACACACACACACACAACTAGAGGCAGATGGTAAATCCCCAGCCCCTTCACATTTTTCTAATGTGTGTTTACACCTTGTTTTAAATCTAAATCATGTTAATCTCCCAGCGTGGTCATTGGGGATTTGTGTGTTTGTGTGTTTATGGTATATACTTTTAGAAGTACCTGCTTTGTTCTCTGTAATGATTTTGCTCTTCTTGGAATTTAGTTCGACATGAGTCTGACTAGAAATAAAGAGTCTAATTCCATCCATAAAGCAAATTTCCTTCTTTTTTTTCTGCACATGGGCAGGAAACTATTAAGACCGAAATGTTCTGACCAGTTAAAATCCAGCAGTGATGTAGTGACAACAGAATGTGGCCGCAAAAATGCTTCATAGCAAATCCATCCTTGCTAACAGTACACAGGGTAGGATTACCCTGTCTGTCTGGAATGTGAGTTGTGTTTTAGCCTGGAGTGATTGTGTGCTGGAGTCAGGATGGGGTGTGTGTGTTTGTCTGTTGAGCAGCACCGTGTGATGCTATTCCATGGTTGGCACGGTGACAGGTTGGCATGGCGCTACCGTAAGGAGGCTGGCACTCTGCCTACTGCCATACATCTCAATCTGCATGACATCATAGCAGCTCCTAGCAACCACACACATCACCCCTCCCCCATACACGCCCACAAAGGGCCATTCACAAGCACAGTGCCCTGGCCTTTCTCCATCACTGGAGTCTCTCTTTCTGAGCTCAGATTCATTCTGCCGCTATAAAGTTTCATAAAGCCAGTACTTGTCAAATCAATGATAATTAGAAGAAAGAAAAGACTTTCCTCTTCAAGTGATGGTAATGTTAAAATGAAAGGAAAAACCAGCATTGTATAATTTTTGCTGGGCTCCAGACAAAAAAAAAAAAAGGGAGCCAAATATTTTTAGGGAATATTTAAATATTTAAGAGCCAAATGATCTGTTTAGCTGCCAAATTGCAGAATCTGTCATATTGATGCTGTCATTGAAGTGACCCTTATTGTGTTTGCTCCATATAAATGCTAGACTGTTTCCTAAGAATAGTTCTGCCTATTTGAAAAAAAAATTGTCAAATATTGTGTTGATAATGGTTCCAATATCTATAAAACTCTGTTATGAAAAATATTGAATTAATGGTTCATTTCAAATCAGACTGAACTGGAAAATGATTAACAGTTTAGTGTGGGAGTCAGTTGCAATATCTGTAATGGCTCTGAACGATTCACTCAGAACCAGCGATTCAGATTCAGTCTGCTTACAAGCAAGTTTAAGATCTGTTATCACTTAGTCATTAAAACCAACCAGTGTATTAGTCATTAGTTTGCAGAACATATCACAGCTCGCTCAGATGTATGTTTTTGTACGTTTTGACTGACACAAAATGG
Organism: Sinocyclocheilus anophthalmus; assembly: GCA_018155175.1. NCBI lineage: Eukaryota > Metazoa > Chordata > Actinopteri > Cypriniformes > Cyprinidae > Sinocyclocheilus > Sinocyclocheilus anophthalmus. The sequence goes on from JADLZN010000512.1 coordinate 151,704, forward strand.
AATTTTTGACTGATACAATTACAAACTATATTTAAAATTGCCCGAATTTTTTCATTTTTGACGATTTTAGTTGCAGTCTGGAGACCTAATGCTGTTTTTAAGCATGCAAAACAAGTACTCCCAGTGTGCTACGCCTCATGTCATGCGTGTACGAAAATGCATTAGTGTGCTAAATGCACCTTTAGTCTTTGATTAGCAAGACAACAGGAAAAACTTCCAAATTAAAATAAAGTGTTTGAAAGTTCTAGAAAAAAAGTCAAATCTAGTGAGGACTCATCATAGTCTGTGTGATGGCCATGAACGTGTGTGTTTTTGTGAAAAAGTATATTTTCTTATCTTACCTGTACTATAGTTCCTCATTAGTGCTTACACATACACACTCTTAGCACTTCTCACTCACACCTCTAAATGAGCACAAACAAATGGAATCTAATAATGTGTGTATGTGTGAACTTGTGTGAGTGTAATTGGGGGTTAAATTGAATGAAGGTGGATCACCCGCTGTGACAATATCGGTTAATTTAACTAGATAATGGGAGTGTGTGTTTGTGTGTTTTATATATATATACATATATGTGTGTGCGTCTCCTATTCAGAGCAAACTCACTTTCTCACACCTATGTCTTGGCAACATGGCCCTTAGCACATTGTGGCATATTTTTAGGTCTGTCTGTGTCCGATCACTCAAACGCACAGGGATTATTCTGCAGGAAACATTGAGGCTCCTGGGCCTACGCAAGAAAATTCATACACATGGCTTTTCTAATAGCATGGTGGTGTGTGCGTGTGTGTCTGTGCATTCTCATGGGATCAGATTACTATCATAGGGACTAGTAACAGGAGAATACACTGGAGCTTTTTTCATCTTGTCCATATTCTGAGACACACACACACACACACACACACACACACAAACGTTAGTTTGTTTTTGGATGTTTCTAAGGTAGTATTAGGTTGCAATGTCTGATTTATTAAGCATGTGCTTGTGTTTTGCGTGTGTGATTTATAGAGGTAAATTAGGATTTCCTTTTCCTGCTTTGGTTTACAGCAAGAACTCCAATCAAAAGTCTTATAAATCTAAACCTAATTCACCACGACAATCACAAAACCCCTCTCTTTTTTCTCTCTCTCTCTCTCTCCAGCAACTTCTAATGGAACACAGGAAGGGTTGGAAAACAGAGAAGGTGGGGTTTGTAGCACGAGATCCATGAAGATCATCATGAAAGTGGGCCAAGGTGAGTTACACACACACACACACACACACACACACACACACACACACACACACACACCTTCTTTATCTTCAGCATGTCCAAAGGTAAAGTCATTTAAGCCCCATTTGGTGGATGATTAAGTCAGCTGACTCATTAACTGCCACTTAGATTGCAGTTAAACATTATCCAAGTTAGCATTACTTCATATCGTTCACACACTTCTTCATTTACATTTACACAGAATACACATAGTTTCTGCCCTTAGATTTTGTACTCTGACTCATAAGCAGAAACAGGTTAGTTAGACATAAAAGGATCCTGACACCAAAATCTAAATGGATACATTCAAACATATGCTGTACTGAAATTAATTTCCTTGAATGTTTTTTGTTCCTAATTTGTTATGTATGTGATTGTATGTTACAGATCCAAATGCACCAGATCCAGATTTAACGGACCTCCCAGACCGGGACCGGGACAATGAGATCAAGGACCCCACAACTAGCCCTTCCCGCAAGATAGACCGAGACCGAAGCAGAGACGCAGATGGGAACGGATCCATAATGCCCGGCAGAGGTGAGGAAACACAAATCATCTGTGTTTACACCAGCTGGTTCGGGATGATGATGGTGTTTTCCTATAAATGACATTGGATATTTAGAGGACAAACTGATCTGAGTTCAGCAGCGAAGATCTACCACAGTAAATTTCACTAAGAATGCCAGCGTATGAAATGCAGCAATGCAGAGCTACTGCCTCCCTCAGGCAGCTGCGTGTGTGCAAGAGAGAGACAGGAGTTAATGTAGCATGTCTTTATCACGTCCTTGCAGCCATTAACCTACAGGAGGTCTAAACTTCATTAGGAGAGAAAGAAAGAGAGAAACAGGGAGACAGAATCATTAAGAAAGAACAGAGCGACTCGCACTCCATCTCTGCAGTGATCACACTGCACAGATTCATGAGGTCAGATTCTTCTGCTCTGAGAGGACACATTAGACTCTGACATTAACTGCTATTGCATCTTCTCAAAACCAGCTAGTCGGTGGGTTATATGAACGACTAGTCGACTAATTGGTATAATTAAGCTAGGTTCGGCATCACCTGATTCCATTTGGACATTCTTTAATTATTTGGTCTGCTTAAACCCTGCCACTTTCTTACAATCGACCTCAAGCTCACATTCAGATCTGCCTCCATCCAATCAACAATTGGTGGATAAAACCAAGTTCCTGCCCTATATTTTTTCCTTTTTGATAATCTGTTTTTACTTGGATGTACACCACAATATGGAAGAGTATTTGTTGCTACTTCTATTTCATTGCGACTATTTTAACTTAAGACCAACTGTCTTAAAAACACTTGTGATGGGACACACAACACAAAAATATGCTGCTTTAAAACAATGAATTTAAAGTTGTAACTTTTTTTTGTGTTTTACCGTACAAGCTCTGTCAGCATGCTAAAGCACCACCATTGAAATACATGCATCAAAAGTAATGTTTCAAAATAAAAAAATTTGAAATATGAACTACACTACCATTCCAAAGTTTGGGGTCAGTGATATCTCTTTTTAAATTTGTTTTCACAACTGTTTTCAACATTGATGATTGCAAGAAATGTTTCTTGAGAACCAAATCAGTATATTAGCATGATTTCTGAGGGATCATGTGACACTAAAGACTGTAAATGGCTGCTGAAAATTTTGCCATAGCAGGAATCAATTAAATTTTTAAATGCAGTTTTGATGAGCATAAGAAACTTCTTTTAAAACCATTAAAAAAAATCTTACCGACCCCTAAACTTTTGAATGGTAGTCAACCTCACTAATCAACTATTGGATGACTTAAATTTAGTATATGCCATTGATAAACACGGCTATAACTTTGCATTGCTAGTAGTATTGTTCATTGCTGGACTACTGTTTGAAAGGATTATTTCAATCTGGGTGTGTGTTGTTTAGCTTCATACTGCCGTTAAATGTACTTGACAACATGGATTTTATTGTCAAGCAAAAATGTGTATTCATAATGCCTATTTAGCTGCAGGAGTCATCGGTAGCTATTTCAGCTGGCAGTGCAACAATAAACGCAGCAACAGTTTTATTTACTTTAAAAGTAGCTCAGTGCCAACGCTAACAAACTCAGAGGTTTGTTTCTATAGCCATTGTCAGTTATCTTTGCCTCAGAAAACAGAGAGCGACTCTAAACACTGATAATGAGAGCATGTGTTGCTAACCTCATTCTTACTGATAGTTCACAACGGAAAAGAAAACGAGTGTGCGTCGCTCATAATGTTGTCCTTTTTTTCCTTTCAGACACGAGAAACCAGGATAACAGTCCCGGTTCGGTGGAAGGTATTTTCGGCTCTAAACCGGCTCTCTTCGCTGCCATCGGAGCCGGCTGCGTCATCTTCCTCCTCATCATCATCATCCTCATCGTCTTGCTCCTCAAGCTTCGCAAGAGAACCCGCAAACACTCGCAGCCCAGGGGCGGAACTGCCCTGTCACTCAGCACTCTGGCCACACCCAAAGGAGCCGCCCAGGCCGGCTCAGAACCGAGTGACATCATCATCCCCCTGCGGACATCAGAGAATAACTACTGTCCGCACTATGAAAAAGTGAGCGGAGACTATGGGCACCCCGTCTACATAGTGCAGGAAATGCCACCCCAGAGCCCCGCCAATATCTACTACAAAGTCTAAGAGAACAAGAGCGAAGCAACCGCAATAAGAACTCGTTTTTGTAAGGTATCCTGAATCTTTTTTTTATTACCTAACCCCGTCTGCTCCGTGTGCGAGAGGGAGAAGTGGAAAAGAGGAATGACTAAGACTATGTGGATGATATTCCTCTCAGATTTCCTTCCCTCCGTCCCTTTTCCGAACACTACACTGTGTGTACGTGTGTGTGCCTGTCGCTCTCGATGTGTGTGAAACGGCAGAAAGCCTCTCCAAATTGCGTGGCACTCAGGCACAGACTTCACTGCTGAAGAACAGCCGACAACCAATCACAGAGGGCCGCTAGAGTGACATCACAAAGCAGGAAGCTCTCATTTGTGTTTTTTGTACCATTACGACTCCTCGCTTAGTTTTTCATCCATCACAGTGTTTCGTTTTTATCAGTATCAACTTGATTCTTGCAGCTTTCGCAGTGTCTCGCTCAAAGAAAATGTCTTAAACACTGTTACGAATGCCTCTCTCTTCCTCACACACTCAATATGTCCTCTCATTTCCTTGCGTCTCTCCAGACACTCATTCATTTTACATGCTGTAGAGGCAATTGAACAAAAACACACACTCGTACTCATACACACTTTGGTGTTCACAGGTCAGTAACAAACAGCTTCTCGGTGGAAAAGCGAGTGAGTGAAATAGGGAATTTAATATGTAAACACCAGTGTCAGACCTTCCAGAACTCCTAGGTCTGCTTTTTGTTCATTTGAGAATTGTTTCAGTTGAAATTCTCTCTCCTCTCAGCCGAAAAACACATGTAGTTATTTGTTATCTGTTGTCAGTGATGCCTGAAGTGCTGAGTAATAGTTGTATCTTGTCATTATTTTTTTTTCTTATTCTGTCTCCCAAAGGTTTGTAGGTCAAAAACATCTTTAGGGATTTGCCTCTACACCATGAGCCTATGACCTCTTTTCAGTCACAAACATGCTAACGCGTATCTTTGCATAATTTTGTCCACTAACATGTTTTTTTTGTCATCTGTTTGGATGTAGACATGGACTCTTACAGTATGTAGGTCCCATGCAGAAGCCAAAAATCCATCGACATACAGAACACATGAAATTATGCCTTCACCTCTCCCTCCTCTCAGATATGCTCATAAATTATCCCTGTTTGCAAACAAACACACACAGCAAAAATCCACGAATCAGAGAATCAAAACAAGCTCACCATATCATCCTGGAAAATCTAGTGCTAGATCTATTTTTATATGTACTGCACGGGAAATGATAAACAGCCAACAGTGGCGGCAGGTGTGTTTATGCCTATGCTAATTTAAAATTAGCAGCATTGCATCTGGCCTCCAGCGCAGCCAATCAAAGGAAGCCCAATATTTCTCTCTAGCTTTCTCATAAAATAGATTTTTAAATAATATTTCGATTAGGGTTTACTGCTGTTGTTGTTTATTGTTGTTTCTTCTTAATTTAGTTTCTAAGGCCCGAGATTATGTAAATAATGTATGTTGGGAAAATTTTTTGAATATAAAAGTTCCATTTTATTAGAGACCCTGTTAATGAAAATATAATTAGGATTTTTGAAAATGCAAAAGCTTTTGTAAATAGTCTTTTTTGGAAAAAGACATTTTGTAAGTAAAATGTTTCCTGTCTCATGGTTTTCTCTTTTTATTTTACTTTTTTTTTTTCGGTTGGTTTTTGATTAAGGAGACTTAGAGGTCCCTGTACAACGGGTTTTAAAAGGTCAGCCTAAAGCAGCAAAAGACATACAAGTCCCTTTACATACACACACACACTGATACACACTTTATCCTCCCTTTTTCACAAGCGGATGGTGGTATTTTTTTTTCTCTTTCTTTTTTTCATTTTTACAAATGCTGTGATGGAACCAGGTCAAATATTCCATGACGGGGTTCATGGAGGAGGAAAAGAGGAGAGAGAGAGCGTTATTACTCAAGAAATGCCTAAACTCACACACACACAATTACTAACTGACCCACCAGTCATTCTTATAGCACACCATATATATACATATATATAAACACCAAAAGATACAGGGCAAGCACCAACAAAACTAAACCAGCAACTGCTTGTGCAACTAAACTGAATATTTATGTATGTTTTTCTGAGCTGTTTATGGCAGTTCAGTTCTTTAGGATTGACATTAGAAGAGCACTTTTTGAAATTCATGGCTTTGTTTTTACCCATAGAAATGCACATAGGTGCACTGACCGCACCAGTCAGCTTATTAAAGTGGATCAGTTGTGGTATCACACTGTAACAAAATCATTTTCTTATTCATTTTGTTTTCCAGTACAAATATCCTGACAACAAAAAGGTTGCTCTGAAAGCAAAATGACAGTACATGTATGTAGTGTTTATTTCAGAGAAATCTAACAGGTTTTGGTGAGGTTTATGCTCACAAAACAACTGAATTCAGTCCTAAATATTTAGATATTTTACTGGAAAAAGAAAAAAAATACTGTTTTATTTTTTAGCGTAGTTTTATGGATCAGCGCTGCTGTAGTGGGATCTTATTCAGTGACTGACTGTCTTTTGCTTCAGGCTTTTTGCAGCTTAGCTTGCATATTAGGTTTGCGGCACTCTTAACAGCTGTAAGGCATACACTTCCTTTGACGTTTGTCTGTACCCTAACAATAAGATGAAAAAATAATCATCTTGTTTATCAGATTGGACTTGAGGCTTTGATTCCTCTCTAATGCTGCCTCAGACACCTGTGATGTTGTGTGGATCTTACTGATATCTGTTAATAACATTTCTCCCAGTGTGGTTGACTTATTTGAGGAGAACTTACTTAAAACCAAGCATTCACGCAAAAGCGCGCACACACACACACACACACACACACACACACACGCTCCCCCTCAGGCAAAGAGACAGATTGGTGGTGAATTTTGACCCTGTAAGGATTATCACAATATTATGAAAAAGACAAATCTATTGAGAAAACCTTCTCCATGGCCTAGATTCATCTCATCACACACAATTCATTCACTCTTTCACAAAATGTACATGTTCATGGAGCGGGTCAGTGCAGTGATGAGGCCTTAGGCCAACCGCGACTCTCACAAAAAATTTTCACAAAAAAGCTTGTGCTGAATATCGTTTCCTCCTGCTGTTGCGGATTTTTTTTTGTTATTATTATTCAGTGAACTACATTATTATTGTTATAATGTTCTTTTACTAAGATTTTGTTGCAGATTTCAGTATTATTGATTTAAGTTTTGATGTATGTGTTGGCAGTGCTGATGCCCCTGTGGCGACAGCGGTTTTTTGTTTTGGTAGAATTCACAGTGTCCTCAGAGTTCCCCGATATATGACACTAAAGCCAAGTCTCAGCCCTCAGAAAGCGTTTTAAAAGGATAAATAAAGTTTTTTCCTATGGAAGCTGCTCGTCTCGTGTTTTTGAGTGCTTGTCTGCTTGAAAGACACAATGAGAGAATTAATGAATTTCAAGTGTTCATGTGTGTTTGCAGCAGTCGCTTTCTGTCCAACATACTCATGCTATATATTAGATTTTCTATCTTGAAAACACAAACTGTGCTGCTTTTTCAAACACATCAAGCTGTCTCAGCGAGTGACGCCCTCTGTCACAAATATTTCATAATGCCTCTGGGTATCTGTCCCCGGCCACTCAAGACTCGCACACAAACAGTCTTGTTTGACTTTAGCGCATTAAACTTTCAGTGAGTCTACAGTCAGTCAGTGGTTGCAGTGCAGAAAGCATTCTGTCTCATGTCTATCGGCATTTGTAGAAAATGTCTGTCTTCTGCCGTTTGCTATTTTGATCTAGGTTAGCATTATGCTATATATAATAATATATGTACAGTGGGGCAAAAAAGTATTTAGTCAGCCACCAATTGTGCAAGTTCTCCCACTTAAAAAGATGAGAGAGGCCTGTAATTTTCATCATAGGTATACCTCAACTATGAGAGACAAAATGAGAAAAAAAAATCCAGAAAATCACATTGTAGGATTTTTAAAGAATTAATTGGTAAATTCCTCGGTAAAATAAGTATTTGGTCACCTACAAACCAGCAAGATTTCTGGCTCTCACAGACCTGTAACTTCTTCTTTAAGAGGCTCCTCTGTCCTCCACTCGTTACCTGTATTAATGGCATCTGTTTGAACTCGTTATCAGTATAAAAGATTACCTGTCCACAACCTCAAACAGTCACACTCCAAACTCCACCATGGCCAAAGACCAAAGAGCTGGCCAAAGGCCACCAGAAACAAAATTGTAGACCTTCACCAGGCTGGGAAGACTGAATCTGCAAAAGGTAAGCAGCTTAGTGTGAAGAAATCAACTGTGGGATCAATTATTAGAAAATGGAAGACATACAAACCACTGATAATCTCCCTCGATCTGGGCTCCACGCAAGATCTCGCCCCGTGGGGTCAATATGATCACAAGAACTGTGAGCAAAAAATCCCAGAACCACAAGGGGGGACCTAGTTGAATGACCTGCAGAGAGCTGGGACCTAAGTAACAAAGGCTACCATCAGTAACTCACTGCGCCGCCAGGGACTCAAATCCTGCAGTGCCATACGTGTCCCCCTGCTTAAGCCAGTACATGTCCAAGCCCGTCTGAAGTTTGCTAGAGAGCATTTTGGATGATCCAGAAGAGGATTGGGTGAATGTCATATGGTCAGATGAAACCATAATAGAACTTTTTGGTAAAAACTCAAACTTGTCGTGTTTGGAGGAGAAAGAATGCTGAGTTGCATCCAATAACACCATACCTACTGTGAAGCATGGGGGTTTAAACATCATGCTTTGGGGCTGTTTTTTTTGCAAAGGGACCAGGACGACTGATCCTTGTAAACGAAAGAATGAATGGGGCCATGGGGCTTCATGTACCAATGGGATTGGGGAGATGAAACGTTGCTGGGTCTTTCAGCATGACAATGATCCCAAACACACCGCCAGGGCAATGAAGGAGTGGCTTCGTAAGAAGCATTTCTAGGTCCTGGAGTGGCCTAGCCAGTCTTGAGATTTCAACCCCATAGAAAATCTTTGGAGGTAGTTGAAAATCCGTGTTGCCCAGCGATAGTCCCAAAATATTACTGCTCTAGAGGAGATTTGCATGGAGGAATGGGCCAAAATACCATCAACAGTGTGTGAAAACCTTGTGAAGACTTACAGAAAACGTTTGGCTTCTGTCATTGCCAACAAAGGGTATATTACAAAGTATTGAGATGAAATTTTGTTATTGGCCAAATACTTATTTTCCACCATAATTTGCAAATAATTTTTTTAAAAATCCTACAATGTGATTTTTTTCTGGATTTTTTTTCTCATTTTGTCTCTCATAGTTGAGGTATACCTATTGTGAAAATTACAGGCCTCTCTCATCTTTTTAAGTGGGAGAACTTGCACAACTGGTGGCTGACTAAATACTTTTTTTCCCCACTGTATATATAAAACATTTAAACCATATTTCGGATTTATCATGCTAGTGTTAACAACTGATAGTGTTAACAAAAGCAAAAACACATTTTCTGAAGCAACGCACCATTTTACTTTGCTTCGACAAGTCCTTGAGCTCTCTTACTGTTCCTCGTAATCAAACGCTCTGCAACACAAGTGCAATGCTGTATCAGGTGAGCTACAGAGCAAGTTCACTACATCAGAAAAGCCATACATATGTGGATCATTATGTGATGCAGACATCAAAATTGTAGATGGAACCATCTGCATAAAAAAAAATCGTTATAAATCGATAATCTACCCCGTAATAATAATTTGCGTGAAAAGGAATTACAGTTGTTGGTGTTTTTATTGCCTCTAGCATTAATGGCAGCTGGAAACTGCAGTGAATTATGTATAAACAAGTTTTTAAACTTTTGCAAAAATGTAGGTAGAGACATGTATTTCCAATGAGCCTTTTGAACTACAATACAAAATGTGCCATACAGTTATTTTGACTATTGGGGTGATGATCATAATGACAAACTAGTTCAGCAACGGAGATATAATTGTATTTAGGAATGCATATAATTTACTATATATTCACTAATATATCATTCAAGTTTTGAGTGTGCGAGACAGAGAAACAAGGAGACTTAGAGAGTATTAGGCATGTCATGTGACAGGTTATCAATCTGCACAAGAGTGATATTAGATTTACTGCCCACTCACCCCTAGTGCATTCTGGGTAAATGCCGTGGGCCCTGCAAGCTTCTATCTGCTACTATTACAGCGCCCAGACAGAAGGAGAGAGAGATTCTACAGAGAGAACCGGAGGAGGGAGTTCAGCGGGTGAAGTTAGACATCAGTGCAAAGACTTGAAAACAGAGAAAGAAAGAGAAGGGACGATATACATAATTCTGTGAAAGATTGATTTTATTTGATCATCTGTTTGATGATGCAGCACTAGATGGAAGAGAACAATCGAGCCTGAGATATCTCATCTCGTCAGTAATGCAATCAGACCTGAACACTGAACTGCTCCCTGCAGCTGCCATCAGATCACACTTGATTATTATCCTGAGAAATGGTGTCCTCCTGTTTCCAGACACGCACAGTTCCTGTATCCTCATAATTTCACATTTCAAAATGCTCAACAGCTTTTTAAGAAATAGGTTACTTCAGTTGGTCGAACATTTGAAATGTTTTCATTATCACACATTCATTATACATTTATCAAACATTAGATATTATATAAATTCTCTATACATCTATATAAAATGGTTACAATAACATAACTGACTGTTCAAAAGATAGGGATCAGTATTTATTTAACAGTATCTATTTAAAGATTGGGATTAGTATTTTGTCAGATTTATCTAACCTAACGTCTCAGGACAATTTTGTCCCCAAACTACAGCTTAAACCCTCATAGGTAAACACACTCACACATACAGAGTAGTGTTTTATCTGCCATTGGTCTCTCAGGGTGTATTTGTGTACACTCAGGATGCGGGTGAATGCTTCATATGTGGTGCTGTAAGAGTTCAGAGAGCTGCAGTCGGGGAGTAACATAAATATTGAACAATAACGTCTGCTACCTTGCAAAGCAGAGAAGGAGAGATTGATGCCTGGAGAGTGAGAGACAGACAGAGATGGAGGTCGAGGGATTATACAGTTATTTCATTTGCTTCCTCTATTTTACTTAGTTTAATTGTTAATTATTTTTTAACGAGCTCTGTAGAAACAAGTCTTTCCTCCTCTAAATCACTGTTTCCTCCACTCCACTCTCTCCTCTCTCCCTTCTCTGTATAGGACACTTTACAGGGATAGCAGCAGGAGAACTCTCTTTCTCTCACTGTCTCTCTGCTCTTTCTGCCCCCTAACTCACTCTAATTCCCAGTGATCTGTAGGGGGGAAGTTTCAGGGTGGTTTCATTCATGTCCTCTCATTTGTCTATGTCAGTAGAGTAGCTGCTCTCTCTCTTTTTTTACCTGAATACCTGAAAACCGTTGGATTTTGCTGTAAATTCACACAAACACACACACAACACACACACCAGCGCCACACACACACACACACACACACACACACCATATATATATATATATATTATATATTTTATTTCAGGCATATGTAATTTCACTTAAGTCAGTACTATAATTGTATAAAAATACTGCTAATACTTATTAACTTATTAAACTTATTAACTTACTTATACATTATTAAAAAGAGTCCAACTTTAGGTCTGTATTCAAAAGTGTTCATGAATTATAACAATTTAAGTTTGGATAGTGCACTTTAACAACAAGATACAACTTTTGATTTTAACCCTTTAACTGTCACCTCTTGTTTTTTTGAACATATGTTTCAAAACAAGAGGTGACAAGTTAAAGGGTTAAAATCGAAAAGTTGTATCTTTAAATGAATGTACCTGAGTGGCTAACATGACTTAACAATGAACAGTTGTTTTAATTTTATTTTTATTGTTCATTTTTTAGTAACAATAACATAGATTCATAACTAGTGTACAAAGTGTTTTTCATTGTTAGTTAATGCATTAATTAACATTACCTCATGGGACCTTATGTGAAAGTGTTACCAAAATACTTGTACCAAGATTACATAGAAGAATCAACAGAAAGAGTTCAAATGCAATGCAGTATTTTTCGACAAGGATTGAGCTTTATTTTAAAAACAAAAAAAAATCAAGTGATCAAATTAACATTGACAGATGATCAAATAAACAAAACACTAATTTATTTAAACTACTTTATAGCATAAAAAGCCCTATGAAAACACACACAAAAATACATGTTTCTCATTCTTTCTTAAATCCACACAAGTTCACAAACACGTCTCTCTCAGTGTTATTAGTATCATGCCAATATTAGTTTCTAAACTGTAAATCATATTAATCGTCTAGGGTGTGTGTGTGTGTGTGTGTGTGTGTGTGTCTAAGAAACAGAAAATCACTTACGCATGACAGAAACAGACAAAAACTTGCACAAGGCAGTCATATTTTGTGTATGTGTGTTTGAGTTTTAAAGGTGGGTGACTGTATGAAAAGTGAGGCCGTAGACACAGAGGTTCATCTGGCAGCGGCATTAAATCTTAATGTATTTATGATGAAGCCGCATGGACATGATAGCGAAGCGGAGGAACCTGCTTTACTTCCTCACTCTGAGACTGAAACGCTTGTCCAGAACTCGCTGAACCTCGCTCTTAAATTCTGTCTGATGCTGGAAAACCAGCCTGCTGGAAATTTGCCTAAATACCACCCCACATGTCACCGAGTCCTCTGTCTCTCTCTCTCTCGCTCTCACACACACACACACACCCACACACAGCAAATACTGCCTATTGCCCCTCTGCCAGCATACACACGACATATCCAACGGCATATAAAACAGATGAGAGGTCATGAACCATCCAGAGCATCTCTCTAATGAGAGAGTTTATGTGTGTGTTTAGTCAAACAGCAACTGATTGCACTGCATTCATATTTTGAGTGTCTTCCAAAAAGGAATTGTTGAGGTTAAAATAAGGTGTGCCTGATAATTAGAGCAATTTATACTTAAAAAACACATATGCATAAATACACATAAATATTATCATTTATATTCCAAAAATAAAAAAACGAAACAGAATGACTTATTTTCTCTGAGTCTGGCTGTCTAAAGTCTTGGCTGGACTCTGACGTTCTGCTCACCGCATTTCATAATGGTGGTGAACAAACTAGAAACGCTAATTCAGGGATTACTTTCCAAATGCACTGCAGCAGGATTTTACATTAAGAATCTATAAATGAGGGTTTTATGACTAAAGATTGAGTAGTGTAGTTTTTAGGTTTAAGGCAAATGTTAACTCTGAGAGGCCTGAAAACAAGCAAGAAAGAGGTTCCTATAAATCAACAAGATTTGTGCAACTTATTGGGAAAACCCAAGATTTATTCAGGATGTGAAACATGACCAAACCCTTTTCCAAATGAGTCTTGACCCACATGGATAATTTTCTCTGTCTCTCACAGAGAGGTGCTCTAAGGGTCAGGCAATTGGCATGTTGTGAAGTGGACTTCTTCAAATTTGCAAAGGCCGATGAACTGTAGTAATTTAGATTTCATTTCTGAAATAGTGCCCTTAAACAGACGAGTTCATGAACTGCCACTGCATCCTGTTTTCTGTGGAAACCTTTTGACAAATCTGCACCAAAGGAACACCCTGAAATTCACCAATCATCAGTCCATTTATGATAATGCTGTTATACATTGTATATGAGACTCAAGCGGCACTGCTGACAGCCAGACTTATAAGCTCATCTTGGTATCATCTTGGGAGACCACGAGTGTTTAGAGTTTTGATGAGGTGTGTGTATGCAGTTAGATAAGGTTATTTATATGACTGTATAAACCAACTCGACGTTACATCCATGTGTCACACGCACACACGCACACACGCACACACAAACACACACACACACACACACACACCACACACACACACACACCCACACCCCACACACACCCACACACACACCCCACACACACACACCACAAAGATCTCTTGGATCCAGTCAGACTGCCAGGTTAGGCGTGTCAAACTGAACCCAGCAGAATGGAACCACTGTTTCAGCAGACTTCATTTGGACAATGGCTGATCTTGTTTATAAAAACCTGATATTATACTCTTAAAATATGCATCTTTTGCCATTCCCTGATTTCTATGTGTTTGTGTACGAGATGATCCCATTTCTTGCCTTCCTGGAATAGCTTAAGACTGTCACACAGATCTGTTCTGACTAAAACAAACTCAGCTCTCTTTTTTTCTCTTTCCACGCAGCAGTCAAAAGATAAAAGAAAAGTGAAACTGCAACAAACTGATGTCAGAACACAACTCATCAGCCAAAAGAACAAATATTTGATTATTTACTTGATATATAAAACAAGAAATATACAGTTAAGTATGTCATTCCATTGTTGTTGAACACGACAACTAGCAAAGGCCTTTTTGCACATATCTGAATGCAGTCAAAGTCACTGAGGGATAGGAAACATGAGGGATTTTGTCCACGACAGACTATTCAAAGAATTGGCAAAGAAAAAACTGACACTTAATGCATCGAGAGCACAGTAATCATATTGCTTTTCATCAGCACATTATGATTCAGTCTTTCCATTTCATCTGTTCCTAACGGCTAATGAAATCATCACAATACAATATTTGGCCTTTCTTGAAAGTTGTTTTGTCTAGAAAGCATCTGCCAAGAATATGCACAACTAATGATGATAATGAAATTAAATTTGCTGGTAACTCTGCCAAAAGAACCACTGTAAATACGTTTTCCCCTGTAAGACAACATGGAAAGTAACATGTTTAAACCATCACACATCTGTTTGCCATCACTCTTAAAAATAAAGGTGCTTCAAAAGGTTCTTCAAGCGATGCCATAGAAGAACCATTTTTGGTTCCACAAAGAACTATTCAGTCAAAGGTTCTTTAAAGAACCATCTCTTTCTGACCTTTTTATAATCTGAAGAACCTTCTTTCGCCACAAAGAACCTTTTGTGAAACAGAAAGGCTCTTCAGATGTTAAAGGTTCTTTATGGACCATTTAGAACCAAAAATGGTTCTTCTTGAAGAACCTTTTGAAGCACCTTTTATTTTTAAGAGTGTACATTAAATTGCTTACCAAATTTCAATCAATCATAAAATAGCATAAAATACATATGTCAAGACGATTACATTTACATTAATGCATTTAGCAGATGTTTTTTATCCAAAGCGACTTACAAATGAGAATAAGAGAACAATCAGACCACCAAGAGAGCAACAGTACAAGTCATGTGACAAGTCTCAGTTAGTCTAGCACAGTACACAAAGCAAGGTGTTTTTTTTATTTTAAATAAATTAGAGCAAATAGAATAGAATAGGTAAGTGCTATATTAATTAGTCAGGTGCTGGCGATTTAGAAGTTTTTTTGAAAATGGCTAAAGACTCAGCTGCTCGAATTGAGATAGGCAGGTCATTTCACCAGCTGGGAACAGTCCAGGAAAACGTCCGTGAGAGTGATTTTGTGCCTTTTTGGGATGGCACAATAAAGTGACGTTAACTTGCAGAATGCAAGCTTCTGGAGGCGCACAAGTCTGAACTAGCGAGTTTAGGTATATTGGTGCAGCGCCAGTGGTTGTATTGTAGGCAAACATCAGTACCTTGAATTTGATGCGAGCGGCTATTGGCAGCCAGCGGAATCTGATGAAGATTGGTGTGACGTGGGCTTTCTTCGGCTTGTTGAAAACCACTCTCGCTGCTGCATTCTGGATCAGTTGCAGAGGCTTGATAGTACATGCCGGAAGCCCCGCCAAGAGAGCATTACAATAGTCCAACCTGGAGAGAACAAGAGCTTTGGTTTCTCTCCAGACAAAATTCTACCAATTTTACTTTTGCTTCTGTGTCAAACTAGTTTCTAATTTAGTTCCTTGTGGACTGCAAACCTCATCCATTTCCTCTGCTATTCTCGTCCTATGCATTATTATTAATTGGCAAACTAGTGAAATTTATTTAAAGAGAAAACTTTGCACCAAGGAGCTCATTTAGCACTCCAGGATATTTGAATATTAATCACAATTAAGATGATAAATGGTACATGTGTGCTAGTCCTATCTGTGGAGAGAAATAGCATTAGCATGTGCCAAGCATATTAAAGTTGTGTTTCAGGATAAAGCAAATTAGCCAGAGAGTTGCTAATGCTAACTTGGCTGATGTGTTTCTTTGGCGTCTGACTCAGGCACAAATCATCTGTCCTGCAGATGATGTTTGAGCTCAATCCAGAACACTCATGGACGTTATGGGAGGTCGTAAGAGGTTGTATAGCGGTGGAGTGGCTGCCAATAAACTTTAAAAAAGTAATAAGAGGTCAAGGACATTAACTCAACCGGCTTTTTGGCCTGTAACCTTTAGGTATCACCAACAGACTATATATTGGGTGAGGAGGTACATCTTATGTTCCTCATATTAGGCAGCTGTTAACACATGCTTTACAACCAGGGAAACTGTTGGAGCAAATGAGATGAGTTTACTAATGTGCTGCCAATTTTTCTGTTTTGATCATTTTTTTGAGCATACACAATTTTTTCTCCACTTTTTTTCTTTTTTTTTACCATTTGGGTTATGTGCCTGAAACCATCATACAAAAAGGACATTGAGCTTTGAGAAATTAATTTATGATAAAATGTCTGTGATAAAATCCCACAAACAAACAAATTAACAATATTATTGTTATTCAAATTGTGATGTAATGGAAGTATTAAATGTTCCTTTCTCTGGTATTGTGACGAACATCTAAATGAAACAAATCATGGCATTTTATAACCAGAGCGAAGTCTGACGTTTCACTGTAAAATCAAGTTGTGACTTCCTGAATAAAAAATGTTTTAAAAAATTTGAAAAATGAAACACTGTATGGGTGAATCATTCACAGTAAGATCAATAACATCCATTTAGAAAATAGAAGGTGAATTTTCATTTCAAGCAATACTAATTACATTACTTTCTGAATTTGTATAGAAAACAACTTATCAAGTTATTTTGTTTTTTTATACCATAAGCAAACTGAAAGTCTGTCTTTGTCAGAATGGAAGCGATATAAATGATACTTGACCTTTTTTCATTGATAGCTATTTGTGCTATTTTTGGCCTTTTAAATGTTTAAATATTATTAATGCAGCATACGGTTTTAAGACATAATACAATAATTAAACATAAGAAAAAATGAAAACAAATCTCAGGGTGGACCGATATTACAGTGTAAAATTAACAAGTACAGTGTCATTTAACTTGTTGCTTTAAAAGGTCATCTAATTATATATCACATGTTATTTGAAAACATTATCCCTAACAATTATCTTGAGATGTCTGACACGAGACTGAAAAAACAAAACTAAAAACCTTTACGTGATAAGACTCTCCTTTACGGGTTTGACGGAAATTCTACAGTCTACAGTCAACTGCTACATTGAAGCAGTTCTGCTCATTAGAATTATCTACGTGAGCTTTGATGCACTGCAATGTAAAAAAAAACCCCCTGCTCATGAGAAAGATGATGATGCGCTCTGTCTCGTAATGCTGCTCGCATGTTCCAAGCGTCTATTTAGAAATCCCGGACTGATCCTTTTATCCTTTTGTTTCATGTAATTTAGTCTCGGTACATGTTCCACCACAGCCCACTTTGATCTGACCGTAAACATTTAATCTTTACCATGTCCTCAGACAGCACAGAGTACTTACACTGCTCAACCACTATGGTTACGCTACGGGAAACACGTGGCATTTTAACCCAACACACATGAAGATAATCCAGAGTTATCCTTCAAACCTAAAACTAAAACTTGACATAAAATAAACATTAACAGAAATACAATAAAATATATAAAAAACTTAAACACATATCACTAGTTGCCAAGGTAACATTTCTCATGTTTGTTTACTTTGTTAAACTACTAAAAGAACAAATATTAAATAAGCTAAAACTAATAACAAGGACAAAACAACAAAATGAAAACTGTAAAATTCAAACTAAAAATAAAATCTAGTTCAAAACATAAACAAAAATCACAATAGTATATAAATGAAACTAAAATATTACTCAAATAATCTGATGACAACAGATTACTTAAAGGGGGGTCATATGATGCGATTTCAAGTTTTTCCTTTCTCTTTGGGGTGTTAAAAGCTGATTGTGAATAGATAAGATCCTGAAGTTGCAAAGACTAAACTCTCAAAACAAAAGAGATATTCTTTGTTTAATCAAAGTTCAGACCTGCTTCTTTATCAAAGTTAAGACTTCGCCCCCCACCCCCCCACCACCCCCCCCACCCCCCACCCCCCCCCCCCCCCCTAAAACGGCTCGTTCTAACACGCCCCCACATATCTACCTCACTATGTGGAAATATTTGCATAATGCTGCCCAAATGTGCACACAAAGAAAGAAGGTGTGGTTTCAGTAACCGCAGTTAGTGTTGAAGCAGCCATGTCAGGGAGACGCTGTGTGTTTCTAGGCGAAAGCAAAAGCACTTTATTTGGCTGCTTTAAGTAGATGCATTTAGGAATCTTTAAAGATTACTTACAACAGAACAGCAATGCTTTTTATGGACGACCGTTTCGTGAACCAAGGAGAGGAGGTAATTCTGACTTTGCTATAATAATCTGGCGCTTCTGAATCAGCTACTGTAAGTATGTTTTGTTATTATTTTAAGTATTTGCTATTTACTGTTCAAATGCGATTTTTGCGCATCGTGTGTGTGTGTGTTTGTGTGCGCATGTGTGTGTGAGAGAGAGAGAGAGAGACAGGGTCACATCACAGTGGAGTCAGCTGTCTTAACCGTGGCTTGTGTACTGCATCATCACTGTCACGCGACTCTGTTGCCCTTTCATGCTTGAACTGATGGTAAATCTAATGACATTATTTACTGTCTTTACCTTTATTTTGAAAGATGAAGCTCACGAATATGGTAAGGGGAGTTACATTTCCGACAAGTGCATGCGGTGTTCGGCCAATCACAACGCACCGGGTCAGCTGGCCAATCAGAGCAGACTGTGCTTGTCGGAAGGAGGGACTTTGTTGAAAATTACGTGTTTGAGAGAGGCGGGGCATAGCAGTTCTACAATAATGTACAGTATTTGAAAAATAATGTGTTTTTTGAACATTAAAGCATGTCAACATATTCTGTTACACCAAATACACAAAATAATGATCTTTAAAAAAGCATCGTATGACCCCTTTAAAACATTACACTTATATTAGGGAACTGATCTATAAGAGAGTATTTGCCGTGATCTCTTATTTGTGATCTCAGATCTCAGAGCATTTTGCCATTTAGAGAAAGAAAGAAATAGCATTTGAAGAGAAAAAATAAACATCACATGCAGGTTATTAAAAAATACACCTGGAAAACTGTCATAAATTGTCAGCATTCTGAGTTAGTTTGATTCATACTGTTCATGATATGATGTATTATGCACTGCTGCAATTTTATACTTTCCTCTGTTCAATTTTAGCAGCAAGAATACTGATTTCTCATCTAATTAGTATGACATATTATTTTTACCAGCAGTACTTCTCATTAATGATCAGTATTTCAAATGCTAAGGCCACTTGTGTGGCTCACTAATAATGTTAGGGCATCAAGCAGCAGAGACGCCTACTAGCGACTAACATTACAGCGACCTGATGATCTCCAGGGGTAAAATCACATAAGACTGCAAGACAGGGAGAGTAGAGTAAGTCTGTTATATGTCATCGTATAATCTGAGCATCACAAATAAAGCCTTTAAAGCCATAAAATAGTCTGACTGTAAGGAACACAGAAGATCTAATTATGAAGCAGCATCTAGGAACAACCATAACCCTTAAGGCTGTAAACCCAAGTGAAAGATTGCTGGGAACAAAAGAAAGAAAAGAAAGGGAGCGATATAGCAATGTTTTTTGCTTATATTGATAATACTTCATTATAGTAAAGTAGATATTTTTATTTTTTCGGAGAGCTCTTAAGAGCGTGAAATGGTCTTGCATTTTCCCACAGCCCAGGATAGTTACCTGGGGCTGTATTACAAAAACATCCTAACCCATAATCCTCTCTGTTTGGTATCCATGCTAATTTCACCAAGGAAACAGAACTTTTTCAAATCTTAAGACAAGAATTAAGATAGAAAGTTTCTGTAATACAGGCCCTGGTGAACTATCTGGGACGGCATTATCCTGCAGTTACGGTGATCAGTCACATGACATTTACGGCTGAGGTGATTAGCCCAACAATTGTGTCCAAAACGGCATGTCCATCTCAGATTTCAGCATTGAGATCAATGGGACTGCTAACATATTATAGACCTCCTTAATTTATAGTTATTTGGAAAGAAGATTCTTTTTTAGTGATATTCGATGATTTTACACTTGCTTGCTTCTGCCACTTTTTTTTTTCAGGACACATGACATGAACTGGAACGGATGCTGTGCCTTTTAGCGAGCTAGCTGCTTATATGCGAAGCGATCACAGAGAGGTCTGATAAAGCCTGTTTACTATTCTGTTAAGCACTCTCAGTCACATAATATCAATGACAGACGTCTCTTTCTCACCCCTCACACATACAAATATATATATACTGCTCATGAATATGGTGTTAAATTTGGGGTTGTCAGTTCTGATACTACTAAAGCTGTTGATGAGAACCAAATAGCCTTGACAAAGGACAAATTGGCCCTCAAAACAAACACAGAAAAAGACAAAAAGTGCATAAGAGAGATAAAAGGAGACTCTTCATCTAGAGTGAGGTTTAAAAGCCCACTTAAGAAAATGGTTTTATTTTGCATTTTGTCTAATTTAATTAGAAATTATACTGTCAGTATAACAATTCTGAGAGTAAAAGAAAAAGAATGAAAAAATGTTAATGAATTCAGAATTTATTTGTTTACCCTTTGCTTTAATGCATGAACTTAAACCAGAAGTTCATGTTCTCCAGCATGTTTTGAGAATGATTCAAAGAGCATATTGTGCTTCAATGATCTTTAGTCACATGGTTCATGTCACAAATATATTTATTTCATTAGTGACCTAGAAATAGTGCAGAAGCTTGAATGTTTCTTAGCATACATCATAACATTTCTATGTTTTAAAATGATTCATAATCCTAAAACCTTGTTTGCTTACAGTTTTAATTCGATTTTAAATCCCATATTCCCTACTGTACAGTATGTATGTTTTGTCCTTTATATTATAACTTACTCTTGTTTGTTCAGACACACACAGGCTAGAACATGAATGGCTGTGAGACTGAAATGTCACTTGTGTCTCATCCTTTTGCATCAATCACAAACACCTTCTATTTCCCCTCCATCCGTCCTTTCCTATGCAGCTGCTGTCTAAAGGGCAGGGGTTATTTTCCATGAAGCTGAGACAGTCGAGGTTTATACGTGTCCTAAAATCACTGACCCTAAACTACTGCTGGTGTAAATAAACATCTGCCTGGTTTGTCTGAACTCTGTTATACAGTATATTTATTTTGCCAACAAAAATTATCTGGAAATGATGATTTATAAACTTAAAAAATTAGTCAGTGAGGATGAATATTGCAGAATATAAACTGGTAAGATAAACGCTCTTTGAGGATCTAAAATCCTGCTGAGAGCAGAGGCATAAATATTTTGTTGACAAACAGGCATGAAAATGTGACATAGCATTTTATCACAATGACATCTTTAATGAACACCATGGGTGCTGCAGAGTGTGTGTTTTTGCCTGAATATTTGATCTTTCTTCAAGTAAATGTATTTAAAACGATGTACTGTACAAACTGTTCCTGAGCTTTGATATTATCTCTCAAAACCGAGGTATATGTGTGTCTCTTGTGGATATTATGATTAATTAGTTTGATTCAATAATTCAGTTATTTCTGTGTATGATACTGTGAAAAGAACTACACACACTCTTAAAAATAAAAAGGTGCTTCACGATGCCATAGAAGAACCTTTTTGTCTAAATGGTTCCATAAAGAACCTTTAACACCTGAAGAACCTTTCTGTTTCACTAAAGGTTCTTTGTGGCGAAAGAAGGTTCTTCAGATTATAAAAAGGTAAGAAAGAGATGGTTCTTTAAAGAACCTTTGACTGAATAGTTCTTTGTGGAACCAAAAATGGTTCTTCTATGGCATCGCTTGAAGAACCTTTTGAAGCACCTTTATTTTTAAGAGTGCAGTATACAGTAGCAAAACACTACACACAACTAATGATGGTTTAATGACAGTGTTCAGTGACAGTAGTTTCATTCCTTCACAAGAATTGTTTTTTTAATATCAACTTTCAGTAAAAATCATGTCAATTTGATGTACCAATCCAATAACTTACTTAATTTAACCTAGGTAATGCTTGTCAACATGCAGAAGAGAAAATGAAGCGAAGATATGAGGATGAATACCGAACAGTCAGAAAGGATTAGGAACTTGTTTGGGAAGGTATCCAAGTCTGCTTTGTGGCGGTGTAATGTCACAACTTAAAATATCAAAGCAAAACCATGAAACAGAGAACCCAACATTCAGAGCAGGTTTAGAGGGCATTTCAAAAATTGCAAACAAAAGAAGTTTGTCAACTTGATTCCTGAACTGACTACGGTTGAGTACCCTGCTACACAGACACTTGAGACAGAAGTAAGACACCAAACTTTCCCTTTAAGCATCGGTGTAGTGCATTAGTTCATTGAATCAAAATATCCCGATGGCTCCTTTTGGACATTTGGTGCCAGTTAGTTAAGTTAATTTATGGACAAATCATTCTTTTTAGGTTCTTTTAAATGAGTGTGTATCAGACTGTTTCTGTCAGGACAGTTCTTGAATTAACTCCACTAAATCAAATATTATATATATATATATATAATATATATATATATATAAAAAAAAATATATATATATACAGTATATATATATGTGTGTGTGTGTTTATAGGCTATACACACACACACACACACACCACACACACACACACCATATATATATACTGGGGTACGGAAAGTATTCAGACCCCCCTTAAATTTTTCACTCTTTTTATATTGCAGCCAGTTGCTAAAATCATTTAAGTTCTTTTTTTTCCTCATTAATGTACACAAGCACCCCAGATTGACAGAAAACACAGAATTGTTGACATTTTTGCAGATTTATTTAAAAAGAAAAACTGAAATATCCCATGGTCCTAAGTATTCAGACCCTTTGCTCAGTAATTAGTAGAAGCACCCTTTTGATCTAATACGGCCATGAGTCTTTTTGGGAAAGATGCAACAAGTTTTCACACCTGGATTTGGGGATCCTCTGCCATTTTTCCTTGCAGATCCTCTCCAGTTCTGTGAGGTTGGATGGTAAACGTTGGTGGACAGCCATTTTTTTAGGTCTCTCCAGAGATGCTCAATTGGTTTTAAGTCAGGGCTCTGGCTGGGCCATCAAGAACAGTCACCGAGTTGTTGTGAAGCCACTCCTTCATATTTTAGCTGTGTGCTTAGGGTCATTGTCTTGTTGGAATGTAAACCTTCGGCCCAGTCTGAGGTCTTGAGCACTCTTGAGAAGGTTTTCGTCCAGGATATCCCGTACTTGGCCGCATTCATCTTTCCCTCGATTGCAACCAGTCATCCTGTCCCTGCAGCTGAAATCACCCCCACAGCATGATGCTGCCACCCATGCTTCACTGTTGGGACTGTATTGACAGGTGATGAGCAGTGCCTGGTTTTTTCCATACATACCGCTTAGAATTAAGGACAAATAGTTCTATCTTGGTCTCATCAGACCAAGAATCTTCTTTCTCACCATCTGGGAGTCCTTCAGGTGTTTTTTAGCAAACTCCATGCAGGCTTTCATGTGTTTTGCACTGAGGAGAGGCTTCCGTCGGGCCACTCTGCCATAAAGGGCCCCGACTGGTGGAGGCTGCAGTGATGGTTGACTTTCTACAACTTTATCCCATCTCCCGACTCCATCTCTGGAGCTCAGCCACAGTGATCTTTGGGTTCTTCTTTACCTCTCTCACCAAGGTTCTTCTCCCCCGATAGCTCAGTTTGGCCAGACGGCCAGCTCTAGGAAGGGTTCTGATAGTCCCAAACTTCTTCCATTTAAGGATTATGGAGGCCACCTGTGCTCTTAGGAACCTTAAGTGCAGCAGATTTTTTTTTTTGTAACCTTGGCCAGATCTGTGGTTTGCCACAATTCTGTCTCTGAGCTCTTTCAGGCAGTTCCTTTGACCTCATGATTCTCATTTTGCTCTGACATGCACTGTGAGCTGTAAAGGTCTTATATAGACGGGTGTGTGTGGCTTTCCTAATCAAGTCCAATCATTATAATCAAACACAGCTGGACTCAAATGAAGTTGTAGAACCATCTCAAGGATGATCAGAAGAAATGGACAGCACCTGAGTTAAATATATGAGTGTCACAGCAAAGGGTCTGAATACTTAGGATGTATTTCTGTGATATTTCAGTTTTTCTTTTTTAAATAAATCTGCAAAAATGTCAACAATTTCTGTGTTTTTCTGTCAATATGGGGTTTTGTGTGTACATTAATGAGGAAAAAATAACTTAAATGATTTTAGCAAAAGGCTACAATATAACAAAGAGTGAAAAATTTAAGGGGGGGGGTCTGAATACTTTCCGTACCCACTGTATATATATATATATTATCATGTTCAATTCTAAATGAACTAGAAATCTACAACTCAAAGCTCAAGTGAACTAATAACTTTAAATTAAAGCATGTAAAATGTCTGGGAACATGTAATGACATACAAGGACCAATTAATCATTTTTTAAGCAGTTGTTGAAATTGTTTGTTAAACAATAATAATAATAGAATGATTAAAATTCATTATTCTTCGACAACCCACATTTAACCGAAGGTCAGATTGCTAGCAGTTGCATTTGACATATCCTTTTAGATGCAGCAAACAGCTGAAAAACGTGGAATTTTTAAATGAATCAGTCGTCCTGTTTTAAAGTTCACAGCGGTTTAACTAGTCTGCCTTAATCCACTTTCAAAGTCGCACTGCGAATTTATGGGCTACCCTTTGACCTTATGAATTACAAACACATGCACACACAAACACGCACACATACGAGAGATCAGAACCAAAAGGGAACATGTGTAGGCAGGGAGAGGGAATGGGTGCATGGATGATGTCCAGACTTCACAGGCTTCAAAAGAGAAAGAACGAGATTAAGTTTGTGAATGGAAAGGAAGACAGAGAGACGTGGAGATATGAAACGTAGCGTTTGAGTTATAGTTTAACCCATCTCATTTTTTGCCAGCCACATTTTCATCTTTACTGACTTCATCACATTCTTCACATAGAACAGACTTTATGCTACAGTAGCTATACAAACTCACACAACATTTCCATTTCTACACTGAAAAAAAGTGATAACCTGTGATAATTATTTCCTCAAGAAGACATTGATCGATCTATTAAATAGGTTCATTCTAATGTATTTAGGTATTTTTAAATTCAATTTTTGGACTTTATTGGATAGGACAGTAAAGATCAGAAGGAAACCACAGGTCGAAGAGAGGGTTACAAGATTGGCAATGGACCTCAAGGCAGGACTTCTTACGAATAAAATTAATTCATTTAGATTAATCAATTAATTTACATCTTCAGTGACGTTTGGAAAAAATAGAATATACAATATTTCTATACACTAGAAAAAAATTAAACTGAAAATATAACCAAAGATTTACCTGATTACTGTATTTTCTTTATGGTTTACTGTAAAATTCGGTTGTCATTTACTCACTTTCATGTCATTCCAAACCTATGTGACTTACATTATGCTGTGGAACACACAAAAATATATATTTTTTTTCCACGTTTCAGTTCTTTTTGTCAATACAATGAGAGTCAAAGGTGTGACTAGGCCACCTGACAAATGATCAGCTGATAGTATGCTATCATGTATCAGGCACTGTGGATGTGTGTGTGACACTGTAATGTATTTCATGTTTGTTTGTCTCATGAGAGTTCAAGTGTGGTGTTGTCAATGACAATATGAATGCGGCTTTCCATGAGATATAAATCTCTGTTATAATACTGTGAGATGTGAGATGTAGCACATAACATTGAACCATTTGTAATAATGCCAAGTCTTTTTTTTTTAATTTACAGAACATAATTTATAGAAATCACTAATTGTTACAATGGCAAGCAGATTTAAAGAGTCATTTTTTTGTTTTTTCATTTTTTTTCAGTTCAGTCAAGACATTTTTTAATTAACTTGAAAAAACCATGGAAAATGTTGTCTTTATTTAATATAAGTTTTATGAAAACCATATCTATATGGTTTATGTATCTATTTATCATATATATATATGTATTTATTTGTTTATTTTTTGCCGTCCTCAGTCATAACCTTGAATATTCTCGGGTGTGCACCACAAGTCCATCCCATATTTGGCTCCCACTGGCACAGTGTCCTCATTAGAGATAGTTCCTCTCTGCAGGAGAATCTAAAGCACAAACGTCAGAGAAGAGCATCTAAAGCTCAGACAGAAGGAAGAACACTTTAATAAATCTCTGCGGTCCATTCAAACACACACGTACACACGTTAGACTCAAGTTTATGGAGGGTGACACACACACATGTGGCTGGATTAAGTGATTCATGTATCCGCAGTAATGACTTTACCAGAAACTCACATTAGTATCATGCAGACCACTACAGATATCCACACGACACAAACACACACACACCACACAACAACACACAACACCACACACACACAGAAGAACACGGTACAGGGATATTCCCAGCCAATCAATGCAGAAAGATACTCGTGCTATCCAATTTTCAGTTTTAATTTCCCTCAACTTAAGATTTCCTACAATTCAAAAAAATGGTTTGCAATTACGTGTGGAGGCGAATAGAAAAAGAACTTGACAGTTCTTGACAGTGTGTGTGTGCACAATGTGTTTGTTTGTGTGTATGAATGCCTGTGTACATACGTATGTTTAATTGAAGGTCTATGTATATTTGCAACAGATGGAAGTTGGATATCACAGGGCAAACATAACTTCATTATTATTTTGTACACACACACACACACACACACACACACACACACACACAGGTTTGTTTTTGTGAAAAGTGGGGACATCCCATAGGCGTAATGGTTTTTATACTGTACAGACCGTGTATTCTATTGCCCTAAACCTAAACGCACACACGCACGCACGCACGCACGCACACACACACACATTTGCACACAATTACAAGCAAACACATCCTTCTACTGTATATCCATGTGTGGACTTCCTATAACATCTACTGTCATTAATTTTAATCTAATTATAGTCATTACAGACTAACCCTAACAGTAATTTTTAGCATTTTTAATTTTTAATTAAGACATGATTTACTCTTTTCCCTCTCAGGGCCAACCCCACAACGTGGTTTGGTCAGGCTTTGCTATTCTTCTGGGTATGTTTTCCGAAATTTTGTCCCCAAGGACATAAAACCTGCCCATGTGCGTGCGCACACATAAACACACAGGTTTTGCTATTCTTCTGGGGACATTTGCAGAAATTTAATCTCCACTAGAAAAGCAAAACCAGCCCATGTACACACACTCACAAACCATATGTCAGAAACCCAGTTAACACTAGACTAAACACCACTAAAGTGAGACCAGGTAAATAGAGCTGTTCACTAACAAACATTGTACACAGACAAAAGACACAAAGACAAAACACAAAATAAATAAACAAACGTCAAAAATGTTCTGAGCCTGAAGGATCTGGTCAGCTGAAAAAAAATTCAAATAAACAAGAACAATTTCATGAAGATCTAAATAATTAAAAACAATGTATTAACTGGCAGTTTCCGATTCATTTTTCAAGTAATCCTGTGTCAGAATTATTGATGTTATTTTTAAGCTGACACACGAGTTTCCAGTTGGAACAGATCGACTGCTGTTCCGTGCATGACAAAGACACTAACACAAACTCATGTGAGCCCGCAGATATTACATTAATTCAAACGTACAGTTTTAGGTCACCAACTTGAATACAAATGGAAATACTGTGAACTCACAGCAGCTTAGAGCATCAGTCCTGAGCTCAGTATACAGTAGGACATTCAGAGGTGATTTTTGAAATGCTTAGCTACTCATTAGCAAAGTATGCATTAAAAGTTTGCTTCTGTGCGCTTACAAAAAAACTCTTATGTTCTCATCAGTATTTTAGCCCAGAGGACATTTTCTCTTTCTTCTGTAACTAACACACACATTACCCCCCACACACACATAAAGCCCTGGAGCATAGTCTAGCCTCAATAATTAAAAAAGGTGAAACACCTTCAACTTAAAACTGAAGAACTTTGTGTGTGTGGTGTGAAACATTTCTCTGGTTGTTCCTGTTCTAACTTGTAATCTGAGGAGTGTATCTTTCACAATCCTATAGACTGAGTAGAGCAACTGTCAGTATAGATGATAAATCATCCCCCCAAAAAATTCTGCCTGCTTTGAAACCTCAATTTACAAGTTTTCAGTGAGATTATGTAAATATTTCTCTATTTTTTTATTTTGAGTAACTGTAACTGAGAAGCCACATCAAGCAACGCAACACAGAAAGTGTGAACCTTAAACCATAAATTCTAACAGCTATCTCACACATATTTTTTTTTACATTTAAGCTTCTTCTTCTTCTTTTTTTCTTATTCATAATATTTGAATAAGATAAAACAGATAAAACAGTTTTATTTTTATTTATTGAAACGAAATAGTACTGAATTTTAATATCTGCCATTAATACTGGTGCATCCCTATTTTAAATACGAATAACTCAATCAAGGCTGTAGGGAATAGTCCTTATGCTCAAATTATTCAATTATATGTTTTTGGTCAAAACCAATTCTTTCCATATGAACGTAAACATTTTACAAAAGTAGTTTTGAAAAGAATCAAGATTTTTTTTCCTCTTATTTGACTAGGTCCTAAAACTTCATCCCTAATATAATTTCCATTACATACAACATATACAAGTATATGCTACGCAGTATAAATACCTTTATTTTACACCGGTTTCCCCCTTGTTAATGTACTTTTCCCTATTATACCAAACATACTATGCATAATTACATGCAAGCAACCCTAAGCCAAACCCTAATCCTAACCCTAACCAATAAGTAATTTACCAAATGACACCTTAAAAGAAAGTGTAACCTAATCAGAATCAGAATCAGAATGAGTTTTTATTGCCAGGTATGTTTACACATACGAGGAATTTGTTTTCGTGACAGAAGCTCCGACAGTGTGACACCCACGCAGACAGTCCACCTGCGCACGGAGGCAGCCATCAGCGTCGGCGCCATTGTCACTATCTGAAATGCACTGTCTCACAGATGTACAGGCGATAATGTAATTAATATAAAAAAAAATTTGCTAATTTAATTCTGTCTACTACTGTATAACTAGTTAATTTTACGTTCACTCTTTCAGAGGACTGAACAAGTTGGAATAAATTGACAAAATACTTCCAAGAAGAAAGACATGCAATTGCTAGCTCAATTTACTTGAGCCAAATAAATAGGTTTACTTTGTTTTATAATGCTATCAATTAGCTTTTTTTCTTCTTTAAATCAATCACGCTAACTATGCTAAATGTCATGGATTTATGTTTTCTATTGTATAGCTTTCACACAAAAAAAATACAAATATACACATAGCAGAGAGAGAAAGAAAGAAAGACGCGCATATGGAAATGATCACAGAGATGTGATGGTTAGACGGAAGTGGGGCTTTATGATGGAGAGGAGCCTACTGGAGTTTGTTCTGGTACGTCTCTATCTACAGCCTGCTTTGGGACGAGGAGAGGGAGGGAAAAACGCTTGAGACAGCACAACGTCTCAGCGGCAGCAGAAGCAGAGATAGTGTGCGTGCTTTATGGTAGATCGCTCTGCCATACGCATTCATAGTGTATAGATGGTAAAGGACATTCCGCTCGGAAAATACTTTAAGCTCAGAAACAGATCACTCCCATTACACTGACCTCCTGGCGCAACCCCACAACGGCACTCCTTTGGCTTCCCCTTGCCTCATAAGGTGCTACCACACACACACACACACACACACACAGGTTTACATTTGTGAAAAATGGGGACATCCCATAGGTCCTAATGTTTTCTTAGACCTGTAATACGTTAAGTCTATTGCCCTACACCAAGCCTACCCCTAAACCTACCCCTCACAGTAGACTTTGTGCTATTTCAGATTTTCAATACACTCCATTCTGTGTGATTTATAAGCGTTTTGAAAAGTGGGGACATGGGGTAATGTCCTGAAAAGTCACCTTCTCCTTGTAATACCTGTCATACCTTTGTCATTATACAAATTTATGTCCTCATTTGTCACAAAAAAACGCGCACACGCACACACACACACACACACACACACACACACACACATTCTCTCACAACACTCTCATTACACACTTTCTCAAAGTGGAATGAAAAAAGGTGATAACATGTCATCTCGCAGACGTTTGCAATTTCCGACAAATATGCAGATGTACAGGCGATATTGTTTTGGGTCGTGCACCATATGTTGAGGTGTTTGTTACTCTACTGTTAAAACTGTTGAACTGCTTTAGTTCGCTGTGCTTTGGGGGAAGAAAATCTGGATCATATCTAAAGGGAACACACAGTCACAGTGTCTTTCTCACGGGCCGTAATCCAACTTAAAAAATGAACACTTACACATACACCTCTGCAGGGTAAAATCTGGGCTCAGCTACAGGAGAACGAGGGGGGAAGTGTGGGATGATCGGTCTGATTAACAGTTAAATGTATCCAGAGGGCAACACATCACTAAGAGTATTGTTACCCTATTTATATAACAAAACACATCCTGCACTTAGATAAGAGAACACACGCACACTGTTTATCTCTTTCTTTGTTTTTTAGATGGGATTCGGTGAACGCAGATCAGGATTGCAGAAAGCCTTTCAGGTCTGCGGTGAGGCAAGTTTAAACTGTTAGAGTGGTGTAGTGCCAGGTCAGGTTGGCACCTCATAAACTGCTGGAAGTGGATAGAGGTACATGTTTGTGTGTGTATGTGCGCACGTAGGTGGATGAAATTTAGCTCTCAGAGATTATGGTTCAGCTGTAATTTTACCTTTCATTTGAATGCTTTATTTTGCTAATGGGGTTTCATGTTTAAGCAGCGTTAATGACATGGAGACACCTCCCGAATGAAAAACCTGTGTGTGCATTAAGTTATTCACAACCCATTGCTTTTGCTTAAAAAAAAATATAATGGTGGCCGTCAAACACACCCACACACACACACACCACACCACACACACACACACACCACACCACACACAACACACACACACACACACCCACACACACACACACACACACACCACACACACACCCACAACACACACTTTCAAATATGTGAAGCAGGCTTTTGGTACAGGAACGCTTTGTTATCTGTAAGAACATTTCTTTCTTTTTCCAATATTTTTCATTTAACTCTGTTTTTGTTCACTGTTTATTTGTCTTTTGTTCTTCGCATCTGTTCAGAGGAAAAGAAGTGTAGCTGTGCTGTCTTCCTGTCTGCGGGATCGGTTCACTAACTCTAATCCTTTAGCCCACTAAATAAATACTACAGAAAGGTTTCTGGAGCAGATCTGTTTTAAAAAATCTAAAAACGTTTTGCAAATGAAAAGGACAGGGGCAGATTTAATGATTTCAGCTATTCGGAAAAAACCTGCTTCCTATGCAAGAATTACCATCAAAAACACCACACACACACTCACACACACACACACACACACACCACACACACCCATCCACACACACACATCCACACACACACACCACACACACACCCACACACACACACAAACACAAAAAGTACATTGCTGAGTCTTTGCACCTGTTGTTAAAGTGGATTGGAGGATCGTCAACATAGATCCTCTGATACAGTCAGTCATGTCTCTTCTAGAGGACAAATCTGTGTAGGTCTTCTTTTATGATTTCTCTGGTTGTCCAAAGCACCCTCTCTCTATTTTCGCTACATTTTATCCAGCTGTAGTTACTTAGGCAACTTATAACAAAAACATTATAACCAAAACTCATTTAAAAAAAAAAAAAAAAAAAAAAAGATCACTGAGTTGAAAAAAGGATCACCCCCTTTTGTCAGTATTTTGTTGAACCACCTTTAATTACAGCCTTTAGTCTGTTGGCATACATCTCTACTAACTTTGCACATCTAGACTTTGCAATATTTGCCCACTCTTCTTTGCAGAACTGCTCAAGTTCAGTACAATTTGGGAATCAAAGGAAAGACAGAGGTAAAATTTAAATAAATCAATTAATTAAAAAACATGAATAAAAAATTATATATTTATATATTAATGCTCAGCTTAATTATCAAGAGAGTTAGCCAGCAGATAATCTAAAAAGGGGCACCACACCTTGTCAAAGGTCTTTAAAGAACCAGTGAATGACAGTCTAATTTTTTCCAATTTAATGCAAGTAAACACTTCTTTTAGCCACGTATGAAAAGCAGGGGGCGAGACGTGTTTCCACTTTAAAAGGATGAGACATCTTGCTAGTAAGGTAGTAAAGGCTAAAGCCTTTTGGACCATTACTGAAAGGTTAACATCTACTGCCAACCCAAAAATGGCCAAAAGTGGATTTGTATCGATATCTATGTCGAAGGCATCTTTCAAAGTTTTAAATATTTTAATCCAATAATCAAATAATTTAGGGCATTTCCACAACATGTGAATGAGATCGGCTGATGATTGCTTGCACCTATTGCGTGCATCGCTGACAGAGGGGTATATTTTAGCAAGTCTAGCATTAGTATAGTAAACCCTATGTAGAATCTTACATTGTATAAGCCCATGTCTTGCGCATATAGATGAGGTGTGAGTGAGCTCAAGAATACGCTCCCAGTGTTCATCAGATAACTCAAATCCCAAGTGAAACATACAATATAATATAATAATTTCAATAATTCATGTCCTTTATTAATTAAAATGCTTTATTTCAACATAAGTCATATGGTCACATAATAGTCATTACAATTTAATAAAGGTAAAACCTGAAAACCAAAGAAAGAAAACATCAATATTTTTAGACAATACACAATGTTACATATCTTTTATTAAATAGTAATGCGGCACAAATTTGCTGGTAATAATGCCATAAATTAGTCCTACTTATCGCGACATTCCCTATTCTGCCTTCTCTTAAAAAAAAAACATTTTTATCAAGGTAAAATCTACATATACAGTGGGTACGGAAAGTATTCAGACCCCCTTAAATTGTTCACTCTTTGTTATATTGCAGCCATTTGCTAAAATCATTTAAGTAAAAAATTTTTTCCTCATTAATGTACACACAGCACCCCATATTGACAGAAAAACACAGATTTTTTGACATTTTTGCAGATTTATTAAAATAAAAACTGAAATATCACATGGTCCTAAGTATTCAGATTCTTTGCTCAGTATTTAGTAGAAGCACTTTTTTGATCTAATACAGCCATGAGTCTTTTGCAACAAGTTTTTCACACCTGGATTGGGGATCCTCTGCCATTCCTCCTTGCAGATCCTCTCCAGTTCTGTCAGGTTGGATGGTAAACGTTGGTGGACAGCAATTTTTATGTCTCTCCAGAGATGCTCAGTTGGGTTTAAGTTAGGGCTCTGGCTGGGCCATTCAAGAAAAGTCACAGAGTTTTTGTGAAGCCACTCCTTCGTTATTTTTTTGTGCTTAGGGTCATTGTCTTGTTGGAAGGTAAACCTTCGGCCGAGTCTGAGGTCCTGAGCACTCTGGTGTAGGTTTTCGTCCAGGATATCCCTGTATTTGGCCGCATTCATCTTTCCCTCGATTGCAACCAGTCGTCCTGTCCATGCAGCTGAAAAACACCCCCACAGCATGATGCTGCCACCACCATGCTTCACTGTTGGACTGTATTGGACAGGTGATGAGCAATTCCTGGTTTTCTCCACACATACCGCTTAGAATTAAGGCCAAAACGGTTTCTATCTTGGTCTCATCGGACCAGATAATCTTATTTCTCACCATATTGGAGTCCTTCAGGTGTTTTTAGCAAACTCCATGCAGTCTTTCACGTGTCTTGCACTGAGGAGAGGCTTCCGTGGGTCCACTCTGCCATAAAGCCCTGACTGGTGGAGGGCTGCAGTAATGGTTGACTTTCTACAACTTTCTCCCATCTCCCGACTGCATCTCTGGAGCTCAGCCACAGTGATCTTTGGGTTCTTCTTTACCTCTCTCACCAAGGCTCTTCTCCCGATAGCTCAGTTTGGCCGGACGGACAGCTCTAGTAAGGGTTCTGGTCGTCCCAAACGTCTCCATTTAAGGATTATGGAGGCCACTGTGCTCATAGGAACCTCAAGTGCAGCAGAAATTTTTTTTGTAACCATGGCCAGATCTGTGCCCTGCCACAATTCTGTTTCTGAGCTCTTCAGGCAGTTCCTTTGTCTTCATGATTCTCATTTGCTCTGACAT
Source organism: Sinocyclocheilus anophthalmus (assembly GCA_018155175.1). Classification (NCBI taxonomy): domain Eukaryota; kingdom Metazoa; phylum Chordata; class Actinopteri; order Cypriniformes; family Cyprinidae; genus Sinocyclocheilus; species Sinocyclocheilus anophthalmus. Next base: position 186,085 of record JADLZN010000512.1, read on the forward strand.
GCCCTGTGAGCTGTAAGGTCTTATATAGACATGTGTGTGGCTTTCCTATTCAAGTCCAATCTGTATAATCAAACACAGCTGGACTCAAATGAAGGTGTAGAACCATCTCAAGGATGATCAGAAGAAATGGACAGCACCTGAGTTAAATATATGAGTGTCACAGCAAAGGGTCTGAATACTTAGGACCATGTGATATTTCAGTTTTTCTTTTTTAATAAATCTGCAAAAATGTCAACAATTCTGTGTTTTTCTGTCAATATGGGGTGCTGTGTGTACATTAATGAGGAAAAAAATTAACTTAAATGATTTTAGCAAATGGCTGCAATATAACAAAGAGTGAAAAATTTAAGGGGGTCTGAATACTTTCCGTACCCACTGTAGTTCCAAACGAAAGTACTGTTTAGTGTAAAACATATTGAAGATTAGCGAACAGGTTGTTGATTCATTAAATGAAAGGTGTTTTCTCACAAAAGCTGTTTAGTTAGTTAAAAAAAAGCATCCGCTGGTCTCCTTCCCTGCGTGCCACCAAAGCCGCAGCATTAGCATTAGCTGTTACACTTTTTTGGTTAAAGGTTGCAGGCTTGCCTTCCAGTGGCTTTGGCAGAACATCTTTATGACCACATCAAACGTGAGACTTTTTAGATGAGCACTCCAACTTCACCTCAGTGCCAGGCGCTAGTCAAACGAGCGCAGAAACGTACAGGTGATGAGGAGCTTCAGTTGAACAACAGTGAACTGTGGTCAGATGAGATGTTGTCAGGCCATATGTCAGTAAAAACTAATTTTCCTGTCCTGTCAGCCATTATACTGTGCACGTGCTCTTCAACTGAATGAACAAAAGTGGTGGCGCACGCTACAGCCTCTCTCTTTCCTTTACAAGTGCAATGAAAACTACGAGCATGCAGTGTCATAGTTATGTCGTCAGTTAAGTCATGAAGTTACCAAAAAGGCAATTCAAGCTGCCTTAAAACTGTGCATGTAAGTTTTTGTTATATATGAGTCACATTTAAGGACATGTCTCTGAAATGCAGTGGTTTTTAAAACGGTCCTGGAGCAGCCTAGCACTGTCTCACTCATCTAACACACTTGATTCAACTCGTCAGCTCATTAGTAGAGACTTTAAGACCTGAAGTGAGTAAGAAAAGGTAAAGAGTTGTAAGAAAATACAATGCGTGTCAGATCCGCGTCATGTTCAGCAGCGGAAGCTCTAAAAGCAGCCAAATTAATCTAATAACCCAGCTGTTGTGATGTCTGTTAATCAAAGAACAAAAGAAAAAAAGAGGAAATCAATAACTTTTGGTAGCTTTGAGGATTCATCTATATTTAATTTAGAATTTAGCGTTTGATAACTTATCAATTTCTGTATATTTCCTACTTGCAAAAGGGCACAGCTAAATGTGACATTTATTATAATGAGTTTATGTAAAGATTGTTTTAAGTTCACTTAAATTAAAAGTTGTTCAGATTGATAGCTCTCAATTACACTGTAATGTTGAATGGCTATAGTCAATGATTAGATATTAGGGGGAAAAAACTATTTCATAGATACATCAGTAGTACTGGTAACAGTGATACTCGCTTTCAGTCATAAGAAAGATGCCATTAAACAAATATAAAAAATATACTGTCTTTATGTTGTTTCTACATTGATTTGAAGATTGAATGTGAAATTATTTCAATATAAAAGTATATTTAAAAACTAAAATGTTAGATGCGATTAATCCCGATTAATTTCAGAAAAAGTGTGTGATTAATTAGTTAATTTTTTTTATCGATTGACAGCACTAATATATATTATATATATATATATATATATATCTATATATATATATATATACTGTATACATAGTTCTTACAGTTAAATAAATGTGGTCTAATGTTGCATTGTATGGCCTCAAAACATTCTTCGTTTGTGTTTCAAAGATGAAAAAAAATCATAATACAGTTTATGTTGACATTAGTGGGGAAATCATGATCACAGAATTATCCTAGTTTTTGGCTGAACTATTCCTCCAATGGAGTTATTCGACTTGATTCTAACACTTGAAATTATTTTGCTTGTATAACTGAATAGTGTTCAGTTTCTACAGGAATAATATTTAAAGCTCTCACTCTCTCCTTCTTTCTCAGTTTTGCACTGTTTGACATTTTTCATATACAGTTTTCTTTTAATATTAAGAGTCTTCCAAACTGTCGAATCTTCTCTCCTATATTCCATATGAACTAATTTGTATGTGTCAGTCCCTAAATCAACACAGCAGCATGAACCCAGCCCCTGCTGTCTAACCAGCGACACGCAGACACACACACACACACACACACACACACGACACACCACACCCAGAGGGCCGGTTCTAGGCATAGGCGAGCTAGGCGGTCGCCTAGGGCGCCACCAGCTGAAGGGGCGCCAATGAGCGCATGTACTGGTACTTTTAGCAGGGTTGTGATAAAGAGTGGCATGGTCACCCTGAAATATGACTGCCACCCCCACTGGATCCCCCAACATTATTGGGCTAGAGTACTGTCAATCTGACGTTGCCTGTATGCCACTAGATCAGAGTGATGTCAGTTGCTGCCTGATTGTTGCATTTAAAGTTTGTATTTGGAGCGCTCAACAATTCCATTAGATCAGTGGGCTCTGTCAGTTCTTTGGCAAGGTAACACTTTTTTTTTGTCATGCAATAAAGCTAAGTTCAAAGGCCAATTTAAATTATTGGTACAGTAAATAAAGTGCACAAAATCAGTATTTTGTTTAGGCAGTATTTGTGGCACTTGATAAATCATGTTGCGAGATTTGTCCAAAAGGTGTGCGTTTTTTGCGCCAATGCATTGTTAAAGGATCAGCGTGTCATGTAATATTCCCATATAAACTTTAACATCCAGTTAAAATATTTGTAGTAAAATTTGCTAATTCATGAGATCAATACATCCTTTATTAGACCACTTTGCTGAGTTAAATGCATCCTTACGGAGGTGTCGAAATGCTGAATCAATTCATTCACTTCCAACAGCTCTTCATTTTTTTCTCCCAACAGCTCTTAATGGGAGTAGCGTCATAGAAGGCAGAGCGTCATGTTATTTAAAGGAGAAATTCACACCTGGCTGGTGGTTGCAAATGATTAAGTAGCTGCATTGGTTATTTTTATGCCACTGATCAAGCTTTTATATGTAGTTTGGGGTAACAAAGGGTTTGACTGAAATAATAATGCAATAACTGACACTTTAAATCAATGTTTCAAGAAACAACAACAAAATTTAACAAAAAAACAGATAATGGCAAAAAAGTATCCATTTATAATATCTAAACATGCATCCAAATCCAAATGTAATAAAATTAATTTATGTGTGATTTATGTGTCAATTGTGCAATGTCTTAGCTACTAGAGATTGTTACATAGGGCTTATATGGCATCTAGTGGCAACACAATGATATTACAGATAATAAATTGTGCAAAATGTTTATCTTAACAGTCAATTTACAAATAATGCATTCAGATTTGTGGAACTCAATGCGCTGAATCTCCACAAATTAGTGTCGTTACTATGACAACCAATTTGAATGTGACAAGCAACTGGTGTCTGAAAACAATATACACTCACTGGCCACTTTATTAGGTACACCTTGCTAGTACCGGGTTGGACCCCCTTTTGTCTTCAGAACTGCCTTAATTCTTTGTGGCATAGATTCAACAAGGTGTTGGAAACATTCCTCAGAGATTTTGGTCCAGATTGACATGATTTGTTGGCTGCACATCCATGATGCGAATCTCCCGTTCCACCACTTCCCAAAGGTGCTCTATTGGATTGAGATCTGGTGACTGTGGAGGCCATTTGAGTAAAGTGAACTCATTGTCATGTTCAAGAAACCAGTCTGAGATGATTTGAGCTTTGTGACATGGTGCATTATGCTGGAAGTAGCCATCAGAAGATGGTACACTGTAGTCATAAAGGGATGGACATGGTCAGCAACAATACTCAGGTAGGCTGTGGCATTTAAATGATGCTCAATTGGTATTAAGGGGCCCAAAGAGTGCCAAGAAAATATCCCCCACCACCAGCCTGAACCGTTGAGACAAGGCAGGATGGATCCATGCTTTCATGTTCTTTACGCCAAATTCTGACCCTACCATCTGAATGTCGCGGCAGAAATCGAGACTCATCAGACCAGGCAATCAACGTTTTTCCAATCTTCTATTGTCCAATTTTGGTGAGCCTGTGCGAATTGTAGCCTCCGTTTCCTGTTCTTAGCTGACAGGAGCGGCACCCGGTGTGGTCTTCAGCTGCTGTAGCCCATCTGCTTCAGGGTTCGACGTGTTGTGCGTTCAGAGATGGTATTCTGCATACCTTGGTTGTAACGAGTGGTTATTTGAGTTACTGTTGCCTTTCTATCATCTCTAACCAGTCTGCCCATTCTCCTCTGACCTCTGACATCAACAAGGCATTTTCGTCCACACAACTGCCGCTCACTGGATATTTTCTCTTTTTCTGACCATTCTCTGTAAACCCTAGAGATGGTTGTGCGTGAAAATCCCAGTAGATCAGCAGTTTTTGAAATACTCAGACCAGCCCGTCTAGCACCAACAACTATTCCACGTTCAAAGTCACTTAAATCCCCTTTCTTCCCCATTCTGATGCTCGGTTTGAACTTCAGCAAGTCATCTTCACCACATCTAGATGCCTAAATGCATTGAGTTGCTGCCATGTGATTGGCTGATTAGCAATTTGTGTTACCAAGCAATTGAACAGGTGTACCTAATAAAGTGGCCGGTGAGTGTATATATGTATATATATAAATATATACATATACTGTAGAGACCCCCATCATATATATTTATATATCTATATATATAGTATAATTGGGGGGGGGCCTAGGGATTTCCGCCTAGGCGTCAATTGGGCTCGAACGGCCCCGCACACACTACGACACACACACACACCACACCCCCACACACACACACACACACACAGTCAAACACACACTCAGGGGCAAAAGCCCAGGCAAGCGGAACAATTGCTGGCCTCTAGAAATCATTTAGAAGCTCTTTTACATCATTTCTGACCAAAATAAGCAGTAGAAGTGCATTTAATAGCGTTCACATCTGTGTGTCTGTCATACCAATGAAAAAACAAACACAGCCATTTTCCCCCCTCTTTAATGCTCGACTGCAGAGCGACGCAATTCTAATCCGGACTCACACGGTCATGAAACTACAGGAATTCGGTGCGAGTTTAATGCTGGACACAGACACACTCACATCTGTGGCCTGTTACTGAAAGCAGAGAGGTTATTTCAACAGGGTAATGGAAATAATGGCCAGCAACACACGTATGCTGACACAAAACACATTTACTCACATAGCAGGAGGAGGGTTAGGAGGTACAGTGCCTCATGCTGACCTGTGTCAGTGGGATGAGGTGCAGTCATAAAGATAAAGATGGAATTTGAATCTGAGTGGATCCACAGGATACGTCTGTGTGTGGGTGTGCGAGAGAGAGTGTTATGCTATATGAAAATGCCAAATTTCTGAAAATGTCATTACAAATATACTAAAACCTCCTAAAACCAACTTGTAAAGAGCCTTTTTTTCATTATTAAATAGACGTAATTAAAAATGAATTTACCTTAAAAATGCCAAGATATCTGTCAAGGTTTCAGTTAAAAATGACTTCTGTTAGAACAATTTAATATTTGATTCAGTTGTATTAAATATTATTTAACCTAAGTAATATATTAAATATTTATGACTTGAGTTTATTTCAGTTCATGTTGAGTCACTTGACAAGTCTTTTTTGTTATATATAGCCTATATAAAAATGTATTTGTATAAAACCTGTATATGAAATGTTCAACGTGATCTCATGATAATTCGTATGTATTTTACGTTAAATGTGCTTCTATAAAAACGGACCCTTTACCTTACGTTTTTTAGCAGGCACTAAAAGTACAAATACTGACGTATTTTCAGCATTTAAACGTACAAAACTGACGTATTGACGACACCTAAAAATGAATCCTTATGAATATTGAAATCGCGGCATTAATTTTATTAGTTTTTAGTTGTCCTATGAATTAACTTGTTTTCAATTGCATTATTAAATTGTTTACTCATTTATTTATGAAATGATAACATTTCGTTTTGTTTTGTGATTTCTGCTGCCAGCTCGTTTCCAAGAATATGCCTACATAATGTTAAACAAGACTTCACTTTAAAACCTTAAAATAAATAACATTTCTGCAATCGTTTGAACCTTTACTTGTCATGTAATGTTTACTTTGATTGTCATGGGCCACAAAAGGCGTTTTCTCCGACATGCTGTGACTGACAATAGAACTATAAAATACACCAAAAACGCAACATAATTACGAAATGAAACAATTTTATTAGTGCGCTGTAATCCAAATCTTCCGAATCCATACGACTGCGAGGAACAGACCCCTTTTTTCGGCGATCTGCTTGCTTCTCCATCCCGAGCAGCGAGTCCAGTGACCGTAAGCAGCAAAGCCCGCGCTGACTGATGCGCTCTTTACAAATTCAAATGTTGCCGCTTCAAACGACAGGTTTATCGAACGCTCATTGGCTCTCGCCTGCATTCGTCACAGATTGCGACATGCCGTGTTTCTGGTGAGGTGTGTTTGAATGATGCGCGCCTTCCTTCACGAGTTCATGGAGTGGATCGGGAAAATTATCTGGATAATATTTTCAGCGATTAACAACATAAATTCTGCTCTGGATCACACAAACCTACTGTATTCCGCCAGAGAGGACTGCGGGTGCAATGCATCGTCATTTGGATTACTTTTAGTACTGCTTTTGACATTTTTGCAATAAATAAATGATTGTAACGTTAATTGCATTTATCTGTCTGTCATGTATTTCTTATACTGTACAGAAATGTTTAGGCTTACAGGTAGGAGTGGAATTAGCGACTATAAATATATTTTAATGCTATATTGTTACTAAAAGTTTTATTTTCCTGCTTATTTCGGTCATTTGCGTTTTATATCCTTTATATATCGCTATAAAATGGGTAGGTTTAGGTTTGGGGGTAGGTTAAGGGGTCTAAAAATCTAAATTGCGTATTAATAAAATGATAAAAATGCATATTCGCTATAAAATGGGTAGGTTTAGGTTTGGGGGCAGGTTAAGGGGTCTAAAAATCTAAATCGCTTATTGATAAAATGATAAAAATGCATTGATATGAATATCTAAATGATATAAAAGATACGTAAATATTTTTACGTTTTTTAGCTAAAAATACGTAGCGATTTGTACGTTTTAAACGTTGAAATACGTCTAAATTGTACGTTTTAGCATGAATAAAAACGTACAAAATTGTAAGTTTTGTGCTTGTAAATGTTACGTATTAATACCTACGTATAAACATGAGACCAGGCTGGAAATGTTTGATCTATCTGGTCATTTTATTTTTTGTATATATTTCTTTACTTATTTATCATTTTACATATAAGTGCTCAGTATTAAAGTATAAGCAAAAATCAAATCCTGCACTTTATTTTATTCAAGTAAAAAAAAAAAAAAGGTTTAATGTCATTGCACTAGTTTAACTACATTAGATTACACAAACAAAATGTAAATATAATAAAACTGAATAATACAGGAAAATCAACTAGTCTGGCAAGACAAAACTCTCTGCGAGTTCAGGCTTAATAATTTTAATGTAAAATGAGATGCTCATAAAACATGTTCAATCATGTGATCCAGCCCGTAGGTTTTGTAACACCTTAAAGCAACAGGCAATGAACTTAATCCCTCAGCCCATGAATCACAACTCACAGTCTGGGGAATTATTAGTTACTATTCCGCTGTGCTTATAGTCTTATGATCTCCTCTGTCCAGCTCTAACAGAGACTTTCATGTGGCATCTTTAGTTGCTTTACAGTCACCAGTTGATTTGGTGTTGTAATGGGTGTACTGCTTATTTATTTTGTATGACTTCTCCAGATGGGTCAGTGATTCAGAGCCTTGATATCATAAGACCTCTACCGTTAAATCTTCCAGAGATTTCACACCCTCCCTTCAAAATATGCAGCTGTGGAGGATTATATGATGAACAAAGAGGCTGATCTGAGTCTCTAGAGTGACGCAACCGGCAGTGTAAAAATACAACAGCTTTTGATTGGTTTGTTTAATAGATTCATTGGGAAAACAAAAGGCTGACATGATGAGACTACACCCACGTGGGAAAGACACCCTCGGTTGATATCAAAGGAGCGGCGAGCCAACAAAGGATTTGCAGAACTCTGGGTTGCACCCAGTGATTGTGTCTGACACAGATGCCAAACGTTGTGTTTACCTCACGCGGAGCGCCATCCATCAGCCGCACCAGAGCTCTTCAGTGGCCTCCACCCACAATGACAAAGAGTCACAGCAAGCTTTGCTAAATATCTCTGTGATGTGAATGTGTGTGTGCTCCAAAATCAGAATATAAACACTTCTACAAACCTGTGCTAAGTGGAAAGAAGACAAAGATGTTTTCAGTGACTCATCATTTATCTCTCAAGTGAGTCATTGTTCATTTTGGAGAAAAGAGGGGAGGATGAAAAATTAGTTTATGGTACAATATGCATTTAAACTGCGATCCTATTACTGTACTCAACGTTTATGGGCCAAGCAAAGACAATACATGAAATCTTAAGGATCTTTAATTCAAAACTCTCTAATTATACCGAGGCAGGCCAACAACAAGCAGAAATCCTGTCATTAATGCAAACGTGGCAATTAGAGTGCATGTCAGCCATCCTAAACTGCTAACTGAGCTGCTATGGGAAAACAGCAAGAGACAATAAATAGTAGTTTATGATTTGCCCTGAAACACTCAGATCACCACAAATTACTATGACTGTGCTGCTGGGATTACAGGAGCTTTTACTAAATAAACCGTGCATTTCTCACAAGCTAATCATATCGTGGTAATGGAAGAGCAGTACAATTAAAATGTTTATTTAATCTATCTATCTATCTATCTATGCTTAACGCTTAACAGTTCATTAGTTAAAATACAGTTATATAATTACCATTATTACATAATGCTTGCATTACATAAAGTCTGATTTAATGAAAGTAATTATAAAGTTTAACTTAAAACAGATAAGATTACATATTCTTATATAACAATAGAAAACAGAGAAAGACACCTGTGGTACAATTTCACTAGAAATGTATAAATATATTTATAGAACAACTATACTGGAAAAACTGACACACACCTGACACATACAAACTGAGTCACACCTACTATTGTTTTTCTGTCAAGTGGGGCATTTACATGGGGATAATGATATTTTCTATCACCTAACCCGTGCAGACACATTCTGCTTTTTACATGCTCATTAAAATATAATTTAGTAAGTTTATTAAGTTGTTTTCCTTTAGTCCTCACAATGTATGTGATGTCAGATTTTAATATGCTTGAGGGACATTTGGTGCCCCACAATGTAGCCAAAATCTGAAACCATCCACACACACACACACACACACACACACACACACACACACACACACACACACACACACCCAGTTACACAAAGTGACAAATATGACAGAGTGATGATATTTGAGGAAACTCTCAGAGGCAATAAAACGGAAAATGAGTTCCATTGCACAAAATCATGATGATTCTCTTTCTCTCTCTCTCCCTCCCTTTCGATCTTAATCTCTTCCAAGTAGAAAGCAGCAGTGGTGGCAGAATAATGAGCTCTTACCTAGTTTGAAAGTCCCTCTCACAAACATACAATACACAGACACACACACACACACACACACACACACACACACACAAACAGTCCCTGCCTCGGCCTTGGCTGCAGTCGGCAGAGACTTCAACAGCAGTGAGAAATATCAGTCTTTGCTCCAAAATGCATAAAAAATGGTCTGGAAGCTCTTTTCCCTGTCATATAGGAGTGTGTGTGTCTGCATGTTTGCACATAATACACACCTTAACGGATCTGCTTGCTAGACACTACACAGAACCCACTGCAGAAATAACTTAAGACTAAATGAAAATAAATGCCCCTCATCATTCTCCATCATCAAATATATCACCTCTCTCTTTCTTCCTCTGAGTGTGATGGGAGTTCATGGATGTTATGCTCTCTCTTAGGACTGCATCAATCAGCCCTGACCCGCCTGATGGGCTCAGAGTGTGTGCTTGTGTTTTATCTTCAACAGTTCGCATCTTCTGAGATATCACAGAGAGGAGGGAGAGTGGGAGAGGTTATTTAAACTGAGAGACCGAGAGAGACTACAGTATGTCTATGCAGGTTGAGTCAGCACTTGTGCATTCTTCTCTGTGAATTTACTGAAGTGTGTGTGAACACGAATTCTCGTTCTGATCATTTCTTTCCTGCTCATCACTGTTAATCAGACAACACGTCTTAACTGAACCTGCAATTTTATAATTAGTTTGCAATAGAGAACTAAAAAGTAAAAGTTAACACTCTGCTTTTTAAGGACTTGTCTGAAATCCAGAACTTGCACTGCACATTTACTATGTTGTTTTAGTTAATGGTGTCTATAGAGAAACGGCAATATCATAAACTGTGGCTGGCTGCCAAGAACTAAACACCTGTCAACAATAATCAGATGTGTCATACCTATTCACATGTCTTCTATGATTTTTGGGTCAGTTGGATTTTTGTGAATTTTCAACTAGACAAAACATATGGAAAATTAAGTTAAAGGGTTCATGAAATGCATTTTGACTATTAGAATTGTTTCCTGAGGTGTGCTTCTAATCTTAGCATGTTTTTGTTAATAAAAAATGGTCATAATTTAGATAAATGTAAATTGTTGTTCCCCTTCAGGAACTCGAGCTGCGTCGAACGCTTTGGGATCTCCGTACTGAAGCATGTGTGAAATCAGTCCAATAGCGAGCGAGACGTCACGAGCGGGGTGACGTAAGCAACCAGGACGCATAATATGGGGCATCCGGCGGGTGGAACAGACGCTCGCGAGCTATTTGTCCCCGTCCTCAGCATCGTCCCTGAAGGCTCCGAAGCTTCCCACCAGGCCAGTAAGACTAACATCCAGCCTGGTTGGGAAAGCATATACGGCGGCAGGTCAGGCTGGTGCGTGTCTGCACACTATGGCGGTATTGCAAGCGTACTAGGCCGACCTGCTCAAAGACCTGTATGAGAGGGAGGGAGAGGAATCCGACACGGTCGCTGAACTGCGTCGGGCTACAGACCTGTCACTTCGGGCCACCAAGGAAAAGGCCAGAGCCATCGGCCGTTCCATGGCAGCTCTCGTGGCCACGGAGCGACACCTGTGGTTGAATCTGTCCAAATTACAAGATATGGACAGATTCTTCCTGCTGGATGCCCCACTATCTTTTATCTCGCTCCTACTGACCCTCTTCGTCGGCGCAGTATCCACGTACTTCAGAGGTGTTCAGGAGGCGTATAGCACAGCACGTTGCGCTGTCTCCCGTGCTCCGCCCGGTCGCCGCCCCCAGAGTGTTTGGGACTTGCTGTGAGTCGTCTGAGGCACCCCATGCCCGTCTAGACTTTCTCCTCCATATCGCTCAGATAACCCAGAAACATGAGCGTTAGCCGTACCCGTATCCCCCACAGAAATCGCTGACTCAGGGGAGTTTGGGTGCGCTCATCGGCCCCTTCGGCCGGTGTCACTTCTTAGACGGAAAACAGATCTACGGACCGGTATTATTCTAAAGTACTTCGCCAAGCGGTTCCTTACAATTCCACGTCAGGACCGCGGGGCTAGCCCACCTGGAGGATATGTACCCCTCAGGACAACGGTTGCCCTTTCCTCCTCAGTGCCCTCTGGGAGAGTTTACTGATGCCCCAGCCTCCGCCCCTGTGCTTCAGGTGCCCGTATTCTCCGGGCAAGAAAAAATTTCCCAGCTGCCGCCCGACGATGGTATGGCGCCGGAAGTTTCGTCCCCTCAGATGAGGGCGCTAGAGAGCCTAGATCAGTTGTTTCCTGCCGGTCAACTGCTTCAGGGCACCGAAGTGGCTCTTCTAGTAACACCAGATGCCAGTCTCGAGAGACTGGTTCCCTTAGTAGACTTTCTGATAGCGTGGAAACTTCTGTCAAATGTCTCACAATGGGTCCTGCACACTTTAGAGAGAGGTTACAGAATTCAGTTTGGTTCTCGTCCACCTCGCTTCAACGGGGTCATTCCTACACTTGTGGGCCCTGAGCAGGCTCTGGTATTGGAACAAGAAGTAGACACTCTCTTGAGGAAGGAGGCCATATAACTGTTCCTTCCTGCTCTCTCTCTCTCTCTACTCTCCAGGTGCTTACGCTGCCGTTACGTCATCGTTCCAATAACGGGATGGGGGGTTGCGCCTTTAATCATAGATCGGTCGCCTACTTAATCCGCGCTAATCAACGATTTCGTTCAGATGCTTACGATCAAACATTGTGTCCCTCAAATCGTCCGAGGACTGGTTGGACATGATAGTCTTCAGGCCGCATAGGCATGTATCCAGTCACTTCCTCAACACAGTGAAGTTTCCTGAGTTTGCTTTCGGGGGGCAGGCCATATACAATATCTTTTGTTCTTCCGTCGTTCCTATCACTCTCACCCTGCCACTTTCACACTGCATCTGCGGCGCTGGCTCCATTGCGACTCCAGGTCATCCGCATACTAAACTATATCGACGTTGGTTGATTTTAGCTCAGTCAGAGCAGACGGCGGTTCGGCATCGAGATCGTCGTTCTCGCCCATATGAGACTGACTGGGGTGACGGCCTTCGAACGCCACAAAGCTGTTACTTTTCTCCACCATACCGTAGACCACTTCTCTAGAACGCGGTGTGTTATGCCGCACTGTGCATTGTGCACCAGTTGTCTTTCCTTGCTCGTATCGTAGCGATTCTCCGGCTGTTGAGGGGTGAGAGGAAGGTCCAGTCACTTCTTGTCAAACCGTTCAGAGACTGTGTGCGTCTGACTGGCAGCGGCGGTCCAACGCTGAATACCTTTTGGCCAGCTGTACCATTGAGACCCTTGCATTGGTGGCTTTTCCGCTATGACCAAACGTCGCTTTCCCCGCTCTGGGCCACCTGCGGCTCCGTCAGAGATCAAGGTCACACGGCGACTGCTTACGTGCCTTTATACATTGTGTAGGGAACCTGGTTACGGCCTCTCATAGGCCCGTTGCCTAGGGGCTCCCTTTTCCGTCAGGCAACGCTACACTACTCGTACGCCCTTCTCCCTCACGGGCTTGGATCCAAGTCAGAGTGGCTGCGCTGCCCGATGTCGGCTCGTAGGGTTGAGCTCTAAACCGTCCTTCCATATACTCTCAAGGCGGACATCATGTCTTGTCCGCTCAGACAACACACGGTGTCCTCCTACATAATCGCCGGTGTCTGCGCTTGCGCACCCTTTACCCCTGTGGCTCAGGAAAGTTCCCTTTTGTCGTTAAGAGCTACAATCCTGCCCCCTGCCTCTCTGGGCATCTCAATCAGGGAGCAGACTTCCTGTAGAGACAGAGGGTGAGGCCCGGGAGTGGAGACTCCACCCATAAGGTTTCGCCACTGCCGGAAGCGTGGACCATTCGCCTCCTATAGTCACAGGAAACGTACACCTGTACACTGTCCCTCTGTTTCTCCCTCACACATCCGAGCTCCTTTGGCTGGATGCTATGTGCGCTACGCGTGCCGAGCTCTCGGTTTTGTATGCATTTTCCCCTGCGGGTTCTGTAGAGAGGTACGCCCGTGGACGGGGTCCACTCCTATCTAGTTGCTTAGTAGCCATCCGTTCGTGTTTTGGCCCAGCCTGAGTATGGTTCTCGGACTTGGTGTCCATCCTCGACGGCTCTCTGCTGGAGATTCTGATCAGGTGGGACCTCCTCTCTCAGGCAGGGGGCACCATTCTTCACCCCTGCCCGGAGTTATGGAAGTTGTGGGCGTGGCCCCTGAGGGGGCACAACTCATAACATCTGGTCCCTTCCCAACTGAGTTGTGACTCGACCAGACCTCCATTTCCTGAGCCTCCTGCACACGGAAACTTGTATGCCTTTGCAGGTGGAAACTTTCAACCTCTTGGAGTCGTACATCGCTCTGCACGACTCATCAACTGCCCAGGTTGGCTCAGTTTCTGGACAGTTTCTTCTGCCTGAGTGATAGATCCGCAGGTTATCCCCCTGCCACTTTGAAGGTTTTATTGTGGTGGCCATAGCTGTTACCCAGGGGAACCCTTCAGGGTGGTCAGTCATGGGAAGACACCCCTTAATTTACCATGTTTTCTCCTCCGTGGCACCCGGAGCTGGCGGCCATTCGTGCACTAAGTGTGTCCCTGTCATGGGATCTGGCGTGGTTCTGGAGGCCTGTGCAAAGCTTCCCTTTGAACCCATTTGAATAGACTTGCATCATAAGCCTCACGCTTAGTAGTCTATCTTCTGTCTTGCTTCTGCGTATACCTCTCTCTCTGCCGAGGATAGAGGGACCTCCAGGCGCTTTGCTGTTCAGGCCTGGATTTGCCCCAGGCCATGGTTTCGCGTGGTTGTCCGTTCTTTACCCGAGACCCTGGTATGTCCCTAAAGTGCCCACCTCATTGCCAGGTCCCATTGTACCTTTTGTCCGCCTCCCTTCCAGGAAGCAGGCCAGGAAAATACTCAATCTGCTTTGTCCAGTGCTGCGCATCGTCCTATGTTCCCAGCGCGCCCACAGTGGCGTAAGCAGACATTTATTGCGTTTTGGCTTTGGTCCACGTAAGAAAGGGAATCCACGACCAACAAACTATTGAGTTAGGTTGCTGGTGAGTCGAAGCCATCTCACTGTCCTATCGAATCCTTCTGGCCTCCAGTCACCACTGGGGTCAAGCGCACGTCGACAGCGGTAATCAGGTGGCCCTCCAAGACCTTATCATTTGTGTGTGCCCTATCAGGATTTTTGTGCTCGTCCGGCAGGCTTGGGCCTCTCTGCACACTCATTCATTGCTTCTGTTCAACATTTTCGTTGGACCTGACATCTATCCAGGTCCCAAGTTCTTTTCGTCTTTGTCGAGGTGCTGCGCCAGATACACACCGACAGCAACTGCGCCTTATATGGTGCCAGTGTGGGGTAGTCTTCTCGTCTCCCAAAGCATGTCGACCTCGCAGCTCGAGTTCTGAAGGTCGGAATCGTCTCTGGTTATTGTAACTGTTACTCTACCAGGGTCCCCGAAGACGAGATGCGCATCGCCCTGCCATACTCCCGGCATCCCTTGCTGAACTCTCACATTCTCCGCAGTTGCCACTCATGCCCTACACTATGTTCTGCCCGCTTCGCCGGATGGGTGCCTTGTCCTTTTTATATGGGCTTCCTGCCTTACGCGCACCTAGCCCGCTTCCCGCTCTGTCATACTTCCCCGTCTCTGGCTTCGCTCTCTATGCGCACTTCGCATTTCGACACCACTGCTTCATTATCGGTGTGCCCCTCGCCGGGGGCGTCTCCCATCAGAGGTCGACTGGACAGTTGGTCGCTTCCCTTCGGGTGAATCCCTGGTTACATACTTGTCGGAAGCCTTGAGCAATCTCCGTTTCTACCGTCGTACATTTGACCCCCTCCGTTTTCTTTTATCACTCATAATAGCCAGATTCAAGCGGTTACGGGTAACACAGGTATGGAATGCTATGCAATGTCCGTATCTTATGAATCCCCTTTCGGCTCTGTCTGGCACTTTCTAACTGAGCTCCAAGTCTGTTATCCGCCCAGTGAGGCGCGGAGCACGGCTCCCTTTATTCTTTCTCCGCTAATATACAACAACTAATTGTCATCTACATCAGTATCTAGATCTGAGTGTTCATACTCGGCGGCCAAAGTGGGGCATAGGGTGATCTGACAGTTGGGTCTCTTCGTGAGGGGTCGCGGGTGAAGCAGTGTCTCGACGCGCTGCATATGGGGGTTGACCGTGGACGCAAGAGGGCGGAGCGGCAGGATGGAGTGGGGGGGGAGAGAGGACGAAAAAGAGGGGAACCGAAAAGGGGGGGGAGGGGAAAAGAGAAGCATGAGGGGGAGGGTGAGGGGAGGGGCAGAACCGGGAAAAAAAAAGAGAAGCGGGGAGGTACATGGGATACTCACGAGGAGATGACTGTGTCCATTTTTGCTCTGCCAGCGTAAGTATTTCCAAACCAACCCAGAGCCAGAATAATCGTTGAGGGTCTTTGGCAACCCTGCTGCCATTCCTGAATGAATCAGTAATTTGAACGATGTGCTTGACTGAACGATTCAATGACTCACTCATAAAGCTAAGTCATTTCTCTATATGCGACTCTATATGGTGGTGGATGAGGAGATACCCCCTGACAATGTAAAGCGCTTTGAGTGCCTAGAAAAACGCTATATAAATGTAATGAATTATTATTATGCATTCTTGTCTGTCCACTGCTGTTCCATTTGCAAAATTACTGGACTTGCGTCCTCCCATCCTCGGGAGTTCGTACTCCCAGGTCGAACTACCAAGGACACAAGTCCGAACTTTGCGCACTTACCTTAATTTTTCATAAAAAATAATGAAACAAACAAACAAGCTGAAACTGATAAGGTTCCTTTAGGTTCATGTACATTTAAATTATGTGGAAGTGACAGCTGAATGCACATTCAGGCTGTCTGTTCAGGCTCTGTTTCCTTTTAGTTACAGTTGTGAGCCAAATAAAAGAACTGCAGTGATGGCTGTGGAACACCTGTGGTGCGTCTGTATGTGATATGCCCATTGCATGGGAGAGTTCTCACTTTACGGCACACTCAGGAGTCTGTCTTGATGAATTGTCTGTGTAGATCAGAGCGGCATAAGTTAGAAACATCTGTGGCATGAAGATCTAACAAGCACAACTTCCTTACTGTCAGTGAAACACTGGCATTTGCATACTCAACGCAGAGACCAATAACTACTTTCTGATGATCTTTTGAGGAAATATGTACCAGGCTGAAGTGATGTAAACTTTGTTTATAGTACAGCCTGCTACGGATTTCATCAAAACTTTGTTTATTTCGCTTCAGCCTGCTGCAAATTTCACTTTGTTTACATCACTGCAGAAATGTGTTTTGATGTGTGGTGTGATGAATGAACATGTTCCTGCTTAACTGAGAAGAGGTTTGTCATTCTAAAGCAGTGTTTTAGAGTACCAACACAACCCGCCAGAATTGGAAAATATTAGGTTGGTCATAGATGTAGCTTAGTAGTTATCACCCATGTTAATTAAGGTGTGGTGCGCATTGAAGCAGCACTGGCTCGAATCTGGCTTCCAACATGTAGTCATCATCTCCTGTCTCTATTCTCTCAAAATGGGCTAAAATAAAAAGTAGATTCTGTGTGACACAGAGACTTTACACAGACAGCCATTACAGTAATAAATTCACATGAAAGGCCACGGTGGGTAATGAGAACCACAGTATCCTGCAAGCAGATGGCTCAAAAACATCATATCCCACAGAGAGAGAGATAAAGAATTCAAAGCCTTTTGAAACACCTGCTTCAGTTCAACCCGCAATTGCTCAGTTTTAGCACGTCACCAACTGAGCTAATCAGAGTCTGTGCCCAGAGAGGTGTTTACGAACAGAGCGTTTCCGAAAATCATCTCCTAATCAGAAGCAGATAAGACCAACACATGTATGGACATTCCTAAACACATTGCGATTATTAAATCGCTCTCTGGAATACTTGATTCTGATTGGTTGACCGCTTCATTCAGCGATAATTTTTTTTGTAAAATTCACCAACGTCCATGGCAATGCTGCATCAAACTGCACTACTTTCTCATCTTTCATTTTATTCAAATTTTAGTAATAATATTACTGTTGCAGTAGGGCATCATGATAAATCATATTTTATTGTGATCACAATTTCTGCTTTTTTTGATTAACCATAAGAGATATTTGCCTGTTGGTTATTTATTCTAAAAATGCTTCATTTTCATTTGACATTTGCGTCATCTTGCATTGATATTTTGCTCAAATTAAAGTTTAATACAGCCAGTCTGTTTTCTTTCATGTGGTTGTTTGCACTGTTTACTGCGACTAAATCTGCAAGCAAATTTTAGTGATGAACTGTAATAAATCCAAACATGAACCTCAACTATATTGGTTTCGATTGTAGTTAGTTGTTGGATAAACCTCTGTGTTACAATACAAATTCATTTTTGTTGTTGTTTTAATAGAAGCATAGTTTTGAATTGTTGTTAGCTTTTAAAAGGTTTTTGTTGTAATAGTTTTATAATTTATATGATAAATATAATATCAGGAAACTAGATAAGGCAAAATAAGTTGATGTTCTCTTGATTTGTGCTTCTGTGAAAGTCCAATAATTCTAATGAAATGTTAGGAAAATTCTAAAATGACAATAATATTGATTAATAATTAATAATTGGGATTATAATTTTTGAGCAAAACAATTGTTATTATCATTTTAACCATTATTGTGCAGGCCTATGTTGCAGCATTAGTCTTGTTGTTAGGCTGATTGTTTTGTACAATTCAGGGTTGTCGCAACATTCCGTATTGACAAAAAACATGATATTTAAAAAATGAAATCCTGATAACCTGCTAATTCCGCACATGCCATAATATCATAATTAATCCAGTGCCAGTAACAGTAATCTGGTTGGCACTCCAACATTGTAGGCGGCGATATTGCACTGGTTGCCACCCATCATAAAATGTTAGAAAGACGATGATGCCGTGTGTAGCTAATATTGCTGCCAATAATCATGTTGGAGAAGATGACAGATAAAAAAGTGAGACACTCTACCCACACCCCAAAAAAAGTTAGCTCACCAGTGTGGGAGTTTCTTGGATTGTGTAAAAAAGATGGGGTGTTAGACATTCTAGTACAGTAAGTATCTGTATTACTGTAAGTCAACAGTAATTTATTTGTGTACTCTTTTGTACAGTTAAAGTGACAAACTCTCTCTCCACTCTTATTTTAAATTTTTGTGAGCGCGCACACACACACACACACACACACACACACACACACACACACACACACACACAGACACACACACACAAACACACACATATATATACATATATACACACATATATATATATATACATACACACATATATATACAGTATATATACATACACACACACACACACAATTTACTTATAGGTAAGATTCTAAAATTTTATGTCCGTTTATTTGATTTGTCGAGTAGCCATGTAAGCATGATAGTATACATAAAGTGCATATTATATTATCCCTTATACTGTATATAGGTGCGACCATGCACCCCAGGTGATTATCCACATGAGGTGATGTGAATATTTTATTTGCGTTTTACTTCCTTAACTGACTGTGTTGCCACCCAGTGAAATCATCCGAACATTTAAACCTTGTTCACTTTTATCTGAACCTGTCAGGGCCGAACTGAACTCAGAATGGCCGCTCTTACTGATCTGGGAGCAGTTTGCTTTGATATTCATCACTGGGTTGTCAGCAGTGTCAGGCTTCTGTCTGCTCCCTCAGAGCCACTGTTTGCTTCACTTGACTTCAAACGAGCTAGCCCAGAAATACAAAACACACACAAGACAAACAAGCCAAGAAAAAGACAGAAGGACAAGGAGACTGTTACAAAAGACCCGTTGTCATGCGATTCCCCATGCTGTGTAAGGTCTGTAAAAAGCTGTCTAACCTGTACAATACTGTGCCAAGTCTGTCAATACCTTTGATCTACGAAATATGTGGAATAATTAATTTAGCGATACATGTGCTGCCCAAAAAAAATCACAATGTAATGCCCATTAAATGGACAATCTGAACTGCCTAAGGTTTTTTCTCTTTAAATTCACAGAAATATCTGACAACACTGAAACCTTTCTCCCCCATTATTAAGAAAGTGTAGCAGGAATGTTATACTGTGCCTGCAGCAATGATGAGGAGGTAAGAATAGTTGACACACTTTTGCAAAGTCTGATCGTTTTCTCCAGAGGGACAATGGGACATCTCACACACACAGAGACCTCTTTTCCCCCGGTCTGTTTGCCTGTGTGAGTAGGGAAGATCTCATTAGACCTTGATAACTGGGCATCCTGGCACACAGTGTATACAGGTGCGTGTGAGAATGTTATCTCGCTTTCATCAGGAGTATTTTTGCTCACTTAGTTCTAGGTGAATGCATATTCCATTAATATTAATACACTAATTTGCGTGCCTGAGTGGGACCAAATATGGCATCACTCATTAAATAATTAATTGGAGTTTCTGCATATTCATGAGTATGTCAAGGTTTTGGAAGCCATCAGATGCCACTTTGAGTTTGTTTACCTCTTAATTTGGGTCACTGAGTTAAATTCTCCAATTTTTGTCAATGAGTTGATCTGCCTGAATGGTACAAACCAAAAAGGCCAGACGAGAGAGAGATAGTGAAAAGGACGGTGTGAGTCTTTGGAACATCAAACTCTTATTAGAGCTTGAAATGGCAGGTTGAAATGTGACTGGCAGTTTGACATACTGGAGTTGCCATGGTGACAGAGAACAAGACAGAGACTGATTCTTTTGAGTAATCACTCACGAGGATGTTTAATTAAAGTGACAGATTTCTGTAAAATATTAAAAGAGGGATGTGATTCATTTAAGAATCTCGCCAGCGAGTTTGAGTCACGGAGGTGACACGAACAAGAAAAAAAATCTGTGGCACGGCACTCACTTTTTGATTCGTTGGTCTTGGACCAATTCCCAAACTTCAAACATCCCAGTCGGTATTCTGGCAAAAAAACAAATAAAAACACAAGCGGTCTGTCAAGCTGGGGGAGTCCAGACTGCGTTTGCTTACTTTGATGTGATCCCCAAAACTTGCATATGCCGAGAGAATGTGTGTGTAACTCTTCCAAGAGTCATGCCGTGGACTCTTGGCTCCATGTTCAGGCTGATTAAATGATGATCGGAGAGTTTTAACACTTAGGCCTGTACTGCTTCTGCTGCTGCGTCGTTTTCTTAAGCCAATTAAAACAAAGCAGCAGATAATTACTCCCCCCATGGGCTTTAATACCAGGGTGTGCGAGAATGCTGATTAACTGCCCAAGTAACAACCCTGAGTGTGAGTGAATGCATGTGTGAGATTTTATCCTCTTTGTTCCTTGCTGATTGCAGCGTTATTGGTGTGAAAATAATAGGGATGTTCAATTGGTTATGAGGTGTCCTGTGGAGGCACCGCTACTTTGTTCTCTCACTCCCTCTCATGCATTTCCTAAGCTGATGGAAAACATTAATATTACCTGTTGTTCAGGAACCCTCTCCATGTTAAAGCACATGTGCAGCCTTATTCAATAAGCCTTTCTAAGGTATTTTATGCACTCCCTGTACCCTAATTAGATTCAAGGATTACATCCTCGTCCCCAGGAGGAAAGAACACTGGATTCTATAGAGAACATTGTGCTATCATAACTACATCTACGATCGCTCAGTCTTGATTAAGTCCCCAGACTCCAGCCATCAAACTAGCCTTACATGTGCTTTTGCACACTGGAAACTTTATGACTGGCATAAGGATGTTGGGGTGTCAGACATGCTGATGCCCATTGTCACCATATTTTCAATATTTTCCCAGTGATTTTGGCTTGATAACTGGCTTGAGCTGAAACAAATGCATGTCTGGTTGTAGGAAGTTTGATACAGATGTAAAGGCATAGTTCAGCCAAAAATGAAAATTCTGTCATTATTTTCTCATCCTCATTTTGTTCCAAACATTTTGTTCAAGGGGCGGTCACACTACAGTTTTAATTCCATTGACTTCCATTTATACACATGTGAATGCGTTCCAAAGTTCAAGTTTGGTCAACTCTGCCCTGCGAATTTGGATCAAGTGAAGACGTGACCACTTAGCTGAATTAAAAAAATGGAAACTTTAAATCTGCAGGATTGTAGTGTTGTAGTAAAGTGGACTAGATTTAATATTTTTACATTTTGAATCAGAAGACATTTTGTGTGTTCCAAGTCTACTATCATCACAGCTTTTATGCTGTTATTTTTCTCACTAGTGCACACATTTGAAGAGAATTCAAAGAACGTTCATGCAGCTCTTTTCCATAAAAAGTTCATAGTGATCAGGTCACATCAGTGCTGCACTGGTGTGATCTCCAAAAAAGTGCAGTACACTATAAAATTAAGCCAGACAACTCGCTGCTTGATGCACATGCTGAAAGCTACAACTTTGGTCTGCTTGTCACACTACGCTTTCACATGGTTTCAGAAGACTTGGAATATTGTAAGTCGCCTGGCCTAGATTCTTCAAAGTTCGCAACAACACGTGGGTGAGAAAAAGATTTGAAAACAGAAGCATCAGTTTTGAGTGCATTATTCCTTTGATTTCAGGGTTCATTTTTCACCTGAAAATAAAAATTCAGTCATCGTTTATTCAACTTCATGTTGTTCCAAACTACTAATTTTCATCCTTAAGCAGAACACACATGAATATGTTTGTAGAACTTTTCAGCTGTTTGAGGTCCAAAATTTTAGAATTAAATTCAGAGGCACCTGACTCCTAATCTCTCTGTTGTGCATACTGATCATCAAGAGCTTTGAATCCTGTTTGTTGAAAGGCTTAAGTTATTTATAACAAGCCTCTCATGTATAATTAACCATCAAATATGAATTCAAATCTCAATAAACACTTTAATACCTAAATCAGATGTAGTTTTAGAAATTCATAATATAGAATTTACAACAGTAAAACATTTTTTTGATGAAATTATTCCACTGACCTTTCATACTTTAATTTCAACAGGAGACTAGCCAGCACTCAAACATAATTTTGTCAGCTTTAGTTACTAGTGAAAGCAGCTTTAGAAACATTTCTTTGAGCACACAATCTCAGCCGACACCTTGCCATGCTTACACACATCACCCACACGACACACACACACACATACACACACACACACACATCACACACACACACACACACACACACACTCACACACACAAACAACACACAACCACAAGACACACACACACACACACACACCTCTCTAGATCATGCAAACTCGTAAGAATTGGGTGCGGCAAAGAGAAGATCCGGTTGAGTCACTAATATGTTGTGATTTCTTCCAGCCCAGGGAAAACTGACCTTTCTCCTTGGTTTTTGTTTTGTATTTCATGTTTTTTCTTCCCTGCTTTTCTATCAGCTGAACAGCAAAGAAAGGGGGAGCAAGCAAACTACGGCAAGAGTAAAATTGACATAAGCTAAAACATGAGAAAATAAATTAATCTGAGAGTATGATAAACCAAATCTGTCAGATTAAATTTGAAAAAAGCCCAATCCTCCTTGTTCTCGTTGATAATTGGCATGGCTAGATCTTTGAATGTTTTTGATTAGCTCTATGTTGTATGGACTCATTTCTTTGTCTGTTTTCATTATTGTTATTTTAAGCCATCAGCCATTGGATGGAATTCGTTTCATGTAGTTGCTCAGGTATGTATGCGGTAATTAGTGCATGTTTAATCTCCCCCCCCCCCCCCCCCCCGGTGACCCCTGTTTGAGCCCCTCTAACCCCTAAATTTCCTGCCAGCATTTAAACTCTTCGCCTGTCAATCAATTAATCTATTTTGAGAACTAATGGCAGTGTAATTACCATAATTAACCTCAAGAGAGGGAGGGAGAACAGAGAACGACAGAAATAAAGAAGACAGACATCTGTACACTGATCCTCCATGTTTTTTGAGTCTCTGGAAGATGCATTTTCATTGGCTAGTGAATGCAGGATCACCACATTGTCTATAGTTAATGCTAATCACGGTCATTACATTCCCTTTCTTCGAATTGTCTTAGAAAGACACAAGGATGGATCCTATGATTTTCATGGGCAGCCCTGCTCACCTAATTACCCCCCCCCCCCCCCGATGGCTGATAGAATTGTTTCTGTTCCAGTGACAATTGAACACACAAAATCTATTGTTCACCAGCTGACATATCGACAATATAAAGGCTTTTCAATTGGTTTGTGAACTTCAACTACATTCCCTTCTCGATTATTCTTAAGGAGGCGCGGCTATTCCCAATCTGATATGAATTCTTTCAGAGCCTGTATGCTCTGGTAAAAGCTGTGACATTGAAGATGGGTATGCCTTGGCTGCTCTTAAGGAACACTGTGTGAAGGGCCTGTGTGTGTGTGTGTGTGTGTGCTAGTGCCATGGTCTTGGCGAGTGTCTCTAGCTGTGGACACTGATGCAAGTGAAATCCCTACACGCTACTCAATTATACAGTACAGACCTCCGCGGACAGCAAGGACACACAGACACACTACGGTAGAGCCATATGCATAACCCTTATCAGATCCCCCATCCTCTCTAATATTAACCCTTCAATGCTCACTTTCAGTTCATTAATGCCTCCTAGGCCAATAACATCGTCCCCACTGACATTACAATTGCCACCGCCACCTCACTATGATTCAACACACACTCTCAGCCAAAACCTAAATGAAGACTATATGATGTTTGCGAGCATATACACAACATTCAAACTTTTGAGGTCCGATAGGGGTTTTTAAAAGAACGTCATCTTCTGCCTCACTGCGCTGCATTTGTTGAATCAAACAAGTGCAAACAAGCGTGAAACCACAAAGTGAAAACACAATATTTGTGATATATACAATTTCAAATCAACTTGTGTATCCATAGATAATATATCTATAAATGCAATTTATTCCTGTGATGCAAAGCTGAATTTTAAGCAGCCATTACTCCAGTCTTCAGTGTCACATGATCCTTCAGAAATCATTCTAAAATGCTGATTTGGTAACATTTTCTATAATTATCAATGTTTAAAACATTTCTAACTTGAGGATTTTTCATTTGTTTTAGGGAAAAAGACTCATTGTTTCAGGATTCTTTGATGAATAGAACATTTAAAAGAACAGCGGTATTAAATGCGTACACAATCTTTTTAAAATATCACAATTAATCAATTTAATGCATCCTTAATGAATAAAATAATTAATTTCTTTAAAACAACAACTTTTAAAGGTGCTTTTTAATTTTTGAATACTGTTAAAATATTACAAAAATACATATTACGAATAATGTTAATAAACTCTGCATTCAAATAAATGGCATGCAAGCAAATTATTTCTAATTTACATGCATTATTTTTTATCTGCAATAAACAATATTTCTTATTTCTTTTTTTTTTTACAATATTGTTTCAATGCAGGCTCTTTTTGCACTCTTTTTCTGTTAAACTGCTTTTCTTAACAGCATGACAGTATTGAGCCTAATTTACACAGAAAGAAACCATGCTTGCAGCAAAAAGAATGGCAAGGATTTAAAGTCTCACAGTGCAGCCTATTTTAACTGGATTTTCTTTTTTTTGTGCAAAAGTTGTGGCACAACTAACGAATATGAACTAAATATTTTAATATTTTTTTTCCACTGATAATTAATAGTCGATATGTAAAACAAGGCGATAAGGCACTACACAAGGCACACTTTGTTATGGATCACAGAGAAATTCAGAAACTGCCCTGCTGCCCAACACATATTATCACTCTTAGAAATATTACAGTTCTTTGCCAAAAGCAACAACAAGCAGAGTCCTGCTCAAACGAACATGAACAGACTGCAATTTTAATGTTGCCAAAAGCATGCTCAGTTGAATCAGCAATAACCTGCTCAGAGACACTAACTCACACACATATACTGATGGCTTCAGTTATTAATTATTAAAGCCTCATAGATGATTATGTATAACTATAACACACTTTTGATCCACTGTATCAGTGCCCTCTCTTTACTAATGCCTTTATGTAGTAAATAAATCACAGAAAATCATATTTATATGTTAGAATTGAGTGCAATCCACACTGCCTCAGGTCTTTCTGCTTAAACCATCCGACAGACAGAAATCGTGCTGAAAACTGCTTCCAGGTTGAAAAGGTCAGAGATCTGTAGCTGCTTGCAGAGAAAAATGTCTGCAGAGATCAGAAAACTCAACCTATCCTCACCCGCTCTGACAGTTTCCTAGAAAACAGTTTCGCTTCTCATTTGCATCAGTTTTGATGAGATGAACATTAGAACAAAACATTCATAAAAAAGAAAAAGAGAGAGAGGGTGATTGAAAAAGAGCTCACATCTGTGGAGGTTATGCTAAATGAAGGTTAAATTGGTTTCGCTTGTCACAGCGCATAAACAGCTGAGGATCCACTTGGAAAATCCCAAATCCCGCACACGCACACACTCACACACAGGTTTGTTTTTGTGAATTGTGGGGACATTCCATAGGCGTAATGGTTTTTATACTGTACAAACTGTATGTGCTATTGCCCTACACCAACCCTACACCTAAACCTACCCCTTACAGGAAACTTTGTGCATTTTTACTTTCTCAAAAAAACTCACTCTGTATGATTTATAAGCGTTTTGAAAAATGGAGACATGGGGTAATGTCCTCATAAGTCACCTTCTTCTTGTAATACCCATGTCATTCCCACGTCATTATACAAATTTGTGTCCTCATATGTCACAAAATCGTGCACACACACACACACACACACACAACTGACTGAATTTCATTATTTTATCATCTAATCAATTCTACACAGATATTTCTATACAGATGCTGCATATTCATCATCCTAAGCAACATTACAGAGAACAAACATGTGTATACAAACACCCAGCATGCCCATCTGTGAATGAGCTTTTATGAAAGCCCAGCTGCGTAGAGAGGTGGAGATGGGGGCATTTCTTTTGAAAAAGCTGTCAAAATATCCAAATCCAGACACATCCATTAACGACAGAATTCTTTAACCCGTCATGTTATCTGGCTTTGACGGCACATTATTTTAGGCATCATCTCCAATGAGAAATATCATTAATCTTGCAGCGCTCAGAATATTGTCCATCAAAACATCTCCGGAGTCATCAGATATTTTGTCGGGCTTTGTCTCAAGGTCGGCGTGTGTGAGGGTGCATAATCACTGCTCCTAAGTGCCCTAGAGAGGGATGTCAGCTCTAAACACTCAAACGGATACTGACAGTGTGTTTACCCACTAAAACATTCCTTAATGCTCTCGCAGAGAAACAAGCACATTCTCCAAAACCCTCCTACCGACAGTCAAGCCCTTAATCTCATGTCTTCCGCCGTATTCCTCCACAAGGTGAAACTTGTTTTGACACAAACACACACAGCGAGCAAAACAAATCAGCTCTTCACATTTATCAAATAAGGCCAGTAACTGCTGTTTGTAGACTGATTAAAATAATCAGCACCTGCTTTAAAGTATCAACGGTATGAAGGTGAAGGGTTTAATTCAGTTGGACTGCATCTTTATGGACTCCTTCAAGGCTGATATGAATAGAATACAACAGAAAATGGCTACAGAATGTTATGTGTCATGACAACCTCTACAACAGTGCGGCAGTGGCATACTGAACTGTAAAGGTGCTTGTGTGGTATCTCAAAGCCTTCATTCCCAGCATATATTTCATTCCCGTGATAATCAGCTTGGCTCTGTCCCACCATGGAGCTGTATCCTAGAGGCATGCCAATCTGGATTTTGATCTGGATTAGGCATCATGTCAGCTGCATTCCTGAAAGTGAATTGCACTATGTGCTCTAGAAAGAGGCAGCGCTTTTATCACACAAGCAGGAGCGCTGTCGTTAAGAAAATCAGCAGCATTGGCTGTGTTGACATTTACACCAACAGCATTACTGCGAGTGTAATATTAGTCAACAATCAAGTTAAAATTGATGAACTTACAGTTTAGACACAGTATTGCCAGTTACCTTGTCTGTTTTTGTTCCACTGAGGAAAATAATTTCAAACAAAAAAAATCAGCTGCTGCACGTATCAAGCAACACAGCTGTGGAGTTTTGTTCCTGAATGAATCACTTGTTTTATTTAGTACTTATGTTATTGAACGAATCGACTGAGTAAATGACTTGTTGACTCACTCATAAATACAGATTGTGTCCCAAAGTTTAGGCAACTGGCTTGTTGCCTCACTACCTCATCAATGACTTCAATGGTCTATATCTATAACATCAATGACTGACAATGACTAGCAATGATTTTGCAGACAGCATTTGAGCAAGAAAGTACCTCCAGACACTGATTTCGGACAGGCTTCTAATGCAGCGTAAAGGTTTAATGATCTACAACAAAATAGAAACAGATAAGTAAGCTAATATTTAATTACCACAATACTATTTATCATTAGAAATAAAATGAAAAGTTTAAAAAAAATTAAATTACATACTTTACACACAAACAGATCACCAACCGCAACATTTAAGTGTCATTTTTATAATTAGCGATCAACTGCCACAGAATGCTGCCTTCCAAAATCGATCAGATCAAGGTATCTCAGTAGACAGGATGTATAATTTCGACAGAACCAGATAGAATAGAAATCACTGCAAACCACTAATGCACAGATGTACAGAGCCCCACACATGACAAGTGAGGAACAAAAAAAGATATATGCTGGACCTACGAATTTCAATTTTGTTCCACATTATGTCCCTCATTTGTTACTTCAACTGGGGCCCACAATTTTAATTAAATTAAGCAGAAGAACGTAATTCGTACAAAATGAGCTATGACTTAACTAAAAACAAGGGATTATTGCCCGGAAACAAATCAAGACCAAGATGGCACTATTATTACGTTGTGGAGAATAATTCTTCTAATTTGTGTCGGCTATAATATCTATGTTTCCTGCATGGCATGTGATAATGCATACGGCAATGACCTATTGGTTTGGTAATTGAAATAAAGCAGAGATAAAATAAAATATTAAAACAAACTCTATATATATATATACATACAGTTACTCACAGATAGTGAGTACACCCCTAACATCAGCTAAACCGCACACCCCCCCCCCCCCCCCCCCCCCCCCCCCCCCCCAGCTGGCCTAAAAGTGAGTACACCCCTCCAAGTGCAAATGTCCAAATTGCCACGGCCCCAATTAGCCATTTTCTCTCCCCGGTGTCATGTGACTGATTAGTGTTACAAGGTCTCGGGTGTGAATGGGGAGCAGGTGTGTTAAATTTGTTGTTATTGCTCTCACTCTCTCATACTGGTAATTGGAAGTTCAACATGGCACCTCATGGGAAAGAACTCTCTGAGGATCTGAAAAAAAGAATTGTTGCTTTAAATAAAGATGGCGTAGGCTATAAGAAGAATGCCAAGACCCTGAAACTGCCATCTGCAGCCACTTGTGGAGCCAAGACCATACAGTAAGCACAGTTTTTTAACAGGACAGGTTCCACTACAGAACAGGCGGCTTGCACCATGGTTGACCAAAGAAGCTTGAACCGCGACACGCACGTAGACTCCAGCGTATACCCCACCACGAGGTTGTGTTTTTTGAGGAAATAAATGTATATGAAGCTGATGGAATGCCAGCATTGCTGCAGAGCAGTTGAAGGGGATGCGGGGTCGGTCATGACATGTCAATATGTGCTCTCGACCATACGCGCGCACACTGCCATCAAATTGTCGCGATGCCCGCTGTCATCGCCAGAAGGAGATAGCCTCTTCTAAAGATGATAGCAAAGAAGATAAGCCCCGCAAAAACAGTTTGCTTGAAAGACAAGCCAGTTCTTCAAGAGACATGCGATTACTGGAACATGCTCTATGGTCGTGACGAAGACCAAGATAAACTTATTTTTTTCAGATGGTGTCAAGCGTGTGTGGCGGAAACCAGGTGAGGAGTACAAAGACAAGTGTGTGTCTTGCCTACAGTCAAGCATGTTTGTGGGAGTGTCATGGTCTGGGGCTGCGTGAGTGCTGCCGGCATTGGGGAGCTACAGTTCATTGAGGGAAACATGAATGCCAACATGTACTGTGTCATACTGAAGCAGAGCATGATACCCTCCCCTAACGACCCCAAACACACCTCCAAGATGACCACTGCCTTGCTAAAGAATCTGAGGGTAAATGTGATGGATTGGAAAATAATGGTGGCCACACAAAAAATTGACACTTTGGGCCCAATTTAGACATTTTAATTTAGGGGTGTACTAACTTTTGTGGCCAGCGGTTTAGACAATAATGGCTGTGTTTTGAGTTATTTAGAGGGGAAATTTACACTGTTATACAAGCTGTAAACTCACTACTTTACATTGTAGCAAAGTGTAATTTCGCCGGTGTTGTACATGAAATATATAATAAACTATTAAAAAATAGAGGGGGTATTCACTTCTGTGAGATACTGTGATATATATAATATTATTATATATATATATATATTTATATAATATATATCTATATAAATATATATATAGAGAGGAGAGAGAGAGAGAGAGAGAGAGAGAGGAGAGACCGGAAAGGCTGTTGTATAGTTATTAGACAGGTGCAACAGTGGTTTGTGGCACTATGAACACAAATGACAATGTGATTATGTCTCTAGTGCCGGGATAACGCAGAGTATAGTGCATGTAGACTGGAAGCTCTTTATCACTGCTACATTTGTGCTGGGTTAATCAGAGTTACATCAGAGCAGCATCTCTAAAATCCTATGAGCTTCATACACATGTCTTTCTCTCTCTGCACAAATATCAGAAATATGTCCTTTCAGCATTAGAGACAGTGGCCCTGCATGGAACAGGGCCAAACACACACATACAACACACTCAGGAAATGTTTTCCGCTTTTAGCAGTGCTGGACAGAGACTTAATTCTCAATGTGAATATTTTATGGCTCTCTGAGCTGCTAATGCCCGCCAAGAGGAGATATGCTTCTAAACCGCACAAAAAACACTCTTCTCTACCTCTCGCTGTGTTTATCTCCAGGAAATCAGCATATGGTATTATCTTTTTCTTTTCTGACTGATATTAACTAATTAATGAGAAAGGTAGAAATAATTAAATACTAATGACGAGGGGAGCGAGAGAGAGAGACGAGAAGAGACGAGATGATGTTGGAGGGACACGCGAGACGAGTGTGGAGACGATCGAGAACAGAGAGACACAGAGAGGGGAATGAGAGAGAGAGAGAAATCATCCTTCGAACACAATCGAAATGTGTTATTTGATATCAGCATTCCAGTGAGTCAAATATGGAGGGGACATTCCATTGATTTCCTTTGTTTGTACCCTAACACATATCCCTCACATAAACCATTTTCTTTTTACATTTTTAGTATGTTTTCAGTTAATCTGTTTTCCTCATTGGCTGGTCCACACAATGTAGGCAGAACCTGACTCCCACACGCATATGCTAACTAAGCTATGTAAATGAGGACATTCCCTAGATTTCCACTGTTAAAATAATAACAAATAACTGTTTCAATACAGTAAAGCTAATAAATCAGACTCAAACCCTAACTTAAAATAAAACTTTTAGAATTTTTTTTCATTACCTTTTGATTATATCACCAAAACCCACTGATATACCGATATACACTTACAAAGACTTGAAGTATAGCCCACTATATTCAATTTCTTTTTTCTATATTCAAATAATTTTTTTGAAGATGTCCCTTAAAATATTCTCTATTCTTTTTCTAATCTTTTTTTTTTTAATTCTGTTATCACATATATAATTAAATTAATATGAATGAATAATTGTATGAAAAAACGAATTAAATAATTAAGAGAGGTTTCAATATTTCAATATAGTTTTTCCTGTTTCTACCACAAGGTTAAAATAAATGTATTATAATAGTGGCTTTTCACATTTGCAACCTTTTATTTTACAATTTATCATTATTTTGCAAATATGTCACAATTGCAACTATATTTCTCATAATTGTTTTTATATCTCACAATTTGATGCTTTATGTTACACATAATGTGACTATTTTAGAGTATTTATTTATTTAATGAATTAATTTATTTTAGTTAAGACAAAACACACACACAGGTTTGTTTTTGTGAAAAGTGGGGACATTCCATAGGCGTAATGGTTTTTCTACTGTACAGACCGTATATTCTATTGTCCTACACCAACCCTACCCCTAAACCTACCACTCACAGGAAACTTTGTGCTATTTCAGATTTTCAATACACTCCATCCTGTGTGATTTATAAGCGTTTTGAAAAGTGGAGACATGGGGTAATGTCCTGAAAAGTCACCTTCTCCTTGTAATACCTATGTCATACCCTTGTTATTATACAAATTTGTGTCCTCATTTGTCACAAAACGAGCGCGCGCACACACACACAACAAACCACCACAACACAACACACACAACACAACACACACAAAACACACCACACAACACACACACACATAGACAGGGATGGGATATACACTTACAAACACAAAAAGACTTCCACTATGCTCCGTTTCTTGCTGGCATTTGCAAAATCCTGGAAACCAGTAGTAGCAGTAGCGCCACAAAGAAACAGAGGAATATGAATATTTGTCATATGAGAAGGGGGGAAAGCAGGCGGCTGATTGACTTAAGAGTGTCAGCAAGTACAGGTTAAGCATGAACACACACGTACAGAGGTACATGTGTTAGAGCTACAGGAAGTTATAATGGTGGGCACAGTGGGTAACTATAAAAACACTGTAATCAGCTAATCAAAGCCCTTGAACACCCACACACACACACACACGCACGCAAACCCTCTACTGTAGACCTAAAAGCACATTCAGCCTAATCAAGGTCTTTATGTAACCCAGATATGCCTATGTTTCAGGCACCCAATATCCATCACACACACATGCCGTGTGGCTACTGTAGAGTCAGGCTCTGTTCTCTCTCTGTGTATCTCAATTATTCTGAGCATATAATGAAGATAAATGAGTATTGCCAGACCACCGCGCTCCCTCGCTCCTGTTCTACTCTGGGAGAGAAGGAATGGGGCCCAGAACTGTGGTTACGGGTGGCATTTGCCAAAAATCATCTCTCGGACTCAGAGGGAAAGATTAATTTATTCTAAATAAGTGCACATTGATTTTTATAGCCGTGTTCTGTGCGAAGGAATAAAGTCTGTGAGTCATTATAGGAACTCATAAAGGAAAGTGTGTCACACACACACAAACTGATGAAGGCAAATAAAAACAGGCTCACACAACATTCATCACCACAAATATATCTGCCTCTACGTTCCCCCCTGCGTGAGCAGCGCACCATTGTGTACCTTTAATGTCTCTTAGCTCATCTCTCTTTCTTTGTCTCTCCCTCTCCCACCATTCCATCCACCTACAGTAAGATTATAAGCCATGATAAATGTACTTTAATTCACAGATGCTTTGATATTGCTTTTTACTGGCCAGAGGCTGACAAACACACAGCAGCACAGCAGTATTACAACACTGCGGCTGATAATATCTCTCAAGATGAGATGAATGATTAATACCCCAAATAAACAAACAAGTAGTAGGCAGAGTGGGGGGGGTGTTTCAAATTAGGTTTGATGCGTTTATGCTTTCGGTCTGTCTAATCTAATACAACGACTCTTCCTGTCAGGGCCTGGCGAATCCAATTCAAATGTCTTGCCAATGGGTTTGTTTTTACTTCAATTAATTATGGCCGGCTAGATTCTCATGTTCCATGTTCAGAGAATGTGTGATCTTGTTTTTAATTTCAAATTCAGTGCTTGGGAGAAGAAATGAAGGAGCTTTTTTAGCAAAAAAAAAATTAACTGTGTCGTGATAATGACTCACCACAAATCACAAGCAAATATTCAGAAATATTCCACAATGAAGTCATCACATTTTTTTAACTCATGTGACAAGCACACAGAACACTATGGCAGATGAAACAGGCCTCATGAAAGGCCGTTCCCCTCTGAAAAAGTGAACCAAACAGAACTCTTTTATGTGTTTTCATCTCATTGGTGGCTACGGAGAGGTGAGATATGAATATTAATTCACATCAAAGTGAAAAACCACTTCTTTTTATCCGGTAAATGCAACATTAACAGATGAATTATGGATCAACTCAAATTTACCCAGAGTTCTTCGTGTTCCAGCTCTCCGTGTAAAAGGCTTACAGTTGTCCAACAGATTTCTTCAGTAATCTCATCCAGAGCTGACGTATGCTCCTGACATGCTTCCTTTTACCTAATACTGGACCCACTTTTACCCACACACACACACACACACACACACACACACACACACACACACACACACACACACCACAAACCAAAGGTCATTGGAATTAAGTAGATCATTCAGAGTTTTAATCAGCAATCTCTTGCAGCAAGGAAAACACAAATGGGGCCTCCTGCCACTAGTGTTCCAGTTTGGAAGATGGCTTTTAAAAACATTTAGTAAACTCAATGCAGACAACAACACCACACACACACACACACACACAAACACAACACACACCACACAACCACAACAACACACACACACACACACACACACACACACACACACACAGTGTCTCTAATCCATGGGGCACTAGAATACCCAGGTTGCCCTGGTTACTGATTCTATGGGATGGCAGCCTGATCTGATGGAACAGAATTAAAGTGGCTTTTGTCTGAACACCAGAGGCCAACACACACACACACACACACACACACAATATAACACAGACACACACATATACATAAAACACAAGCATAGCACACAAACACACTTAAAATAACTATAAATTCCACATGCCGTGCACACAACGTTTGACCATTTCTTTCTTTTCTGTCCCCTCTTTCTCTCTGAAGAAATGACTCACACATGAGGTTACAGAGAGATTGTGTGCAGACCGAAATAGAAAAGTGAATCAAATTGGCCTGGGTGAGTTAGTATTATGTCCTGTCCCTTCACATTGGACATTCTCACACTCATAGTCAAAAGAATCTTTTTATAACTGCTTTGGTTTTTAGACTCTCATAGACTCTCCATTTCCAAAACAGCTGACATATCCGCATGCAAAGAAACATAAAACCTCCACAATTCAGATCCTGACAGAAGCATTTGATCTGCAAGCCCAGTTATTGTATATTCATACTGCTAATAGTGCAGTGTGCAGCTGCTGGCTAGCTGATGACAAGCTCTCCAGTTAAATCTTCAGAGTTCTATCTAGTTAAGCATAGCCATTAATATCCTGTTTCATATGGCGTAATGGGATGTCTGCATTACAGGATTCAAGGAACTCTACTCCTCACATGGTTCACGGTGCTTTTCATCATTCGCACCATGTCTAAAAATGATGCATTTCTCTTCCTCTTGAGATGAGTTTTTTTATGCATCAAAAGAAAGCAGGTTCATCACTAAAAATTCATCCATTTGCAATATAACGTGTTAGTTCAGGTCATGTATGGAAGCCTGTTTCTGCCTCAGAGTAAAAAGTAAAACAGGTAATTGTGACATTTTATCAATAGGGGTATAATAAAAAATTAAAAAATATAAAAAAATAACAAAATACTTAAAGAAAATTTTAAGAAATAAATTAAGTTTTAAAACAAAATATAACATTATATGTGATATTTCACATGATAGGTAATGTAAAATCACAATTATGAGACAAAGTCACAAATGTGAGTCACAATTGCAAAAATTCAATAATTACATTTTTTATTCTGTGGCAGAAACATTGATTTATTCACACATTTATTTATTAACATTTATTCACACACACACACACACTCGTTAATATTAATAAATGTATAATTATGATAAATATGTATACATTTGTAACAAATATTAAAGCAGTCTCGCAGTCTCGGATATTAATTAGCAAAGTAAGCTTCATTCAAAAATACCAGAGAGGCAATTTAAAGCTGTCTATTGTGAATCAATGGAGAAAAGGAATTAAAAGAAAAATGGAAAGAGAATCAATCGATTTGTCTGATGGCAGGAAATCTGTCTGAACAAACAGGTGGAAGTACTAAATTACCACTGTCCTAAGAGAACCTCAGACACCAGACAATAGGGTCATCTTGGGTAAACCAAGAGCCAGCCAGTGCCATGGTAATATCTGAGCATGTGTGAGTGGAGGAGTGTGAACGCTGTCTCTCTGTGTGTGTTGTGATATTCAGGCCTCACAAACAAATTATCTTTTATCTTTTTATGCTCCGGCCTCATCAGTGATCAATCTGTGTGGAGTGAAAGAGGGATTTTAATGACAACTTCCAGATGAGGAATGGTGTGATTGTGTGAAATGCATCTGTGTGCTTCTGTCGGATGGGTGTGTGTAATGGAGAGAGAGAAATGTGATTATGATGCTGGATGAGGATCAGGCTTAATATGGCTGCATCAACAAGAGACAATAAAGAGCTACAGAGGTTGGAGAGGCAGGGACGGGGTGGGGTCGGTTGGGGGGGGGCGGTTGGGGGGGGGGGGGGGGGGGGGGGGGGGGGGGGGGGGGGGGTGGGGGGGGGGTGTTTCGAATAAATGAAAGTATTACAGTAATAACGCTGCACTGCTTAATCACTCCCCAACAATCTTTTCTATCTGGCTGTATGTACTGCTGCTAAACACCTGTGGTTGTCCGTTGGAGAGATAGATACACTAGTATGTCCTACCATAAGTGTTGACATCTTATTCGAGTTTAAAGAGTCCAATGTTAGTAAGCAAATGAAGATGTAATTTATATACAGTAGCATCACTAAAATAGTTTAGAATGTGCTTTTCAGAAGACATACTGTACATGTACATAAAAGATACACATTCATACATAAGAAGAAAAAAAAGAAAATCGACAGCAATAGTAAGATTACAGATTACATAAAGAATAAGATACATGAAAAAATGCAAAAAAGGATTAAAAAAAAATGAATAAATGGAAATAAAATGCAGAAGTAAGTAAGGTGGGAAGATAATTAAATTGCCTGTGGAAATGCCCTAGAAAACAAGTGTTCTCTGAATATGGAGATAACTGCTCGTAGCTCTAATAGGTCTACAATTTAAATTCATAAGGAGCTTTCGCACAGAGTAGTTATAGGAACGAATTCTCCAAGAACTAAATTTTCCCTTGGGGACATTTTCCTGGTTGCATTCGCACCGCCAGTAAGAACTCTGAAGTAACGTAAGCTGGCAGACAGTGACGTTATTTAAGCACAGCATTCAACAACGTCAACATCTGGAGGATGGAGAAGTGCTTGGACTTTGGCATCAATCCATCTATTGCTGTTTTCCATGTTCATCGTGTTAGTTTGTGGAGTAAGTATTTGTAAACTGTGTGTCTACATGGCTTTTTAAAAATGGGGGGGGTTGGGTGCCGTGTTTCATATTGCATATGTTCGGCAAATCAGCATATGCTTACATCCACTGGTAGTTCCTATTGTGCTGGGTTAGACTCTACTCTGGAGCTAATTTGGTCCCCCCAAAAGGCATTCCCATTAAATCGTTCCCAGTTTCTGTGGTGCGAACATGGCAAAAAGCGGGCACTTCCGCCAATAGTTACAGGTACTATGAAAACGTTCCTCCGATGCAAAAGCCCCTATAGTATGTAAAAGCTCATTAGCCATCTTTCACTTCTGTTTTAGGTAGCTTGATGGATTGAGTGATCTACAGGTTCTGCAGGAGTATTTAGTAATCATATTGCTGAGGCATACAGACACAACACCATGAAGACACTGAAAAATGAATGATGACTTTGGGTTATATCACTGAGCAGTGTTTGGGTTATGGGCAGAGATAAGTTTGGTTTTAGAATAGAACACAAAATAATTGTTCTGGTTATTTTGAATAATATCTTGGCCACTCTTTTCAGGATAAAGAAAGTGAATGCATGACAAAGAGCACCATAAAAGTATTACAATGTGATCCATGTGCTATATTTCAAGTCTTCTGAAGTCATACAGTTGTGTCGTGACAATTGTCTGATTCTTGAACAAAACTGTTCTAAATGACTCAGTTCAGGTTCAGTGGTTAACAGCTCGCTGGAGAGGAGAATTAACAGTGGATAACAACTTAAATTTCAGTCTGTTTCTCACACAAAGCTATTCTATAACTTTAGATGACTTGGAATACAGCCTAACACTAAAGTCATATGGATCACCTTTATAATACTTTTATGGTGCTCTTTGTCAAGAATTCACTTTGTTTATATTGAAATGTGTGGCTAAGATATTCTTCAATTCTTAAAAACTATTTTGTGTTCTATCCTAACTTTAGAAGTATGAGTTGTATGGGCTAGATTAACAATATTTTTATGCTTCTGCGTTATTTTAGAAACTTAACTGTCCAAGTCCTCATTTACTTTTACTTTATTTCACAAGAGAATCAACCTTTTAGGTTCAACAGAACAAAGAAATTCATACATACATATCAACATGAGGGGTTGAGTAAGGCCATGACAGTACTTTCATTTATCAATGAACTATTACATTAGATTAGGGTTAGGAGGAAATCAGTGTCCTAAATGTGGTCCAAATACAGAGTGCAAATTCCAACACGAGTGACACATCAAGGAACTTTATGCATTATACACTTATATTTTAAGAGTCTAATGTATTCAGTAGCAGACTGACTAGCTCCACATCATTTTTCAGTGGCATGTATAATTCACACACATGTGTATGAGTTCCTGTCAGCGAACTTTCTCAGGTGTGAAATGACTTTCTCAACATCAAATGAGAGGAAAATATGGAGAGAACCACCTTTCACTCAGTGGATAAGCACCAGTGCACCTCATTACCAGCATTTGTGAGTGAGTCTGTGTGTGTGTGTGTGCTCTCAGTTAGTTTGGGCTAAAATAAGAGTTTGATTGATACAGAATTATTCAAATGAAACAAAAAATGTAGCAAAAAAGCAGGAAGTAGAGAGAAGAAAACTGTGAAAGATGCAGATGGAAAGAGGTGAGAAGTGGAGTCAGATTGAAAGAAAAAGAGAAGAGAGGGGGAGGCGAAAGAGGAACCAAAGAAAGAGAGACGCCTTGTCATTTGTCTCACGCTTGAAAATTTTTCACCATGAAGGGAAAAGACCAATTAGGTTAATTAAATGTTCCTGTGTAGTGTTCACCATGAAATATTTAGCTAACCATTTAGCTGTGTGTGTGAGAGTTTGTGTTGATCTACAGGTCAGAGTCAGGTAATGGCTAAATGAGTGTAATAGGGCTTTTAATCAGCCCTTCCTGACAACAAGATAGACTCAAATCACAAGCAAAACACTTATTATTTGAGCTATTATCACCACAACACACACATATGCACACAGCCTTGCCCTTGGCGATGAGTGTTTGATTCTAGAGATGAATGTGTTTTTATAGGGAGGGTGGGCTCAGCAGTAACATCACTTGGGGCATTGGGACATTCTTTAACCTCAATGTAACGTAAACCACCAATGTTGCTTGTATTCATATTGCAAAAATATACATGGTACATAAAAGTATTTAATTAAATACTTTAATAGTATTAAAGAAATGAATTCCTTAGTCAGGAAGGGCACTTTAAATTGATAAAAAAAAGTGATAGTAAAAACTTATATTATTAGAAAAGACTTCTATTTTGAATAAATGCTGTTCTTTTGAACTTTACTATAGCAAAATTATTCAATCTTTATTTTTAGTCTTTAATATTGATAATAAAAAGAAATGTTTTTTGGGCACTGCATAGAGTAACTTTTCTTTTGTATACCATCACAGGAATACATTACATGTCAAAACATATTTTATATATTTCGAATACTTAAATAGAGACGATTTATTTTAAATTGTAATAATACGAAAAATTGTGAAAAATTTTATTCCTTTTACTGTGTTTTGATCAAATAAATTCAGCCATGGTGAGCATAAGAGACTTTGAAAACGGTAATATTGTTACTAGTATTTTCCTAGTATACAGTATATACTTTTTTTCTAGTAAATGTTTAACATTTTAAAATAAAATATGGCACACAATATTTAGATATGTTTCCAGAGTGCATGAACAATATAACAACATACACATTTGGAATATTAATGTACTTTGTTTCATTTGCGGATTTGTTCTTATTTTATAACAGCAATTTTTGCAGTGCTGAATACTAAAAGTTCAGTCTCAGATTATCTGCTGCAACAAAGTTCAGTGACTGAGGCACAGAATTGCACCACACGCAGGGGACGAAAAAAGCTAAGTCTTTATCAACTGATTATGTTCCACCCTTTATAACAGGAGAGAAAACATCCAGACATGATGCTCTTCGTTCTCGCTTGCTCAGTTTAAGATGTTTCTGCCAGTTTCCTTTGCCATGGATGTGTGCCTAGAATTATCTGCTTCTCTCTTCCTCCTTGAATATAAATGAAGGAGTTTTTTTCCCCTCCTTCATACTCTCTTCTTCTGATTTGGCATTTGCCGGCTCACCTCATCTATGAGATCTCACCTCATAAAACAGACACTGCTTGAAAGAGAGAGAGGCAGAGAGTAACTTAGGAATGTTCTTTTTCTTTCAGGCAGAATACAACATGAAATACACACAGTTTGGACGCACAGTTCGTCTTGCCATTCAATCACAGATGTGCAAACTGTTTTTGTCTGGTTCTGTCTTGTTTTCTCTTCACACTGCCATTCCTACACAGACACTATGAAGAGAGAGATTTTTCAAAATTCTGTACATTCTTTTGAGATAACTTTAGAATGGATATTTAGAGATTTGAAATACCTCCATTGCAGGCACATTTCAGCAAATAACTCCAAAAACTTCCAGCACACAAGTGACAGCTAAATATGTTCAACAGTGACTTATTTTGAGCTGTAAATCAGATAAATGAGTTGCAAGATAAAGCAGAAAGTGCACAAATACAGATACCTCTGTTTATCTGCTCCTTCTGCCCTTGAGGGGTTAATCTCACAAACCTTATCTCAGTGAAGGAGTTGATGTAGATGATTACCCTAAGAGCAGCAGCCCAAGAAAGTGAGTGAGTTGTGAGTTATTCAAACTTTGTATCTTTGACTTCTAATCTTTGACCAAGGAACAGAACAGACACATAAGTCACATATTTGCACAACCATTCATTGTTTATCTGAGCTTTCTAATGATTTAACTTCAGTAGGGCTCAAGTACACTTTCATGGAACTGGAAATACGTTCATTTTAACTCATATACTGAATATCACATTTAGCTTTATCATAATTGAACTTATAATGAAGAGTCACT
Source organism: Sinocyclocheilus anophthalmus (assembly GCA_018155175.1). Taxonomy (NCBI): domain Eukaryota; kingdom Metazoa; phylum Chordata; class Actinopteri; order Cypriniformes; family Cyprinidae; genus Sinocyclocheilus; species Sinocyclocheilus anophthalmus. The sequence continues at coordinate 226,986 of JADLZN010000512.1, forward strand.
TCAAACTTTTAAAACTAAAAATACTGTCTGTGAAAAACAGAATTGTTAACTAGCTTTTCTCTTTAATGAGACAGCTTGTTCGTCTTTTGCGAGTTTCATATATAAACTTTCTAAGAGGAAAAACATAACATTATTATATTATTTATTTATTTATATTTATTTTTATAAATAAAACCCGATGGAGGTTTACCAAAGTAAAAGACCCTTTGCAGCAGTATTTCTTTAGAGGAATATAATTATTATCTGAGCTCCACAAGCATGAATTACAGCATTATATGTGTGTTTATGTTTAGATGACCATTGGCAGAGCAGTGTCAAAAGCACCTGTTACATCCAGTAAGTCAATAAAAAAGTAAGATATTTATAGATTTGCTTAAGGTTTGCTTATCTTTATTATCTCACCAGTGCATTTGTAAGTGATTTGAGACAGCAAGACAATAAAACTGAAAATTGGAATTGTGAATGAGATGTATAAGCACATATTTTACTATGAGTGTTAACCACATAATTTGCATAAAAGCAACACTTAAAACACATTTTAACTTGGAAAAAAATGATGCTTCTGCTTTTATTTGTTTGACAAAGAAAGAGTCAAATCTTTCCAAATGTCCCCGGTCATAGGGGAGAGCGGGGCACAAAGTAACACTTTTTGACTTTCTCAAATTGTGTAAATCCACATGGGGTTCAGAGTATAATTTTTTTTATCCACAGTAATTTCACACTTGTCTAGTATAAATATGTCGCTTTGTTTCATAATTAAAGTGTATATGTTTTTCTTTACTTACCCTTAAAAAATTGAAGTGAAATGTGACAACATGCCCCGCAGGTGGGGTACATTGTAACAGCTGAGGGGCACGTTGTAACATGACCATATAACAGCTTAAAATGTTATCTGATCGAATGAAAAAAAATATACAAGACAAACTAAAATATTTTGTCAATAAAATAAAATAATTATTTATTTCAAATAAAATAATGGCGTTTTTTAAGAATGAAAAATAATCCGATTTTGGAGTTTGACAACGAACACATTACAGTCATGCTTGAGACGGCCCACTTAAACGAGCCAAAATGCTTTACATGTCTTGAAATAATAATTTCTTAACATTAAACATTGACTGTCAGTATTTATTCACCCGTTTCTCGTAGTTTATCATTAAAATGTATTAAAGTAAAAGTGTGAATTACATCGCTAATGTCATAGAACAGCGCGGCAGGGCACATTGTAACGCAGTGTTACAACATACCCCATCTGCGCAACTGGAATTTAAAACTGGTTAGTGTCTTCTGATAGTTAGCGAAGCATTAAAAAAATAATCTAAACTGATAAATAACAGATTGGAGATTAAAATAATAGCAGATTTGTCTAATTTTAAATGAGTAATAAAAACTGAGATGAAAAATTTACTTAAGCCAGAAATATAATTTTACTATGGTAAAATAAAGGTTCAGCGATATCTTCAAAAGATTTTGAATTTTGGCGCACTTTTTCTCTATATAATGTTGATATAGTAACTAATAAATACTGTAAATTTTGTAATGCTAGCATGTGTGGAAATATTCAAACCAAGTGTGTTACAACTAACACCCCGTTACTTGCCCCGCGCCCCCATTACACATATACAGGGCTCGCAAAATCGCTAGCCCGGCGTCCCGGGGCTATTGTGTTTTCCAGTCGCGCTACCAAAATATATCACCACTCTGCCCGACGGCCTATATCTTATATGAAGATCTCCCGCCGGTCCTTAAAAACTCCTAAAGTGAGTTGTATCAAACTTAAGGCCATAAAAAGTTTTAAATACGTTAAATGGTATAAGAAATGTCTTAATTATAATTTCAAGAGGTCGGAAAGACAAGAGTCACGATATGGCTGGAGGCAATGATGTCATTGAATAAATATGAGCAAAACGCGGTGTGGATGTCTTTATTTTAATGTATCTGAAGGGAACCGACTGTCCTCAGAAAGGCTTCCTTGGCATTTTAATTTCATTTGACCTATAATTCCTGATAAAGCAGCGTTTATGACCGCTGACGCAGAGCTGCTTTGTGTGCAGCCCTTACCGGGGAAACAGCAATATTTCAGCGCTCCTAAAGCGCCACCTCGTGGCAGAGAATGAATTTGCATTTCCAACAAGCCTTTCTTGCCGTTTATGGTCAGATCAATGCAAATATCAACTTATGATTTTACGCAGCAAACACAGAGTTGTAAATGAGAAAAGTTAATGTGCCTTCTAAAAATCTAAACAATTAAGACAGTAATATTTATACGTTTTAAATTGACAATAATTTATATGCTTGATTTATCCCTTTTCATAAAAATGGTCTAAAGGCTGAAATGCTGTTGTATAAGATTTTTGTTTTCGATAAAAAATTAAATGTTATCACTCAATACTGTATGTTACCATAGACATTGTTCAGCCCCACTCATACTGTGTTCATTTTACTTGTGCAGCTCTTAATAAATTGCCTTAAATTACATTTTTTTTAATTCTGCAGATACCCTGTAAATAGTGAAATAAAATTCCTTCCTTCATATTTGTTGATATTTGTGTACTGAAAATATTTTTGAGGCATTTAAAAATCCATCTGATTTCTATATTTAAAAAAGTTTTTTTTTTTTTTTTTGGGCTCTGTTAAATATTTTTGGCTACCAAAATCTCAAGAGGACCTGCCCAAATGGCTACCAGGGATTTTGAAATTTTGCGAGCCCTTATACCCCTGCTTGAGAGTCACTGACTTAAGGTTTAGTATTTGAGGAACAGATGTCAGTGTTGTTCACAGATGGAGAGAGGAGGAGTGAAGAAAGACAGAGTGAAAGAGAAGGGGGGACGTGCTGGACAAATAGACACTAAACAGTGACATTTTGGACATGCCATTTACTGAGTGATTTATTAGTGGAATAAAGAAATTACCCCAATTATACACACAAACACTGATACACACACACACACACACCCACACACTGCACTGAGGGCTTGCCATATTGAAACACTCATGCTGAGAAATGGCTGGGTAGGGGTAAAGAATCACACCATTACACACATTTACACACAACACACACACTATTATCATCTATATGAGCTGGAATAAAATGCCTGAGAAGCTTCCAGTGAAAGCTCTGGAATGGTAATACATGCTCTTTTGTGATCCAAACTGGATTAGTTGATCTGACACAACAAAAGTCTCTTCAGGAGTAATCATGGACAAAGATTGTATCAGTGTGTGTGTGTTCTCTATCTCTGTGCCCACATGGCCAGACGTATTCTGAGCTGCCATTAAAACACCAGAGAAAAGGTCAAGCAAGAGGGAGAGACGGCTGGAAAGAATCGAGGAGGATGTAGACAATAAAGAGCATTAAGAGTGAACAAAATAAAGATGGACAGCATGAGAAAATGCAGAGTTGGAGGATAAAAGGAGGGGAGAGACAGAGAGATGAAAGTATGGAGTGATGAGGTTCATCATGTTGATCCACTGAAGCTGATTGATCTTTTTGTCCTGACACTCAGCCTAAATAATAGAGTCTAAAGAGTTTATGTGTGTGTGTGTGTGTGTGTGTGTGTGTGTGTGTGTGTGTGTGTGTGTGTGTGCAGCACTAATAAGTGGATTTAAATGGGGTAGGCTTAAAGTGCCCTATCCTCAGGGGTAGTGAAGTGAAAATACTACATTATGCTTGTTTTTTATATTGCGTAACTCACACATTATTCAGATTCAGATGCAGAAAGTTGCAGTAATTTTCACAAAATGTAACATCGGTAATAGCTTACCGCACAATTCACACACTGTAACCACATCAGGTATGTACAATTCAGTCCTCTATCGCAATATAATGGACTGTTTTAGTAATGATCAACATGGATATTTAAAAAAAGTTTCCTTTTGTAATGTTATTTTTCTTTTTTTGTTGCAATTTTATTTAGGACAACTCAAATCCCTTCAAAAGCATGTTGTCTTCAATGTTGCCTTTGGCACAATTTGGTCGCTAATAATAAGATTAATGAAACATTAAAGATAATTAAACATTAACGATTTACATTCTCATTAAAGTTTTTTTCAGTTACTGTTACAATTAAACAGCCTAGTGTTATGAGTGTAACATCAGCCGTTGTGTGCTTCTACAATAATTTCACGAATGAGAGAAAATCAGATGAAAATCATCACTTAAAATGTTATATAATATATATTATGTTATATAATGTTTTGCTCCAACTTTAAGTGGATACTTGAAGTTAAGTTAGTTACATTTCTTTCTGTAACCATTATCTGTTTGGCTAGCTTGTCTGGTCAGTGTTTTCAGGTTAGGGGTCAGGGCCAGTAATTACAACATAATCTCCAAAAGATAAAAAAAAGAAAAAATCCTCAGAGACCCGTTTAACAAATACCCTGTGCTAGACATCTTTGACAGTTGACAGCTAGTAATGTTTAGATTGCTAGCGGTGAGATTGCTGCTGCAGTGGCATTCTCATTGTCACGTGAAGTCAACCTCTCTCTGGCAAGTTTTGTGTTTTCTCAGCTACCTGTGCTTGTAATTTCCATTAACTCAATTTGTACTCTATATTGTTCATTGCTTTGGTAAGGAAGTGTCTGTTTCTGCTAATGTCTATGTTTATTTACTCTGTAAACTGGTCAATGACAAATAAGGTTGTATGTGATGATGAAAAGGAGAAATCTTTGAAAAATATAGTTAAAATGTTAGTGCCAAGTTCTCAAAAACACAATTAGTGAAAAAATGTTTATATCATAAAAAACTTTGACTCTTTCATGACTTCGTAACGTTAAGTGTCATAATCATCAAATAAAAAGTAGTCAGACTATTTTCCTTTCACCTTGAACACAGTTGAGAGTAAACATCTTAATCATTATTTCCATTTATAAAATATAGCTATGGGGAAAAAAAATCTATGAATTTTTTTTTTTTTTTTTTTTTTAATAACAAGTATCATTACTTTGACTAGTTTTCTTGCAGTTACTCCACCTAAACTGACCTTGCCTACACAGATCAAAATATTTAATATGCATATTTTTTTTTAAAAACTTACTGATATTGACACATAGCCATGATTGTCTACAGAGGTCCCCTTCTGTTTTATGGTTTTATTGTCAAATGACAACAAAATGGGTTCATGATTTGGTGGATAAAGGTTTACATGTCACTGCTTTGTCGCTTATTTTTAAAGAATTCTCTTCCTCTGTCGCAAGAATTTTATCCATTTAAAGAGACCACATCGCAATCTCTGAACAGCCAGCCCCCTCCCCACCCAACAAAAAGTCTAAATAAATGGGGAAAAAAATTAAATACGTGTATTCAAGTCATTGCATGCATTGCATTTTGTATGTATTTTTAGATATTATTTTATCTAATTTTGCAGCTGCTTCACATTTCCAAAAGAATTGACTAGCTTGCCAGTTTTCTTTTATCAGCGGTATTAACACTGTTATAATCTATTCATGATGTTAATAATGTCAAAGAATACTGGACGTCTGTTTTAAAATGAAAACTTCACAGATTAAATTCACCTGGCACAAGCTTTTACTACAACAGCAATTTTAACTAATTGAAGCGTGCATTTTTTTCCCCCACAGCAAGCCAAAAATATTTTTGATGAGTCACATTTGACCTATTTAGCTTTAGCCTAGGGCTGTTGCTACCGTTCAGCGCCGCTCTAACATGCACTCTCTGACATCCTTCAGCGTGTCCTTGCGCCGTCTGAGGAATGTGACTCTCTCTCTCTCCTTCTCATTTCCTTTCATTAGGCAGAGAAAACAGAGTGGTTGAAATTCAGTATTCCTGACAGAGAAGAACACAAAACTACAGCGTAGCTTTGCTACTTTCACCCTGCACACAGATGAGAGAGGAATAAGTGGGCGGTCAAATTATGTGATCTAAGAGTTCTGAGTGAGTAAGTGAGAGTGAATGTAAGAGACAGCATCTAAATGAGCTTTGTTCTTCCCATATGGCTTTGATTGTGTAGCTGGGAAACAGTAGTTTAGATGATCACATTGTTTGCACATAGTAAATTAATGCTCTGACTCCTCTCCAAAAATAACATTAGAGCTGGCACTGGTCGGCAGCAGAACCTTCAGGCCCAAAATACAATAATACACACAGGAAACCTTCGTCACGCTTCAGTGCAAGCACATACGATGGCAGACTGACTGCCAGTCAGAGTTGAATTAAAACTGAGGAGTGTCTATCAGATATGACTGAATGTTTTTTGGTTGAATTATTTGCCAGGAATGGTGTAAAATGGAAGTTTGTTTGTGAAAATCTCAAGGTCTCTCTCTCTCACTCTGTATATGTTACAGTTGATTTGCTGGCATCAGAATGCAGATCAGATTTAGTTGAAGTAAACACCAGTGGAAGTCAATGACAGCTTGTAGAAGGCAGGCGGTGTGTGTTAAAGACATATGAAGTAACAGTTTTTACAAAATCTTCCCTCTTAACCCTGTCTGCTACTGCCAAAAATATACTTATTTTCCATTCTCCATACTTAAGTATTTTGCATTTACAGAAATAAATTATTGGGATTTTTAATCAAAAGAAAACATTTGATCAAATTAAGTTTTGTATCTTAAAGGGATAGTTCACCCAAAAATGAAAATGTTATCATTAATTACTCATCCTCATGTCATTCCAAACTCATAAGACCTTCGTTCATCTTCGGAACACAAATTAAGAAATTTTTGATGAAATCTGAGAGCTTTCTGACCCTGCATAGACAGCAGGGAACTACCAAGTTCAAGGCCCAGAAACATAGTAAGGACATTGTTAAAATAGTCCATGTGACATCAGTGGTTCAACTGGAATTTTATGAAGATATGAGAATATTTTTGTGCGCAAAGAAAGCAAAAATAATGTCTTTATTCAACAATTCTTCTCTTCCCTGTCAATATCCGCTGCTATTCACGTGAGTACCATGACACATGCGTGTGCATTCCTCTGATTGTAAACAAGGCACAGTGCATGCATGTTCTACGTCAGCAGCACCACACTGTAACATATAGTCAACTGAAGGCGAGTTGAAGAACCCAAGTGCAGCTGAATTAAACAAACGTGAACTAAACAAACATAAACATAACAAGAAGCATGGAGCATGGACGAGACTCACCAACAGTAGATAATAGTATTGGGTCGTTCATTTTGAACGAATCTTCAATAGGTTCTGTACTGGAATTAGTCAAGTAGTTCACCTGTTTCGAGTCTTCGGATTTTTCCGAGTCATTCGTTCATCACGTGACAGCCCCATAAGCTTTAACCAATGCAGTCTGAGCCGGAAAGAGAATTGATTAGTTCATCTCTCGAGTCTTCGGGTTTGAGTCGTTCATTCATCACGTGACAGCCCCATAAGCTTTAACCAATGCAGTCTGAGCCGGAAAGAGAAACACAGTCAAGTGGAGTGACACAAACTGTGGAAAGTCCCAGTGCTGCTGAAGTACATATACATTTTTGGAACAATGTTTGGACAATTAAATTCAAAGACAGGGACTGTTGTATAACAGCAAATATGTCAACTCATTAAAGAAAACTGCACTCCTCAAATGACTTCATAAAGTTTTTAATCCAGAGCCAAGGAACCTGAGGCTTATGTTCACTGTGAATGTAGAGGAGATAAAAATTCTTCACATGAACTCTAAAAAATTGTTCTTTCAAGGGCCTCTCACATGTGAACTCTTCATTACAGGCCCTCTCATATATGAGCCCTTCATCACGGACACTCTCTTTTACGTTAACTCGTCATTACAGGTCCACAGCTCTCATACATGAACTCTTCATCATATCAGCAGATGCTAATGAGTTCTACAGTACCTGACACAGTTTGACTCTGATTGGACCAGGATGGAGAGTGGACAAGAATTTCCTGAATTTAAATTGATGTAGCAAACAGGATGCAGAATTGTAAATGAAATTTAAGGACATAGAACTAAAATGAAATAACCGTAAATCGCCTAATGGATGAAAGTATTGCGTTATATATTTATAAAAAATTAAGAGAACATTTAACGGATCCAATGATTTTCAAATGATAATATTGATATAATATTATAAACCGGGTATTGAATATATATTTGACGACTGATATAATTAATTAAAAAAATGTGTTTATGTAATAATTTAACAATATTTTATTAGAGGGTTAATTCATAGAGGGTTAATTAAGCAAGAATTCAAACAAGGTGTTGTTTCTCTTTCTTTCTCTGTTCCTCTCATTCAGTTTTTCTTTTCTTTCTCAGTAAATACATATGAAGTCGGCTTTGCTTCATCAGTTTGATTCATCTTTGTCTTTCTACTGATCAAAACCACCGGTTGTGGTGGGGGTGGGGTGGGGGGGGGGGGGGGGGGCGACTCTAATCTGAACTGGACTGTTTCCAAAAAAAACAATCTCTCTCTCTCTTTGTGTGTGTGTGTGTGTATGTGTATTTTGGCCTGGCCAAAATGGTAATTACTGATGGAGTCACTCAAAGCCTATCCAATTCAATTTCTCCATCTCCTCTTGGCCTGATGTGAAACTAAGATATGGTATAGGTTTGTGTGTGTGAGTGGATGTATCTGCTTTTCTTTTTATCCATCTTCCCTCCTTTTGCCCTTTTCCTGCCCTATTTTCACTCTCTCGCTATTCTTCCTTTTCCTTTTTTAATTGTCTATGCATACAGTGTGTCTTTTTTCTGTCCTCTGTCACTTTCCATCTATCTCACCTTCCTCTCAATCTTTCTCTTGCCAGAACGCAGATGACAGCTACAGCACCATAAGGCTTTTCTTCACATTTCCCATGTATTTTAATAAAGAGGCTTATGCTTCTGTTTACAATCAGATTGTGTTCCACACCTGCGCGCTCGCACACACATGACGAGGCCCAGCCACTTGGGAAGGTGTAAAGCTGATAGGTTTAAGGGAGGAGAGATAGAGATCTCGGACTAATCTGAACCCTGTTGGCAGGAGGTTTAACCTGTAGACGAGAATCTCTCTCTATTCACTGTTCTGAGGCCTGCCATTTAGATCTGTTTTCCCAGCAGTGTGTTCATAAATGATTCAATTAAGCTCAGCTCTGATCTGATCCAAGATTAGTCTGAATGCTCTGAGATAAAACATTCTGAAGCTCAATAAAACAACAACGTATATCCCTTGATTCATCGCCGGATGTACAGATAGATGGAAGCAGAGATTGGACATTTGCATAAAAATGTATGGGATGTTTAATTAACCATCTGTACACACAGCAGGGTTGGGCAACATCCAGAACCGAATAACTGGCTCCCTTTCAATTCATGACATGGAATTTGATGCAAACTGACCTCAACCCACAGGATGTTAAATTAGAATTGGAATCTGAATGACAGGATGCAACATTTACTGTATCGCAATTCAAAATAGAGGACTTTCAGTAGACTGACTCAAGTTCTGATTAATTCATTTTTGACTCATTAGTCTATGAAATAATCCAGGTATGGGGGGACAATTGTGACGTGTGTGTTCCTGTTTAGTTCCCTTTCAGTTGGTCACTCTCGACGTCACGTCGGATGACCGACGAATTGGGATCTCGCTTAGAGAGACCAATCTACTTAGAGTGTAAACTAAACGAGCCAATGTACATTGGCATGCGATTATTGCATCCAACTGCTGCTGATCACAGCGTGAGTATAAGCAGGCAGCAGATGCAGCGCATATTCAGCTTTTCGCTTTGGAGCCGAGCGATCACATCGTTCTGCTCCTGACTACTCTACTGAGAGATGAAGACTGAACGAGTTCAGCGCGCTCTTAGAGAGCTCTTCGTGTTGGAGGACGGTGCTTCAGCGGTGGTGGTTTCCCGTGTTGAGTGGGTTGCACACATCAGGCTGCACTACCCCCTGTTTGTGTTGCAGATGATCATCTCCCCTGTGCGCCTCAGCACGCTAAAAGAGCTATTTCCCTAAAAGAGCAATTACGGGTGCGTCTTTTTAAAGACAACGTTGCGTGGCAAACTTGACGTTGCGTCTTTGTAAAGACGATGTGGGTCTTGCTATAGACAACGTATCACCCGGGCGATCTGGATGCGGTCGTTACCTGGCGCTGGGTGATGGTCACGATCGCTGCCTCACATGCCTGGCCATGTAGCATGCTGAGGTGGCGTTTGTGGATGATTCATCTTCTCATTGCGGGAAGATGATCATATCGGAGTCGCGGGCAAAGTCAGTCCTCAAGGGGGGGGGGGGGGGGGGGGGGGGGGGGGGGGGCGGAGTTCCGTTGGCCTATGCCTTGATCTAGTTCTCCTCATGGTGGCAGCCAGGGGGGGCTACTTCAGGAAGTAGCGCGGGCGGTCTGAGGCACTGATGCTTTCCCGGGCCGCTGTAGGGGTAGGGCTCGAGTGGAGACTTTCACCGTATCCCGAGCCCTCAAGGTTGCACGATTGGTTTTCGGGGTGGTCCGCGCTGGTTCTCAGCGTCCCGCCTCGGTGCCTTTCTTCCCGGATGTGCATGAGGAGCTCAACAGGTTGTGGACAGCACCTTTTTACTGCCGGAAACCATTCTGCTGGTTCCTCCTCCCTCACCACCCTCGATGGTGGGGCAGCTAGGGGGTTACAAGGGTCCCCCCGGTGGAGCGGTCGGTGCGATGCAGTTGTGTCCTAAACCGCGCAAAAACCGGCAGGGAGAACCGTTCCTCCCCTCCCGGGTCTGTAGGTACTCGACTGGCCAGCGATGCTTATACGACCTGTGGAGAAGCTGCCTCACACGCTACAGCGTGATTGCAAGTGCACCAGACCAAGGCACTGACGGACTTGCACGAGGGTGGTCAAGACCCAGAAGTTCGCAGAGAACTCCGAACCGCGGCGGACCTCGCACCACGAGCGACAAAGGTTACGGTGCGGTCTCTGGGTCGTGCGATGTCCACTATGGTGGTCCAGGAGCGCCATTTCTGGCTGTGACTGGCTGACATGCACGAAACGGACAGGACACGATTCTTGAATGCCCCCGTGTCCCAGGCCGGCATTTTCGGCGACACGGTGGAGAACTTCAACCAGCAGTTCTCCGCTGCCCAAAAGCAAACTGAGGCCATCAGGCACATCCTGCCCCGGCATGCAGCTGCTTTCGTAGCCGAGGGCGGCCCCTTGCCACCGCGCTCCTGGCGCCTCCAGAAGAGGTTGCGCGTGGAGCCGGTCGAAGGGCAGCGCCCCGCCCGTCCAGGCCCCCCAAACCTGGTGGCAAGCGAAAGAGCAAGAGGCTCTGAGACGGGCGACCCAGAGATGGAGTGAGTTGCTCTTCGGGAGATGGTGAACGTATCACTCCCTCCCCCGGAGGAGGGCCTGGCGGAGAATCTTTTCATCTTTTTCCACCATTGACTTCTCGGTCGGTGGTACCCAAATACTCAACAAGAGCAATTCCTCTATTTCTGGGTCCCCAGAGGGGACGGGGGGTTGTGGACGCTCTAGTACGTATCACACTCACCCACCTCTCTCGCCAGTGAGCAGCAGTGGACGGATCGGGAGGACAAACCAACGGACTACCCACGCACCCTCTGCTCGAACGCAGGTCAGTGTTACACACACCCAGACCCCGCCTCGGACCGGCTACGAGACGCCCGGGCCGGGTCCCTGCGTTCTTCCGCGCTGCCCCACTGCGGGTACGCCTGTAGTTCCGTGATGCCACTTGCGCTGCGTCTGGGAGCCTGGCTAGAGCTACACAGCCTGTCTCGATGGCTCCTTCGAACCATCAGGCTCAGCTATGCGATTCAGTCGCCCGGCGCCCCCCCCAAGTCAGTGGCATCCGCTCCACAACAGTGAAGGCGGCCGATGGTCATGTCTTGCGGGCGGAGGTCGCAGTCCTACTGGCGAAGGATGCGATAGAGCCGGTCCCTCCAGCCGATATGAAGACGGGGTTTTACAGCTCCTACTTCATTGTACCCAAGAAAGGCGGTGGGTTACGACCAATCTTGGACCTGCGTGTCTTGAACCGGGCCCTTCACCGGTTACCGTTCAAGACGTTGACGCATGAACGCATCTTCGGGTGCATCCGTCCCCGAGATTGGTTTGCAGCTGCCTTGCGACCGGCTCCACGGCGCAACTTTGCTGGAGGCCGCAGGAGCGGACGGGCGGGGCGGCGTGCCCTCGGCGACGGCAGCAGCTGCACGGCGGCAGGATGTACCTGATGGCCTCAGTCTGAAGTACGCGTACTTCATGTGTCGACCCTTCCGAACCACAGACCCCCCCCATTGCTGTGGTTCGCGTCCGAAGGACGAGCATATCAGTATGAGGTCCTGCCCTCCGGGCTGTCCCTGTTGCCCCGTGTCTTCACGTAAGTTGCGGAGGTACCCCTTGTTCCCCTGAGAGAACAGGGCATTCGCATTCTCAACTACCTCGACGACTGGCTCGTACTCGCTCAGTCTCAGGATTAATTGTGCGAACACAGGGATTTGGTGCTCTCACACCTCAGCCTGTTGGGCCTTCGGGTCAACTGGGAAAAGAGCAAACTCTCCCCGACGCAGAGGATCTCTTTTCTCGGTATGGAGTTGGACTCGGTCGAACAGACAGCACGCCTCACGCAGGAACGTGCTCAGTCGGTTTTGAACTGCTTGAATACATTCAAGAGCAGGGTGGTGGTCCCACTGAAACAATTTCAGAGGCTCCTGGGGCATATGGCAGCTACGGTGGCAGTCACGCCACTGGGGCTGCTTCATATGAGACCGCTTCAGCACTGGCTCCATGGCCGAGTCCCGAGGTGGGTCCAAGTTACACCGGCCTGCCGCCAAACCTTCACCCCGTGGTCAGACTTTGCATTTCTCCGGGCAGGAGTGCCCCTAGAACAGGTCTTCAGACATACTGTGGTTTACGCGGATGCCTCAACCACCGGCTGGGGAGCCACGTACAACGGGCTTGCAGTGTCAGGGGTTTGGACGGGGCCCCAACTGCACTGGCACGTCAACTGCCTCAGAGTTGCTGGCAGTGCACCTTGCCTTGAGCGGTCTCAAAGGGCGTTATGAGCAAGCAGGCATGTACACCGGGGACCAAACACGGGCAACCGCGCGTACATCAACCGACAAGGTGGTCTGCGCTCCCGTCGCATGTCGCAACTCGCCCGCCACCTCCTCCTCTGGAGTCAGAAGCATCTGAGGTCGCTTCGTGCTGTTCACATTCCTGGGCTGCTCAAACGGGCAGCCGACGAGCTATCTCGAGCTGCGCTCTCGGGAGAATGGCGACTCCATCCCCAGATGGTCCAGCTGGTTTGGAGACGTTTCGGAGCCACTCAGGTAGACCTGTTTGCCTCTCCAGAAACCTCTCACTGCCAGTAGTTCTTCGCCCTGACCGAGGGAACACACGGCACGGACGCACTGGCACACAGCTAGCCACAGGGCCTGCACAAGTATGCATTTCCCCCAGTGAGCCTTCTTGCACAGATACTGTGCAAGGTCAGGGAGGACGAGAAGCAGGTCCTGTTGGTGGCACCCTATTGGCCTACCCGGACCTGGTTCCCGGAACTGATGGTCCTCGCGACAGCCCCTCCTTGGCCGATTCCTCTGAGGATGGTTCTACTGACTCAGAGACGGGGCACCCCTTGGCACCCGCGTCCATACCTCTGGAAACTTCATGTCTGGTCCCTGGATGAGACACGGAGGTTCTAGGTGACCTATGGGTAGTTGACACCATCACTTCGGCGATAGCACCGTCTACGAGACACGCCTACGCTTTGAAGTGGAACCTGTTCATTGAGTGGTGTTCTTCTCACCGAGAAGATCCCCGAATATGCCCGATCAGAGTCTTGCTGAACTTTTTGCAGCAAGGGTTGGAGCGAAAGCTGTGTCCCTCCACCCTCAAAGTGTATGTCATTATAGTATGACCCTGTGAGCTCCTCCGTCCCCTCGGCAGCCAGATGTGGTGGAGCGTCCGGTGCCAGGCCTTCACTCGTTGAATCCTCGAGAGCCGGTAGAAGGCTGGGTTCCATATGTAAGACCTAAGTGGATCCCATATGTGTAAAGTCCACGGTATAGCCTCGAGCCCGTGTTTCCCCGGCAGACTTCTGCCATTCCAAGAGGGTTACAATCACCTCCATTCTTCCATATGCACCTAAGGAATGTTGATATGTGTATTTGCTTCCGAAACCTCCTTCGGGAAGGTTGGAGCTTCCGTAACGTCCCTATTCCAAGTAGAACGGGTAAGTTTTCCCAGCGTTATCCAGTTTACTCATTGGGTAGTGCCATAGCAGCAGTAGCTGGTCCTCTTTTGCAAGCCCTGGCCTACGCCAAAAAGCAGGGGTGCAGGTGGCTTCCACAGGACACTGGAAGGGGCAGTAGCTGTGGCATTTTGGTAGGATCCCAATTCGTTGGTCATCCGACGTGACGTCGAGAGTGACCGACTGAAAGGGAACGTCTCGGTTACGTATGGTAACCCTCCTGTACCACCGCTGAGCGGCCGGGTCACCGGCTCGGCTCCTCAGCGAAAACCTGTATATGCGCTGCACCTGCTGCCTACTTTACTCACGCTGTGATCAGCAGCAGCTAGATGCAATAATCGCATACCAATGTGCATCGTTTAGTTCACACTCGAAGTAGATTGGTCCCTCTAAACGAGATCCCAATTAGTCGGTCCTCCGACGTGACGTCTCCATTCCCTCCTTCAGGGAACGAGGGTTACCATACGTAACCGAGACGTTCTGTTGTGTATTATTTGGTCCTTTCAGTTCCTTTTCCCATTATTAGTAATCACCTGTTCCTTGGTATTAGTTATCCTCATCACCTGTCTGCCCCTCGTTATCTGCCCTATTTGAGTTCGAGCCCGTTCTGTTCTCCCTTGTCTGGAATTGTTCATGTCAACCTTGCTACGTGTTTTTCTGTTTCCTTTTGATTATTAAAATTGGTAAAATTCTCCTACGTCTCCTCGCTCCTTTGCTCCGCACTCCTACACAGCAGCAGTTCCGTGACAGCAATATTCTAATTGTTAACAAAAACTATTTGAAAAAAGGGGTATTATGAGAAAATTGGTGGCAATAGCGTAAATAATAAATAAATAGAATATTAACTAAAACTGAAATTAAACAATACAAAACAACAAAAATTAAGACTAACTGAAAAAAACTTTTTTCATATCCATCTTAATATATGGAATACATTTGTTTTTCAACTGATTTGGGCTGTTTCTTTAAGCTCAATTCAATACTTTCAAAAAACACATTTTCATTTTTCCAGTAATAAACAATTTCCATCACATATAATATATAACTATGCACTGTGTGTTTATAAGTGTATCAGTAATAAACACCCAGTGCATAGTTCATTAATTCTGTGATATTCAAGATATAATGCAATATCCAGAATTTACATTCATTCATTTAGCAGATGTATACACACACACAAATGGTGAAGCCAAATAATTATATTTTTGTTCATTTTGTTGTTTGATTTCATCTGGAAGTGTAAACAGAGCATTATGGAGAATGAAGTGTTCTTTTAACATGGTCTGTAAGGTCAATGTTCAAATGAATGGAAGTAGCCCACGTTTTACGTATGATAACGTGTTTATGGGTAATTCATGCTGAAAAACATTATTAAACACTACACTTCCTGTATTTGAATACATTTGACCTTTAAACTCTACTTCCTTAAATTCAGATTTCACTTCTGAATCCAGTTTGCTATCAATTAAAATTCAATTAAAATTCAGGAACTGTGCTGGAATTTAAAATCTACAGTAAATTTAATTCTACAAGGTGCCCAAAGCCGGACAAGTAGAGGAAGAAATCTTTGCATTCATTAGTAGTCCATGATAAAATGCAGCTAATTTCTAATATGATAATTTCTTTCTCTCCCCGGGTTCTGGGTTCAGTAACGTTTAAACGGCTTTAGTGTTTAACGTAGCGGCAGAAAAAAATAATCTGCCTTCAGGCATGTAAGTTAACAAAGCAAGCAGCCTCCATTCTCTCGCTTTCTGATGTCTAAATGGGCATAAAGAGATATAACACAGCACATTATCACCCCAGTTATGAATCAACATGGATGAACTAAATTTTGTTTTCGATAACGGTGGTAGCCCTGAAGAGATACAATACGTAACCATTGCATAGGAGGAGACAGATTGAATGACAGAAAGAAGGAAGGATGGATGAATTAATGGCTAGGTCTATTGCACAAAACATTTGCCCCGATTCAGTTCATAAAGGAAGAATCACCTCAGCCTCTTTATCCGTTTTCCTGCCAACACAATTGAGCTCAGAGAAACTGGAATCCGGACAGATCCATTCCGGCTCTAAGCTGCCGGCCACTGGCTCCCCTCCACATTTATAATGTGGACTAGCGGATCAAAGCGCTGAGAGTGTGTGTATGAGTGTATGTGTCTTGGTCAGAGGCCCCTAAAGGTCCTCGCTGAGTCTGAGGTGGCCAGTGCATGCCGTGACTGGGGGTGAGATTTCACGGAGCATGGAGCTTTAGACCTGTTTGCGTGGCACAGGGGGGGGGAGTTATTGCAAACATATGTGATACACACACACACACACACACTTGTGCAAGATGCTGAAGGCATTTTAAAGTTCTGTGGTAGGACAGTGATATAATCGCTCTCCGTCCGGTCTCCTGCGGACATAGATGAAGCATCCTAATGATATGAAATGAGAAGAATTCGCTCACATCTTATTCATTTATATCGGAGATTTATAAACTCTGATATAAATCTTTCCCTTGTGATATTATGCCTTTAATAATATTATAAAATCAAATATTTTGACCCATCTATTTCAGTCCTCATCAAACACAAAGCCTAAGGTCATCGCCACTATTTACTGCAGGAAAACAATATTAATCTGTCAGGGTCCAACGTGAGAGCACACACGGACAGACGTTTGCGCATACAACACTCATTCATCTCCAGAAACGCAGTCCCGCTCTGCCACAACTTCTGTTTGTGTAGGGACTTTATGTGTTTGGATGGGCAAAACTCTGGGATCATGAAGAGAAGAGCTGACAGAAAAAGAGAAGGAAAGAGGGAGAGAAATAGAGAGGGAGAAAGAGCCTGTCCAGCCTGTATGTGGGGGCTTACCGCTCTCAGCAAGTGCTGACCACTACAGCCAAAGAAAACTTGCCTAACCCTGCAAGATGTTTTCTTTAATGTTTATGCTCTCTCTCATTTGGCTACATCCATATCCCCCATTTCAATGGTTTCTACAGGAACAAAGATGTTAACTGTCTCAGTGACCACTAGTAAAACAGAAATCAGGATGCAGACTTTATGACACCATTGTTACTTTAGCAGAAAGCAAACAGCTGTTAGAGCTCTGGGTCGTGGTGCCTTCACGGCGAAGGGTCTGGACTGCTAACTCAAAGGTTGGAGGCTCTGTTTCAAGTAGGGCTGAGCCAGCAGCCAGAGGGCTGGGGTTAGGTTTTGGTTTAGTGTTATGAATTACCATTAGCCCTTGTAAATGCTGGATGTTTTAAACTGTTCATGCATAATGAGTATGTGCGTATGGCTCTGTTCCAAAACCCAGCAAGCTGCCTGCGTGTGCAGCGCTTTAAGGCATCATGGGATCGCTTTAGACATAAAGCCTGGTGCAAAAGTTAGGCAGGCTTCTGAGATAACTCCATTAGACAAAATTATGCATTTTATAACAATGCATGATGCATTGCCGTTAAAAAAGACGTACTTGGAATTCATTCAATACTGAAAAGTATCTATAAAAATAGTTTGGTCTTATTAAAAATGACTAGTTCACTCAATATTTGTGTGGTTTTTTTCACAGTTCTAGCTTAACAACAAGCCAAACGCTACAAAAAGTGCAAGGAGTGCTATCTGCATGAAGTATAGTTGCTGTTTATGTAGTGTGCTCCAAATAGGTCATTTATGAGGTTCCATTTCAGTTAGTATGCTGCCCTGGAAGGCAGCTATAGGCAGTAGACAGCAAGGCAACACACACGATTTTGGAACAGAGCTGGTGAGTGTGAGTGGACCACTACAATAGGAAGTCCAGTTTGCTGACTAGCAAAGAAATCATGGACTAAAAATACACAAGCCCAAACAATAAAGTCAGCACAAACATTCAGAAACATTTGTGAACAAGCAAGAGTGTGAAGTACTTGAATAATTGTACTTCATTACTACTTCATTTATATTTTGGAGAATGTACTTGACTCAAGTAGGTCTGTTACTGAAGACTTGTTCTCTGCTCAATTACATTTCCAAGGCAAATGAGATAATTTCTTTACAATTTCCAAAACCTCTAAAGTAGAAAGTACATTCTTTGAAGGTCATACCTTCAGGGTTTCTGTCATGCCTTGAATCATGCCTTAAATCTCTTTTGTCCATTTTACTGAACTAACAAACTAATCAAATGACACTACCAGCTGAAATTATAGCCAATGACATCCAATTAACTGTAAGTTCTATTTGGAAAGAACTACACTCATTTGTCCTTTTGAAGAGTCATCTCATCAGTCAAGTAAGACATTTTAACAGACACTGCTAAAGATGAATGGACAAGTGTGAATGCAGTTGATGATCGGTCTCTATTCAAATTGCATTCAAATGTCAAGTAACTATAAAATCAGCTGCTGATTTAAAGTTTAACAGGAGTTTTCAGGACAGAGGTTACAGTTTGCACATCTGGCATCTCTTAGAACCTTTTATTTATTCTTAAATTGTGATTAAACGAGTTACTTCAATGATTCATCTCTTGATTTAACCAGTCAATTCCAAGAGATACTCTCCCACTCAAAAGTCTGGGGTCGGTGAGTTTTTTTTTTTCCTTCTAAAAATAAGTCTTATGTTCACAAAGGCTGCATTTATTTGGTAAAAAATACAGTAAAAACAGTAATAAAATATAAAGTAACATTTAAAATAACGGCTTTCTATTTTTATTTATTTAAAAATGCAATTCATTTCTGTGATGGCAGAGCTAAATTTTCAGCAGTCATTACTCCAGTCTTCAGAGACACATGACCCTTCAAAAAACAATATTGTATGTTTATTCGATGCTCAAGAAATATTTTTTTTATTTATTTTTTAAAGTTATATTTTTCGGCTTTTATACCTTTATTTTTGATAGGACAGTGGAGACATGATAGGAAAGCATAGGGAAGAGAGAGGGGAGCGGGATCGGCAAAGGACCTCGAGTCGGGAATCGAAGGCCATCGGCGCTGATGAAAATATTTATTATGATATCAATTTGCTTAATTTTGCTTAGGGGTGCCTTAAATTTGGTGGCAATCATGATACATTTTCCTCAGGATCCTTGGATGAACAGAAAATTCAAATGAAAACAATTTATTTAAAATCGAATTCTTTTGTAACATTGTAAATGTCTCCAATGTCACTTTTGGATCAATTTAATGCACCCTTGCTGAATAAAGAAAGTAAAATCTTACTGACCCTAAACATATGACATTAGTGCATAATTGTAATTGTATTATTATGATTTAAAACTAATTCAACCTTTCTGAATAAAAAAAAAAAAACTTTTACTGGCCTTAAATGTTTGAACAGTAGTGTATATACAGTGGATGTATATTTTAGCTCTTTATTATTTTTAAACTAAAAATATTAAATAATTTAACAATAAGATGGTTATATTTTTTATTATAATTGTATTTGATTTGTAAATCATAATACAGTATGTATTAATACAGTTGTTTATGTTTTGTTCTATTGTGGAGTCAGACCAAGTATCAATAATGTGATTGTTTAGTCTATGTTGTCCATGTTATTCTATGGGTCTGTGCTATATCTGTTAGATCCTTCAACAACAGGAGGTGATTTTTTTTTAAATTTATAAAATATTGCGTGGTTATTTTTAGAGCTCAAAATAGGGATATCTGTCATAGTATGGTTTTGATGTTATCCGGGTTTTTTTTCAACGTTTACTTTATCCTGCTCGGTGTGTGTGTGCATTCTTACTGTGACCTTAAGATCAGTAGAGGAAACCTTTCATCTCACAAAGATCCTGGTGATCACACGTCAGACATTTTTGCTTAAGTGATTTTCAGATGTTAGAGTAAAGATTCTCAGGATTTTTCTTTACGGTCCTCCAGCACATCAATGAGAGAAAATCACTGTTATCCTTTAGATTTCATAGTCTCCACACACTGCAGTTCAGATATGCACAGGACAATTCAAAAAGGCATAAAACACTCTCTTACTGAGACGAAACGGTTATTTTCCCACTGAGAGGATTTTTGGTCCGTTGTGTGTAAGGTGATTCCCTAATGCATAGCAAGTGGTGTGTGTATGTGTGTGTATAATTCCTGACAGGAAATTGTTCTCTGTGGAAATGAAACCACTCTATCGCGGCTCTCAGTGAGGAATGTGAGGCTTATGGAAGACTTCCTACCCAGTCTTTCTCACTTTGCACCCATCGTGGACATGTGCTAAATATGTGTGTGTCTTTGTGAGGAAACTGTCCTCATCAGGGTAGCAAAGACATGTTGGACATCCTCATTGTCCATGGTGTGTATATATATGAGTGTCTGTGTATACATTTACATGTGCAAGCTGTCATCAGCAATATTTTAAAGTATACCAGCTTGTGAGTGTGTGTGTGTGTGTGTGTGTGTGTGTGTGTGACCCTCTGGTCGATTTAGTGTTGTGATAACACCCTGTGGAGTGCAGCGAATTTTATGGCCAAGTTGAAGAAAAACACTTCTATATTACAGCCTCTGAAGATTGACAGGTGATATGATATCCCTGTGTGTGTGTGTGTTAATATAACTGTTCAAAGAAGTGAAACTGTGTGGGGTTTTTTAAGCACGTGTTTACATTGGCCAGCTGAAATGACTCCCCTGAGAGCGTTATATCCTATGTTACTGAAATCTACTCATCTGTGGTGTGGTGAGGAGAGAGCGGTCTTAATTCAGGGGTTTTATTTCTGAAGAGAGATTCATTTAATGAAAGGACTCATTCTTAAACATTTATATATGTTGGTTTATCCTCTTTATGCATAGGGCTTTGATGAGATGTCTATATGGTGAGCTAAACATGCTTCAGTGAGAGCAAAGATTTTACCTTCACATTTAATTATACTGAAGTGTTTAAATGTAATGTGGAAAATAATTGATAGTTTAGCTTAGTTTATTGATTCATAAAGCACATATAAAAACAACAGATGTTGAAACCAAAGTGCTGTACAGTAAAAAATATTTTTTTTCCCTTTCTATTCGTCAAAAAATCTTAAATGAAAAATGTATTACAATTTCCACACAAATATTCCGCAGCACAATTGTTTTCAGTGTTGATGATAATATGAAATGTTTCTCAAATCAGCCTGTTAGAATGATTTGAAGGATCATGTGACAATGAAGACTGCTGAAAATTCAGCTTTGACATCACAGGAATAACTTACATTTTAAAAATATATTAAAACAGAAAACAATTATTTTCACAATATTACTGTCGTACTGTATTTTGGATAAAGTTAATGCAGCGATGGTGAGAATAAGAGACTTCTTTCAAAATCATTACAAATATATATATGGATATATATATATATATATTTTTTTTTTTCACCAAGCCACAGAAAGCAAAAGAGAAATATGAAGGCATGTGAGGGTGTGTTAGAGTAACAGACCTCCAGAAATTGTAAGTAATCCAAACTCCAAACATTTCCTTTGTGAAATATGGGTATTTCTCATGAGGATAAAGCGATATGGGTATTTCACAACAGGAACCTTTGGATCATTGTTTTGATTTAGACCAGTTCAGGTTACTTTGAATAATCAGCATTCCGTTGCTGAGGTTGAGACTGCTAATGTGCATTATTTGTGTTTATTTGTCTTTATTCTTTTGTTTCATTTTAAACAGAGCCCATAATGACTAAAGACAATACTAAACCAGAGAGAGAGAGAGAGAGAGGTGAGAGAGAGAGAGAGAGAGAGAGAGAGAGAGAGAGAGAGAGTAATTCAGATTCCTTTCCTCTGTATTCATGCAGTGGTTTCTAAATTAAATCCAGCATGTTCATCTGTTCTGCTGCGACTGTGTGTGTGTGTGTGTTTGCTGACTGATTGAACTGGGGCACTCTAGAAGTAACACACTGTATCATTACTGTATTAAGTTTTTATTTAATAACCAAATACCATTATTACATAAATTAATTATTGATTAACTATTGGATTTCTATCATCTCATGAAGCTTTATGCATAATTACAATGAATTACAATTATGGATACAGCTGCAAATTAATCTCAATGTGTGTGTGTGTGTGTGTGAGTGCAAGTGCATGTGTGTGTTCTCATTAGGACTGTAGGAAAAGAGCAGCTGTCCACATTACGCCTCAGTTCCAGCCTATTTCACACAGCTGTGTTAACAACACAGAGAAAGAGAGAATGTTACATTCCACCCAAGTCAGTTAGACTACATTAAGAAATATCACAGCTCTCGGCGTGTGTGTGTGTGTGGACGTACACACACACACATGCATCGGCTCCTCCACAAACACAGCCTGTCTGCGAGATGTGACTTGTCTTACTCGTCCATGTGGCATCCCGAGTGCAACATGTAACCACACACTCTCTCATTTTCTCAAACACACATCTGACTGCAAACATACAAACACTTATTCAGAAGACTCATAATAACATGTCTGTTATAGATTGAATAAACATAATTTCAAATCAGTCCACGAGTCTGAGCCAGGCCGAAGTCTTTTAGACAGATTTAGTCTACTAAATGACAGTGAGCAGATGAGCTAACAGCTATTTAAATACAGTGAGACCGAAATTACCTGAATGCTGATTTTTAGAAGTGACTGCGCATCTTGATTTTCAATACTTCTATAATAATCTATTTATCTATCTATCCATTCATCCATCTCTCCATCTAACACAAGGTTTTATCCACATTTTATAGTAATTATATAAGTAATAGTTTTCATCTTTAAAATAAACCTCTGTGTATTAGTACACACATCATGAAAACCTTCCACAGTTTAACAAAACCTTCCAAACTGTGATGTGTTTCTATGCTCCTGTGGGAAATTTGCACATTGTAAATATTTACGAGTTATGCCTGAGATCTCGATGTTTAATTTTATTCGCTCTCTCTATCTCTCACACACAGATAATTTACAGTTGGGAACTGTTTACGGATATAATTTGTAAATTACGTTTGTGTGTATGCTGATAGAAAAGTAGTACATTTGTAAAAAATTAGTTAGATGCTCTAGTAGATACACTTTCTTTTTTAAATTCTGAGTTTGTGATTATCTATTAATGTAGGTGTATTAGGATGCTTTTAAAATAGTTTTCGAGACATGTTGAATATCTATGTTACGGCAATTATGTAACAAAAGGTTACAATTTTAAATCAAATGAAAGAAATGCTAAATTAAATGCTCTGGTTAAAGATTTATGATGTGCTGAATTTATAATTCTTTGAGATAAATGTGGTAAAATTGCCAGTAGTATTGTGTAAAAAATGCTATTAAGGAAAATTTCTACAAATAGGAGTGTTTCCTAAAATCATCTGGTAACACATTTGGCAATGATTATGATTCAGAGTTTACTCTCTAAATCCACTTTGGTTTGGCTGGTGTGAAGCCTCCTTTTTGCATCTGTGTGTGGATTAAATATTCAATCTCTCATGAACATAAAAATGTCACTGTCAAAGTGATCCCATATGGACCCTGGTTTTATTTTACATATAAAAGCAGTCCCACCCAAACGTCTATAGCTCAGTAAATAAATTGCTGAATTTCTGAACTATATGAATAAAGTGTTAAAATTCAAAACCGTTCCATCTCACAAACACAGAGGATCACATTATGGAAAGTAACAAAATCGCCAACAATTCACTATGTGAAAACAATATGGTACCTAACACTGGTTAGCACTACTACTACGATTGCTTAAAGGAATACTCCAAGCTAAATTCTGTCATCATTTACTCACCCTCATGTCATTCCAAACCTGTATGACTTTCTTCTGTGGAAAAAAAAAAAAAAGTATATGTTGAGAAATGTATGTCTGCCCTACCTACCTACCTACAATGGAAGTCAATGGTCATGTGAACTGTTTGGTTCCCAACCTCTGAATATCTTCTTTTGTGTTCTGCAGAAGAAAGAAAGTCATATAGGTTTAGAATGAGGGTGCATAATGACAGAATTGTAAAATTGTCAGATGTGTGTAAAATTATGAAATTACATATCTCACTATTTATTATATATCTTATTATATAGTGAGTAGATCCCACCTCTTCCTTTGACCAATAAATGAACAGCCGACAGACAGTCGTTTATTGATATTTGAGTTGGCTTGGTTCAGTTTTAAGCTGGTTCAAATCAAAGAAAACAAAAATATGCAATTCTTCTGATACTTTGTGGTTTGCGGCATACTTTTGCGTCAGTGTGTATGTTCTGTGTTCAGTAGCGTGTTTGATTGTAATTGTTGCTAACCACCGAAAGGAGTATTTATTTTATTACTCTCATCACTGTCATGATCCGGATCCCAATGAGTTTGTTCTGGAGCTACGCACGGGCACGCACACAAAATGAAGTTTATTGAACGTTCAGAAGTTTAAAGGTTGAGTGAGAAAAAGATTCCTCGTAGATTTTTGTCCAGCAGAATCTTGAACCCATTTTGAAAATGTCATTGTTGTAGAATGTAAGGGATTGCTGTCTCCCAGCCAATCATCTCGCTAAAGAACCACAGAAAAGCTTGAAGAGTTAGTTCGGCATCGAATTCAGTCATGCCTGCATGGATACCCTGAACATCTGGCCAGCAGAGAGGCCCCTGTGATTACGTTGCTTGCGATACACACCACAGACAAACTCACTCTGAGCTTTAGAGAGAATGTGTAAGCCCTGACAGGAGGCGGGGGGAGGGGGTGAACACAACAGGAGAGAAAACGAGAGAAGGACAGAGAGAAGCAAGAATTAGCAGGCCAAAGGGAGGAGTGAACGGCAGCTGTAGTGTGCTGCTGATCACCGAGCTCATGTGAAAGGCTCATGTGTTTGGCTGCAGCTCGCGTTCAGCTCTCCTGAGGAATGCTGGGAGATCTGAGGCTCTTTGGAAGCTTTCCAGACGTTCACACAGCTCAAATGGAAAGCTGTAAACCTTGCACAGTAAGCATTCCGAAACATATTCCTTTACAAGGATGGGGATTGAGCAGGAAGAGAATAGAGGGGAACCCCCACGGACATCAGACAGAAAGACCACTGGGGTGAAAAGAGATTGTCTGCTCTTTTCATTCAATGCTGTGAAACATATTTGAGCATGCTGTATGATGTTGTATGATGAAAAAAGTGTGATTTGCTGTATTAAAGAATTTTTTAAAAATGCACTACTGGATTTAGTGTCACCATCGGGCATTTGTTTGGAAAGTGTTTCCTGTGGTGTGCACTTTGATGAATGTTGCGTCTGATTATTCATCATCAAAAAGTCATTGCTCACATCCTATCCAAAAAAAACATAACAAAAAACAAAGGATTTATGTTTTTTCATTACTACACCATCACACCATACATCACTGTTAAACAAAAAATGTGCTTGAAAAATTGATCTTGAATCAAAATAGTTTTCCAAATGGTCCTTTTTTGGTTCTATCTTGGCTGAAAACATATATCAGAGAAGAACGTTTTTCTACTTATCTAGCAGGCATCCAAGTTAGCCTGAGAGTCAAACTGTTGATCATATAAATCGTTTTCTTTGATTGAGAAATCCTCTACTAAACATTTTGCTAATCATTTTGCTAATCAACACTCACAAAGTCAAGGGGATGAAAGCAAAAAGGGATAACAACTCATTTTTGGTCATTTAATGAATTCTTTGTCTCTTTC
Organism: Sinocyclocheilus anophthalmus; assembly: GCA_018155175.1. Taxonomy (NCBI): domain Eukaryota; kingdom Metazoa; phylum Chordata; class Actinopteri; order Cypriniformes; family Cyprinidae; genus Sinocyclocheilus; species Sinocyclocheilus anophthalmus. The sequence goes on from JADLZN010000512.1 coordinate 252,691, forward strand.
TCTCTTTTCAACTAGTTTATATCAACCAATTAACCTTAAACTAGTTCCAAAACGGCCTATGTGGTTTAATGATGTTGTATGTGAACCTGTAAATGCTACTGACAGCCATACGCTTCATTTCACTACTTGTTTACAATCGTCACTGTGGGAACGTGTATGCATGACATAAGGCTTAAACCCATGTGCACTATCAACAACTAGAAGCACAACTGGCTAACACATCCACGCTTGCTAGTATTTCTCAAGTTGTGTTTGTCAAGACACCTGGAGAAAAGACACAAGACAGTTGTTCAACTGCAAGTGCAATCCTTAAAAAATAATTAATTTAATTTAAAATTTTCATTCATTTCATTACACAGAAGGCAAAATATTGCTTGTTACATGTTTCAAAAAAAAAGTTTCTTTTCAAACTGTTGGACATAAATTATCTATGGGAGAAATTTAAAAACAAAGTAAACTGATTCCAGCAAAAACAAACTGCATGCCGAATTTGAATGCCTCTACTGTTTTGAAGTAACTGAAATGGAATCAATCCATAATTACTCTGTTATTATTGTTAAATAGTAAAAGCAAATCAAATAATAAAAATATAAGTTGTATATGCATATGATTAGACTAATTATAAAAGAACATTTTCCAAATTAAATATGGTTAGATTACTATATCAATGAGATAAAAAACAACAACAATGCTCTAATATTGTGTGATTTCAGTCACAGCAAAGCTTGCGTGACATATCCTTTCAGATTATTAAAACTGACAAAACAGCTCAGACTTCACTGTGAAGCTTCCCTCTGGAGCAGCACGATAGCCAGCTTCACACCAGTGTCGTGTCGGGGAGCTACTTTGAAACTGTAGTTTGCCGATACTAAAGTAGGCCTACTTCACCTACTGTCACGCTATTCTTTAGAGAATTATTAAAGTTACTAATTAAAAGAAGCTAACTACTCTGAAACTGTTTAAAGCAAAATAAATAAATAAAACATAAAAATAAACAGTATAATACACTAGACTAGATGATATTTTTGTTCCAGCTTTTATCTGCCACATTTCAATTTCAATTTAAGTGACAAAAGGCATTTGAACATATATTAATTTACATTATAAACATTGAAAACACATAATTTATATAATACATAACCAAGTCAAAAACACAATGATGAAGGCAGCATTGGATTTAATATTACGTTCTTTTATAATTATTGTAATTCAAATTAATAGTATTCATTTGTTTTAATATATACTACCGATCAAAAGTTTGGGGTCAATAAGATTGTTTTTAAAGTACGTAAGTCTCTTATGTTTTCCAAGGCTGTATTTATTTAATAAAAAATACAGTTGTATTGAAAAATAGTTTTACTACTTCAAATAACTGATTTCTATTGAATATAAAATGTTATGTTGAAAGCAGTTGTGCACACATTGATTGATTTTACTGTCACTTTTACTGTTAATGTAATGCATCCTTTCTAAAAAAAAGTATTGATTTATAAAACCTTACTGACTGCAAACCTTTGAACAGTAGTGTATAATATTTATAATATTAATTTGAAAAAAAAAACTATTTGAATATCATTAAAAAATTAGATTTAAAAAAAAATGGTTCTCCAACTGATTCATGGGAATCTATTTATTAATTTATAAACACGTTTTCACCTTTCCAATGCTTCATATAGGAGAGAGTGCACATTTTGCAAGCATGTCTGATTATAGGCCTACTAATTGGAAAAAGCTGCTCATTACTTTAAAATTTAAAAACACCTGCAGAACTATCACACTACTGACAAATGCAGTTCTAACAGTTAATAGCATTGCTAGTTTTAGACACCTATTCCCCAACACTGCCTCACACACTACAAACACAGACCTCAGAGATGAGAGGAAGGATGCAAGTAATAATTCTACTGCACAAAACCTGTTCCAGTTCTTTGCGCTTGAAATTGACACATGATAATGGTTCGCCTATGCAGAGAAAATATGTGAATAACATAACAGTGCATTGTATATGTGACCCTGGAGCACAAAAAAAGTCATAAGTCGCTGGGGTCTATTTGTAGCAAATAGCCAAAAATACATTGTATGGGTCAAAAATTATTGTTATTTTATGCCAAAAACCTTAGGATATTAAGTAAAGATCATGTTCCATGAGCGTATTTTGTAAATTTACTACTGTAAATATAACTGAATTGTTGATTAGTAATATGCATAGCTAAGAACTTCATTTGGACAACTTTAAAGGCAATTTTCTCAAATCACCCTCAGAGTGGTTTTGGCCAGGGTCACATGTGTGTATCTCTGCACGTACTTGGACATAAATTGAGAACTGAACAGAGCTGGACGATGACTTCACTGAATCAACGATGAGCTGCCTTTAACTGAAATGTTTACTATTGTCCTCTTTTTAGAGCTGCTTTACAGCAGATTTTTTTTATTTGCATTATTGACACTATTTTCTTGTTTAACACTGTAAAGCTGCTTTAACACAGTCTATATTGTATAGCACTATATAAATAAAGGTGACTTGACATAAATATCTTCTCTCTAGCGTCTTTTGATTAAACCTGAGTCCATCATCAAAAACAACACCAGACAAAAGTCCTCTGAAATCCATTGTGAGAAAATCACCAAGAACCTTCTAGAGCAGATGAACTAATGTAGCACTCCAGCATCACTAGATCATCTCAAGATTTGGAGATTGTACACACAATACCGTCACATGGGCCCCATTACCATCCATATTCAGCGCTTTTAGAACTGCACGGTTGTTTGTCTTTATAGATTTCCAGGGCTAAATCTATTCCATCTTTGCTTTTCTCGTGAAAAATGAGTCGCTTTTGATGTCATCAATCAACAATTCTGCCTCTGACCCTCTTCAAAGGTCATTTGATATTTACAAAGAAATCCTTCCTGTCTAATAACCCGCATCATTAAAAAAGACTCACCCTGATGGCACATGCAATGGCAAAGTTGGCGTCTTAATTACAGTCATCAAATCTTGCATTTTAAAACAGTATATGTGCGCTCACTTTCTCTGTGCACTCTGCGTTTAAACAGTAAAGATGAGCACTACCTGTAGCAGAAGGGAAATCGCAGCTGGAATACATCACCTTTGGCCTAACGAGGAGAGAAGAAGACAGTCACAAGCATGCAAGGGGAGAAAGTGACTCATGCGGATGAGAGACCAGGAGAGAAAAGAGAAGGAAAGAGTCAGTTTTCACAAGGCAGAGGGAGGCTGTGGCGAGTTTAGGCCTGGTTTTGGAAACACTATAAAGACAAAGAGCCGTGCAACCCTAAAAATGCCTGTCTGTGACACGCACACTAAAGATTTTACATACACTCATGCATTTAGCAGATGCTGAAACTTTGTGGCCTGTGCAAGTCTGGAAGTGCAAGCATCTAAAGACTGATAGAGGTCACAAGGGTGAGTGCTTGTTGCTGATCTGAAGCAATTTTCTCACATTTTTAAAACCTTAAAGAGACATAAACTTGACCGAAACCTCTGGATTCTGGTATGTGTTAAATAGCTGAACTTTGACTTGCTTCGTCTTATGAGGCAAAGTAAGTCTGGCAGTGTCCATTGGCAAAACAAATGACTTTGTAAGAGCCCTGTCAAATACCTCCAATAACCTGGAATTGGGAGAGTTCAGCTGGACTAGCTACACTGTAATAGTTTTTCATTTCATAACAAATATAAAATCACTGAACTGTTAAGCAATGAGCAGGAACAGACAGAATCTCCAGACGGCTTTGGCTTCACATGTTCTGTATGAATTTTGTGGACGAAATTGTGGAATTCTGTGGAATGTAAAATGTCTTGTAACACATACTGTAGGTTCAATTTGTTATCTAGAACAAAATGATGAACAATTTTTTATGAACTATTTTTAACCTAGATTAAGATTTTTTTTTAGCAAGGACGGATTGAATTAAAAAGCAACAGAAAAGGAATGTATAATGTTACAAAGGATATATTTTTGAAAAAAAGACAAATCTATTCTTTTGAACTTGAAAGATGTATCAGGTTTTCCACAAAAATATTAAGCAGCACAACTGTTTTCAACATTGATAAGAAATGTTTCTTGAGTGCCGAATCAGCTAATAATAAACCAAGTACTGAATACAAAATCAGTAGTAATAGATGCTAAAAGTTCAACTTTGCATAAATAAATAAATACAATTAATATAATTATATTTCACAATATTACTGTTTTATTGTATTTTTAGTCAAATAAAAGCAGCCTTGGTGAACCTAAGAGACTTTTTTCACAATATGTAAGAATCATTGACCCCAAACTTTTGAACAGCAGTGTATATTGTTCATTGTTAATTCATGCTCGTTTGTTATATGTTAATACTTGAAATGTTAAAAATGTATATATGTAGAAATGAACATTTATTGCATTTATTAATCTAGGTTATTGTTCATTGCTATTTCAAGATAATGCTTTATATAAATGTAGGCTACTGAGGGGAAAAATTCATTTATTTATTTTGCCTCAGCAGCGAAATAACAGTCAAACAGACGTCCTTCACTCATGTTCTTGTTGGCAACCAAGGTCGGCACGGCCCTGTTCTGCTCAGTGCTCCATCACACAAAGTCAGGTTGTCCAAAAATGCTCACAGCAGTTTTGAATCGTTACAAAGCGAATTTCAATCCAAAATGAACTACACCAATTCCCTCTAGAACAACCTGGAGTTAAGTGCCTTGCTAAAGGGCACAACAACGATAGGGCTCTCTCAGCATCGCTGTGGTTCAGAGGTTCCCCTACCTGGAATTCAACTCACGACTTCTGCATTACCAGCCCAGAAGCTACTAACCTCTACCATGTCACAGCTGCTCTCATTGGAAAGAGACTAAAAGATTTCACAGTGTTTCCTCATCCATGTGAGAGAAACGCTACACGAAAAAAACGACCCGGTGTGTGTATGCGTGCACTGCTGTGTGTATGTGAGTGTTGACGTATTTGTGGGAGACTGCTCACACTGAGGTAAATGGAGTGTGAAGACTTTTCCTCCCCAGATATTTGTACCTGTCTCTATGAGATCTGATCACTCGGCTGCAATAGTTAAAAACACACATACATGCATGCACACACAAACACACCCTTATAATCAGGAAGTTGGGTAGAGTTGTGGTGTCAGGGAGGATCTGTGGAGCCCAGGACACATGCATGTTGTATTTTTTATTTGCATCCAGACCTCACACATTCACACAGGACACTCTCAGAGTTCTTCCACTTCATTTTAAAAGCGGTCTGTTTAATCTGGTGGTCGATTGCTTCAAAACTGAGTTTGACTCAGAGTCTCTAAGAGCCCATCATTTCCAGCTAAACAGACTGAACACATCCCAATGCAAAGATAGAAAGCATTCTACTGGAACCCCCCCGAAAAAATGAAGTCAAAACATTTACTAACTTAGAGACTAAAGTATCCGTTCCACTCCCAAAAATCTCTCAAGTTCAGGAATTTTGCATTTACACAATGGCTATATATCTTTAAGAAATTAAAACATTTATTCTGCCGGATCAATCTCCAGCTGTTGGAACTGAGGACTGTTTAAGAAATTTGCACTGGGGACCAACGTAAACTCTTTAGTGCTGGCAAATGTTTTATATGCAACAATGAATACTGATTATGATTATACTATTGATTCAGTATTTGTTCTTCCAGTTGTATGCAGTACGTTTCTATTATTCAACAGTTAGTTCCTGTCCACCAAGACTGCTGATATTAGTAGGGATTTTTCAGTAATTCTTTCTGCAAATTACATCATTACACCAGTAGGTGGATGTCTTTATTAGTCAATAAATCAAGTCAAAAGATTCATTAAAATACACTGAAACAAGCAACTGTCAGCGACTGTCATTATGAGTGAGTAATTGATAGATTCAGTCAAAAATATCCAGAAACATCATGATTCTTTCAACAAAACAACTGTCTTTATGACTTTAAAACTATTTTACTAAGGGAGCAAAAAACTGAGAAATCATGAAATAAATAACCAACGTTAACTAATAAATATTAAAGGATTTGTGGTTAAAAATTATATAAATGTTTTTTTTTTTAGAAAATGAGCGATGGTTTCTCTAGATAAGACACTTATTCCTCGGCTGGGATCGTGTAGAGCCCTTTGAAGCTGCACTGAAACTGTAATTTGGACCTTCAGCCCGATGGTCCCCTTTGAAATCCATTATATGGAGAAAAATCCTGGAATGTTTTCCTCAAAAACCTTAATGTTCTGTGACTGAAGAAAGAAAAAGAATGAACATTCTTAGAGACATGGGGTGAGTAACAAATATCATGTTTTGGAACTAATCCTTAACTCTTGTTTGAACTTTTATGAATCAATATCCACTTGCATAGGGCTGGGCAGTATATGAAAGATAAGGCAATACCGTTTATATCGATATACAGCAGTTTGATGTTATGAGTGCATCTAAAAATAGCGGAGGAAAGTGTGAATTACTGCAACGAAAGTGCAAAATTGTCCAAATTGTCCTAAATATGAAACATGGTTTATTTGAACTCTTTTCCCACCATTGACAGAATTTTCCAGCTTTCCGTGTTCCGTGGCTTGTCCTGGATCAAAACACGGCTAAGAAGCAGCAGGAAACAAGCAATCACGTGGGAAAGCGCATGTTACAGTGGGGGGGAAAAAAAGTATTTAGTCAGCCAACAATTGTGCAAGTTCTCACACTTAAAAAGATGAGAGAGGCCTATAATTTTCATCAAAGGGATACCTCAACTATGAGAGACAAAAAGAAAAAAAAAAATCCAGAAAATCACACTGTAGGATTTTTAAAGAATTAATTTGCAATTTATGGTGGAAAATAAGTATTGTCAATAACAAAATTTCATCTCAATAATTTGTTATATACACTTTGTTGGCAATGACAGAGGACAAACGTTTTCTGTAAGTCTTCACACACTGTTGCTGGGATTTTGGCCCATTCCTCCATGCAGATGTTTTGGGGCTGTCGCTGGGCAACACGGATTTCAACTCCCTCCAAAGATTTTCTATGGGGTTGAGATCTGGAGAGTGGCTATGCCACTCCAGGACCTTGAAATGCTTCTTACGAAGCCACTCCTTCGTTGCCCGGTCGGTGTGTTTGGGATCATTGTCATGCTGAAAGACCCAGCCACGTTTCATCTTCAATGCCCTTACTGATGGAAGGAGGTTTTCACTCAAAAACTCACGATACACGGCCCCATTCATTCTTTCATTTACACAGATCAGTCATCCTGGTCCCTTTGCAGAAAAACAACCCCAAAGCATGATGTTTCCACCCCCATGCTTCACAGAAGGAATGGTGTTCTTTGGATGCAACTCAGAATTCTTTCTCCTCCAAACACGACAAGTTGAGTTTTTACCAAAAAGTTCTATTTTGGTTTAATCTGACCATATAACATTCTCCCAATACTCTTCTGGATCATCCAAATGCTCTCAAGCAAACTTCAGACAGGCCTGGACATGTACAGGCTTAAGCAGGGGACACGTCTGGCACTGCAAGATTTCAGTCCCTGGCGGCGCAGTGTCTTACTGATGGTAGCCTTTGTTACTTTAGTCCCAGCATTCTGCAGGTCATTCCCTAGGTCCCCCCGTGTGGTTCTGGGAATTTTGCTCACAGTTCTTGTGATCATTATGACCCCACGGGGTGAGATCTTGCGTAAAGCCCAGATCGAGGGAGATTATCAGTGGTCTTGTATGTCTTCCATTTTCTAATAATTGCTCCCACAGTTGATTTCTTCACACCAAGCTGCTTACCTATTGCAGATTCAGTCTTCCCAGCCTGGTGCAGGTCTACAATTTTGTTTCTGGTGTACTTTGACAGCTCTTTGGTCTTGGCCATGGTGGAGTTTGGAGTGTGACTGTTTGAGGTTGTGGACAGGTGTCTTTTATACTGATAACAAGTTCAAACAGATACCATTAATACAGGTAACAAGTGGAGGAAAGAGCAGCCTCTTAAAGAAGTTGTTACAGGTCTGTGAGAGCCAGAAATCTTGCTTGTTTGTAGGTGACCAAATACTTATTTTACCGAGGAATTTACCAATTCATTCTTTAAAAATCCTACAATGTGATTTTCTGGATATTTTTTCTCATTTTGTCTCTCATAGTTGAGGTATACCTATGATGAAAATTACAGGCCTTGCACAATTGGTGGCTGACTAAATACTTTTTTGCCCCACTGTATATGTAAAATAACGCGATCATCAAGCATTAAACAGCATATAAATCAAAAGTGCTGAATACAGAATGAAATGGCGATCTAGGAAGTGGTATTGGACCGTGCAAGCTTTGGATGTGTTGATGGAAGCCATATATTCCATGTTTTGATCATCATTCTGAATCTGATCCAGATGTAGTATTTTACAAAAACTAGATTTTCTCAGTTTGTACCCACATTGAGATATAAAAAAAAGAATGCCTGAAGCTAGAATAAAACGTTTTATTTATTTATTTTTTAAAGCAGAGGCTCTGTTCTTTGTTTTGACATATTGCATGTTCAGATATTCATACAAATATTCTGGGTGCCATTAAACTTTTGTGAAAAAATGCTGGCGGTGGCTGGCAACTTAAAAAAAAAAAAAAAATAAAACCATGCAGGAGGGAAAGTAGGGTAAAGGGTTAGTCACCCAAAAATGAAAATTAGCCCACAAAAATACTCACCCTCAAGTCATCCTAGGTGTGTATGACTTTCTTCTTTCAGACGAATCCAGTCGGAGTTATATTAAAAATTGTCTTTGATCTTTCAAGCTGTTTAATGGCACTCAGCAGGTGTTGCATGCATCAGTCCAAAAGAAGTTAAGTAAAAAGCGCCCATCCATAAAAAAAAATGTCTCACACGGCTCCGGGGGGTGAACAAAGGCTCTGTAGCGAATCGATGCGTTTTTTTGTAAGAAAAATATCCATATTCAACACGTAATAATCACTTTAATCTAGCTTACAAGCTCACTGTTGTACACTGGAAGCAGCACCGGGGGAATGACGTATGAGGTCAGCATTGCGCATGCACCGCTCAGAAGTGACGAACGCGAAAGCGCAGCGGAGAGATCAAAACAAAAAACCGGTCACTAATTAGAAGTACAAAAGGAGGATTTGTAAAGAAGAATGTCGGAGGATTTCGCTATAAGCTGTAAGGGAACAGGTCAATGAGCTCAAAGGGGAATCATATTACGCTTTTAAAGGGAAAACTCCACAATAATATGTAGGGGAATTAGGACAGAATCACTGTTTTAAGGCTGATTACTGAGACGGCCAGCGATTCATTGAAGCCGTATGACATCAATTCTGCAATGGATATTTAAATCCAAAATATAGTGAAAACACTATAAATTAGCACAGTAACAAGATCGGCAGATTAAGACATTAACCTGTGAGCACAAAACACAAGATACTTCACTTTTCAATATAAATAAGGCTTTATTAGATAAAACTAAGACATATAAACTAGTCTAACACATGAAAACACGCATTCACACAAGTTGCAGAAAGAGAGAACGTGAGGAAATAATTAGTTTAAGAGGATAAAAATGTGAAATCCCAAGTTTACAGCAATATGTGCAATTGCATAGATATGAACAACAATCAATCACTTAATTAACCCTCGAATTGAGTTCCTCAGTGAGGTTAAAATTATATTAAATGCACCAGTTCAGCTAGAATCTGGAGTACTTGCGTTTCTGTGATGCCGGGTTCCCTTTCTTGTCTGGTTGCTGAAACGGGTTTCCCGAGGTTGCTGATTGGCTGGAGGTTCAGTCTTGGGAGCCAGTGGTTGGGCGTTGGCTGACGACGCAGAGCTGTGGTCTGCAGTTGAAATTTATACGGCACTCTTTCGGAGATGCAGCGTTAGGCAAACTTAACTAAAAACACGAAACTCTCAACGGAAAATAAAATAAACTAAAGAAATAGAAATAGAAGTAAAGTTTGATGAGACCAGGTGGCGTTTCTCCTCATGGTTTTGGAGGAGCTGGCGTGTAAGACAGAGCACGCTCAAAACTAAAGAAGCATTATTTAAAAGAAAACAACAAGGGAGACGAAAAGGCAAGAAGGAAGAGCGCGAGAGAGAGACAAAAGGCTAAAAGCTAGACACAAAAAGCTAAGTTTGATGGTGTGCTGAGTATTTAAACCGGGCTGTTTAACACACCCCAAATGGTGTCTCGACCAATTGTAGCTCGGGGTGTTGCAATGTTTCTCCTTCCCATTCATAAATCAACTGTTATCTCATCATTCACATGGTTTTGGTTTTCCCGCTTTTGCAGAATATAATTTTGGACATGATTTCTATAACAAGAATATGATACATTTGACCAAGAATTGATTGGAAGAAACGTTTCAAGCATGAAGATTCAAACACACACATACTAAACATGAATAGCAATTCTTAAACTATTCAATAGTTATTAAAAATACACACAATAAATGATTAAGACCTGATAAATCACATGTAGGTTACATACATGATATGGAGTTATATATAGTAGCAACGATTAGTTGCTCGAGTCCTTTTAGTGTCATTTAGGTGCATGGAAAGGCAGTTTCTGTGCCATTCTGTGAATGCATGAAGACCAGAGATTAAGAGGTCTGTAGGAATCTCTGAAAGTCTGTTCTTTGTCTCCTAGGTGGGGGATGTCAATTCGAAGAGCTTGTGATCACTATCACATGTTTCCATGTGACGGTCACGCTGTGCATCTCTTTTGACCATTATTCTTGATAACTTGCCCCCAAAATTGACAATCTCCTTGGAATTGTCAATAAGTGTTATTTTGTTTTAATGCTGTGAGCTACTCAAAGCTGATAGTTGGTTCAGGCTTGTGGCGCCAGTATCTGATTTACGAACATCCTGTGTCTTGGGACTCTGTGGAATTCGGCTCCTCATGTTTCAACCATGTTTTGACAAAATCTTAGATTGTCTGATTCGGTCTGATATCCTACCAAGCCAAGAGGAGACTGGTTTTCCTTTGCTAAAGTAAGGAAACTTTGCTTCCTTTGCTCCTGTTTACAAACATTGGTTTTCACGAGACTCACCGGCACATGCGCAACGCTGAACTCATACCTCATCAGCCCGGAACTGCTTCTGTGTACAACTGTTGGCACAAGCTACATTAAAGTGATTAGTAAGTTTTGAATATGGATGTTTTTCTTACAAAAACACATCGATACGTTACAGGAGGCCTTTGTTCACCCCCCCAGAGCAGTGTGAGACACTTTTTTATGGATGGGAGCTTTTTATTTAACTTCTTTTGGACTGATGCATGCAACACCCGCTGAGTGCCATTAAACAGCTTGAAAGATCAAAGACAATTTTTTTTATAACTCCGATATGATTCGTCTGAAAGAAGAAAGGCATATACACCTAGGATGACTTGAGGGGGAGTAATTTATGGGCTAATTTAAATTTTTTGGGTGAACTAACCCTTTAAGCTTTAAATAACTTTTAAAACCATACCGTTAGGTGTATTGAAAACCAAATTGTCACTGGGTTTAAATGGTTAAAGACACCTCATTACACACTTAATATGAGCTGCTCTGGTTAGAAAGCATCTGACAAGAAAATAAAATTTCAGCAACACATCCCACAACATTTTAATTTATGCATTAGGATACTGGATAATACAACAAATATGGAAGAGATTTGTGCAGAACGAATTTATAGACTGCTTTTGAGAGGAGAACCAGGCTTTATATATGGGTTTAGGGATGTAGACTGGACCATACTGGACTGTGAGAGATTCCATGTCAAGTGTAAACCCTCAGAAACCTATTATGATATAGATCAATGTACTGAGACAAAGAGAAAGGGAAAGAGAGCGAGAGCAGCAGAGAACGGAGAACAGAGAAACAAATAGGACAGTTTGTTGCATTTTGTAGGTGAGACAAACACTATGGGGACACAAGAAAAATATGGAGTCAGCACAAATCACACACACAAACACACACCCGTGCAGACCAGCAGACAGAATTGGGGCGAGAAAAAGGAGGAGGCAGCGAGCAGAACCGATAGGAGAAATGTCCTTATGATGGAGGACACTGTTCGGAGCAAAGTGTTAATTTCACCTCAGCAAATTAAACTTGCCACACTTATCAAATTAAACCAATAGTGTCAGAGACAACATCAATAAATGAGACTACGTTCATCATTTTTTTAACTATCTATAATGTTTTTCTTTTGGGTAAGATCTTCATTAATCTGAACACTGGACCAGAGCTAAATCACTGCCACACACACACAAACACACAGTCTCAGTATGTCTGGATTATAACACTGTTGACACCCTGCTGTTTAATACAGGCCTAAAGTCTGTCATCCTGCAATTGACAATGAACTCATGATTAGTGTTTATGTGCAGTCGGAGTATAGCTTCTGCATACCGTCTACTGTATTAAGCCATGCACACATTCCACCATTAGACCTTCAAATGTGTTCACCTGCAGAACAAAAGCAACATCCTGAACCACTTTAGTGCAGTTGCACAAGCACAGATATTAAAAAGTAAAAATACAGCTAATCTTTAATTCACTTGGATCCATTACATGGGAAGGGCCCTATGATTTCCGCGATGCAGAAAATGCGGACGGAATCACAGAATCCAGTCATAAAAATGGAATTTACTGTATAATGCGGAATGTCATGGAATTTGCCAAATGTTGGATGAATAAATCAAAAGTAGGTAGCTCTAAAAGTCACTTCATGAGCATTTTACCGTTTCTTTTGAGAAAATCTATTGTCATATCATATACAAATAGAAACTTATTCTAGAAAATTAATGGAAAACAGAATTTGGTAAAAAATACAATTGAATTTGAGCAAAAAAAATAAAGGCCTTAAAAATTAGATTTTGTTAAAAAATTGATGTTAAATTGTGTAAGTTTCAAGAGTTTCAATAAAAATTAAAACAGAATAAAATATAATCCAGAAAAATTGAATTGAAAAAAAACGGAATTTGAGAAAAAATAAAACGGATTTCATAGGGCCCTATACATTAGATGGACTGAGCACAATTCAGAATTTAAAAACTGGCTCTCGTTTTATTTATTGAGATGGAGGATGGATGTTGAATTTAAATTTGAATTGGAGTGACAGGAAGATGAATTTTCTGAAATACTGAAAAATTAACACTTTATATAGGGAATAATATAAACATTTTGGGAATTGTTGTGTAGTGGAATTGTAGTGTTTCAACATGGTTATTAAAATATAAGTTAATTTAACTTAAAAATATCAAATATCTATAGTTTGCCTTTCGTTTATTATCAATTTAATCTGTTTCTGGAAATACCCCATATATTATGTGTTTGATTAATGGAATTATCTTGGAATTATCTTAATCTTTGAATTTCTTATTGTCTTATTTTGATTTGATTATTTTGGTTTTATTTTGATTTGAAATTGGAATTTTAAAGACATTTTCCATTTAAATTTGAATAGTGTGCAACAAAATCTTATGAAAAAATGAAAATTCTGTCATCATTTAATCTTTCTTTCTTCTGTGAAGCATAAAAGAACGTATTTTGGGGAATGTCTCTCAGAATCTTTTGTCCTTACAATGGAAGTCAATGATTGACTGTTTGGTTACCAATATTCTTCAAAATATCTTTTATTTTCCACAGAAGAAAGTCAGTCATACAGGTTTGGAACATGATGAACATAAATGATGATAAATGAGTAAATTATCACAGAATTTTTATTTTTGGGTAAACAACCCCTTTAATATGCGGTAAATCTGCCACAAACAAACAATATGGCACAAAACTAATTTTCTATACATAAATATGCTACATCAAACAATTTCTGCAAATCCGAAGTAATATTTGCCACAACAGTTTATCAGAACACTATTTTTGTAAAGAATGACATGAAATTTGCCACCTCAAGCTTAATCCAGCTAGCCATATATAGGCCACGAGTTAATATGCTCAGTTGTTCTCGAGGGATTCCAAGGTCCATGAAGGAGTAATTTGATTCACCGATGAAGTTTAGCTCAAGATAAATGCAATTAATCAGCAGATTAAATGCAGTTAGCCCAATACTAATGCAGTTTAGCCCAAGACTAGGTTTAATATGTCCAGGAAACATCCAAACTTGAATGAATGGAGCCTTGGAGCCCGCTGGTGTGTTAGCAGGACAGGGGATTAGCATGACGATATGTGAGCTGGCATGCTAATGCTGTAGTGACAGGCTATGGTCAGTTAGCATTAGCTAGTGCTAATGATATGTCACTGATGTGTGAAATGTAATCATATCGCAAGTGCATAATTTGCAATAATGCTCCATATGGTACAGAATGCTTGTGTGTGTGTGTTTTTAGCAGGTCCACTTATGTTACTGCGGTGCAACAAGCATGTGTGTTTCATCTGGGACAGGCTCTCTCTGTCCCACGATGCATGATTGATTCATACCCTGAAGTGTTTGGGAGCCTAGTCAACAAACCATATGTCCTGCGCAAATGCAATAAATCCTAGCTCAAATTAAAGTAATTCTTGATCAAAAACATAAAGCCCGTAAGTATTCTGGACAAAACAATCCTTCGCCCTAATGAATCTTTAGGCAAGCAGGACCTGACCCAAAAAAACTACTCACAAGTAATCAAGGTCCTCATGAATCCATTTGGATTTTGCATCATCTTATAGTAACATTAGCCCTTCATAGAGCCTGGTTTAAATGAATCCTTTGCTAAATCAATCCGGCACTACTGAAAACACAATGGGATGTCATGCTGGTGTTTTTGCCAGGATTTTAAACTTAGCAAAGATTTCCTAGGTCAGGCTTTTTTTGTTTTGAAAGCAATGGATTCTTTTTTTCTTCTTTTTTTCAGAAAAAAATGCATTACACTGATTAAAAGTGACAGTAAAATCTTTTACTTTGTTTAAAAAAAAATTCAATTTATGGGTGGCACAGTGTCTCAGTGGGCAGCACTGCTGCCTCACAGCAAGACGGTCCCTGGGTTGAGTCCCATGAGGCCTTTCTGTATAGAGTTTGAATGTTCTCCCCATGTCTGCGTGGGTTTTCAACTTTCTTTTCAACTTTCTATTCATCAAAAAGTCTTGCACATTTTTTACTGATGGGTTCAAAAAAAATATTACAAAAGTAATACAAAAATAAATTCAAGACTTAATTTAATAAAAAAAAAATTGTATTTGCTTTAGCAAGTGATTTATTCCAGGTTTGGTCCTCCTTACATGTGAATGTGACACTGAAGACTGGAGTAATGGCTGCTGAAAATTCAGATCATTACCAGCAAGACTAATTCCAACCCAGTACCAATATAGTTATTTTAGTTTAGTTATTAAAAATAATAAAATAATAATAAGAAAATAATAATACTCGGGTCTTCTTTCAAATACATTTTAAAAATCTTACCGACCCAAACTTTTGAATGGTTGTGTAGATGAATGTTCATTTATAAATAAACCATTGTTGATTGTTGAATTATGTTTGTTCTTAATACATTAATAACATTATACAGAATTATACAACTTGAAAATGCTGAATTTAATTAGTATATTTATAAATTAACTTTACTGTAAATTAATACAGTAAATACTGTACAAATATTGTTCATTATTGGTTTATAAAATACATTAACTAATGTTAAAGAATAAAACCAATCTACAAACTTCCAAATAGTCCATCTAAGAACAAATAACAATTCATGTCTAAATAGACTATAAAACTAATTGTGAATTCTGAACAAAGACATGTCCTCTGTGTCTCTTTCATTGAGAAACAAGGTCTCTGTCTGCACAAGTGTTTTTGGGGGGACTGCAGCCTGTTGAAAGCAGCTGGTGGTTAGGCTACCCTTGGCCCGTAGCCCGAAGCGCATTGAATAACACATATGCATACATTCACACACACATACACACTCTGCATTCCATCACTGATCATCTCTGCACATGCAAAATATCCTCCAGACACACTCATCAGAGCCTTAACTCAGCACCTGGCCTGCTGTGTGTATGTGTGTGTCAGGTCTTGGCCATTTGCAGAGACCTTAAACGTGAACACTGCACATGTCTTCTATATTATAAGAGTCTGTGTCTATACTTGTCATGATTTCGGATTTTGTTGAGAAGTTCGAGCTAAAACAGAAAAGATCTGGTCTGGCCCATGCATTCAGACACAAACAATACCACATGCTCATATGCACATCTTTTCTAATTGACCTCCAAGCAATTAAAAACGGTCAGTAAAAGTTTGCACGGTGTCACGTGGTCCTCCTCCCTTCCCAGCACCTCCAGCCCATCAGGATCATTCTATCAGCAAGCCACTTACAGCTCATTTTCCATCCTTCCAATAACTTTTTTCTCCCCCTCCCTCTATTTATGTCTTTCATCCCTCAAACCATCTCTCTCTCACTCGCTTTCTATTACGCTCCTATCTTGTTCTGATAGTGCTCTATTCTTCTACTTTTTCCATCTCTTTCTGTCTCTTACTCTCATTACATTGCCAGTAGCTGAAGATGATGTTTGCAGGCTTGTGATCTTGACCCTAATATATGCTAAATGTCTGTGCCTGCGGGGTCTTTCTCGTATCTCCCCTTTGCTCGTGAAGAGAAGGCAGAATCCAGATCTCAGCTAAAGCACATATCCAGATTACAAACACATAATGTTCCATTTAAGCCAGAGAGGTTAGCACGTCAGAGAATCCTTGAAGATAAAAGGAGATATGATCCTAGGAGATATGTTGAGGCAGAACGGAGAGTATGTGCAGAGCTTTGTAGAGTGAGAGGTTCCTTGAGATAGGGTGGGGTGTCACCATGGATGCACTGATGGGTAAGGAAGGAGACCTTATTAGCAATCCTGAATGAAATAGGAAGCCAGTGAAGTGATTTGAGAATGGGGGTTATATGGTCGTATTTGCGTACCCTCATCAGGATCCTAGCAGCACTGTTCTGAATGTACTGCAATTTCTGTAGGCTTTTGCCAGTATTTTTGCCAGCTCTTGCCAACATTAAATGCCTTATTTATCCTCAGAAATCACAAAACCTTTTTCTGTTTAACAGAGGTATCAGTATCTGCTATATTGGTCTTGGCAGAACTTGTGGTCAGATTCAAAAGAAATTAGCCCATTTTTTTTGTAATCCGGTTTATTCTTCTATATTGTGCTTCAAGTAAGGATGTAACGGTATGAAAATTTCTTATCACAATTATAGTGATAAATTATCACGGTTATCAGCAATATCACGGTATTGTTAAAATGTGTTGGAGATGTTAAAAAAGTACCGACACATAAATAATTTCAAGTTTTATATTTAAAAATCAACAAACAACAAATAAAAATACTTTTTGTTTGCATAATCACTAAAACAATAACATTACCAATGATGTTCGGATTTTAAATGACAACTTGACTGACAACTGTTTAATAGCATGTTGAAATATCTAATGTAAATGTTCAAATAAAGCTTTGAAAAAGTTTCATAAAAAGGTAAACCTCACATTTCAGCCTTTAAATAAAGAAAAAGTCAAAATGATAATTGATTAATAAATGATTATATGTATTTTATCTGCTCCATAAATAATTCTAGATAACTTATCTGAATTGTTTAAATGTGTGGAATCCACATAAGCTTGTTTTTCATCAACCGGTGAAAATTTACAGCAGGGC
Organism: Sinocyclocheilus anophthalmus; assembly: GCA_018155175.1. Lineage (NCBI taxonomy): Eukaryota > Metazoa > Chordata > Actinopteri > Cypriniformes > Cyprinidae > Sinocyclocheilus > Sinocyclocheilus anophthalmus. The sequence goes on from JADLZN010000512.1 coordinate 270,297, forward strand.
ATGCAAATTCGTACGTTTTGTTTGGCGACAGAACATGCACACAGACTGATGTAAAATAAGGCTCTGTAAATCCACTCTCTGACAGCAGGTGGCGCTTATGGAAAAGCTCAATTAGACTGTTTTCATAACCTCCGTGGCCCCAAGGCGTATTTGCGATTAAGAACACATTCTTTAGGTATTACATGGAGCGAAGATGAAAACAAAATGCCATCGAACTCGTTTCTGAAGACAGTCAGAACCCGTAGAGGTACCTTATAGAATAATGCATTCATTATGCCATTATATAATTCCCTTAGCACTGTTTTCACTCAAAACTAAACTACTCTGCGTGCTGTGCGCACGTGAAACTCTTACTTAAAACTGTGCTTTATGCTGGACAGTATTTATTTATGGTGAGTTGTACAAAACGCGGTCATCTAATACGGTTTTAATGATAATTAAAAGATGAAACGGTAATACTAGCCGTGGGGAATTTTATCATGATTTATCGTCAAACCGGTAATCGTTACATCCCTAGCTTCAAGTAGTCAGAACACAGACTCCAATAATCAGTCTGGTAACAAACACTAATTGAGCATTTCAAACTTTGTGAGGGTTGTGTGTAGCAGTTTGACTTCAAAACACTGTGATAAGCAGAAATACACAAGAAACATGTCAATTCTGAGCTTTCCTACAGCATTACTTTAGAGAACTATATATGCTTTGAAACGGTGACAACGTGTCATTGTTAAGTTCTCTTTTTGATCCGAGCAAAACACTCGGAAGCACGCTGATTTACAACGCTTCGGCTTTCAGATCCCCCCATCGGATTCTATTCCAGAACCCTAGCATGTTCTCACGTTCTACCACACACCCCCACATCCCTAAAACCGTGAGCTTGTAAAAATCAATAACATGGAAAACACTGTCAAAAGAATCCAGACAACTCATAAAAGACGACATCTTACAAAATGAAAAACAAACACAAACAGCTGTTCAGCTAGCATGTGCTCATAAACATCACACGTCGGCCCCGGAAAAAAAAGAGGGCGGAATAGCTTTATCCTAGCGATGACATCCACTCTTAGCCTTCCTTCACCAAAAAAAAAAAAAAGTTATCAAGCACTTGTTAAATACAAATCAGACATTCAATATCCCCATATTTTCATTGTGCTATTTCTTTTTTCTCTCTATTGAACACAAAAACACACACAGAAAGTTGGCTACGATCCAGACACACTAGCCTATTACAGGAAATGCGAAGAGGAAACGGAGATCAATAGGCTAATCAATGAGACAGTGTGACAGAAAAACGAGATGTGTGTGTAAGTGTGCGTGTGGGTGAGTGAAACACAAGAAGGGAGATTTAGAGGTGAATCCAACAAGCTTGTTAAAGTTGTGTAGCTTTTAAAGGAACAAGTTGTTTTAGCCTAATAACAATCAAAATAAAGCTCAACAGAGCACTTAATTAAACAGCCATATCTCCCTAGTGTCAATGAGCAATAGAGCTAGTTTGCTTGTTTATAAACTGATATTCAGAACAACAGAACTCAGGATGATAATTAAGCAGTATCACTTCAGTTTTAAAACTGCATACAAATCTAAAAATATGAATGTAGAGCTCTACTGCACAACGATCAGAGCGCTCGAAAAATCACAGTAATGAATGTAGATTAATGAAGAGACTGCTTGTTTGATTGTTACTGGTGTACTACATGAGATTTTAAAATTGATGGTTACTGATAACGCTGAAACTCCCAGTGGTGCATGGGTGAGGTAAACAAGTTAGTGCTATCAATAAACTGAGATGTCTCAATCAACTGGCCATTAATTAGCAAATTCATCTAAAAGATAGAGTAGACTGAGGAAGGGTGTATATCAATCAGGTAATCCCAGGTAACTACTGTGTTCTACTGATGCTAGGAGAGACAATGACGCACAGGGCTAAACATAGAACTCAGGTGTGCACACCGTCTGCCCTACCTGTCAGTGGTTACCATGGAAACACCTAGAGATAAATCACCTAACTTCATGAGTTGAATGAGGTCACTATTTAGCCACTATTGAAAGGACGTTAATGGGACAACCTCTGGTTCCTCTGGTGTTGTATGTTCCCCAGTCAACCTCATACCTGATGATGCAGCATTTCTCGTTCAATATGGGCAAATTGCACTTTTCTACAGGAAATATAAGACACTGAGCAGTCGAAAAAGTCAAATCAGTGGTGTGTATGTGTATGTAACATACTCACTTGTATTTTCATTTCACTGAAGTCCTTCCCTTGTAGTAAACAGACAGGTATGCTTGAGCTCAAGAGCGACTATATGTATTATTATATAACATTCGGGTCTACGTTTTGATTATATATATTTGAAGTATATATATATATACACATCAATTTCAAAAATGTATATTTATTTAAATTATTTACTTAATTTATATAATTAATAATTTATCATTAATCATAAAGTGACCAATCATTAATGTATTGTTAATAATGAATTAAATGATTATAATTAAATAAATAGTGAACAAACAGGAAGGGTCATTAAATGAATCATTAAACAAATCCGTGATCAAATCAGAACAAGATCTTTGTCCGAATCAAAATAGGCTATTTTGTGTGTTGTCTTCCATATATTCTCTATGTAAAATGTGTCAGTCGTTCTTCATTGGGTTTTTGGTGTGTGTTCTTAGTTCCGTGTGCCAAATGGGACTACTGTATGTGCTGATGTGTTGTCTTAGGGTATGGGGATCTGTTGGCACTGAAAACTGCTAGCAGGAAATGAATGCCAATGTGGGACATGTCGTCATTACCTTCCTGGCCTGGCAAATGCTGTGGTTAGGTACGTATGCCTCTCGTTGACGCTTTACAGCCACGGCCTAAAAGGGCACCTGCACAACCCAGATGTCTCGTTGCCTGTAGCTGAGCAGAACATGAAGCTCTCGTAATGCTCTTTATCTCAGCTGTTCCTATGCTCTCAAAGTAAACATATCGCGGTCAATCTACCATACGCAAGGAGTGCCTCTATGTAATGATCCGAATAAAAATCATGCAAACGCATATGTGCATTACATATCTTATACATGCTTGGCCATGGTACTTCAAAATATTAAAAGAATCACTATAAGATGCCATCTATAAATACATGCCTAAGGAACCTGGCAATAATATCATAGGATCCCAAACCACAAAAAAAAAAAAAAACATTTTATACCAAACAGGGTACCTTAAGAGACCCCAATGCATGTGTTCTTTGTAAGAACTATCAACGAACTAGAGCTGTACAATCCGGAGTGATGTATCCCGAGTAAACTCATACAACTATTTTGACACAGTCCATTGAACCTGATATTCAATTAATGCATTTAAAAAAAAATTAACATTATGAAATATTTTAATTCCAAATCAGAAAGTTTTTGTGCACTATATTTAAGTGTTCAAGATTTAAAAAGATAGGGGTGACGATTTTTAGTCAGTTCTCCTAAACTTTTTCTTCTGCGGTGTCTGTCACTCAGTCGCATTCCAATGCGTGTGCGTTCGGTTACGCATCCGCCGATGAAACTCTCTCCCAAATGTTCTAATGTTATACGTAATCTGTAAATAAAGATAAGGGTTTTGCAATAAACGGAGTTTATCTTGCTGGATTTTGTGTGTTTTACAATCATGTAAATTTCTACGGATATCTGGTTAGATCCCCGGACTGGAGAGGAGCACTATGATTTGTTCGTCACCGAGCACAATAACTGAAACTTGAAAACTGTTTGTTAAAAGAAACGGTCAATAAACTAACGCCACATATTTAAATACATACGCATCATATCTCTTCATCTGTGCTTGAACTTTCTTGCTGCGACGCGGTGACTCTGTGTTGCTTCACGTGCATCATTCTGTGCACGGGAGCGCATAAAACGCTTTGTGCCACTCTGTATTGGGAAGTTAGTATCATAATCCTTTGACAATGAAAGTTATTAATAGCCTTTCTGTTCGTCTTAATCTATCATATTTTGCTGCCTTCGTTACTGTGCTATACATTTAAAAGAAATCTCTTTTCATTTATCCAGTAGTCAACATCTTTGATGCAAGGTTTTGATCATGTCACATGTGACTACTCTAGTATATATTTATATATAAATATATTACTTGTTTTTAATGAATGTATTTTACAACAATACAAAGAACAATGTGTAATGTTTTACCAGATTTAGTCCTACACTTATTTACTTTTATTTGTTACCCACCAAGTAATGTATTTTTTTTTTCACTAAAAGTTTAGTATTTTAGATTTTTCTAGAGTAACTTTCGCTACTGAATTATCCATTAACCTAGTATATAATAGTATTTTTGTCATAGATTTTGATTATATTTTTTGTTTGTTATTTTTTCTTTATAATGAAGCTGTCTATATTTAGCAGATTGTGGGTGTTGTAATGTAACATACAAAAGAGTGATACCGACCTACCCATAGTATCAGCATGCTACACTGCTTTAGACACACTGTGCTGGTATCGGATTGGTATCGGTATCGGCAGATACTCAGAATTGTATACGATCGGAACCGGTTCGGCCGAGACACCGAATTTTTTGTACTCGGTCTGAAAAAAGTGGTATCGAGCCAGCCCTAATTGAAATTAGATGAAAAATAAAATTTTTTTCTTCAGTTAGTTACCAAGGTACCATTATACATGTGCTTAAGTTTGATTATTAACTTACTAAAACTGATATAAAAAATATTTAAAGAAAAACGAAAATAATAAAAAAATGAATCAAAGACATCATAATTAAAAATGATTCCCCCCTCCCCCCTCTTTTCCTATATTTAATTGGTGTTGGCTTTATTCTAAATGATGTTTTTGTACTATATTTACTGTAGGGCTTTGGGTCTAAGAAAAGTGCATTATAAAAAAATGCTAAAAAACACAACAATTTTACTCCACTATAGAAAAGATAAACTGGACAAGTTACTACAACATTAGGAACTATATAATAATATATAAATAATACTAAAACAGCAGCATGCAAACTTGTTAGCGCATAATTTTCCCATCACAGACTATTTTACATTGTGTAAAAATTTATTTACAGAAATTATTTCAAATAATTTAACTTTATCAGTATAACTTCAAACTTATATTAAATAAGTTTAAATATTTGATCCTAGCTAACCTCTACTGAATGAAGGCTTAATTAACATTGTCACATCACGTTTGGGCGTAACATATCTATGCTCATTATTTACTGCACTAAGTATTATTATACTGTATGTATCTGTGTTGATTGATTGAACATGAGTGGACATTTCTTGTCTGAACTCCTTACCTCTGACTAATAGCTATGCCACCAAAGTCCTTAGCCTTTAATCTCAACCCTGCACCTTGCTAATACTGCCTACAGCTGTACACCTAATCACACAAACACACACCCACACACACACACTGTCACTCTCACAAACACATGAAACAAACACTCTCTTTCTCAAGTGTCCGGCTTCGTCCTCTTTCCACCTCACTTTCCATCACACACACACACACACGTCTGACCTGTAGAGATAAGCTATGTGGTAAAGGTAAAATATTCCCTCTCTGAATGTTAAACAGCGGAGAGTTCCCCGGGAACATAATTTCTGAGACGGCCAATCGCACCGGCGGACGAGTGGACAGAGTTATCAGAACAGACGTCAACTCAATTTTCTCTCACATCTCCAGCATAAAACACGACCCTTTTCAAGGTTAACTTGCTACGGTGTAATAAGTGTAACTGTGAACTCTATCTTACAGTAGTCTTAGTTGACTGACTAAATATTTAGCCTCTGTGTGAGATTGCAGACTGGTTCAATAGTGTGTCAAATATTTGAAGCTCGCATTTGACTTGCTGATGCGTTTGACAGACTAATGTCTGGGGAACTGCCGTTGGATATAAACCTAAAGCAAAGGATTTAACAGATCCGAACTCGAATGAGTAAACTTGAAAGAAGATGAAGAACTGCTGAGACCAGCTCAAAAGTTTAAAGCACTGCCTCTAAAACTAAGGTCAACCACATTAACAGATCCCAGATCAGTGTCAGTGACTTTCTTAGACTTTCAAATAGAAAACTTCCTTCCTCCAACAGCCAAAACTGGAGGAAAACAGTGTAAAACACTCAACACGATTGCAAATAATAACACTGTGTGGCTTTGACAGGAAATCTGAAATTGGGTTAGTTTACATGCTATCAATGCAGTGCATTTGTGTCATAAACAGAGCGACCTGCCAAAAGTGCCTTTTAGCTAGTGTGCTGACAGCATATACATATAATGCTTCCTCCAAACCAAATATTTACAGGCAAGTTTGCTTTTTTGCAAGCATTGATGGACTTCGCTAGGGCATCATGACGTCTTGAACATCCCCAGACACGAAACACAGAGGACAAACACACACACGCATACTGACAGTACAACACCAGATGGTTTCAGATGCTGTTTGTCCTTCATTTGGCCTCTGCAAGAGTTTACTGACTCTAAAACTGTTCACAAATATTTAGAAAGGGTAGCTGGCTGACAGGTCTTGTAAAGAAAAACTGCATATTTATAATAAAAAATGCTCTATTAGTTTGCATAAGATGTGACCCAGCCCTCCTCAAACCCCTCTATCAGGCGTTTGTTTAAATAAAGCATGACAAATTGTAGAACAACAGATGCGCAGCACTGATAGCATAATGGAGTCAGCCTATGGCACGAAGGTTAAAGAAGATACTTTCGTATCTGATGCCACATATTATTGATTTGATGTACGAACACGGAACTGTGGGGCTGTTGGATCATTCAAGCAGGAGCAGGTCTGGACTTCGGTAAACTCACAATCAGCCAGACCAGGAGCTTTCATAACACATGAGAGTCCAGTCTGGCAGTGTAGGCTTTCGGATAGATTGAGAGACACAGACATACAGACAGATTGAAATAGAGGGCCAGACAAATGGAGGCATATACCAAGCTGCTTAACAACCTCATGTCTCTGTCTGTTTCAGCGGGAATAGTGCCAGAAAAGACCCCCATTACATATATCACATTTCATATGTAGGCGCTGACCTTTAACTACTTATGGTTAGGACTGAAACATACTCTATCCATACAGCAACAAAAATCTTTTTTTTTTTCTGGCCAAAATATATTCAAATATATGCTAAATATATGTTGTAAACAGCATAGCTTAAGGAAAAAAAATTTCAAATTGAAAATATATTTAATTTAACCCTTCAAATGCTTAAATATATTACAAATTGTGCAAAAAAAATTTTTCTTAAAATACATCTGGGTATTTTTTAAATATATTTCAAACAATACAATTCTATTTAGTGGGAAAAAATATATAATATGGCCAAAATATATATGGAAATATATTTACAATACGTAAACATACTTTAAAATCAATATTAGCAAAATATTTTATTTTATCTATATCTATAATAATAGATTTCTTTTTCCCTGTTTGAATACATAAGCACTGCATTTTACACAAGCACATCTCATTTGTATTCTAAATGTTTCAGATTGTAATTCATAATGCAATGCCAAACCCTGACCCGTGGACATTCCTGTCCTTCACAGCACAGAGCCCAGTGTTACCCATGACTCAGTTATTAATAATGACTTCTCAAAAATGAGTTCAACAATTCCACCTAATTCCTGTGCGAATGAATATCGTTTGAAGACTGCAGCCCACAGCGATTATTATTACATATTTCTAACTATTACAGCATGTCTAAGACAGATCAAACACGTGACCTGTCAAACACACACGGCATGAGAGACATAAGGTGTGTGTACGTGTGTGTGTGTGTGTGTGTGTGTGTGTCTGCACTGCTGCAAATTATCCTCCACGACCCTAGAACATTAGAGAACGTGCTTTGATATTGCTTCAAGCCCTAATATAGTCAGCAAAATCTCTAACCACAATGAATTTATTATTTCTGAAGAGGAAAAATCCTCAAATGCAGAATTATTAGCTTACATACCCAGGCCGCTCTAAATCTCCGAGTCCCTCTGCCATGACATTAATGACTCTCAGCTGAAGTTCAGGCCAGCACTGATCTATCGTTCCACCCCAAATGAAGACAATGTTTTTGGCTGTTCATGTTTAATTTCTAATAGAAAACTATTGATTTAGCAATAAGAGGCATTCTGCTGCCATACAGGTGGTCTATGTATGACAGCATAATTTACGACATATCATTAAAATTGTATCAATATTTTACTGCTTTGGATTTTGAATCAGGACCATAATTTGGGCATTAATGTCTTAAGCTGAAACAGACAGATAATAGCCACAGCGGATATCACTGTTTTGTTAGCTCTGTGTTCAAAGACAAAAATGGTAAAGGAAGAAGAAAAAACAAGTTTCATATTTCATAAATATGCATTGCCTTAAAAATCTCTTAACTTACACTCACACACAAAATGCCAGAAATGGAATTCATAATGTGAATATACAGTATACTCATGCGCATACAGACACACACAAACCCCCAAAAATATGTCAAATTGAGTGAGAGTTATTGACAAGTGTCACTTATACACACAAACATACTTTGGCCCCTGAAGGAAAGAGTGAGAATCAGGCACTGATGAGACTCTGACAGGGCTTGTGGCAACTACTGCCGGTGGCAATTACTTAATATAGCAAACTGACATCAAGATTATTAGAGCGAATATTAAACAAACACATGCTCTTTCTTTGTCTACCTTGTGCTATATTTCACTCGAGCCAGGAGAAGCACATTAGACACATTAATTTAAAGGTTCATACATTATATGCAATGATCTACATACATACACACAAAATATGTTAACACAATAGTCACAAAGACTCTCTATTCCACATGCACAAATGTTTCAAAGACATGATACAAAAACGGATCAAGGTCATAGTGTGTGTGTGTGTGTGTGGTGAAGATGATGTAAGTGTTTAAATAGGCAATTTCCTTCTCAAATAGTGGCTGTCCCATTTATTCAATGAGCGGCAGTCTCTCTCTCTCTGTCCTCTCGCTCCTCTATTAGGTTACAGTGCTGTGGCTTGTTGCTCTGTGTGCCTTTAATAATTGGGCAAGCAAATGTGCGATCATGCTCTCTTCACGGTCATCATCTATCTCTCCATCACCGGACAGATAAACAACTAATAATATGCACACACACTCTTCCTGTGTTTAGTGGTGGCATGATCGATAGCTAGCCTTCATCATCGTCATCATCATGGCTTTCTGTTGAATGAAATTGACCACACATGCTCCAAACCAAAAACACATTTGTTTTTCTATCAAGGAGGGGAATTTCCATTGACTTCTATTGTTTTCACTGTCATTATTTATCAAGTTTATCATAACAAAGATCATAAAGTAAAATACATTTTTATGACTCCAAAACTATATACACTGAAATAAAAGCGGCCCAAAAAATGTTATATTATACACTGCTGTTCAAAAGCGTTTTATTATTATTTATTTTTTTAAGATACAAAACAGAGTACTTTTATACTTTTATTATTCAGCAAGGTTGGATTAAATCGATTAAATGAGATTTCTATTTCAAATCAATTATATTCCTTTGACCTTTTCTAGTCAAATAATCCTGACAAAAATACAAAATATTAAGCAAGAACACAATTGCTTTCAATTTTGATAATAAGAAATGTTTCTTGAGCGCCAAATCAGCATATTAGAGGGATTTCTGAAGGATCATGTGACTGAGGACTAAAGTAACCGCAGCTGAAATTCAGCTTTTTCAAAAGAATAAATTACATTCTAACTATATAAAGTTATTTCCTTAAGTAAAATTTTCACAATATTCTGTTCTTACTGTATTTTTGATCCCTTAAAATTGCAGCGGGTAAACAAACATTAAGAAAATATTACCAACTCTAAATGGGACATGCAGAACGTGAAACATTTACAATAGCACCATCGAATGCTTTAAACATTTAAATTGTACAGTTAAGGCATAACTTTTGCAGCCTCTAAAATACTAAATTAAAAGATTTAATATTTTATACTTTTTAAAACAAATTGTTAATTGTTCCGGCCCAATGTAGACCATACACAGACGAACTGTGAAGGTGATTAGATTTGTCTATAGCCGAACACAACATCTACCCCAAAATATACTATTTATATATATTATCTATTATATATAGATAAAACAAAACGGTTTGTTTTTTGATGATTGTTTATCTTAGTCCCTTTGAGTAAGCTGTTTTCCTCGTGGGGACAGGTGGCTGTTCCAAACAATGTAGGCGATATCAGGTTTTACTGTCTTTGCTGGGACATTTGGTACCTAGAAAAACCTTAGTAACACTGAGTGGGATTATGGGTAATGTCAGCTCTACTTTTTTAATATTTATAAGCAGGAAGGAGAGGAAGCGTCCTGGTGTGTCATAAAGCAGAGTGTCCAGACACCTCATAGCTGTCTGATAACCTGCCAACACCACAGCAAAAAGCCCTCTCTCGCTGCTTCTGCTTCTATTCTTCCCTCTCTCTCTCTCACACGATCTCACCTACAGCACACAATCTGTGCCTGACATTTTCACTCAAGCTATCCTTACCTTAAATAATCTTGAATAAAACGTTGACTTGCAAGAACTGCTACTTCCAACTCTCCCTTATTGATGTTTAAAGAACTCAATGTTTAATTGATTCTTAATGAACGCAAAAGAACACAAGCGTTATCTAGTGAAATGAAGCTGTTCTTTTCCGTACTATAAAAGTGACTGACGACCACGGCTGCCCCTGGACCCCATCCACTTTCACTGGATGGAGAACAGCAGCATTCTGCTAATCTCTTGAGCTCAACGAAACAAAGATATACAAAGTTTGGAGCATTATAAATCATGAAAAAAAGTAGTTCATTTTGGGGTGAACTATCATTTTAATGAAATCTTATAAAACGTAATAAATGTCTAATGAGTTATATGTGACCCTGGACCACAAAACCAGTCATAAGGGTCCCTTTTTTAAAATTTAGATTTATACATACTGAATAAATACACTTTCCATTGACGTATGGTTTGTTAGGATAGGACAATATTTGGCCGAGATACAACTATTAAACTATATAAAAATCTGGAATCTGAGGGTGCAAAAAAATCGAAATATTGAGAAAATCGCCTTTAAAGTTGTTCAAATGAAGTCATTTTTATATATTTACGGTAGGAAATTTACAAAATATCTTCATGGAACATGATCTTTACTTAATATCCTAATTATTTTTGGCATAAAAGAAAAATCTATCATTTTGACCCATACAATGTATTTTTAGCTATTGCTACAAATTTACCCGTGCTACTTATGATTGCTTTTGTGGTGTAGGGTCACATATTAATAATTAATTCTTAACTTTTACTTATTTAATCAAGATCAAGTCCATGCAGATACAACACCTATTCTATCATTCTTATTTGATCTTATTATTAATGACATCATTATTGATGGATGTACTTTGTTTGTTTTGTTTTGATCTTTACACTAATTGAAGCTTATGGAGGCAGACTTTCTCAATGTCCCAAAGGCCCAGAAATAAGTGCAGACAAACTGACTGGTTCCACTACTCTGCCTATGGTTAAATATGCATAAAGTAGCATTTATGAATCAATAGATTATTTATAAAAACTGGCAACTGAATGCTTGTAGTTAAAAGTAGTGAGTGGGTGTGTATGTGTGTATTTACATGTCAAAATGAATTTCCTTAAATGACAGAATGTCCTTTTGAGCACATACTAATCTGGAAAACTTATTCATAATTAAAATATATTTTTTATTTATTATTATAAAAAATAGAAAAAAAAATACTGTTTGGGATATTACTAGTCTATAGTACTAGCGTAGATACAGTGAGATAAAACATTAAAAGAAAAAAAGAATTGAGTGCTTTACAATTTAAAAGAAAAAGGCGTTTAGTGCTAGTTTTTATTCATTTTGCAAGGAGACCATGGCTTAAATCGGGAATAATAGATTTTTTTTTTTTTTTACAAACTAATCAAAAGTCCATCAAAGTGGACAGCCAGTGATCACCATGCAATTTAGTTTTGACATTTTGACACTTATATAAAGCATCCTCATGGTTCACCGGACAAAATGTATTTTAAAGCAACAGTGGTGTGGTGGTGGATGTTGATTTCTCTTAGCATTAAAAAAACACTTATTTAACTTATATTATTAATACTTTTTTCTCTTGTTCTCTTGAAAGCTATTTTCAAAAACCACTTGGTACAAAAACTTGCATGACTCCTTTGAAGGATAGTAAAACCTGTATTAACCAACATACATTGTGGGGACCATCCAAATTAATGACTAAGATGGCGTGCCAGGTTTATGTTAGGGTTAGGTTTAGGGGTTGGGGGCAAGAAAATATCATTAACCCAGTATAACAGAAACCAATGGGAAGTCCCCATCATGATAGACAAACAAATTTGTATGTGTGACTGTGTGTGAAAGGCAGGGGAAGATAGAGACACAGATTTGAAATGACAAACTGCTCAGTGTGAGAAGTGAATGCTGGTGTGTCATGCTGTAAACCTCTCACATATATGACAAAGCCAGTGAATTTGCAGAATTAACAGTCCTGACAGGGAAGCCTTACTTCAGAGACACTGTCAGGATGACAGGATATCACCACAGCTCACCCTGCTGGCCACAGTAAAGCCCTACAACCTCACGGCACACAAATCATGACAACTTTCACCATTAACAGCAGCTGCTGACACCCTCTGATTATTCAAATGACCATACTCTTTAACTACAGTTCTACAGAGTTCATTCCTCTTCAGCCAGATTAAAATACAACATATCAAGCATATTTTTAAGAGTGAATATGAATGAATAATCCCAGAAATCGCAAACTATCTTACTCACATCTTCAATATGATAGTATATTTAATATCATACTGTAATGTCTAGCTTTTATCAAGATTATTATTGTACAAATGAGTACTCTAAAATCAATACAATCGAGACAAAATAAAGTGCTTTATGCTCACTAACATTCAGAACAAATCACCTTACATGCTATTTTAAAAATGGATATGTTTACTTAGCTATTTAATGGGAACACCCCCTATTCTACTGCTTTATAATAAGTTAGATCAAATATTTAACCCAAACCCTACTCCTAACTGAAAACTTTCGGCATTTTTACAATAATATTAATTTAATTAAAAATTATACGATTATAAAAATGTACCTTTTTTTTTTTCTAATGAGGACATCCCCAATAGGAGGTTTCAGATACACAGCTTTGTGGTCTGGATATGATTTCCATGCTTTAGGGGTTTTGGAAGTTTTTGGAGGCCATGCCTACTTAATTTCCTCTGAGGAAACACAAACCTAGACTCTAATCACCCAAACACACACAAATACGTATGGAGGCAAACACACACACAGCCTCACTGTGCATACAATATTATACTGTTTACTCCACACAAACTACTAGCGGGAGAGTGTGAGTCAGAGCTGTGCCATAGAAGAGAAGAAACACAAACAGAAAGAGTGATTACAAGCAAGTGAACAAGAAAGACAAAAGCAAAGGAAAAAGTAATATCCTGTTTGGCTGAGGAAAAAAAATAAACACGCATAAAAAAAAAAGACAATGACGTATATACACACAGAGAGTTTCCACAGAAGAATACAAGCCTTGATGACAAGCTTTTGTGCATTTATGATCCTGGGTAAGAAATTCTGTTAATGTTTTAATTAATGTCTTTATTTTTTAAATAAAGAAGGAGGTTGTATGTACGTGTATGTGGTTGTGTGTATGTAATTGTAGGGCAGCTAAAAGAAGGTACAAGGACAAATTACCACACTCATTTATCACCTGTGTTATCTGGCCTAAAGGCCAGCACCTAAACACACACATACACACACACACACATACACACACGTCCTCAACACAAACTAGTTACAGGAACATTTAAAAACTTTCACACCAAACTTTGAGCCACGAAAAACTTTCCATAAATCCTTGAGAGGCTTATGCATCAAGATTAACAAATTCTACAAATTTGGCTTTTCTCTCCGGAAAACATTAACAGCGACAAAGTATTAAGTGTTTGGTATTAAGTATTAAGCTCAACTCATTTCTTTCTTACTTTCCTTCCTTGGCACAGCAAATGTGATATTTACTATTCATATTACTAACATACAATATTTGATTAAAATCTTGTAACCTCAGCAAAGTTTTACAAGTAATTAAAAATTAATATTAATCCATGTCCAAATTTAATGAACTCTAATTCAGTTTTTGCATGATGCCACAAACCAGTAGTACAATATTACTTTTTGTTTTACAATGTTCATTTTTACTCATCCTCTTGGTTTGAGTTTGTAGTCTCGGTTCTTTGTAGCATTTGAGTTAGTTGCAAAGACTGTTCAGTCCGGTTTAGTTAAGCCATTTCTGCTCACTAAAACCTAAATGAATCATTAATATGTTTAATCTACTTTTGACACAGGGCTAGGACAAGTCTGTAATTAACTAGTTAGACTGGTTAGGGAAGCTTGTATTCATGTAAGGTGGGATTACCTCAAGATAAAGAAGACTGAATTATCTGGAGATCATCTAGAGAGCCCTGTCGAACCATGTCTAATTTAATCCAAATGCACTGAATTTTAAGTCAAAGGTTGGAAAACACGGTCTATGTTCTCAGGCAAGGCCACGTCTGGGTCTCCAAAGCATTTTCTCCATTTATATTCACATACAATTTCTTACCAACATGGCCTGAATAAATATACTGGCCAGTAGATAACACTAACTGTTTTTTACTGTACATGTTGTAATACCTAAATTCACCTTGAATAGCACTAATTCAAATACTGCAAAATTAAACAGCTTAGCAGAACTTAACCATTGTAACATGCTGTAAACTAAATGTAAGTACAGTCCCCCTGCAGCAACCTGACTTGCTCAAGGGCACCGTTTTGATCTCAGTAAGTCTGGTTCATGACTTACCTGAAATTAAATCTCCTCCCTTTGTGTTAATACACCAGATCATTAACCATCCGGCCATGATCTGAGCAGAGACTTAGAAGACTTTGAGGAGGAAATATTTGGGCATTATGCTGGAAGACTAAAAACACACTGAAGGAAATTTGATTGACCTAATCTTTTATGGTGATCAGTCAGTCTGGAGGGAGGCGGAGAGTCAAACAGTTTTGGTTGGTACAGTTTTGCGCCCATGATTTATTGATTCTTCACTTTCAGCGTACATTTAAGCCTAAAAGAAAATGTGTTCCTTCAAGATATTTGAACCAAATGAACTATAAAGCAAAACACCAAAACAAACTTGAGGTTGCCTTTTGTGAAAACATGTTTTTAATGTGTTCCCTACGTCATGAAAAATATTTTTATTATTGATTGGGGTGGGGGGGTTGGTGGTGTTGGGGGGGGTTGGGGTTTGTTGGAGGGGGGGGGTTTGTGCAGGGGGTGGGGGGGGGGGGGGGGGTGAGAGGGGGGGGGGGGGGGGGGGGGGGGTGGGGGGGGGGGGGGGGGGGGGGGGTAGGGGGGGGGGGGGGGGGGGGGGGGGGGGTGGGGGGGGGGGGGGGGGGGGGGGGGGGGGGGGGAAGGGGGGGGGGGGGGGGGGGGGGGGGGGGGGGGGGAGGGTGGGGGGGGGGTGGGGGGGGGGTGGGGGGGGGGTGGGGGGGGGGGGGGGGGGGGGGGTGGGGGGGGGTGGGGGGGGGGGGGGGGGTGGGGGGGGGGGGGGGGGTGGGGGGGGGGGGGGGGGGTGGGGGGGGGGGGGGGGGGGGGGGGTGTTTTTGGGTGGGGGGGGGGGGGGGGGTGGGGGGGGTGGGGGGGGGGGGGGGGGGGGGGGGGGGGGGGGGGCGGGGGGGGGTGGGGGGGGGGGGGGGGGGGGGGGGGGGGGGGGGGGGGGGGGGGGGGGGGGGGGGGGGATGGGGGGGGGGGGGGGGGGGGGGGGGGGGGGGGGGGGGGGGGGGGGGGGGGGGGGGGGGGGGGGGGGGGGGGGGGGGGGGGAGGGGGAGGGGGGGGGGGGGGGGGGGGGGGGGGGGGGGGGGCAAGGTGGGGGGGGGGTGGCGGGGGAGGCGGCCTGGATTCAGGCGCGTTTTCCCCCCTCGCCTCCTACTTTATGTGGCTTGTGGTTCTTGATCTATGTGGGCTTCTTTTGGGGGATAGCTCACTTTGGCACGGTTCGGTGGGTTTATGGGTTTTGTGGGGTTGATTGTTTCTTGTTTGTTTTTGTTGGGTTTTGTTGGGGGGTTGTTTTTGGAGTTTGGTTTTGTTTGTTTTTTTTTTTGTGTTTTTTTTTGTTTTGGTGTGTTTGGGGTCGTTGGTGTGTTGATTTTTTTTTTTTTTGTTTGTTATGGTGTTTGTTTTTTTTTTCGGTTTTTTGGTTTTGTTTTGGTTTTTCGGTGATTTTCGTGGTTTTTGTTTGTTGTGTTTGGGTTTTTGTTTGGTTGTTATTGTATTGGTGGGGGTTTTTGGTTTGTTTTTTTTGTTTTTTTTTTTGTTCCCTTTTTTTTTTTTTTTTTTTTTTATCTTTTTTTTTTTTGTTTTTTTTTTGACAATTGGTTTTGTCTTTTTTTTATGGGGGAGTGTTTTTCTTTTTTCTGTGGTTTTGGATTTTTTTTTTTTTGTTTGTGGTTTTTAGTTTTTTTAGAAAGAGGGGTTTTTTTTTTTTTGTTTATTTTTTTTTTGGTTTTTTTTTTTTTTTCGTTTCTTTTGGTTTTTTTTTCTCTTGTTGGGGTTTGAGTGGTTTGTTTTTTTGTTTTTGTTTTTTTTTTTTTTTTCTTTTTTACTTTTCTTGTTTTGTTTTTTCTTTGTTTTTTTTTTTTTTTTTTTTGTCGTTTGGTTTTGAGGTTTGTTTTTGGTTTTTTTTCTTTTTTTCTTGTTTTGTTCTCTCTTTCTTCTTTTCTTTTTTTCTCCATCTCCTTTTCCCTCTCTCCTTTTTCCCCCCTCCCTTCTCCCCCTCCTCCACTCTTCCTTCCCCTTTTCTTCCCCCTTTCTTCTTTTCCCGATTTTCACATCCTCAACCTACCGCAAATTAAAATACACCTATTTCAGACTCCCTGTCCTATTCAGTCTTCTCCTGTAAGTTAATACAAATTACACTGCATTTTATTTTTAAGTTTGGTTATCTCAGAGCATTATCTATTTCTACAGAATACACACACACAACACCCACATATATCAGATTACATAATATATATATCTATCTTATCTATATATATATACACAGTGGGGAAAAAAAGTATTTAGTCAAGCCACCAATTGTGCAAGTTCTCCCAATTAAAAAGATGAGAGATGCCTGTAATTTTCATCATGGTTATACCTCAACTATGAGAGACAAAATGAGAAAATCAGAAAATCACATTGTAGGATTTTAAAGAATTAATTTTCAAATTATGGTGGAAAATAAGCGTTTGGTCAATAACAAAATTTCATCTCAAAACTTTGTTAAATACCCTTTGTTGGCAATGACAGATGTCAAACGTTTTCTGTAAGTCTTCACAAGGTTTTCACACACACTGTTGCTGGTATTTTGGCCATTCCTCCATGCAGATCTCCTCTATAGCAGTAATGTTTTGGGGCTGTCGCTTGGCAACACGGATTTTCATCTCCCTCCAAAGTTTTTCTATGGGGTTGAGATCTGGAGAGTGGCTATGCCACTCCAGGACCTTGAAATGCTTCTTACGAATCCACTCCTTCGTTGCCCGGGCGGTGTGTTTGGGGTCATTGTCATGCTGAACGACCCAGCCACGTTTCATCTTCAATGCCCTTGCTGATGGAAGGAGGTTTCCACTCAAAATCTCACGATACATGGCCCCCATTCATTCTTTCGTTTACACGGATCAGTCGTCCGGGTCCCTTTGCAGAAAAACAGCGCCAAAGCATGATGTTTCCACCCCCATTCTTCACAGTAGGTATGGTGTTCTTTGGATGCAATTCAGCATTCTTTCTCCTCCAAACACGAATAGTTTAGTTTTTACCAAAAAGTTATATTTTGTTTTCATCTGACCATATGACATTCTCCCACTCCTCTTCTGGATCATCCAAATGCTCTTTAGCAAACTTCAGATGGGCCTGGACATTTACTGGCTTAAGCAGGGGGACACGTCTTGCACTGCAGGATTTGAGTCCCTGGCGCCGCAGTGTGTTACTGATGGTAGCCTTTGTTTCTTTGGTCCCAGCTCTCTGCAGGTCATTCACTATGTCCCCCCGTGTGGTTCTGGGATTTTTGCTCACATTTCATGTGATCATTTTGACCCCACGGGGGGTGAGATCTTGCGTGGAGCCCCAAATCAAGGGAGATTATCAGTGGTCTTGTATATCTTCCATTTTCTAATAATTGCTCCCACAGTTGATTTCTTCACACCAAGCTGCTTACCTTTTGCAGATTCAGTCTTCCCAGCCTGGTTTAGGTCTACAATTTTGTTTCTGGTGTCTTTGACAGCTCTTTGGTCTTGGCCATTGGTGGAGTTTGGAGTGTGACTGTTTGTGGACAGGTGTCTTTTATACTGATATACTTTTTCAAACAGATGCCATTAATACAGGTATCGAGTGGAGGACAGAGGAGCCTCTTATAGAAGAAGTTACAGGTCTGTGAGGGCTAGAAATCTTGCTTGTTTGTAGGTTACCAAATACTTATTTTACTGAGGAATTTACCAATTAATTCTTTAAAAATCCTTCAATGTTATTTTCTGGATTTTTTTTTTTTTATTTTGTCTCTCATAGTTGAGGTATACCTATGATGATAATTACAGGCCTCTCTCATCTTTTTAGTGGGAGAACTTGCACAAATGGTGGCTGACTAAATACTTTTTTCCCCACTGTATAATCTATATCATATAGTCAATATAATATAATATGATATATAATCACTTTCCCCCCCCCCCCCGGTCTGTCCTTAACACAGAGAGTCCATGAAGAGTACTTGGTCCCAGCAGACCCAACATCATCTGGGTCAAAGATTGAGTGGAAAACATGTGTTCCAAAAAGAAACACAGAAAGAGAGAGAAATTATGTTCAGATGTGAGCATACAAACCACTCACCGTGAGAGAACAGACAGATATGGATCAGCTGAAACTCAATCTCAACTGCATGTATTGAATTACATAAGAGATCTAAGAAACATCTTTTGTTACTTCCACAGCAACATACTTTTTCTTACTTACACATGCGCTTACCCACACAAAACCGTCAAATCGCCAATCAATACACTAGCTCTGAAACCATTAAGAGTCATGTTATGGATTGTCAGACCATGATTCTAGAGTTTTTTTTAAATAATAATAACTATGATTCAAAGAAAATGCACTCACTCACTTTGAATTGATATCTGATTCACACACAAAGCTTACAGACTGCCTCTAACTCTATATTAAACACACATACTCATCAATATTCTCTGTCAGACTATAATAACCTGAAATGAAACATTTACAGTCTAAACAGTGCCACCTCCTCAGCTCCAATGAGAAAGCTAAAATTCACACTTAATATTCAGCCCAGGTAATACGTGTGATGCATTCCTCTGAGGACTACACTCTTGTGTTTGTGTTTTCTGAGAACATTAATGGCCTGTGTGGATCTGATGGAGAGAGAGAAGGGATCTTGAAGAAATTAAGCAGCAAAAAGCTTCAGGCCGAAATATGTCAGATGACATCCTAGTATATGCTGTGCACAACAACACATACCCAAAAGTGCACTTTCTAAGCTTTTGTAAAGTTAGAGTATTTAAACGTCACAAATATGAAAACACAAATATGCACCATTGCTGGTTTTCTCATCTATTTTTCATACTGACATAAAAAGCGCACAAAAGGAGGAGGGGAGGTGTGAAAAAAGCTGTAATAGTGGCGGCGGGTTGAACTCTCCTGTGTACATTCTAATATGGCACCATTTTTGTATGTATTTTAACGTTGAAAATTGACCACTGGGGACCACAGTGTGCTGAAAAACAGGCTTCCTGACCACACACACAACATACAAATATGTTAAATAAATATTGAATATTAAAAATTAAAAATACAGTTAAAGTTAACTCATTCATATTCACAGTGATCATCTAAATGCTACACTTGAATTCAAATTTTATTTTGTACTAGATGTATCCATTTTTACAGCTAAAATATTAAAAAGACATGATAGAATGACATGAAATATCGATCACTAGAAAAGGAATTAATTATGGAAATTGGATCCTGAAGTAATGTGTTTTGAGTTTGGAGCAGTGGCGGCTCGTGGGTTTTAAAATAGAGGAGGCACACTAATTGTATTGGTCTGGGATCCCTGCCGATTATTATTATTATTTGCTTTAATTAAGCTGCGACTGCTGTAGCCTATATCCAGTTAGGCGTGTTTTCCCTTTTTCTTTAATTTGTATATAGACTTGTGAATGACTCTTGGGCAACTTCCTGTGGCAATCAAATCTTAATAATCGCTACGCATCATATTACGTTTGTACATTATCATCGCATCGGATACGTGGCAAACCAATATCACGTAATTTATGTCTCTATGATGATTGGTTGATATCAGAAGGAGGCTAGCCTCCCCTACGAGGTTTCTTTTCTCAACACTCCTCAGCGCTGAAAGTGAACACTCGATGGTGATTGGCAAATTTTTTTTTTTACCAACGGAGGCACGAGAGCTCTGCTCTCCCCCGGCCTCCCCCTACCCTTTCTATCACCTAGCGGTAGTAATTACATCAGCAGATTCAGCACATTCGCGATAGAAAAGCGGCGCTTCAAACTTCAACTTCAAACAAAAACTACACATTCTGATACTGAATAAAATGAACTGTAATTTTATTAACATTAAATCCTCCTCCCATTTTCACCTCAAAATTTTGGGGAAGCTGTGCCTCCCCTGCCTCCCCCGACGAGCCGCCACTAGGTTTGGAGACCTAAATATTTTGGAAGCGAAATGAGTTATAATGAAAATATGGATTCTTTTGAATGAAATCCATTTAAACAATCAACAAATAAAAAAATACATAATTTACAGATGAAGGACTCACTGAATAGCCCTCTGTGTTTGTGGGTGCAGGGCTTTGTAGATGAGTGCGTATTGTCCCTTTAAGAGCACAACTAGGTCGGCGGTCGCTGTGGCGTCGGCTGTGTCTGCAAGGCTAGTGATCTGATTGGTTGTGATTTGTGGGAGAGCTGATCTGATTGGTGGTGATGAGGTCTGTTTCACAGGGCCTGGCTCATGTGGGCCAGGTGTCAGAAAGCATCGTTTCCACGCCAACGCATTACAATGAGAACAAAAGGGCTGAAGGTGCAACCTAGAGAGAGAGAGGGGAGGGGGTGTTGGGGGGACCAAGCGAAAGAATGGAGTTTAACTCCAGACTTGCCTGACATAATACTGAAAATGCAGAGTAACCTCTGCTTTCGAAACTGGAGCAGAACCACAAGAGGTCAAACTTGCCTCACCTTGAAACCAGACAAAACATCCAGGAATCACCTACACACTACGACCAAAATACACAGCAAACATATGTTTAAACGTTTTATAAAAGCAATTCTTCCACACAGAGTCCCAAACAAACAGTTAGGCCCAAATCCCATAGAAAAAAAGTAAGAAAACATTGTATTGATATCAACATTGAAGCGCTAACAACACTGTGCACTTTAACTCATAAAATAGTTTTTTTCCAACACTAAAAGGCACAAGTATTTGACTTTGTGTCTACACTTCCCATGAAGTACGAAGATGTCAGATAAGTCTTAACCATGAGGACCATTTCAGCCCATTATCACACTGAAACATTCTTGCACTGCCCCCTAATGGTTTGTTCCCTCACTGCAAGGCACATGTCTCCCCTCCACAACAGACGGGAGCATGTTCTCTGAAAAATATCCTTTATTTATAAATATCCTATATGTCAGCTAATGCATGAAATGACAGTGTTGAGGTAGGTGACAATGCCATTATCCCTTAAGAGTGATATCTCTGAAAGGTGAAGTTTATTTACTGTACAGTGATCAAGCAGAAGATCAATATGTGTGTGCGCGGGTGTGTGCATTAACACAGCAAGAGGCTGGTCTATTTTTTCTAATCGTTTCTGTTGAACGATCGCTCATCCCCAGCGTGGCATTTGGAAGACAGGCATCAGAAACTCATTTTAATGCCTATTATTAGTGCACACAATACTGAGAGTAGGAGTGCAGAAGTGAGGAAGGGAGAAGGGTGGGCGGCTCTGTGAATGTCAGATTCTCTTTTATTAACGCTGGAATTTTGTAAATCTAATTGAATGTTTTCTCAGGTTGGGCTGTGGCGCTTAACTCACTCAGCACGAACACATGCGCACACACACACATATATACATACATTTACTTAGCTTAATTCATTAACTTACGAATGAGGATATCCTCAAAAGGAGGTTTTGACAAGTTTAGCTCAATTAACTTTTTTGAAGTATTGGTATCAGTCGGCATTCAGATTACCTTTGATGTCAAAACAATTGATTTTAGTTTTTAGTGTTGCATTTTTAATTTAGACTAAATAGTATATATTTTAATATCAGCCATATCATGAAAATAATGATCAGATTATCAGTATCGGACAGAAAATTATTATCAGTGCATAATAACAATAACACAAATACTGATTCAAAATGAACACTACTATTAACAGAAACTATAACTCGAACACCTCCCACCACTACAACCCACTTTCTCCCCTCAGCAATATCAATTTAACATCTTCAGATCAGTTACAGCATATTTGACACCCTGTCTTGCATTGATTTGCTCATATATGCATTGATTTTTTCCTCTATTCAACTCAATACCCACATCAGAAGCTCAAAGCATCTGATCATCATATAGCGCTGCCTGGGACGATTCCCATCTCCCAGAGCAGAGAAAGATCCAGCACTCATATTGAACTGAAACATTCAAAGCATTTGAGTTCCCTCTTTTAATTGGTTCAAAAGAGTTTTCGTTTAGTAAAGACTGCCTCTCAATGGTAATTCTCCAGTTTCAAATATAAAACTAACGGCCTACTAACATAAATCAACACACAAAGATACCAAATGACATACACAAGGGACCACCGATCTCAACTACAACCGCTTGCTACTCATTCAGGGAGGATTCTAAAAACATTAAACCTTAATTTAAACCTTGTATTAATCTTTATGAAAACAGTTTCATTTCTAAGCAATAATAAAAGATCTCTAGCAGAATAAACAAATAAACCAACCCTCATATATGCCAGCGGCTGTTTTTCTTCATAAGCAAGAGCATGAAAACAGTCCTGAACAGTAAGCTCTTTCATCTTGAAGAGAATGAAGAGTTTCTTATCCACGGATGCTTAAGCACCAAATATAAACTGAGACAGACACTGCAACAACATTATTGTGCTGCCTTCGTGACAGCTTTTTTAATAATAAAAGAGACTTTTTGCTTGAGACCCGAGACATTTCAGTATTCAGGTTTTACGTTTAGGCCCTCATGTTTTTCCAATGCAAATCCACACAAGGTAAAAAATTATGAAGAATCTGTAATGACCTCTCGGTGCAACCCAGATCATCAGATCAATTTACAAAAATGTGTGTTTTGATTTGGACAGTAGCCTGATTGTTGAACCCAGGGAGTGGGAAACCGATGATCACTCAATTAAACGTGCTGTTACCATGTGTGTACACGCATTTGTGTGTGTGTATGAAATGGGAATCAGAAGGAGTGTGTGTATGTGTGTGTGAATAATTAGATCATGGTTGGATGCCTGTTCACTCACTGTGCAGCCAATGATGAGCTGATTAACAAGGATTTTAATTATTCACCAAAACAAGGTGCCCTTTCACACACACACACACACACACACACACACACACACACACACACACCACACACCACACATACACATAACAGTAGCAGACAGACGGTGGCATCCTGTGGCGCCATGGTTCTCTGCAGGCACTGAGATGTTCATTGTGCCCACCATTATCTGTCTGAATTTATCAAATCACTGTAAGAAAACAGGACATATGCATGCGCATGTCACACAAAACACATAGGCATGGACACGGACCTATAGCATGAGCGAACGCAGCTGGCAAATCCTCCGGTGTAGCATTTGATGTAATTTGATTTTAGATGGGCTGCTGTATGGTAAAAATCATTTCTGTATATCTAAACGAACAACTCACTCACTTGACTCCCATCTGGGATCTGTTCAGTAGAGATGGACTGGAGCAAATTTGTTTGTGAAAGACAACCAAATGAAATGAGCTTTGCTGAACACTCGACTGCACACCATGACACTACAGAGGCTGAAATCACGATCTGGGGAAGACGTCAGCAGACAAATTTTTGAGTGTAATAGTGCAGCGAGAGTAAATGCTTAGGCAGTATTCTGGTAGCGGTGGGTTTTATTAAATGAGGTCTCGCTGAGCTCATCTGTTATAAAAGATGTACAAGTTTAAATGTAACTGAAGAGCTTCCTAAAGAGTTGTGTGAAGTTTTGGGGTGTCCAATTCTGTGGCTGTGGTTTTTGCTTCAAAGCAATGTGAATGACTGGAATATCGATT
This sequence comes from Sinocyclocheilus anophthalmus, assembly GCA_018155175.1. NCBI lineage: Eukaryota > Metazoa > Chordata > Actinopteri > Cypriniformes > Cyprinidae > Sinocyclocheilus > Sinocyclocheilus anophthalmus. The sequence goes on from JADLZN010000512.1 coordinate 294,785, forward strand.
TGCTAGAACAGCAAAGTTCAGTAAAACTGCTTTCAAAAGCTTTTGTGACCCATGTCTGAAAATGGATAGATGACAGTTCAGTTCATGAATATATTATCTAAGGCAGATGTGATGTGAATGGTCTATGAAATTAAAAATAAAAACAATGATTTAATGAATTAATCTAATTAAACCCATTTAGATCATATTCACACTATTCTCAGGGTGGACAGAGCAGAAAGGGTTGACACTGAAAATGAAGAACCAGAAAAGAAAAACTGCTGCTGTGATCAACTTGTTGCAGCCCTAATCAAGGTCATAACATTTTTAATTGTAAATTACATTATCAGCATAACAATCCAAGTTAAAAAGTGAATTGACAGTTTTTTTTATAATAATATCATTTTTTTCTATGCCCCGCCTTTCTGAAACGCGTCGATTTTTACATAGCTCATCGGTCTGAAAAGCGAGGTGTGCTCTGATTGGCCAGCTATCCAGTGCGTTGTGATTGGCCGAATACCTCAAGCATGTGACGGAAATGATACGCCACTTACCATATTGTGATGCCCTGTCCGGCCGTAGCACAAGACAAAAACATTAAAACTCATTATAAACGAGGCATTTGTTGAATCCAATGGGGACATAATTACGGATTGTAATGACATATACTGTCTTTGTACGCGTTGCATCGCGCCGCGTAAACAAAAAACCATGTCTGCATTTGTGATCCGGAGAAATTACAAACTACAAGCCCTACTCTATACTGCCCAAAAAACTCGCGTTTGAATCTTCAGTGGCAATTTCTTTAAATATAAAAAATGTACTTACATTCTGTGAGTCAGAACAGCTGGCATTGTAGTCTACTCTACCAGGATCAGGGAACAGTCTTCCATAAAATGTGCTGCACGCATCTGAATATTTGGGGTTGAACTGTTCTGGAACAGTGTTGTAATAAATAACCATCTGTTTCTAGTCGTGTCCTCCTTTTTGGAATGCCAACAAAGTGTTTCTCTTTCACCACAACCAGCGTCACACACAGCGCCTTGAGTGGCGTAGGCCGAGGCCTAAGTGAGCGGAGGCCCCTGCTTGAGTGAGCGCGGCGGGCGGCCTTGCCCTTTGGACTCCGCTCGTCCCTGAAAAGCCATCCGGCGATCCACAGCGTGAAGTTTTGATGTATTTCCGGTCAGGCGACTAGCACGGGATCAGCTCCCAGGCATGAAGAACGGAATATCGTCCCCTCTTTTGGAAGATCAAAAAGTAGTTTCGCTTTCACAACGAAACACAGAGTGCCTTCACGACATGGCGGCGGCGGGGCCACCAACAATACAACAGCGAGAATAAAAGTTAGCCTTCTTTATTTGCGACAGTTGGTTGGGGGGCGCCTTCTGCAAATCTTCCCACATCGTGACGTAGACATGTGTGGGCGTGTTAGAACGAGGCGTTTTAGGAGTGCGTGGACAAGTCTTAACTTTTATAAGAATATCTCTTTGGATTTGAGACTTTAGTCTGTGCAACTTTTACAGATCTTTTTAATGCACCAAGAGCTTGTAACACTCCAAAGAGAAAGGAAAAATTTAAATCACATCATATGACCCCTTTAAATTTGATTTGTGACCTGGAAATATTATTTGTTTTTTCATTGTTTAAAACATAAATTAACTGTCTATGGTTCCCATGGAAATTTGGATCAAACTGAAATGCATAGAGAAACCATTTCTTCTGATGGAGAATTCCTGGAATTCATTAAATCAAATCAGAAGAGTGAGACTGTATGCTACTTTCACTGCCCTTCAAAAACATTGTATTACAGTATCCAATAGTATTCATTTTTCATTGTTTAAAACGTTAGACTAATTACATTTATGTGGTCTCAAAATGTCCATGGTTCCCGTGGAAATTTGGATCAAACTATCATTTTGAGTAATTCTGTGATTAGTTGTTGAGGTGAACCCTGAGTGAACCAAACTCTTAATTAGGTGGGACCACCATATCCCAGATTTTATTGTAATGGATGGTATTGTTGTCTGAAATGTGGAGGTCAAAACAGGTGGGCTGGAGCAGAGCAACCAGGCATGTCTGCTGGCATGAGTAGTCCCCCAATGAAAGAAAACAAGAGGAACGCAGAATGGAGCTGGTTCTTCTAAATAAATGTCACTAACTCCCTGACTCCTTGATCTAAATGCCAGAAAGAGCTCAGGGCTGTAAGCCTGAAGACAGCAGACTCACAGATTAGTCAAGACGTTCAGCCAAACACTAAAACAGATGTTACAGTGCAGTGTTCTTCAAAAGGTGGCCCGTGGCCTGTATCAGGACAGTGTCAAACTGCTGGCTATGTTGAGTACAAATAAAACTAAACAAAGCAGTCTACTGTATAGCAACCATAAACAGCTATAGTTTTAGGTATGTTGACCGCATTACAGTTTAATACCACTTTTTTCATAGTTATTGAACTTACTTTCGAATTAACAAGAAGCCATGGGATACACACACACACATTTACATGTATACATACACACACACATAATTATTTTCTATTTTAAAATACTATTATTGATGGCTAAGCTGAATTTTCAGTCTTCATTGTGATGATCCACATTGACCCTTCAAGAAAACATTCCAATATGCTGATATGGTGCTCAAGAAACATTTCTTATCAATGTTGAAGATGAAATATCTTTTTTTTTTTTAAACAACAAAGTCTTTACTGTCACCTTTGATCAGTTTCAACAATTCAGCAATGCATCCTCGCTGAATAAATGTACTATTTCAAAAAAATAAAATCTTTCCTCATTAAGTAGTATGGCTTTATAAGACTACAAAAAGAAGTCTTATGGACTGCATTTATTGTTCTTTTTGTAGCTTGATTGGCACTGGTCACAGTTTACGCCACTGTATGGAAAAGAGAAGCTTGTACATTCTGCAAAATATCTTAATGTTCTATAGAAGTAAATTATTTGTATGACATTACAGTGAGAATATAAAAGATAAAATTAAAAAAATCACTTGGCCTTGGAAAAGGCTTAACTGTTATTGATGGAGCTCTGTCGGTGGACAACACAAGGGTCTGTTAGCAGACTAACTGCAGCACTCCCAGCACTAATAGCATTTCACTGTATTATTGATAAATCAGTGTAGTGTGCCAAACTGAGCGAGAAAATAAAATACACCATGGATACCGTGACATGGCTCATAAAATTTCCAGCCCATAACATCACTTCTCAACTTCTCTTCAGTCTTGCTGTAGGAAATGCAAAAGATTACAACATTATGCTGCATAACAATGCGCCCAAGTGTGTGAACTCAGAGAGACCTTTGTTCTTTTTAGGCAGCCTACTGAGCAGAAAGCCATAATTCTTTCACAGTGATTCACTGCTCTCATCTCAATGTATCTCAATGTGAATGTCTCACCTTAATCATCTTAATTTGCGATTGAAAGCAAGAACCACAAAGTATGAAGCCGATGAAGCTTTCCAATTCCAGCTCGCCTTTCCTGTAGTTCAAACAATAGAGCTCGCTGCTACAGAACATTGGTTCAACTCCCAGGGAACGCATGCACTGATAAATTGTGTACCTTGAATGCAATTTAAGTCTATTTGGATAAGAGGATCAGCCAAATGCATAAAAGTAAAGCTGGCATGTTAAAATCATATCCAGAGAGAAGAAAGCTGTCATGTGAGCACTAAAAAAATGCATATGTTCATGACACGACTGACAGAGAATTTCAAGGAGCATCAATCTCTTAAGTGAAATCCTCTGGTCGCTGCAAACAGACGTTTTCCAATTCCATGGCCTATAGACTGCTGAGGCCGAAAATCCTGGAGGCAACATCTCTTCTTCTGGAGTTCTTCTTCTGGAATTCATTCTTGGAAATCAAAGCAGAAGAATGAGATTGTGTGCAACTTTCACTGCACTTCAACAAAGAGGGGGTTTTACAGGTGTTTTGAATGGACAACTGGGGCTAAGAAGGTCTTCTTGGCCTGCCCTCCTCCATTTGTCAGAGATTATGAAGCTTTATCCACTCTAAACTGATGTGTCAGGTACCAGTGGCACTGTCCTGATTTCAACTATGCCAAAAACTCTACATAATAAAAATGAATTAAATGGTCATGGAGACCCTTGTTATAAATCTGGCATGCTGCAAGCTATAGAATTAGCTGCTGGGTCACTGTTTCAACATTAATAACAATGTCCTCGAAGGCAAGAAATAAAACGCAAGGTAACCCACAGCTTCTGACATTCAGTAGGTTTTATCACAGTCTGAAAAAGGGATGGCAATAGGGAATGGCCTTTAACCTCATGACTGAGAGGAAGAGAGAGGGCTTATTCTGGTCAAACCCATAAGCCAGTATGTTATTGCCCATAAATATTAAAAGACAGATTTTATTCCGACTATACTATTTTGTCTAATAAAATAAAAAAATAAAACACTAAAATGCATTTTCATTCTGAGAAGAGCTAAAAAATTACATTTGCTGGAGTTAAATTATTAGTGTTTTACAGATTTTAAGTTTTAAGAGTTTAATGAGTATGTGCAATGAAATATCCAACAATGTAAATAAAAAAATCTCTAATATTGACCATTATGGTACAGATTGATACAATGTGCATCGTACAGTTTAGAACAAATCCTAAAAACCAGTAAGTTCTGCTCTGATCTTAATCATTTATGGCTTCTCATACTGCAAAGATGAGGCTATATTATTTTCACGATTCACAAAACCACACACAGATATGCAGCTTCCATCATCCATTTTTAGTATCTCTCCTTCATTGTATTTCAGGAGGATTGATCTGCAGTGTCAGCAGTGACTCACATTTCATTCTCTCAAATGGGTAAAATATGATCAAAGGGAGGGAGAATATAATACGGCCAATAGAAGATACTCTACCGAGTAGACAACGAAATCAATTACAGTGCGATCGGAGCTAAAATTAAGTTCTGAAGAAGACAAAAACTGACAAGAAGATTGAAAAGAGGAGTTGATTACTTTTCATTTAATAGCTGCTTTCTGTCTAAAGTGACTTACAATACCTCAATTGTCAGGCAGGCTCCAGGAGCAACGCTGGGTTAACGGAGTTGCTTAAATGCATAATGGTGTCATCCATACCTGGGATCAAACTTTGACCTTTGTGTATCCAGCTCAGATCCTTGATTACTAGGCAAAAACCATAGAAAGCCTTTGTTTCTAGAAAAAAGAAAAAAAAACAAGAAAAAACACTTATATATTGCCTGGTTAAAGCTTGTTGTTACATTAAATCAGTTAAATATTATAATAATTTACTTTTTTACTTTTACTGTACTGTTGATCATCTTAACAATGTGAGCTGCAAAGAAGCTGAAAATGTCATTCCCTTACAGAGATGAACATGCTATGCTTCTTTTTTTGGAGTCAAAAATGATCCTATATAAAGGAACATAAATCAGCTGTATTGACGTATAACACAAGGGACTTCTAATAGACTTAACATGAATGCCTGATCATTACATCTGAGTGTGAGAGAGACAGAGAGAGAGATGAAGGTGAACAGAAGGACTGAGAGATGGAATGTGATCTTAATAACATGAAAGACAATGAAAAATATGATCTAAAGAGCCTTCACAAAGTGTTCAGAAGTGTCATAGCTCTTCTTAATAATGTTTTTTTCACTAAAATAAACATAAGATAGATATACTATCTATATAAAGTCCCATAAAACCATGTTAAAACTGAGCCACTCGCAGCCTCTATTGTTGTCAGATGGTAGAACTTTAAACCACTAATACGCCTAGCATTGTTTTTTTTTGGATATTTAAGCCCCAAAATGCCCAAATTAAACAGGAAATTGAGGAAAAGGCAAACGCAATAAGTTCTTAAAGGGATAGTTACACAAAATCAAACATTCTGTCTTAATTTTCTCACCCTTATGTCATTCCAAACCTGTACGAAATTATTAAATAATGTGCTAGTCACTGCTTTCCATGCAACTGAAATGAGAATGGAGTCAAGCTTTAACAATGATGTAAAATCTCCAATCAATTTCCATATCATAAAAGTAGTTAATGCGACTCATATACTACTGAGTCTTCTGAATCTGAAGTCATTTTTGGGTGAACTAATCCTTTACAGAAAACCTAAACTACTGTATGGTGTAACCTCAGCTCAAGAAAAACAACTCTGCTAAAATAGCTTATGAAGCTCAGCCAAAACCAGACTTAAACCTAAAAAAAGGAAAAACCTGTAAACTACAGCACATACAGTATAGATGCCCTCAATTCAATCCTTCAGCACTAGAGAGGGTTTGACCGTAATGTGAACAAAAAATTGCTAACTCAATAGAACTCAGTTACATTCATTACCTAAGGATAAAAAAAATCTGCACTAGTAGAAATGTTTAATAATATGAAAAAAATTCTAATAAAATAAACCTTTTAATACGTTCTCAACCTCAGTAGAGAAAAAATGTGCCAACGGACGGCAAAAACATAACTTCAATCCAAGTATGTGTGTGTTTTAGAGTATATATGTGTGAAACGAAGAACAAGGCCAAAAATGCAGATGATGAAGATGAGATAGGATGGGTTTCCTGAAAATGGAAAAGAGGAGGGTAGTCTGAGAGAGGAGTGTGGCGAGATGAAAGGTCAACATCACTGCAAATGTCAGACAAACAAGGATTATTTTTAGAGGAGATATTCAGACAGACAGACACTGAAACAGAGACTATGATGAATCAACTCTACATATTTTGATGCCACCGGTGCCAGGTTCAGCTATGATGTTCAGTAATTTGATGGAGAAGAACACTGTAAAGGTCATTTAGCGTAATCTGAATACAGTGGTGTTTAGCTGAGCAACATCCATTTGAATACAAGATCTAGACTGTCTTTCCTGTTTATGAATGAAGGCAGCAGCAATCAGAGGATGTTTTTCTCTCATTTGGCTCATGTAATCAAGTCCAGTTATGAGAGAGAATGAATGAGAAATGAAAGCAGCAATGTTTACGACTTTCATCTTTCTCACACCACACACACACACACACACACACACACACACACACACAATGTCTTAGGGATGCAGACTGTCTAATCTTAGAAGCTTTCTTTTCAAAAAGGAGACACAGAGACATAGCCTAATCATGATTGCCGCCCCAATTGTTGTGTGTTCCTTTTAGACAAACTGTCTATCCTCTCATCCTTTGAATAAAATGTACTGTCACTTTCTCTTGCCTCTTTCTGTGTCCTCTCAATTTATTATCTTGCTTAGGCCTACCTTGTGGTAAGACTAGAAAACTCAGTTTCACATGCACAAATACAAACAGAGCCTCTGCGTTTAGACATTCAAAAAGAAATAAAACTCGGAAAAGACCTACACATGCTCCTTCAGATCTTCGGCATCCAGATGTTTACAGACGATTTAGTTTTCGGCGATATTTTGGCTTGTTTGTGCTCAGCATGACGTTCTGTCGATCACAGATGAAATAGCGCTGCCACCTAGTGATCAGCCAAATGAACTACACCTCTGAGATCACTGTAAATGCAGATGACTTCTTCTCACAGTAACTTAAAATATGTCTTAAATATTTTTAAAGTAGTATTTACGAGCTACGTTTCTGGAGAAGTCAAAATTGCTTGGCTTTGGCAGGTCATGATGGGATTTTTCCCTATAAATTGATTACAGTATTTTTCCTATTAATTGATTATTGTTTATAAATAAAAAATAAATGTAGAAAAAATATATTTTGTCAATAATAAAATATACATTATCTAGTTGTATACAGTACAGAGTAGATAACCATAGTAGATACAATGTTTTGCCTCAGCTCATACTGAAAAATAGAATATTGTGAAATTTGGCAGAATTATATTATATTATTATTGTCAGAAATAGTTGCCCTTGACATATATTTTCTAAATAAAATCATACTGGCCCAATACTTCTAAACGGTAAAAAAGAACGAAAGAAAGAAAGATTTTTCAGCTTAAATGATTTCATCATCTGATTTTTCTTATGTTTATAGAACAACACTGATCCTTTTTTAAGATTATTAACTTTTATGCAGTTCTTTGCCATACACCAAGAGTTCATAGTGACCACCGATGTCAAACAGTACAAAAATGAACTTGGGTACCATAATCTTCTGAAGCCATACACTAACTGTGTGATGAAAAAAAGATGGAAATTTGGGTCGTTTTCATGGAAAATCTTACCCTACATTTTAAATTGGTCAGGGCTCACTGAGTCCGGAGGTGGAGCTGCACAATAAGGCCCAGAGGTGGAGCTGTACATCAGGACTCATTGAACCCAAGGCAGAGCTGCACTACAGGACCCACTGAACCCAGAGGTAGAACTACACCATGGGGCCTACAGAGCCTCAGAGGTGGAACAAGCCACAATGCCCAGAAGGAAAGCTGCACCATTGGGCTTACTGGGCCCAGATGTGGCACTGTAGCACCATGGGAACCATTAAACCTGGAGGTGGAGCTGCACACAAAGCCCAGTGTGTCTGTCTAATCATAACTAACTTCCTTACCAGACTGTGCTCCAGAAGGTTCTGTGGAATAATGTCCAAAAATGTCTGCAGTTTCATGGGATTCAGTACAAAGCCTGTCCATTATCACTATAGCTTGAAGTTATCACCAAATAATCATGACAGTGTCTATACACTATAGCATGATACTATAGTGTAAAATAAAATAATTTTATACCAGTATTCTTGAGAATTGGGAAAACAACAAAGTTACATAAGAAGCTTGTGTTTATTTGATGAAACTGATGGGAGCTGACTGCCTTGGAAAGCAGACACTCATGTTGAGGAAAGATCCTCTCTAGATGTTTTTATAAATCTGGTCAAAGAGAATCTGCTTCCATTTACTTTCATCTGGAAAACCTCCCAAACATTAGCAGCCAATCAAATTCTTCCAGAGTATGTAGGTTTGTTTACTATTGAGCAAGGATTCAATAACAAACAGATTGAGTTCTTCACAAAGAGAATTTCAGATGAAACTCAGACTCACAAAATGATCTCAAGCATTAAGACAACTTGCCTCTATGTGCTGCATTTTACTCACTGAGGAAGAAACAAGAATCAAAGCGTTTAGATTCAAATAAAGGAATTAATTTTTGATGTCACTGAAGACTCTAAGAACACACAACTGTACAGTAAAGAGAACCTGGACTTGAAATGAACCAATGGAACTGCTTACCTCATTCATTATGGAAGGAAATCCAGAGATATGTCACTTCAGATGCTCGTACAGGACTCTTGTCGTCAGTGTCCTCAACTGATGCAGATCTTGCTGATGTCCTGGATGAATTCAGCCGAAAGATTTAAAGACATTACCAGCAGTTTGCATGAGATTAGGGACAGCAGTGAGATGTTGCCAACTGTTTTAGATTGATTTGGTCAAAAGAACTGAGTCAGAAAGAATGAGTGCAAGTTGCAACTTCAGGGCAGGTTGCACAGTGCTGCTTCTTAATCGTTTTTAACTGTTTTCTTACTTATTTATTCAAACTTTTAAAACATGTGTTGAAACTCTACACTATTTTTCCATTTTGCTGCTTTGCGTAAAGTGCTTTTAAAAGCAAGAATGCATTCTATGTGAATGGTTTATCATCACACAGAACACACTTTGGACTCAGTTCCACTGCGCAGTTCCACTGCGCACTTTCAAAAATGCATCACAAGACTCTGCAGTTGTCGGGCAGACACGCTATTGACATGGGCTAAATTTGAATAAAACCAAAATATAGAATTTATCATTTTTTTTTTTTTGCAAAAAGGGCAGGTGCTTGAGCAATGAGCACCCCTTGAGGTCTGTCTTTATACGTTCCTGATGATTTTAAAGACACATTCTTGCTCACTGATTTGCAGCTAATAAAGAGAAATGTGAATTTAGAAAATGAAAATCAAAGAAAGCATAATAAGTTAACTGATCATCTATAAAGCAATTAAATCCTGCAGCTAAATCACTCCTTATCTCATTTAGGGCAGGTACTACACCAACGACTGTACCTCTAAAGACCCCTCTGTCAAGCTCCTGAAGTTTGCAGATGACACTACAGTCATCGGTCTCATCAAGGACGGAGACGAGTCTGCTTACAGACAGGAGGTTAAAGAGCTGGCTGTCTGGTTCAGTCTTAACAAACTGGAGCTGAACACCCTCAAAACAGTGGAGATGATCGTGGACTTCAGGAGGAACCCCCCTGCACTCCCCCCACTCACCATCATGAACAGCACTGTGGCTGCAGTGGAGTCATTCAGATTCCTGGGCACCACCATCTCTCAGGACCTGAAGTGGGACACTCACATTGACTTCACTGTTAAAAAGGCCCAGCAGAGGTTGTACTTCCTTCGCCAACTGAGGAAATTCAACCTGCTACAGGAGCTGCTGAAGCAGTTCTACTCAGCCGTCATCGAGTCTGTTCTGTGCACTTCAATAACTGTCTGGTTTGGTTCAGCTACAAAATCATACATCAGAAGACTACAGAGAATGGTTCGGACTGCTGAAATGATTATTGGTGCTCCCCTGCCTACCCTCCAAGAACTGTATACATCCAGAGTGAGGAAAAGGCTCAGAAAATCACTCTGGATCCATCACATCCAAGCAATCTCCTTTTTGAACTTTTGCCATCTGGTCGACGCTACAGAGCACTGTGCACCAGAACGGCCAGGCACAGGAACAGTTTCTTTCCACAGGCAATCTACCTCATAAACAGTTAATGTTCTCCCATTGTGCAATTAAAGTATGTGCAATAACCTTATACTTATTTATCACCCTAAATCCTAGTACATCCCAACAACTTTATTTTATTTTATTCTATTCCTATTCTATCTATAGCACACCTGTACATACAATTTATAATTTTTTTGTGGTTTATATTTATGCATGTGTATTTTATTCACATCTCACTTTTATTATCTGTGTGTTGTTGTTGTCTCCGTGTACTGGAAGCTTGTGACACTATAACAAATTCCTTGTATGTGCAAACATACTTGGCAATAAAGCTCTTTCTGATTCTGATTCTGATTCTTTCTGATACTACGAGGAATATGTGTCACTGTAAGGCGTTCTGGGTGAACTTGATTTCAACAAGAATAAAAAAAATTGGCTGTCTGGCTACATGGTCTCTAGTTCTGTGTTTGTGTTTGAGAGTTTGTGGTATTCCAACCATAGACCTACTCCGTTTAGTGAAACGTTTGTTTGTGTAGCGATGGTGGGGGGTGGTGGGATCATTCGTGTGGAGTCTAGGGTGGCTGCTGAAGGAGTGTAAAGCTGCTCAAGACAGGCCGGACCATCTAAATTACAAACTGAAAAAGCTCATGTAGCCTATGTTGGGCAGTAAAAATCCTCTTGTCCCATGTGTGTTTGTTTATGGTATACAGAACATTTGTTTTCAACCGTAAATTCACAAAAGTTAAGGTAGAAAGCGGTTCCTCTAATGCTCAAGGGAAATGAATTACGAACCCACATACAGCACAAATCAGTTCTGCTGGTGAGTTTGTGTTTGTGTCTCAGGAAGAACAAGCTCTGAGAGAGTTTATTTGTGTTCGGACAGACAGGGAGAGGTTATATGTTGTGTCTGTGAGGTTTTTATTTGATGTATGATATATTGTGAACTACAGGCTGTGTGATGTTCCTCTTGTTTTATACATAGATGTCAGTCTGTGCGGTTGTGTGTGGTGGTTGTTTTGGTTGTGGTTCTGTGTCTTCTCTGTTGTGGGGGGGTGTGGGGTGTTGTTGGGTTGGGTGAGATGACCGTACTTTCAACGATTACGGCCGATCATGCCAATCATTTTTAATCTGACTAGGTAGGATGGGGTGAGTGGGCCACAAGCATTAGGGGGTAGGTCAGGGTCTGGTGCAGGTGGTGGGGTGTTGGGGTGGGGTTGGAGTGTTTGATGGTGGATACAGGCGGGGGTTAGTGTAGCGCATCAGTGTGCTCTCAGAAGCATGCAGTGGCGGGGGGGGCTGTGGGCGTCATCACATCTCACCAAGGACCTGAAACCGGAAGTTGGTCACCAGTTAACATGGTCACCAGATAAACCGTAACACCGGTGCCAGCAAGTAGTCAGGGGTCATTGAGATATATGGGTATCGTGCTAACCGTAGGGTGGGCTTGGTTGTGAAGTTGTTCTAGGCACATATCGTGGGATCGGCTCGCTTGCTTCAATCACACACACGTAACTTTTGGTCCGTCTCGGCTTTGGGCCCGGAGATGTCTTAATTCTTGGTCGTCTGCGTGTATTGCATGTGTGGGGGGCACTCGTCATACCCTGAACAGCCCCCAGGCCATTTGCGCAAGTAAAGGTGCGCTGAGATGACACCTGACAGGTAAAGGCCGCCGTCTCTTGCTCACAAATGTTACACCCATGTAAAAGCTGCGGGGGACGGTAGATGAAAGGGACAGTGGTGGCATGGTTTGTGGAGCGGTCCGTTCCGACTGTAGGAGCGGGGGAGAAATCCGGCTTCAGTACTAATCACTGGAGTGCAGCTAATCCCTTAATTGTGATCATGTGTTTTCCATCATGATGGCCACTAGAGGGCATGTTGCGATCATGTCACCGCTGCCTGTTCAGACGTCAAAGCATGCAGCTGCTAAATGTCATACAATCTGATATGTATGTAATTAAATGTAATTAAATTAGCTGGCACTGATTTTGCCCTTTCAAATGACAGCGTACAGCGCTTTTCCTGAGCTCTGAATTTCCAAAGATCATTGGAAAGTTCTTTCAAAATGCCATAAAGCTGCAGGATTGCAGAGAGTGTCCGCCATACACATCTGAATGTGCTCAGTCTCTACCCTGGGAATTTCATCTTTAGCTGTATGTGATGAAGTAAACTTCTACCCCTGACAGTCTCACCTAAGACTGAATACACACACACACACACACACACACACCAGGACACTGATTAGGCTACTGCAGCAATGTTACTGCCTAAGGAAAAAATCAGGTTAAACTCAAATAAATGTACAGTACAGCAGGTACTGTAATTAAAACTCTTGAATCCTCTCAGTGGGGGGGTCTTTTTAGGCACCCCACCTCATAGGAAAAGGTTAGGTGGACGAGCTGTACTAGGTTAAACCGGGATCTGCAATATATAATAGATATTATAGTGATATAAGACAATAACTACTTTTTAATTTAAGCATTCAATTTGATCAAAAGTGACTGACCACAAGACTTTTAAATTTTAAAATACCCTTAACGGACTTTGAGAATGGTTATTAAGACCTGAAACGTGTGGTGAAATGGTGAAAACTCAAATTAAGTTCTTAGAACATGAAATTCGAAAAGCAGTAGCATGGTGTATGGGGGGTGTCCAAAGGGGAGGTGGTGTTAACAGCCAAACTGTTTTCAGCATGGTAATTTAAGGAATCATTAGGTTGTGTCCGGTGTGCATGCACCGGGAATTAGGCTAGGGGTATAAGGATTTCTGGAAGGAGGCGGGTGTAAGACTTTGAAGACTGGAGTATTTGTCGTTCGGTCGTGGCGGGGAGTGGTCAATTATGCATCACGGCATGGGAGTAAAGGGTTATATGTAAAAATAGAGAGGGGTGTTCTGATGGGAAAACAATATTGAAACACAATGTTTCTGGGGTTTGACTGTAGTTATTTGAGCAAAGAAAGGCGTCCTTGTGAGTGGTAGACGGTCGACGGTGCGTGGTTGGTTGTGTCTGGTGCAAAAACAAAAAATGGGGTGACATATTAGAGATAAAGCATTGATTAAATACAATTCGCCTTTCTTCGAAAACCATTGGGATACAGTTGTCAAATGAAAGCACGGATGGATGGTATTCAGTAGTACCAGCATACAGTCAAGTCAGAAACACACAAGGGGCCCGCCAAGCTCCCCATGGGCTCCTACACAAACTCATCAAACCCACACTACCTCCGGGTTGGGGTGCGGCCGGTCGGTGGTGCGAGTGTCTCGCTTCATACGGGCCTCGGAAGGGGCAGGCGAGCTGAGAGTCGGTCAGGCGAACACCCGTGGGCAACGCGGGGCCTGGCGTCCCTTGTCTGGGAACACGACACATGCATTCTGTGCATGTGGCTACGGGGGGGGTTGTGACGGGGGGTATGGTAGCCTGTAGTTGGGTAGTGCCGGGGAAGGGCGGGTTCTCCGGGGGATCGGTGGATGGGCTCCCTGACGTGTGTAATCGCAATACTCAGGCTGATGGACCGCTCACGCCTGCGGAGGACGGCTACGAGTGTGTGGAACGCAGTTGTTCGATTAGGATTACGACTCGAGTTAGGGGAGGGCCGGGACAAGAGATGTAGAAAGACAGAGTCTGGCAGTTTGGGGTAGACGAACCCGGGAAACGCTAAAAATCCTGAGTAGTTCGAAGGTGCTGCAGGACTCCACCTCGCGGAAAGGGCCTCAGCGGCCGCATAGGAGCCGAGGCAAGTCTTCAAGGGCACACGCGGGAAGAAACCAACAGCGCTTTCAGCACGACAGGACGATAAAGAAAGAACACACGAAATGTAACAGAACGGGGAGTCACCACAGTACTGACCTGAAGGGAGAGAAAACACAAACAGGAAGGGGCGAGAAAAAGGGGGGCAGACGGAAAAGGGGGTAGAAACACCGACTAGAACAGATGTGCGAGGCGCGGGGACAGGCACTAAAAAAAAAAAACGAAGAGGGAGGAGAAGCGACCACGCACCAACTCCTAGGGCAAAAGGCCGGGCACCGCCCGCTGCGTCCGGGGGGCGCTCTCCCCCCCGACCAGGAGAAACCGGACCGAGCCATGCTCTGCAGCGTGATGTGGAGCTCAGTGGAGTGTTTGAGCGTGAGATTGTCTTGAGGAGCCATGTGTCAGATTTATTAAACAACTCAAGGGCAGAAATTGAAACGCCAGCCCACAGAAGCTGCTGCAGTCTGTTTAAAATGTAGTCAAGGCTTACTTGGTGCATTGTCTTCCTTGCAGTTTGTAATTTGTTGCAGGATCTTTGCAAGACACCCTTGAAACTGATTAAAATGATCACACATTAACCTTTAGCCACACACATGCCTGTAGGACCCTCCTACAGAGAGATAAGCCTGTTATATTCATGTCGCATCTCCCACTGTGTTAATGCTTGGAAAAATGTTAATGTAGGCCAGTGTATTGTTTTCTAGCATAGAAAGAGTACACACACTCTGTCATACTAAGACGTTTGTGAACCAAATTCAGACTTAATGACATGTTAAGGCAAAGGGTTTAAAGTAATTACTGAAGATCTACTAAACTAAATATCACATCACAACCTGTTTGCAAATCAAATAGAGCTTCAGATTTGAATTGGGGTCTTATTACCAAATATGTGGCAGATCACGCGAATTGAATGAGGAGGGACATTTTCATACTGTAGTGTTAAAGGTGACACCTGAAAAAGGCTCTAAAAAACTCATCTTCACTGAGGCATTCACAGCAGGACTGCACGCCTAATGTTTCTCATTATACCACCAAACAACTGCAACACATTGACCTTTTTACTCCAAAAATAGCATCTCTAATTACAGGACAGAATTTTTGTTTTAATAAGCATCTAATGAAGATGTTTAAAACAAACCTGCATCTGTTCTTTGTCCTATTTACAACACATTAAACATAATTACTACTTGATTCTAGATTCACGTTCTACCAACTGTGATTATAGAGGTAAGACAAATTCCGATTTAGGATCATAATCTGGTCGTATGTTAGCAGCAGCTGGTTGGTTCATTACAGACGGTCTGGTATGATGCTTGTCCAGCATGAGGGGCAATTAACTGCACCCACACTGGGGTCTGTGCAGGTGTGAAGTAATACTCATCTACTGTTCACTGATCCAGAATCTGATCATTAATCACGGACCGCATTGGACTGAGGAACACTGGCCCAGCCGTACAAATACACAGCTTTCTACCTGCAGGTGCAGATCATCACTCTTCAGAGGCTCTCTAAGAGGTTCTGTCCACATGGCATTTCCAGAGATTTGCTTGATCGATCTTGCTCACAAAACTGAACAGAACAACTGAACTGAACATGAAAGGATGTGAGAACCGGAAGGGGCGGAGGCGAAAAAATCAGGCAAAACTGACTAGT
Organism: Sinocyclocheilus anophthalmus; assembly: GCA_018155175.1. Classification (NCBI taxonomy): domain Eukaryota; kingdom Metazoa; phylum Chordata; class Actinopteri; order Cypriniformes; family Cyprinidae; genus Sinocyclocheilus; species Sinocyclocheilus anophthalmus. The sequence goes on from JADLZN010000512.1 coordinate 310,813, forward strand.
GTTGATAAATAAAACAAGTGAAAACAAAAACACCTATGCAACTTACGTGACACAACACGGTACCCTGAATGTATAAGGTGTGTGCGAGGAGTAATCTGCATTTCCTACCACCCAACACAGTCTATGGCATCATTGAGTCTCGACTTCCACACAAAAGACAAAGGATGTACATCTTACATAAATGATAATTCAGGGGGGAGTAAGGGTTTGTATTGGAATGAGAGAAATAGCATAATGATGGGGTACCAGGTTCAGTGCATGTAAATAAAGCATGTAACATGTAAAAAAAGGGTGCTCGCCAACTTGTGTATATTGGGGTAAGAACAATAGCACTCCGCCTTGTCATACGCACACACCACTGCACGAAATAGACAGGCCCCTCCACATCTACATGAGTGAGCACTCAGTGGGTGCATTTCTCTTGGGTGGGCTCTCTAGTTGTACACGGCAAGTCTTCGGAACTGTTGCACGTATAAGAAGGCCGGCTTCATCGTTAATGGTGCTGTCTTAGCGCCGTGGTGCAGGAGTGCTCTGCTCCTGTGGTGAAGAAACACCAGGGTCAATTCAAACAAAATCATTTAAGGAGCTGGGTTAGGAATCATGTCAGTTAGCATTGTAGAGTCATGAACACTGATACCGACAGCCCGCGAGACTGAAGGGTTCATCGTTGTGTTTAAAATGGTAAAGTGTGGTAGCCTTGCGCGGAGTGTGGACGGAGATTACCAGTAGGACAACACACTAGCATACGTGTTAGTTCGGTCGCACATGAATCGCACGCAGGTGAAGCCACAATGACCGAGCCTTAAGGGAGGGAGGTGTCGGGGTGTTGGCTAGGCTGTCCAAAATTGTTGTGTTTGGGTGCGAATGCGAAGAGCGTGGGCGAAGGGGAAAAAAAAAACAACCACGATCACAAGGCAAAAAACGTGCATTCGAATGGTAGGTCGTCATCAGCCTCAGCAATCCTTAAATCATGCGCATGCAAATGAACGACCGACGATGTTGGGGAGGGTGTCAAAATATGTCTGCGGGTTTGGTTAAGCCTATCCTTGAAAGTGCGCACTAGATGGGGGGGGGGGCACGGCTACGTATTGGTCATAGAGAAGGAAAAGAAAAGGGAGTGAAGGGGACACGGAGACAAAAATCAATATATGTGCTGAAAACAAGAGAGCATCAGTGTGCTAATATGTTGTGGTTACAGGCGAAACGTGAAACCAAGCCTTCACAGCATAACCATATTTATCACATTTCTTCTAGTGGGTCTAGATCTATCAGCATTGCCCTCGTTTTCGGCACCGAGAGCGGCATGTTTAGAACATCCTGTTAAAATTAATGTAAGTTCAACCTATTTTACAAACCGGTCTCAGACTTCATTATGCGGTTTTTCCACACAATCAAACCGAAACGAGTTTACGGCAGAGGGGAGAAATTTTTTAAAGGGGTCCGAATTATGAACGAGTATTTGGGGATGTCACTTGTTTGAATTTAGTCAGTGTGTCGTGTGGTTGTTTGAGGCATATCAAAGGAGCTTCAAACTTACAAATCTCAAAGTCCCTTCCAGAGGGAGATATTATCCCATTTTAAAAAAAATATCCCTTTCAAGTACGACAAACGACAGCGTCGTTTGGCTTACAGGAGGCGTTGGGTGTTTTCAAGGGGGAGGGGGGCCGGGTTGTTGTATGTACCAAAGCGGCCCATTCGAAATAGCCTTAAAATAAATTCCGTCTACGAAATTCGAATGTTGGGGGTGAATAGGGGCCGGTCGGATGGTTAGGTAACACTGCGGGTCAGAACAGGCGACGACGAGGAAGAAAAGTGCTGGCTGTACCTCATGTTTCCTAAGTTATTAACTTCACTGAATAATTATGTCTGTAAAATATATGTACAATTAATTAAAGTTTGATAAAAATTGCTGACAGTACACAATCTACGACAATGAGGTTTAAATCTCAGAATTTACTCCACTTCAATTATGATACTCAACCAGTGTTCACCGATACATTGAATGCGGAATTTTTTATCACTGTATTTCCGAAGGAAACCGACTGTCTTCAGAAAATTGGATCTTCATTTAAATTGTCATTTAGTAATGTCTGATAAAGCAGTTGTTTTTTTGGCTTTTTGTACAGCCGTTACCGGGGAAACCTAGATCTCTACCACTCCAACAGCGCCTCCTGCTGGCAGATAATCAGTTTAGTGCATATATCTCCGGGGGGGGGGGGCCTGGGAAACACTGACTATGGATAAATAAGTTTCAACTTATAAACCTGTTTCACTGCAATTCTGTGTATAATGGTAGAAGGTGAAATAAGCAATAAAAAAAATAATACGGCGGGGGGAGGGGGGGGGGACGGGCATCTTTATTGTTTTTTTTGTAGGTATACTTATTTTTGCCCGATTATCTGTACATAGTAAATTCAGTTATTTTTAAGCAGTTGTTGACATCCTATCTAAAACGTGATTTAGCCAAAAAAAACAACAAAAAAAACCAACAATAACGTTACCACTCTAATATATCTTACAATATCCGTGCGTGCAAAGGTTCTGAGCGATCCTCTTGTTCAATATTCTCTGAGTCTGAATCCGGCTCAAACTGATATGGCAATATTGACGCCATCCTTAACTAAACCGGAGCAGACAGAAATTGCTGCTTTGGCAAGGGGCGGGGCAATACTGAAACACCGTCTAAGCTGTTCGCCATCACAACGCACTGGTACAGCTAACCAATCACATCACATTTTGTTTTTCGGAAGACGGGCTTTCATCAAAGCCAGAACTAATCGAGCCGTTTGTGCCAGGCTGGGGAGAAAGGTATTGTAATAATGTAAATTATGTAAAAAATAATGCGTTTTTCGAACCACCAAGCATGAGAGCATGTTCTAGTACACCCCCAAAACAAAATCAAGACTTTGTAAAATAGCATAATAGGAACCCTTTAAATAAAAACAAAGTGCCTACTCTTTGGATTGGTTTCAAGGGTTTTGTTTTGTATAAACGGTAGGGTCCATACATTCTGTGCTGGGTTTGATAATTTTTTATCAAATTGTTAAAGCAACTTTATTAATTATATAGAGATGGTTATAAATAAACGTGTCTTTTACACATTATGCCTTGTTTTTCGCAAATATAGTCTGTTTATTTTATTACGCGTTTAGAACGTCAAATATAATGTGCGCGATGTGCCCTCTTGTGCCTCAGAAGAAAGCCAAAGCTTTGTTTCGATCACGCCTAAACTTAAAAGTATGCCTTTTAAATTCGAACATAATTCAAATTTTGATAATATTTAAGTAGAAAGTTCTAATTTGTTTTTCAGATACGATTGTTGAACATCCAATGTGTTGCAATCAGCGATAACCACAAACTAACTGCAAAAAAGAAACTCAGCATCTCCCGCAGACTTACTCTTGCCTAGATGTGCAAAACTCTGTTCCTCTCAGCTGCAATTTTAGTATCATGTCCAGAAATTCCCAGAGTGAGGTTCTACAGCTCAAATGCACTTGATTTATGGGTTTTTTATACCTGCACAGCAGTGTTTCAAACAAAATGGGAACAGGGAAGTCCCCTGCCCATCCCCAGCAGCCCATATATATGCACAAGATTTTTTTAGATAATATTACCATGTGAAAGACTTTTGTATAATGCAATTTTATAGTAATTTTTAAAAACTTTTTTCTTTTTATATGTATATAAATTATAATTAATTCCAGGGATGGCAAAGCTGAATTTTCAGCAGCATTTACTCCAGTCTTCAGTGTCACATGATCCTTCAGAATTCTATAAGTTTCAGCTAAGTAAGATTTAAAAAATTAAATCATAAAAGTCATATGCAGCTTCATACATTAAATTGACCAAAACTGACAGTAAAGACACTTATAACGTTACAACAAAGGATTTCTACTTCAAATAAATGCTGTTCTTTTGACAAAAAATAAAAAAGGTATCACAGTTTCCACAAAAATGTAAGCAGTTGAATTCCTTAGCTTATTTGAATTTGTTTATATTTTTCAAGCGACTATTACTTTGTGTTTAACTGTATTTTTCAGCAAATAAATGCAGCATTGGTGAGCATAAGGAAATTCTTTCAAAAACATGAAAAAAAGAATTAGTGTGCGTGTGTGTGTTCAGTCATACTGTAGGTCATATGTTTATCATATAAGGTCAAATGAGTTCATTCAGTGAATGGTTCGTCGAACTGAATCACAATGATAACTTATGATATGATAATTAATGATAACAGCTGTTCTTGACTCAAACTGCACTAGTCGCGCTGTATGTTTGTTTGGTTAGCATAGCATAGCATAGCTAAAAACAACGCTACACAGTCTTTCATATCAAGTGAAAAAGGGCCTCAAACTATGTTCATGACCTGGTTTCAGAATGGCCTAATGTGTGTGTGTCTGTTTACAGTGCAACTCAAGAACTTGTGTGTGCTTATCTCCACACTTTTTAAGATAATCAAATACAAGCCTTCAGCTGCTTAACCAACCCACTTTAAAGAGCTGCCAAGGGTAGGATAGAGATTAGTTTGCTTTGGGTGTGTGTGTGTGTGTGTGTGAGGGGTCTCTGTCATCTTCAACTCTAAATTCATTAGCTGTGCAGACTATATTAAAGTTTCAATCTGCCTCAAGCATGAATGCACACCGCCTTTTCTTTCATCTTCCTGTGTGTGCTCTTACCAGTTCCTGAAGTCGTCTCTTGCTCATTCCTTTCCTCTCCAGCTGTTTCTCAATCACTTTGGCATTCTGGGCATAAGAATCTTCACCGTGCGGGCGCGCGGCAGGATAAACCAATCACAATCAATCACAGCTCTTCAACAAAGAAGATGCCTGTAGGGGTGGGTGTAGGTCAAGGGCACTGATTGGAGGCTGATGGAACCACCGCTTTCCATCTCTTCGCTCTTCTTCATCGTATTGAAACAGATACCAGAGGCTGCAACTTAGGCCCATGGGGGGGGGGTCTTTGGTGCGCTTTGGTCATCTAGGAGCTCTAGCCGAACAGCACACATAATTCCACTCAAATTGTGACGTCATTTCTGCAATTCTCTCACATCTTTTCAAACAAAAACTTGTTGTCTTACCCTGACCTTCTTTGCTGCCTCGTAGTATTCTGGCTGTACATACGGCTTGTGTTTTGGACAAATCCCTGGCGCGGGGGTAACGTGGTGAGTCGTGCGTCTGCTCTCCATCCCGAGGACGTCGCTGGAAGTCTTTTCACAACTGATGAAAAAATCTAATAAAACAGACACCACACCTACACAAACACAGGTAAAACCGTTCGGTGTTTTTAAGGGGAGGAAAAAAAAACAGGGCGACCGAACAATTTGGCATCAAACGCTGGAGACAACGTGGGGTGCGAAGTTTATTTATGAGATAGTTCATAGACCAGCAAGGCGAGACTAACGACGGTAATCAAACTTGCTAAAAGCTGAGATCACACATATTGAGGCACTGCTAACAGCACACTAAGTGTGGGACGGCCATTTCGACATCCTTCTCGAAGCTCTTTAACGGTTCAGCCTCGTGGCACAGGCAGTGCAGAGTCGTCATGGGGGGCGGACAACGTAAGCTTGGACTGACTGGTTGTTGCGGGTGCTGTTATTTATGGTGGGAAAAGAAAAAACATTAATGTGAGAGGTTGAGCTGGGGGAAAAGACCATGGTTTTCATGGTCATAAAAAGAGTCATAAATTGCAAGGTTAAATTATATGTATTGGATTGTGAAGTCAGCCAGTTATGTATCATCCTGAAGGGGATTATTTATGCCTACATTATCCGGCTTATTACAATCCTACTTACTAAATAAATAAATGGACATGGAATATTGATTTAATCATTTTATTACACTAATTAACACGTACTGTTTACAAGTTTGGGATCGAGGATGTAGATTTATGCTCACCAGCTGCATTTACTCAAAATACAGCAAAACAGAAATATTGTGAACATTACTATTTAAACTGAGAAATTTTATTACAATTTAAAATAAATGTTTTCTATTTTTTTTCCTGTGATGGCAAAATTGAATTTTCTTCAGTGTCACTGGAATTCTGTCAGCAACATTCTATATGCCTAATGTGTGGTGGTGCAAACAGGGGGTTATTATTATGTTATCCTGTTACAGTTATGCTGCTTAATATTTTTCAGATTCTCCGGCGCTCAGTAAAATAGTAGTTGCAACAGCATTAGAATTTGAAAATAGAAATCTTTTGTAACATTATAAATATCTTTACTGCCTTTTGAGCGAGTTTAATGCAACCCTTGAGGCTGGACGTAAAAGGTACTAAAGAATTTGGACCCAAACTTTTGAATGGTAATGTATGGTACAGTTTAGCCATTAGCCAATATAAAATATTTGACAGCAGAATCAACTATTGCAGAGAGCCGTGGTGTATAATAAGTTTAAGCTACTATTGAGTAAACTGTATGCTTTAACCAAGTGATATATAATTGTGTTTGTACTTAACACATTTCATGCAGTATATGATTAGATATTGTGCACTCTGTATGCCTGCTGCATGTCATGTGTGTTGTGAGATATTGTGAAATGAGCACGTGGGCTTACTTACTTCCCACATTTTTTGCGAAACTGTTTTTCGATGCCCTCTGACCTGCACAGATACATACAGAGGTTAGTGAATCCTAATCAATGCCTCAATGCACAATTTCAACACAAACTCAGACACACACACACCTTTTCAAATACACAGTCTCATCTTCCTCCATGTTGCAGAACTTGTGGGCGTGTTTTGCTGCATCAATCACTCTGGCTTTGTCCCGTGGCCTCATGGGTAATTTCTCTATCTGACAGTCTAAAAAGGAACATGGGAGCTTAATTATCTCTCTCTTTACTTCTCAAACAAAGCACACACACTGCAGAGCCAACAGACAAAACCTTCTCTTTTAAAGCAGAAATGTGATGCCCTATCGACCAATGGTCGGGCGGTCACTGACCTTGTCCCCTATAATTACTTAGGGGGTGAGCAAGTTCAGATGTCTGCAGTATTAGTCTGTATTGATTGTACACAATGCACTATTGAAATATGTTACATTTAGTTGAAATTCATTGCAATGTAGCTATGAACAGACATTTTTAAAGGGACAATTCTGTCATCATTTATTCACCCTCATGTCTTCCAAAGCTGTATGACTTAGGGCTGTGCAATTAATCGCATGCAAAAGTGTTTGCTAAACATTCTGTAATTTATTAGTCGGTACATAATACAGCATGTGGTGTATGCCATGCCTCGATCGTCTTATTCGTTTTTGTTAATAAACGTTTTTTAAGCTTGTTTGTCATTGTATCTTACCGTTTTATGTTGTTGTGCTTTTTAATCTAAGTATAACAATGAATCCATCTTTTGTTTTAGTCTTAAAAAGTTAAAGGTGTGTCGAAAAAAAATCGGACCGAATTAGCATGCCCTGCTGTAAATTTTTTGACCGGGTTGTGAAAACAAGCTTATGTGGATTCTAAACATTTAAACAATAAGGTAACGTCTCGGTTACGTATGTAACCGAGACGTTCCCTTTCAGTTGGTCACTCTTGACGTCACGTCGGATGAACGACGAAATTGGGATCTCGCTTAGAGGGACCAATCTACTTCGAGTGTAACTAAACGAGCCAATGCACATTGGCTTGCGATTATTGCATCCAGCTGCTGCTGTTCACAGCGTGAGTATAAGTAGGCAGCCAGTGCAGCGCATATTCAGGTTTTCGCTGAGGAGCCGAGCCAGTGACCCGGCCGCTCAGCGGTGATACAGCAACCGTGGCGACGGGACGTGACATCTCCATTCCCTCCTTCACGGAACGAGGGTTACATACGTAACCGAGTTGTTCCCTTTCAGTCGGTCACTCTCTACGTCACGTCGGAGGACCGACGAAATGGGGATCCTACCAAAGGGCCACAGCTACTGCCCTTTCCAGTGTCCTGTGGAAGCCACCTTCGCCCCTACTTTTTGGCGTAGGCCAGGGGTTGCACAAGATGACCAGCTACTGCTGCTATGGCACTAACCAATGAGTAAGACTGGATAACACTAGAAAACGTACCCGTTCACTTGGAACAGGGCGTTACGGAAGCTCGAACCGACTTCCCCGAATGAGGTTTCGGAAGCAATACACATATGAACCTCCCTTAGGTGCATATGGAAGAATGGAGGTGATTGAACCCTCTTTGGAATGGCAGAAGTCTGCCGGGGAAACACGGGCTCAAGGCTATACCGTGGACTTTACACATATGAGATCCACTTAGGTCTTACATATGGAACCCAGCCTTCTACCGGTTCTCGAGTATTCAGCGAGTGAAGGCCTGGCGCCGTACGCTCCGCCACGTCTGGCTGCCGAGTGTACGGAGGAACTCAACAGGTCTACTGTATGGACTCTCTGGAGTGATTTTTGCAAGCCGACCCGAAACCGGGGCCTCTCAGTGCTTCTAATCTTACCCGTTTGAGGTGAGAAGACAGGAGGATACCGGCTCCACACGAAGGCTATAGAAGCTAGCGAATGTGTTAGGGGTCGCCCACCCAGCAGCCCTACAGATATCTGTCAGCGAAGCGCCACGAGCCAGCGCCCAGGAGAATGCAACACCTCCTAGTAGAGTGAGCTCGCAACCTGAGCGGCAGGGCACCTGTGCCTTATAAGCCAGGGTGATGGCATCCACTATCCAGTTGGCCATCCTCTGCTTAGAGACAGCATTATCTTCTGCCGGCCTCTGTGACAAAGAGCTGGTCTGAGGTCCTGAGCTTTGCGTCCGGTCTACGTAGCACCTTAAGGCTCGGACGGGACAGAGCAAAGCTAGGGCTGTGTCTGCCTCCTCCGGGGGCAGCGTTTGGAGGTTCACCACCTGATCCCTGAATGGAGTAGCGGGAACCTTGGGCACATAACTGGGCCGGGGCCTCATGGTTACCTGGGAATCAGCCGGCCCGAACTCTAGTCACAGAATCGTTGACCGAAAAATGCGTGCAGGTCCCCTACCCTATTGATAGAGGCCAATGCCAGCAGGAGCAGAGTCTTCATTGAGAGTAACTTCAGCTCCACTGCCTGTAAAGGCTCAAATGGGGCCTGCTGTAGTGCTTTGAGCACTAGAGTCAGGTCCCAAGAGGGGATAGAGGGGGGCCGTGGAGGATTTAGCCTTCTCGCCCCCTTAAGGAACCTGACGACCAGGTCATGCTTCCCCAACGACCTCCTTCTACGGGGTCGTGGTTAGCAGCGATTGCGACATGAGTTTTAATGGTGGAGGGAGACAGCCTTCGCTCCAGCCCTGCTGCAAGAAGGACAGCACAACTCCTATCGGGCATCTTCGGGGGTCTTCTCGATGAGAAGAACACCACTCAACACTTCAAAGCGTAGGCGTGTCTCATAGGCGGTGCTCTCGCTGAAGTGATGGTGTCAACTACCTCTTTGGGTAGGTCACCTAGAACCTCCGCTTCCCGTCCAGGGACCGGACATGAAGTTTCCAGAGGTCTGGACGCGGGTGCCAAAGGGTGCCCCGTCTCTGAGTCAGTAAATCCTTCCTAAGAGGAATCAGCCAAGGAGGGGCTGTCGCGAGGAGCAGCAGTTCGGGGAACCAAGTCCGACTGGGCCAGTAGGGCGCCACCAAGAGGACCTGCTCCTCGTCCTTCCTGACTTTGCACAGGAACTGTGCCACAAGGGCTCACTGGGAAAACGCATACTTGGCACAAATAAAAAAAAGAAGGCCCCGCGGCCAGCTGTGCCAGTGCGTCCGTGCCGAGTGTTCCCTCGTTCAGGGAGTAGAACAACTGGCAGTGAGGGGTTTATGGAGAGGCAAACAGGTCTACCTGAGCGGCTCCGAAACGTCCCCCAACCAGCTGGACCGTCTGGGGATGGAGTCGCCATTCTCCCGGGCGCACAGCTCGGGACAGCTCGTCGGCTGCCCGGTTGAGCAGCCCAGGAATGTGAACAGCACGAAGCGACCTCAGATGCTTCTGACTCCAGAGGAGGAGGTGGCGGGCGAGTTGCGATAAGCGACGGGAGCGCAGATCACCTTGTTGGTTGATGTACGCAACGGTTGCTGTGTTGTCCGTGTGGACTAGTACGTGCTTGCCTCGTAAGCGCCATTTGAGATGGCTCAGGGCAAGGTGCACTGTCAGCCACTCGAGGCAGTTGATGTGCCAGTGCAGTCGGGGGCCCCGTCCAAACCCCTGACACTGCCAGCCCGTTGTACGTGGCCCCCCAGCCGGTGGTGGAGGCATTTGTGTAAACCACAGCATGCCTGGAGACTTGTTCTAGGGGCACTCCTGCCCGAAGGAACGTGAGGTCTGACCACGGGTGAAGGTTTGGCGGCAGGCCGGTGTCACCTGGACCCGCAAGGTGCCGCTTTTGCCACGCCACTCGGGAATTAATCGTCCATGTAGCCAGTGCTTGCAGCGGTCTCATATGGGAAAAAAAAGTTAGCCCCATTGGCGTGATCTGCCGCCGTGGCCAGCCATATGCCAGAGCCTCTGAAACAATTCATGGGCCCGCCATCCTCTCTTAATGGATTCAAGCAGTTCACACAACTGGACTGAGCACGTTCCTGCGATATGCGTGCTGTCCTGTTTGACCGAGTCCACTCCCATACCGAGAAAAGAGATTCCTCTCGTCGGGAGATTTTGCTCTTTTCCCCCAGTTGAACCTAAGGCCCAACAGGCTTAGTGTGTGACTCACCAGTCCCGTGCTCGCACACTAGATCCTGCGACTGGCGAGGTATGAACCAATCGTCGAGGTAAAAGTTTTACTGGTATGCCCGCCCCTCGAACGCAATCCACAGGAATGGCCTGTGGCGCGGAAGAATCGAAACATGAAAGTACGTGTCCTTCAGGTCGAACGCTGCAAGCCAGTCTTGGGGACGGATACACCTGAAGATGCATTTCTGCGTGGGCATCTTGAATGGGAGCCTGTGAAGGGCCCGGTTCACGACGCTCAGGTCCAAGATAGGTCTCAACCCACCGCATTTCTTGGGTACAATAAAGTAAGGGCTGTAAAACCCCGACCCCATATCGGCTGGAGGGACCGGCTCTAACGCATCCATCGCCAGCAGGACTGCAATCTCTGCACGCAAGACAGAGGCATCTGCAGCCTTCACTGAAGTGAAGTGGACGCCCCTGAACTTGGGAGGACACCGGGCGAACTGAATCGCATCCGAGCCTGACGGTTCGACGGAGCCATCGAGACGGGCTTGGTAGCTCAAGCCAGGCTCCCAGACACTGCGCTAGTGTCATCAACGGAACTACAGGCGTACCCGCAGTGGGGCAGCGTGGAAGAATGCAGGGACCTGGCCCGGGCGTCTCGTAGCCTGTCCGAGGCGGGGTCTGGTGTGTTTAACACTGACCTGCGTTCGAGTAGAGGGTGTGTGGGTAGTCCGTTGGTTTGTCTTCCCGATCCGCCCACTGCTGCTCATTGGTGAGAGAGGAGGGTGAGTGTGATACGTCCTAGATCGTCCACAACCCCCCTTCCCCTCTGGGGACCCAAAAAATAGAAGAATTGCTCTTTGTCGAGAATTTAGGTACCACCGACCGAGGTCATTGGTGAAAAAGATTCTCCGCCCGGCCCTCCTCCGGGGGAGGGATTGGTGTGCTTACCATCTCCTGAAGAGTACGTCCCTCCACCTCTGGGTCGCCCGTGTCTGGGCCTCTTGCTCTCTCGCTTGCCACAAGGTTTGGCGGGGGCCTTTGACTGGTCGGGGGCTGCCTGCCCGGCGACCGCTCCCCGGCACATCTTTGCTGGAGGCCGCAGGAGCTCTGCTCTTGTTTTGGCTGTGGCAGGGGGGCCGCCCTCGGCGATGGCATCAGCTGCACGCCGGGGCAGGATGTGTCTGATGGCCTCAGTCTGCTTTTGGTCAGCGGAGAACTGCTGGGCAGGTTCTCCACCGTGTCGCCGAAAAGGCTGGCCTGGGACACGGGGCGTTCAAGAATCGTGTCTTGTCCGTCTCGCGCATGTCAGCCAGTCACAGCCAGAATTGGCGCTCCTGGACCACCATTGTGGACATCGCACGACCCAGAGACCGCAGCGTAACCTTCGTTGCTCGTGGTGCGAGGTCCGCCGCGGTGCGAAGTTCTCTCTGAACTTCCAGGTCGTGACCACACTCGTGCAAGTCCCTCAGTGCCTTGGCCTAGTGCACTTGCAATCGCGGGGCGGCGTGTTACTGTGTAAGGCGGAGGCAGCTTCTCTACCGGTCGTATAGGCATCGCTGGCCAGCCGATTACCTACAGACCCGGGAGAGGAGTCACGGTTCTCCCTGCCGGTTGGAGGCAGTATTAGGACAAAACTGCATCGCAACCGACCGCTCAACCGGGGGGACCCTTGTAACCCCCTAACTGCACTTGCCCGGTTATCCCGCGAGGTGTTAGAGTGAGGGAGGATCAGGGCCAATCAGTTCCGGCAGTAAACGGTGCCTCCACGACCTGTGACTCCTCATGGCACCTCCGTAAGAAAGGGCACACCGAGGCTGGTCACTGAGGTAACCAGCGCGTCCCGCAACCGCGGAAACCAAATCGTGCAACCGTGAGGGCATCTGGAACGGTGAAAGTCTTCACTGAGGCCCTACCCGTACTTGTGCGCCGTGCCAGACCTAAGCCATATATTTCTGGATCCGATCAACAGTTGCATATTCTCTAAGCGGTCCCCGGATGAGAGCAGCGCAAGCGCAGTCGGCCGATCTTCCTCTCCAAAACTCTGGCCCGCACCCTCCGAGGCTGCAATCTGAGCGATCCTATCGTCGGGGGGAGCCTCGGAAGAAATAGGTGGTACCCCCTGGAAGGGTCCAGCCCGCTCTTCCTGAGAGCTCCGCTGTTTCGAAGTGCCGGTGGGCTTGGGCATCCACGGAGGGGAATTCATCACCGTGACCGTAAGACCAGTCCGCCCACAGCTAGAAGGACGCCCCCGGCTGCCACCAGAGGGAACCCCATATCTAGGCGGTGGCACGGGCACTCTGCTCCCTTGCAGGTAACGGAGTCCGGTCCTCAACTCCGAGATGGTCATACCCCCGCCCTGGGAGCATGAGCCATCCACGAAAGCAACCTCAGCGTGCTTCATGCCCAGGCACGAGAGGCAACGATCGTGACCATCACCCGGCGCCAGGCGCGGCCAGTAACTACCTCATCCCGGACCCCGGGTGATACGTTGTCTATAAGCAAGACCCACATCGTCTTTATAAAGACGGAACGTCAAGTTTGCCAAGCAACGTCGACTTTAAAAAGACGCACCCGAAATTGCTCTTTAAGGGAAAAAGCTCTTTTAGCATGCTGAAACGCACAGGGGATATGGCTGCCTGCAACACAAACAGGGGTAGTGCAGCCTGATATGTGCAACCCACTCGACACGGGAAACCACCACCGCTGAAGCCGCCGTCCCTCACAACACAAGGCTCTCCAAGAGCGTGCGAACGTCGTCATTCCTTCTCTCCTTAGAGTAGCAGGAGCGGAATATGTTATCGCCTCGGCTCCAGAAAGAAGCGAAAAGCTGAATATGTGTTGCATCTGATGCCTACTTATACTCACGCTGTGATCAGCAGAAGCTGGATGCAATAATCGCATGCCAATGTGTATTGGCTCGTTTAGTTTACACTCGAATTAGATTGGTCCCTCTAAGCGAGATCCAAATTCGTCGGTCACCAACGTGACGTCGAGAGTGAACGACTGAAAAGGAACTAGATTGTTTATGGATCCAGATAAATACATATAATCATTTATTAATCAATTATAATTTTGACATATCTTTTCTTTATTTATAGGCTGAAATGTGAGGTTTACCTTTTATGAAACTTTTTCAAAGGTTTATTTGAACATTTACATTAGATAGTTCAACATGCTATTAAACTGTTGTCAATCAAGTTGTCATTTAAAATCCGACTCCTGCCAATTTTCTTTTTTAAGTTATGTCAAACAAAACGCATTTTATTATATATTTGTTGTGTTGTGTGATTTTAATTTAACTTGTGAAATGAGTTCTGTGTCGCGGACTTTTGCAACAATTCCGACACATTTTACCATACCATGATATAACCGAAACTGATAAATTTTTGGTCACTATTAATCATATAAAAATTTTCAGAGACCGTTAAATTCCCTACATAATATAAATTTCTGATGTCGGCAATAATTAGAGATGCACCAAAATTTAGGCTCCCGAAAATTAGTTCACCGCTCAGGTTTTCACTTTCACGTGGTGTGAAGCTCTGCGTATTATCCCACTCTATGTGTGCGCTCCCGCTCACGGTCGCTCATCTGGCCCATGTGAGTGCTGCCACTCATATACCGTTCATGGCTCACAGAACAGCAAAGTCCCTCAAAAATGGCTGAACTGAACCAGCTATGTCTTACTTATTGTTATCTGTCTGCAATGCCCTACTGGCGTAACAATGTGTGGGTAAATAGGTAAACTCTGGTAACGCTGTCCTCAATGGAGGAAAAAAAAAAAAAAATCATTCATGTTCATGCAACCGGTATGCTCGCGAGGGGTTCTGAGTAATAATAGCTATTCTCAGTATTAAACATTAAAAATTTGTCTAATTTGGTAAAATTGGTAAAAAAAAAAAAAGTTACATATCTTACCCCTACTGTTAGACCTACCTGAAAAACTAAAAATCAATTTATTTAATTCGAAGACCTGTCGTTATTTTTTATTTGTGCTATCATTATTAATTTCTTTATTTGTTCTTATTTTATTACTGACTGCTTACTTGTCATTTTTTTATTCAATTCAAAGTTTGAAATCAAGCTATCTCGTGCTACTGCAACAAAATTACTCAACTGTAAAATACACTGAGTGAGCAAAACTTTTTTTAATTACCATTATAACTAGCTATCTCAATGTTTACATATGAATAAAAGCCTTCATTAAAATATGTCATATAAATTGGTATCTTCATTAGAAATTAGTCTATTGATTGCCACCATTGATGGACACAATCTTTTAATAATATTAAAAATATCTGTATGACATTATATTCTGCAGTTCTTCCCTGTTGTACCGAATATCTATACTTTTCTAATTCAAATATTGTGACAAAATTATTTTTGTAGGGTGCCACAAGTTTGTTAAAATTTCCAAAGGGTGCCGCGACTAGAAAAAAGGTTGGGAAACACTGCTCTAGACTAAACCGTTAACTAATACTTATATTAAACCAAGTGTCTATGTGCTGAATGCAGGAGTTTGACATTTAGACAGACTCTGAAACAGGACTCAGATGAACACAGATGTTCCTGTGCTTTGAGATGCCCAAAAAAAACTGCATCTCATGTCACGTCCACAAGCCAAAGGACACACTTTGAAGCGCCAGAGGTATAAAATGACACCTTTCCTACAATATTCACAGCATAAGTGAGGCTGAGTGGGACAAAGTCCTGTTGTGTGAAATATCAGTCCGCCTGCTCTAAAAGCGTTTCCCTGTTCACACATTCAACTGAGTTTAGGTGTAGACACATGTGTGAGGAGAACACACTGAGGTTAAAGGTGCACTAAGCAATATTTGAAAAACGCTTTTGACAGCAGTGTCGGACCAAGTCCCAAAACACACTCGCTGCCAATTAGCAGTAAGGGGCGTGTCTAGTAATGATAGAGAGAAGAGAGCGCTCAATTTGAGAGCACAGACAGATATTAGCAGATCGACTATAGATAGCGAGAAATGGCAGATTAAAACAGAGGAAAATTTAGGAGGAACAAAACATGAAAAAGAAGGGTTACGATCAGGCAAGAGGTAGGACCGTGTAAATATTTTAGCAGATTTCTAGCGGTGGAGAGAACTCAAGGAGCGGGAAGGCCTGGAATTGAACGGCGAGGTTGCTTTGTTTCTTTTTGATAGGCGAGTTAAGTTGATTTTTACGTTGAATTACCATAGTAACACACATCGCTTTCACTTATCGATGACACCATACCCTCGGCTGGCAAGCAAGCATAGCAGATTCTGCCATCCTCGGTTCCAGGGTTGTGTATGTACGTGTGGGGCAGAATTATCAAAATAGGGGTGAGGTCCTGTTGGGGTATGGGCCTGTTTGTTTTGGTGCTTTCAAATATCAACAGACCTCAAACAGGGAAGGAAAACAACATCGTTTGCACAATTCGCGTTAGTACACCTTTACAGGACCGACGGAACCGTGTTCAGGATGGCTTCATACCCTTGATCAGGTTGTTTGAATCGGGTTATAAAAAAGATTTATTTTATTTACCCTTTCATCAACAGGTTAACTGTGAGAGGGGGTCATATGAAGCTGCTAAAAAGAACATTATTTTGTGTATTTGGTGTAATGTGTTTATGCGGTTTAAAGTTAAAAAAACCCATTATTTTCCACATACTGTACATAATTTTTTCTCCTCTATGCCCTGCTTTTCTGAAACGTGTCGATTTTTACAAAGCTCATCATCTGAAAAAGCGAGGTGAGCTCTGATTGGCCAGATATCCAGTGCATTATGATTGGCCGAACACCTCAAGCGTGTGACAGAAATGTTAAGCCCCTCACCATACTGTTGATGCCGGTCCCGCCGTATCGACTAGACGAAACTTAAAAAAACCCATTATAAACGAGGCAATTTGTTGCATCCAGTGGGGACAAAATTACTGATTATAATGGCTTATACTGTCTTTTTACGCGTTGAATTGCATCGCGCCACGTAAACATAAAACAATGTCTGCATTTGTGATCAGAGAAATGACAAACAACAATCCCTACTCTACACTGCCCAAAACTCCGCGTATGAATCATCATTGCCAATCTGTAATGCACATGGTAGCTTAACAGACTGTTAGGTTGCGACACTGGGCCGGAATTTAAAGTAGTGGTCCTAGACGTATTCTTCTCCGCATGATCCACCCAAGGGAAACAGTCCTAGGCCATAGCGGATGTGCTGCAGGCGACATCGGTGGGATATAATGTTGGTTAAACTTGATTTCTTGAACTCGATGTTGTAAATGACGGTACTGGATTTGTAGTCGGATCCAAAATAACAATTTTGGAATACAACAAATAGTTTCGCTTTCCACAACGAAGAAGGAACACAGTGGCCTAGGCAGTAGGGAGCAGCCCCTGCTGTAGCGGTGCAGCTGAGGCCCAAAGGCTAGAGTGAGCTGGGCAGGGGGTCGTGGGTCCCATCGAAACGGCCGCACCGGCAGCTCCGACTGAATGAAGGCGGCCACACCCTATATGTGAGACCTCGCGTGCTGAACTCCCGCTTCGTCCACGGTGAAGTTGTATTTCCTCAGCGACCATCACGGATCAGTTCTAGGCATGACGAAGTGGATATCGTGCTCTTTTGGAAGACCAAACAACAAGGAAAAGAGTAGTTCGCTTCACAACTAAGAAAAGAGGAGAGGAAAGAGGAAAGGGACGACACACGCCGTCGTCTTCACAAGACCTGATTGGGGCGAAGGGCTGCAATCGGTGAGTCAACCGGAATCGGGTTACAGAGCGCGAATAACATTATAACAAAAGCCTAAAATCAAAATTTCTTTGCTGAACATTTGGGCGGCGTTATGTAAATCTTCCCCATAGTGAGGTAGACATGTGGGTAAACGCTGTGGGTGGTGGGGGTAGAACGTGGGGGCCGTGTTTAAGGTATAGGTTGTGGCAGATGGCTGAACTTTTATAAGCTGGAATTCTCTGCTTCTCTTTAGGATTTGAGACATATAAGTCGGTTAATAGTCAGACCCTTATAGAGGCAGAGTCTCTATATACACATCACAAAGAGCTTGTAACACTCCAAAGAGAAAGGAAAAATTGAAATCGCATCATATGACCCCTTTAAACCAGTAGCTGGCGACAAGTGACTGTCTTTATTTACTGAGTCATTGTATCATTTACTGAACCGATTCATAAAAAGTCACTGAGATTCGAAAGAAGTCATATGCTTATTCATTAAAATGTGTATGTTCGAAAGTACTACAATACTGCAGAAAGACTGTTTAAGTATTATAAGGATCAAAGCAAGAGCTATTATCGTTTACCTCCACTGTCAACTGCCTTTATTGTCAAATAACTGTTATCAAGCTAAAAAAAAAAACAATAAGAGAAAACTACACACAATGCTTTTAGGTCATTTTAATTCTGTATGTTCATAAGTCATAATTATATATAATTTTACTCTGCTCCAATCGAATAGCAAACAGTTAGCCTACGTGCTTCAAAAGGAAATTATTTCAGTGAACTAAATATGAGTCCATCCATTGAAGTGAACGAAGATTCGTTCAAAACCACTGATTCGTTTACAACAGAAACACCCCCCAAACTGCACTCCAAGCCTAAACACAACCCAAACACACACTGCAAGACGAATCTAGAGAGTTCCCATTATAATCAGTGAAGCTATCCACACAGCAAGCGTTGAGTTTCGTCGCGTCGATGGGGTGAGAGACCATGTTAAACACTGGAAACACGATGATTTCTTACATTTCGGATAGTATGACAGCTGGTGACCGACTGTTCGCTGAATGTAAACAGTGATTTACTGGCCGGCTGCGATCATGACTCTTGAAACTTGATGTGGCTAACGTTACTCACCCAGAACAAGGACCATCTGGCCACACAAGCAGTAATACACGTGCAGGGGTTTCTCCCCGTCATCATACTCCTCCCTGTCACGGGTGTCCGAGCACACCACACTCCGAGACACCACTTTGGGCATATTTAAATTCCGCTTACTTTCTTTTTAAATTCGGAATGTGATGTGTGGTTTCAGGCTTGTTTACTCTACTGTTGTCGCCCGGTGATGACGTTGCGGCGGCCAGCGCGTCTTTAGCCTGGTTTCCTCTAGATGGCGCTGTGGATTTTAAAAAGTAGCCCACTAGAATCGTGTGCGGAAATCTTCTCATTGTAAACTGGATTTGAGTAAAGACATAACAGTAAACACAGATGTAAGTGAGATATAATAATGAGAGGGCGTTTTCGCTGATGCTGTGAATTATTTCTGATTTGTTATACTACTACTACTATAATAATAAATATACATTTTAATTATAAAGCAGCTTTCTCACACCAAAGTTACACACAATAAAATTTAAAACGGAACATCTCAACAAGAGACAAATAATAATAAGAACAATACACAGGAAAAGCTACATCGATTAAATAAAAAAATCTTGAAACAGGTTAAGATTGAGGCATTCCTGACAAGCAGTAGAGCATTCCATAATAGAGGACCATAATAATACAGTACATATAATATGGCCTCTGTGAGGAAACGTCTCTGTATTTTCTGAGTACATGGCTATGTTGTACTCATTAGTCTAGCTACCTGGAAGTTTTTCTTTCTAAGGGACTTTGAAATTTGCTAACAATGTAACCCTCGTCCTGAGACAATTACTCCCAACTTACACTCATCGTTATTACTCATCTATTCTTATTCTTCATCTTTAGTTTATCTTGCCTAATTGTTTAATTGTATTACTTATTATATGACACTTTGTTAGTTTACTTTGCACTCCTAATTATTTTTATTTGTTTTTATAATTTTACTTTATTTTACACAAGGCTACATTGTATAATTTCTCATTACACACAGCTAACTTTAACAATACAAATGTGCATTTTATGTCATGCAAATGAAGCACAGAGTTGAAGTTGAGATAGAGAGGGGTTTCCAGTCAGTCACCCCTGAAGGATCTCCACTGAGGTCTGAGCTGATTAGAGAGGTCTTCATCATAGTTTTAGACAATTTATAATATATACAAGACATCCCACCTTTGTGTTTCTGCCTCTTGTAGACAAATATACACATGCACAGACACTCATTTCTGTTGTCAACATTAAGAAGACTCTTAATGCCCTACAAAGTCTTAACAGGAAAGTAGCAACTGGATACCTTAAATAATAGACAGAGCACATGGATTTCCTTACGCAAGCACACACGTGTGAGTGTGTGTTAGGAATCATGCTGGTTTGGCAGAGAGTAAGTTTCCATGTCCAAGTACTATCTTTGTGATATAGATGTGAGTCAGTCTCTCTCTCTCTCTCTCTCTCTCTCTCCATTGCTCAGATCAGCAACTAGCAGCCTAGGAGATACACACTCACTTTTCTCTCAGAGCACCACGCATCATGCTTCCTCCTCTCCTCCTTTCCTCTCTCTCCTTTTCCCTTGCTTTTCTTTCAGGTAAGACCCACTTTTGTTTTTACCTCGTCTCTTCATCTCTAACTGTATTATGACATGGCTTTCTCATTCTGAACACAGGTAACCGCATGACTGTCTGTGGTCTCAGGAGACACTCTCAAGCATTCCTTTCTTCTGCTTGCTACTTTCCCTCTTTCATTCCATTTTTATGGTGTTTGTGGTGGACGTAAAAATGCTCGAAGAATGTGTAAATGAATACCTGTGCAGATGAATGAGAGAATGAATTATCTGTTGAATGAGCCGCTCTCTGGTAGATAATTGGTTGCACTTTTGAAAGAAGCTTTGTCAGTATGAGTATGTCGTGAATGGTTTTATAAATGTGATTGAATGAATATAAATGCTGTAAATAGGTTGCTGTAAATTTTACAGTAACCAGCTGCCAGTAATTTACTGTAAAAATGTTTACAGTATTATTACTGTAATTGCATTTACAGTACAATGTCTTTACTGTATTTTATTTACAGTATTATTACCGTATTTTCATTTACAATATCAGTACTGTAGTTTATTTTCATTTAGTTAAAAAAAATGTACCTGTAAAAAACAATCCAATTGTGGTACTGCACTGCACCATGATTTTTACCATCCCAGCCCCCCCCCCCAAAAAAACACAATAACTCATGAGCTTTAGTTATGATAATATTATTTTTAATTGTTGAACATTTTATTTTTAAAAGTACAAATTACAAATCTTGACCTCAGATGCACTAGCTTAAAAAAAGGGTATCACCACAGTCCCCTGGGGACTTTGTATCATGGAAAAACATACACATACTGAAAAGCAAAAATTGGCAAGTACACTACCAGTCAAAAGTTTTTGAACAGTAAGATTTTTAATGTTTTTAAAGTCTCTTCTGCTCACCAAGCCTGCATTTATTGATCCAAAGTACAGCAAAAAAAGCAGAATTGTGATATATTACTACTTAAAATAACTGCTTTCTATTTGAATATATGTTAAAATGTAATTTATTCCTGTGATCAAAGCTGAATTTTCAGCATCATTACTCCAGTCTTCAGTGTCACATAATCCTTCAGAAATCATTCTAATACGCTGAAACATTTTTAAATATTATTATCAATGGGTGATTTAAAACAGTGATACATTTTTTTCAGGATTCTTTGATGACTAGAAAATTCAAAAGAAATCAGCACTTTATCTGATTTTTGTTTTTTTTTTTACAGTATACACTATACCATTCAAAGCTGGATGTCAGTATAATTTTTTCTTTGGGAAAGAAATGATAGAATAACTTTTATTTAGCAAGGATGCTTTAAATTGATCAAAAGTGATGATAAAGACATTAGAAGTTACAAGATTCTATTTAGATATAAATGCTGTTCTTCTGAACTTTCTATTTATCAAAGAAACCTGAAAAAATTCTACTCTGCTGTTTTCAACAACATAATAATAATAATAATAATAAAAAATGTTTCTTGATCAGATCAGCATATTAGAATGATTTCATGTGACACTGAAGACTGGAGTTAATGATGCTGAAAATTCAGCTTTCCTTTACAGGAATAAATTACATTTTAGAAAATATATTCAAATACAAAACAGTTATTTTAAATAGTAAAAATATTTCAAAATTGTACTGTTTTTGCTGTACTTTGGATCAAATAAATGCAGGCTTGGTGAGCAGAAGAGACTTCTTTAAGAAACATTAAAAATATTACTGTTCAATAACTTTTGACTGGTAGTGTAAATAAAATACAGTAAAAATTAGTTTGTGGTGTTGTGTTAAATTTCTGTCATTTTGACAGTAAAAGTTGACAAGTTCTGCAATGAGAAACAGCAGGATGCTGTTCAGGCTGCACCCTCTTTCCAAAATTCCAGCTGATCTGTGACTTTCAATGCATTTGGTGCCACAAATGTTGACCGTCTGAATGAACCTGCAAGCACAAGAAAATAAAAAAAACATTATTTATCAAAGCAGTGTTTACAGAATTTGCCTTGACTGTCAAACTTGTTGGTGCTGTATGCACTTTGACGTTAATAAAAACGTTATATACTACATCTGAACGCACATACAAGGAAGGTACATAATTAGATGATAATCCATCATGTTCAAATAATTAAAGCTCCATTTTTTTACAATGCATTCTCAATCAGTAGAGCAAAGTGTTGAAATAATGGGTTTGATTCCAGGGGCAGTTCTACAGTGAGTGTCTATCCGGGGCTTAGCCCAGAAACATTAATGCATGTATCAGAATACACAGGATACACTTAAAAAAAATAGGCTATGCTAAAAGTTACATTGGCTAAGTGGCTTAATTTTTGGGATAATAATTAAATTTGCACTTACAAATGGCAATACTAATATACCAGTGGTTACACAGACTGCATACTATTTGTGGCTGGCATGTATATGCAAATTAATTCTCTGCCAGCAGGAGGCGCTGTTGGAGTGTTAGAGATCGAGGTTTCCCCGAACGTCGTAACAAGCAGCGATCCACTAACAAATGTCCTGCATTATCAGCCATTACAAGAAAGAGAATGAAAATGAATCCAAAATTGTCTGAGAAGTCGGTTCTTCGAAATACCGTGATATAAAAACACCGAACTGGGGTTTGATTTGAAATGGTGAAGGGCTTCATGTTTATCACAGGTGATAGCATGGTACTCTTCAAAGTCAAATCTGTTCTGTGAGTTAGTGGAGAACAGCAGCTAAAGGATAATTTGGCTAATTTAGTGACATTAATGTTAGTTAAGTTAACTTTAACTTAAAGTTAGCACCTCTACGCCGGCAATCACAAGACTCCAGTACACCTCAGATGCAGACGACATGACCACAAACTTGAAAATAAAATACAAAAGATGTTCTTAACAGTGGTGTTTCTTAACTCAGTTTTCCTCAGTAGGTTGTTAACTCGCTGTTTTATGTTACCGACCTTGCAAGACTACACCAGACTAGAAATCTGAAAATAACAACAAAAGCCAGTACTAGAAAAATACGGTTTCTTTAAAAATCTCCACTGAAACAGTGGCGTGCCTAAAGCACTTTACCTCCGTTATTTCACGTTGAATTCGATGTTAATGTTAGAATAACGAATGGCCAGAGAGATGAATAATGGCAGCAGAACGTGCAAACACGTGTTTCCGGTTTAAACTAAGTTATTTCGTCTAAGATAGGTGACTTAAAGTACTCACCAGTCGAGTTATAAGCCTGTGGCGGCATTCCCCCTCAGTCAGAAAAAAAAGGCGCCAACTCCCAAATAAAAATGACAAGAGAATAATGTTAGTTTGATGTTACAAGTGAAAACATCTTAAAATATGCAGTTTTGCATAAAACAGAAATAATATACTAACCTTTTGTCGAGTTAACGGTTAATTTCTCTTTTGTCCTTTTATGGCCACTTCCACCAAACAGTCAAAAAAACCTCCATTGGTCAGTTTTTCGCGGGCAAGCTCACTACTGTAAATTGATTTACAGTAGTGACCGTATATTTTTCCATAATCCTTTGCGGTTTACAGTAAAATACTGTATACACATTTTACAGTATCCTACTGTACATATTACAGTATAATACTGTTCAAATTACAAAAACCTGTTACAGTGTGTGATAATGAGCTTTTTCCAGTGTAAATGAGCTTCAGGCAGTTGGATGTGCCTTTCGGGATCAGACTTTTTAATTAATATAATTAGAGGTTTTATATTAATGCCTGTCAGTATTATATTGCTATAATAGAGGTAAGATATGGTGAAATGCTGATAGAACGCTGGTTCTTCTCTTATCTGGCACTTTTGTGAAGGGATAGTCGGCAGAAATGAACAGAAAGAGGGAAAGAAAGGACAGAAAGAAAGAACCAGAAAAGAAAGACAGCAGAAATCAGAACAGACAGCAGCAATAGAAAAGAGAAATCCCAGAAAATCAGAAACTTGACCGTGTGCACATATGCAAAAGTTAATTTAACGTTTTCTTGGGCGTCATTTACCGACACGAAACGTACGGACCAGAAAATTGAGCGTATTACGGTTCCGTTTAAGGTTTCAACGCAATAAATTGAATTTATCAATATGCGTGAGCGTGTTTCTGGCTACGATCAAATCTCACCGTTGGTTAGTGGTGTACGAAGTTTCTGAGTTACATGAAGTTGGCACACGCATATACAAGTAGAAATACGGTTTGTGTGGGAGAATTGTTAGATTGATCAGCAGTTGTGCATTTTTATTATTCCGACCATCACACGAAAGGCATAGTCGATCGTTAATCAGTAAGATGGAATGTTCTTGTTTTGTGTTGTTTTTGTACAGGGCTTTTAGCTGTTATTATGCAGCGGAATGCCAGCATAACCGACCATATTTTTGTGAGCCAAATGAGAGGATCAACAGCGCATCTGACCTGCAGCGTTCTGTGAAAGGAGAAGGGATAAGGAAATAAAAAGAAGAAGATTGAAAAAGGGAAGAGAAAAAAAAAAAGAGGGGGAAAAAAAGAAGAACAGAGGGAAGGAAGGAGGAGGAAAGAGAGGAAAGGGGAAGGGAGGGAAGAAGAAGGGGGAGAAAAAAAAGAAAAAAAACGAAATTAATTTATTTATAAAAGAATCAAATCACTAGGATCACACAAAAGATATAATAGGCTATAATTATAAGTAAAAGATTTAAAAAACACACAGGGGGGGGGAAGAAAACGAAAAAAAAAAAACTGTGCAACAAGTATAGGTTGTGTTCGTTTTTGTGACACTCTTAATGCATTAAATTTATTTTCTTTATATCTTTATTTGAATTAATCCATCTGATCGCACAGGCGCCACACATACACACAAACAACATTAGTTCTACTGTTGCCTGACATTTCAGCCATTCATCATCAAACTAAAATGCAGTGAGTAGTGTCACCTAACAAATCAAAGTTACACTGTTTATTTTAAAAGATCCTCTGTAAAATCAGCATGCAGCGCCCAAACAAACATTTTTGCACATGTGAATGATTTTACACGGATATTAGAACATGATTGAAGTATAAAGCCATGTTTAGGCTATATAATGAATAATAGTATGCAAACAAATGTTACAAATGTGGCAAAAATGGATACATTTGGATTCGTGTGGTATGAGACAGGCTCGTGAGCCCAAAGCCGTTTCAGTTTTGCTTGACATTTGTAAGCTGTTTATAATGAATAAACATGCCACTATAGCCTAATTTGTGTTTCATTTTATAGTTTAATATATAATTTTAAAACTACATATTTTTCATTCTTGTTCTGTTCTGAACACCGTTAAATTTAAAATATTTGTTGTAGAGTGAGGGGAACTAAATAGGCTGTTTATATTTACCAGTATTTTAATATACATATAAATTACATATATTAATCTGTAGCCTAATTGTTTGCAATTACAAGGTTAACGGGTGTTTTTGGAGTAAGATCAATTTCTCTTTGACGAGATTACTTCCTAATTTTGGCCGGGTTTCGTTTCTCCGTGTCGTAAACTCTTAGGGCGAGGCTTCTAAACCTGGGTGTTTTTAGGGGCGTGATATTCAAATGAGGATTGTTTTCTGGCGCCACATTTATCAACATGATCATTCGTATGATGAGATTGGCGGCATACGAATGTTCCATAAATCACACGTGAACTCTGTCGTAAGTTGATTTGTGCGCACAGATCTGCGCTCGTTTCTACGTTAGATTGATAAATGAGGCCCATTGTGTGTAAAGGAGTGTTTGATTATCTGATACAGTATGTGCGTCCTGTGAGTGTGAGATTTCCATGTAGCTTTTATAGATATACTGTAATTGTTTGGTCTTTTTTTATCATTATGAGATACTCAACCTGTTTTAGATCAGATGGTGGACCTAAAAGTATCTCCTAAGACAGGTGGAAAATGTGTGTGTGTGTGGTGTGTGTGTGTGTGTGTGTGTGAGAGAGAGAGAGAGAGAGAGAGGGGTGGTGTGAATATTGAGGAGATAGCGGAAGATTGATGGACACAGACACACACATGCAAGAACACACACTCTGTGCAAAATTCCCCAAGGAGTTTGGAACGCAACACCATATTTATTCACCTGTCAAGAGATTCTCACATTTTTATACTCTGTGATATGACCTGTGGCATCTCTCGTGATCCATAATCTATAGTGTTTTGGGTCATGGACAGAAACAAGTATTAAATCAAGATTTCAGTATTCCTTCAAGGACTGGAGGACATTCAGTATGCATACTTCTATGATACTCTCACCTCATGCATGGTTGATGAGATCCTTCTATTGGCTTGCAGTGTTTTGTTCTGTTTATCAAAATTACTCTAATTTATGCCAGAGGGTTGGTATGTATATCTACAGTACCATCTATCAGTTTTAGTTATCAACTGATTTAATTTACCTCTGCTATCATCAAATAATCACTTAAAGTTAAATCTTTAAAGCAATAAAAATGTAATGACACTGTTAAATGCAATTTTAAGCGAATCTTAAAATAAATATCTA
Source organism: Sinocyclocheilus anophthalmus (assembly GCA_018155175.1). NCBI lineage: Eukaryota > Metazoa > Chordata > Actinopteri > Cypriniformes > Cyprinidae > Sinocyclocheilus > Sinocyclocheilus anophthalmus. The sequence goes on from JADLZN010000512.1 coordinate 337,321, forward strand.
TACTTTACATTACAATGTTGTGATGCCTAAATTCACTAGTAGCACTTCAAATTATTTTATTTTTTTTACATTTATTTAGAGAAAATACAATTTTAATATTGGTTATCAGTCATAACATGAAAATGACTGTCAGTGTATTTATATTGGCCAGAATTTGAATATCGGTTTAGCCCTAGGGTATATGTGTATGCATGGTTATCTTGTTCATTTTTCTTTTTGAAAGATTACACAGATGTTAATCAATGCTAAGTACATCTTTAGATGTTTCACTTTTTCCTTGGGGTTTTCATGACCTTTTAAAACAATTAATCAGTTGGGCAGTCTCTCCTTTGAGAACAGCAACTTATTTTCTTTGGTATTTAGAATTCTTGTCTGATGAGGTTATTTCTTATACCCGTCTCCAGAAGAGCACACTCTGAATTTATGTTTGTATTTTGAAGAACGTTTTTTAATGGTAGCTAACTTTAAATTACTTCATAACAGAATTAGTTAGCCTTGAAGGTAGGACGAATTCTTAATAGATGTTGAAGGTAGAGGAGGATGCAGTGTGTGTCCACGAGCAGAATGTGGTCGTTTGAAAATAATCTCATGCATACAATTAAATAGCAAAAGAAACTGATGACGAAACCGTTTCCTGGTTGAACTCAGCCTCAACCCAGAAATACGCTGAATTGAGCAATGAAAAGAAAGAAAGAAACATTGATGACTTAAAGCAATTCTGTTAAAAGAGATGAATGGAAATATAAAGCTGCTAAATAGCAGCAAAAGGAAGTGCTACAACTCACTCAAGGTTCACATGCGTGAGTATGATTTTCAATAAAGACTTTTTAAAATAATACATGACAGTGTCAAAAAAAGATGACATATCACCCGACATATTAATAAAAATATTCCCTAGAAGAATGGATTTAGGATTCCCAATTTTTTAAGGAACCCAAAATGCATGTGTGCTATTTATAAAACAACTTTTCCAGTTCTGAGAAAGCATTTTTTAAATATTTGTATTTAACAATAGGTAGGCCAGCTAGAATGAATGGGTAACACTTTACAATAAGGTTCATTAGTTAACATTAGTTAACTACTTTAGTTAACATGAACTAAGCATGAACAATACTACTACTGCATTTATTAATCTTAGTTAATTTCAGCATTTATTAATGCATTATTAAAATCAAAGTTTGTGCTTGTTAACATTAGTTAATGCGCTGTGAATTAACATGAACTAACTATGAACAACTGTATTTTCATTAACTAACATTAACAAAGATTAATAAAAAAACTGTAATAAATGTATTTTTCATTGTTTGTTCATGTTAGTTAATACATTAACATTAACTAATGGAACCTTATTGTAAAGTGTTACCAATGAATGTGATGTCCAATCTATCAGCTTAAACATATCAGCCTACTTTATTTACTTTTTTTTTTTTACACGGCTTACATAGCATTTTAAAGTCACCCTGAAGCCAATATTGAGTAGGGCACTCACAAAAAAAGAGCTAAAGTTGTACCTTTATGAGTACAACATAGATTTACACTGGGGCAATAAACTCAAAGGGACATCTTTTTACTTCATTTACTTCTGAACGGTTCATACTAGCACCTATTGGGTATACATACTCTAAGGTCATATGAATAAGGCCATATGAACATTTTAGTGGTAGATATAGGTACAAAGTTGTCTCTTTAAGGATACTGCCCCCGTGACAAACTGGTTTTCCCACATTTTTTATGACTGTGGGTCTAAACAGTTGCACTGAATTAAATTTATCTCCCTTAAGTTGATAAAAAGAAAGAAATCCAACTTTATGTGTGACCTGAAACTGAAAGGTGTGTTTGCCACTTCTCTCTCTCTCACACACACAAACACACACACACACAAACAAACACACGTACACACAAGCACACACACACATTCAGCATCTCTATCCTCTGAAATTTGTCTCACACATCTTCTTAGTTATTAGTCTTGGTGTAAATTTGATAATGCAGATGATCTGTGCATGTGCATGCAGATGTGTTTGTGTCTGCCTGTAAGATTTCAAGAAGAAAACACCAAAGTGTGAAGGCTGCGAACCTGGAGAGGTGAGCTAATTGGGTAGTGTGCGGTCCAGGGCAGAAAGACTTATCATGTACGTGACTGACTTACCGTCCGATAATGATGGAGCTGTGAGTATATTGGGAAGGCATTCAAGAGGATTATTCAAGTGTGTGTAAATGATGGAGAGAGAGACTGAGGATTTCAGCTGACCCTTAGATTTGATGAGGATGTGTAGAGGTGTCTGTGATACATGACAGCAGCTCCCCGGGGCTTCACATAGACCAACCACTGGTTTATATTCATCCTGCAGACAGAAAGAGAGAAAAGGAGAGAGAGTCCATTGACTAGAACATAGTGTAGATGGAATGCTGGATGGACAGTGACTAAAGGTTTCTGTCAAAGAGTCAAAGAATGAAAGCAAATGAAAATGCCACTGAATTCTATAATGTCAATAGGACAGATGTCATGGGGAGACAACATTGCCTTGATGAGAGGGACCAAGTAAAGCTCTGGTATATCATACTCACTCTGGGGTAAAGGAATCTTACCCATAAATATTTGATCCGTGACTGTGGGAATTTATAACTGCGGGAATTTTTGTTGTGAATTAGTAAATAAAGAGATGAATATGCAAGCACAAAACCATCTACATTTTATTTATTTATTTTTTTTTTTCAATATGGGAAAGTACATTTTATACAATTAATATTAATTAAATAAATATTGCATAAATAAATCTAATGAAAGTGCTGTAGATTAGTGGTTCTCAACTATGGGGCCGGGGTCAATCGGGGGCTCAGCAAACCTCCAAGGGGGCTTAAGATGTCTTAAAATGATTTAAAATTAGACAAAACAAAATTTACAATAAGCTAAAAACAGTAAAAATCAAGATATTTCTTATTTTAATGCACACTCTTAACAACAGTTAAGTTTCCTGGTTTGAAGAGACAGGGTTCAAATGGGGTAAAAAATCATGAATATTTTTATAATGAATATATATTTAGGTATGCCAAGTAGTTCTAAAATATTTTATTGAAATTGTAAATATAAAATATTGAAATAATCTTTATTCTATAGTTTTGTCCAGTAAATTAAAAACAACTGGAAAAGTCATGTAACTAATTTACAATGGGGGGGTTGGCTTCTAATATTGTTGTGGACAGTGGGGTGGGGGCCTTGGAAGGCCAAAATGTGAGAACCACTTCTTTAAAAGTTTTTTTTTTCTGTTTTAAATAATAAAATGACATTTAATCCATTACTTTATAACATTTTTCATTATTAAATGCTCGCAAATTAAATAACAGTAAGTAAAAGAATTGTCTGATGTACAGTAATACAGACAAAGTCATGTATTGGCTAAAGCTAATATTATCATCCAGCTGTCTCACACAGTTTTTTAACAGAAATATTCCAAATAAACCTGAAGCGCCCATCGCTGCTTAATCTCCCAGTGGTATCAATGGGAAATTTTCCTCAGTCCAAATGCAAAAAATAAATAAAAAAACCTGTCTGGGTACACTGCCGAGGGAGAGCTTTTACTTTAAGAGCTTTATAGAAATAATAAATTATTCTAGTTCAAGAACCTTTACATTTTATTTTCAATATACTGTAATCCTGGCTGGTAGACTTTCAGTTGTGCTACTTTAATATGATCTTTTATTGGAAGCAGCAGATACCACTGGTTTGAAGCCTGTTCATTGGCAGGGGTTGCATATCTGAGGTTTGAATGTAAGGATTTCAATATCACATATTGAAAATTGATTACAAGGTAAGATTTCATGCTTGTTCAGAACCTTACTTTTTCAGGGTGTCGCATCATAGCTGCAGTGTGCTGTGACGTCATCAGTCTGAGACATACGCTGTGATGCTGTCATGAGGCTGAGAGGTCACGCGAGTGGTGGCAGGGTTACCACAAACCAACCAAAGTCTTCCATCAGTCACGTGACCTACCTGCATCATGAACTCTGACCTCCAGAAGTGCACCAAAAGGGACGACAACAACATTCGCACACATTTCAGTTGGACAGCGGTACTACACACAAAAGCATCAAATACACTGGAACAATCAGAAATGTTTTGGCTGGGATTTTCACTTTTTTAACTCTTATCTTTTAAACATGTGTATACTTATGTGTCACTTATATAACACATCCACAAAAGCAAAAAAAGAGACTTAGAAGGTGAGGCTTAGAAACCAAACAAACTGAATGTTCATTGCTGCAAAAGAGGGAAGATTTAAACGTAAATACAAGGACAGAGATTCATTCAGTGTAATTTGATGGATGAATCAGTTTTGCTGGTTGATTGATGTGAGTCAGAACTGTTTTAGATGCGGCTCTCAGCTGGATTTTATTAACTCTGGAAGACATTTTCACAAACTTCCATGGTAATTGTATTTATTTATGAGTTATTCTGGGCTTTTTATGCTGCTTTGCTTTACTTTCCTGACAGGAATAAAAATGTACCTCCTTTAACAGTCAAAACCTGAAGCCATGTCTGAGCAGGCTTCGGCATTACCTTGTTTATGTCAATGGATGTGTTTGTGTGTATGTAGCTTCTTCAGGTTCTGATATGTGTCCGTTGGGTCAGTTTCCGTGTGGGAATCTGTCAGTGTGTTTGCCTCAACCACAGCACTGCAACGGGCAGCAGGACTGTCCTAATGGAGCAGACGAAGAGAACTGCGGTAAGACTATGGGCAAGAATGCACAAAGACACGAACAATAGATTCTATGCAAATGCATGCTCAAACACACACTAAAATGCAAGTGTGCAGACATTTCAACATTATATTGCCATACACACACACACACGTATATAGAAATATGAATTTTCCAATTACATAAATGACAAAATCAGAATATGTGTGTGTGTGTTGTAGTGGATAACAGTGGTTGGCCCCATCTGTTTGATGCCTTCATGAAAACAAGGGTCCAGGAATCGAAAGAGTGCTGTAAGTATTCTCATTTGTCCTCCATCTTTTCCTCTTTTGCTGGTTCTTCGTTTGAATTTCGTCTGAATTGCTTTGAATGTATTTGTGAACTGTTTACAGGATAAACATGCACAAAGACAACATATATATACGATTATCAAAGGCTAATTATGTTGTGTTGAATCCTGCAGCACAATATGAGTGCTGTGAGGTGTGAGTGTGGCTTTCTGTTCACAGTTATCATTTGTTTTCTAAGCTTTATTTACCAGTACAGGGCTTTCAAAAATACTCCTCTTAGAAAAAATTGGTGTAAACCCATGAATGTGAGATGGGTTTAATACTCAACAGCTTTCTGTTCGATGGAACCGATCCTTTGAATGTTAACACTGGGTTTTATCAATAGATGTTATAAATTGATTCGATCAGCATGTGTTACCGTGTAGTTTTATCAATGGGTGTTATTTGGTATTAGATATTAGTTTTTCCCCCCCTTTATTGAACAGAACAGTCAAAAATAAAAAATAACATAATGTGCACTTTATTTGAAGTCATATTTTATTGAGCTGTTTGAAAACGCATTTTGATTCCCTTTAGGACTGTTGTGAAATTCTAAATGTATGCTTTTATTCCTTTTTTCCTTTTGCTCATATTTTAAATTTGTTGAAATTTCTTTCTAAAACAAAATTATATGACACTTCTCAATTGATGGAACATAGAAATATGCCTCTTACAGCACAGCTTCAAGAACTCATTGAGTTGTTTGTCCCTCTTTCATCTTTGAGTGCCAGAAAGAAGGACACGGACAGGCATTGTGTTTAGTTTGGTGAATATATTGGACACGCTTCTTTGTCTCACTTCTATAGATCAATTTGTTTTCAAAAACTGCAAAACAACAAACTGTTTTAAACTCTGCAGCAAACCAATCTGTCACACTTCTGATTTGATTATAAAAACTTCTAAGCAAATTGGCCTAAATGAAAAACTCACCAAGAGAAGATACATTTGCCTGGATGAAAGGGTGGGAAGGAAAAGAAGGAGAATGAAATTGAAACTTGACATCTGACAAAATATTATTTAATGAGTTTTGCTGACTACAATAAACTGCAGAGGGACAGTGAAAAAATAAAAACATGTTCAACAGAACTACAATATAAAGTTAACTGCAACTAAAGCTAATGGAAACGAGGCAAGCTTCAATTTTAGCTAAATGTTTCATTGTCCCTATAACTGTGCAGTTGAAATGTACTGTACAAGTATATGACTTTGTGCATCAGTAATGGCTTTTTGATGTATGTAAATATATATGTATGTTAATATAGGCCAAGCTTAAAATGCACACAAGGTCATGGATGTTTGCCATCTTTGCTCCATTGAGAGTTAGGATCATATATGAGCCGTGTGTGTATGAGCAGAGGGCAAAAGTGATGACTTGTATTCCGTGAAGACTTGCTGCAGCTCTTTGCAAAAAGCAAATACTCATCTTGAGTATCCTGTGTTAATGCAAGAGGTGTTACTGCAGTGTAGCGTATGGAAAAGGACAGGGCCCTAGAGTAGAAGAGCGAGGTTCAGGTTGTTTTATTCTGGGAGCAATGCACAAGTTTTGCTTGGGGACAGTTATCTTGGAGTCTGATGATCCGACACGCTCTCTCAACAGACTGCAAACAGATTGGGCTAAATGAAGTCACCAGGAAGGTCATACATACTGATTTGTGCTTTTGTGTTTACGCCAGCTCCATTATGGATGAGAATCAAAACATTTCTGCAAAACTTTCTTGCCTAAAACTCAATCTTACTTTCTGTTGACCAAGTGAAACCATTTAACTGAAAGGTTCTTAGCCCACCTATAAGATGTATGAAGTTAGCAAAGCGTTTGCTTTCTGTCTAGCTCTCAGCTTCCACCAACTACTTTTGGCTGGCAAGAGGGCTGGTGCAGTGTTAATAGACTACAACTGACTTAAGTGCACAAGCTCAGATTTCAACAGAATCCTTTGAAATATACCCACATAACAGTAGGTGAGAGAAAAACTAGAAGAAAGCTTTTAGCGATCGATAGGAGAAAAGGGTGATTCCAAGGGAAATATACGTATTATTAGTTTGGTGCCTGCCCTCTACCATTACCTATCACTGAAGATACCAACTCAGCAGGGCGTTTTCTTTAAAATTAAAATTATTAAACTTTTTCTTAAAAATATACAAATAATAAAATAAAAAAATGTAACTAATATAAAATTTTTCTTTTTTTTATTCTTAAATTAAATAAAAAAAAAAAAAAAAACAAAAAAAAAAAAAAAAAAAGACAAGCACAGAACAACTAATTTTAACTTGGTGTAGAACACATGTGGTCAAAAAACCCAGCTCCTGACAGGGCCCTGTCCTGCACAGTTTAGCTCCAACCATAATTAAACACACCTGATCCAGCCAATCAAAGTCTTTGGGTGTGCTAGCTGCGTATCCAGTTCACTCTTAACAAGCAGCGAGTTGCAAACTTCCCAAGCCCTTACCCTCATGGTGAAGCCCCCGCCATTTTTGACGTGCAGTTCTACTGCGTTAAGTTGGACCATGAATTTTACATGACCTTAAACCCTCGCCCCCTCGATTTTGACCGAGGAGCGAGTCTGCTTTCTATGCACACTTCACAGTCCACTCCATAGACCAAATGCAACAAGACTATGACGTCATCCGCGCAGATCGCTTTAATTTATCAATCCCGACCAACCCCAACCACTCTATCATTATGAATTTTTTTTAAACATTTTTTTAACAGCCCAATCATATCTATAATACCTATATAAATGCTGCAAACCAAACAAATTCTAAGGGGAAACATGGTAAACATAAAACCACTCCATAGCGGATTCTAGCTTGATCAGAGTGCTTAGGTAAGTTCCAAGTTCAGCACTTCCAACATTCCAAGGGTTCCGCCGCCAGAGTGGGCACTCATGCAATCTGTAGCGAATCAGATTTTGGGAAATATGAATAATTAACCATAACTAGTTATAATTAACTATTCATATTTTAGATCCTCTGTAGATATTTAGCTGACCTCTCAGGGTCAACTGTCTTGTCAATTCCAAGAACGTTAATTTCCTGGTAGGGAAATAACTTTCTTACTGTACAATTCTATAAGCTTTTAACGTAAATCTGCATGATTAGTGACTTAGTGACGATACTTCGGTTATGAGCAAACAATGAACATGTCAAGTGTGATACAAGAAAGGTTTTATTAACTACATAAACACTAAAACTAGTCCAACATACTACATAAACACAAACTGGTCTAACATCCTACACACACACACAAACTGGTCTAACCCTACACTAAACACACATAACTGGTCCCTAAATACCTACACCACACACACACACCACACACAACAACACATACAGTGGTTCAAAAGTGTTAAGTTTAACACTAAAGAAGAACATAACGGATGTACTTTATGGAACCATTTTGCATATTCAGCAGATCTAAACCTGAGGGATACGTCAGATTTTTTGTTCAAACACACCTTTGTAAAAAGGTTTAACTGATACTTAATGTATCAATTAATATGACTAAGTTTGATACTTAGCGAGTCTTGGCGGTCTGAAAGAGATTCCTGATGCTAATCTTAAAGCTTCCCGTAGATCTTTTCTGAATTCGGGTCGATGAGAAGAACCGGTTTGAGTCAGTGTTACTTGATGAATGTAAAGGACTAGGCCGAAGAAAGGCCTGGCACAAATGCTTTGGTATCCTGAAGCGTTTTCTCACATCTTCTTAGCTTCTGACCGAACCACCGACTGGGGCGGGTCCCTGGAGCCGGGCCTTTTAAAGTCGGAGAAGATCCCCCCCGCCGTTCAAAGATGGCTTGTCCCAATGGAGCAAATGGATTTTCCCCGAGCGGGAGGTGGCAATTTACTGGAGGGGGTTAACGACCCTGCTTGTTCTCTTAAGCTGTATTTTTCATAATGTTACTTTCGCTTGGGTGTGCAATGCAAAACAAATTAGTAAAGATTCTTTAGTAAACATCAATAGATTGCATAGTATCAGATGGTAATATGCACCCTCTCGAGTAGATCACCATAATGATCCTACTTCCTAAGACCCAAAACCTTGACATACGCTGAGATTCTATTAACTAGTGTCGATATAACTGCATAAAACAGCACACCTACACCAACCTATAACGAACACAGTACTGGTATACACACTGACCTTGAAGGATATGTTAATTCAATCACAGAAAGTTTCCTATGAATTAATTAGAGAACATCATTGTCGCTGGGCATTATGTGTCTTTCTTTCTTATGAGAAAAAGGGCGGAGTTTTTTGTGTCTGCCCCGCATTCCTTTTAGGCCATAAAACCAGAGATATCATGATTAGTTGTCATGGTGACCAGAAGCCTGTTCTGCCTTTCTGAGGTGTTAGATGCCTTTCGGGGGAAGGGTCCATAGACCCTCGTAATTGGCCTTTTGGTTAGGTGAGGGGGCGTTAGATATTGTTTGTTAAATATAACAAAAAGTTGTGTGTCTGATTGGTCCAAATGCTACACAACGTAATCAATGACGTACATCCGAGTAAACAAGACAGAGGGAAATTTGCGAGTGAAGGGCATAAAAAAAATGGACTGGAACGCAGCCCTAGAAACTTCCAAGCAGATGTGATTTGGAGTTGGTTGGAGCTAAACTCAGGAGCTGAGTTTGACACGTTTCCTAGAAAAGTGAGCTCCTAAATATGACAGTTTCCCTGCAAGGACCCCGTTTTACTACCATACAGGCAGCTACTATCTATAGTTTTTATATAATAGACTCAAAAACAAACAAAAAACAAAAAACATATAACTTGGGAAATTACCAACCTTTTTTTATTTATTTAATTCTTGTAATTTTATTTTATAAAAAAAATTACGTTTAACATTTACATTTTAATACCATTTTTCTTTTAATTTTTCAGCAGACCCGTTTGAAAACCCCTTGTTAATACAGCCATTCAGTAGTACAGCAAAACTGTCACATACTGTAGGTGTATAGCAGATTGGACCTGTCAGAGGCAGTCTTTCTAACTGCAGATGTTATGCAGCACTTAACGGGGTCTCCCCCTTGTTATGCATGTCTCTCCAGAGCTTTGGGCTTAATGGCAAGCGATAGACTGCTGCTGCTTTGCTTGTCCTATGTGGGCTGAGAGGAGCTCCCAGGGGTGTGATATTGCTCACAACCACTGATCTATATATGTTCTCTATTATAGATCAGTGCTCACAACACTAAAACTGTAAAACCTTGGTGGAAACAAGGCAGATGTAGATGATGGGAGTCTCATCCACAAGAGTTCTGTAGAGGTTGATCATGGTGGTACAGCTTATTTTAAGTGTACTGTCCGATTAATATTAAAACAAGGGTTCAGTTTATTGTTTTTTTTTGTTACATTCTTTTTGCTGAATGATTTGTGTTTTGAGGTATTCTGAAGCATAAGTGACTGAAAAAAACCTTTTTATTTTATGTTTTAACCGCAGATGGCGATAGAGAAACCAAAGTTCTGCAGTGCAGCTTTCATTGAAAACCACTCTATATTTAAGCCTCTATCTCTGTCTCATGTGTTCTACATGCAGATTGATTTCCAATTGCTGATACACAGCCAATGCATGTTTCTTTAAAACCAAATACAGACAAATAGCACTGTTTAAACTGATCAATGACAAATACTGTGGTCTTCTTGCCATTCAATGCTATAGCACTCCACAGTTAAGGAGATTGCCTTAATTTACTTACTCTCATGGCATTCCAAACCTGTAAGACTTTGTTTCTTCTGCAGAACACAACATTTAAAAATATATTTAAAAGAATGTTTCAGTGTTAGATGACAGTGAAAGTCAGTGAGGTGAGGTTCAAAGGTTTGAGTGCGTAAATCACGACAGCTTTTTTCTGAGCAAATGTATGTAATTATTGCAATAATATATTCACATTCTAGCAATCACCCTCAATACATTTGATCATATCTGAACCTTAATAAATGTCATAAGTAGAGATAGAGATAGGGGTTGACAATAAAGAATGGTGGAAATGTTCAGGTTGTGGCCGCCAAAATATTCTCAGTCTAAGCCAGTTTTATGATCTTTTTTTATTCTTTGCAGGGCAGATCGAAAAAAGAAAACAGCTATTTATAGTAGCACAATGTTGCAGACAATATATACACACGGGACAACATATACAGTATAGACTATACAGATTAGACAAAGCAGCTAATGTAACATCTGTAATGATGATAAAGCAAATCAGTACAGTAAGTGTCACAATTTTGAGGTTGAGGAAGATCGTTGAGGTAGATTATTAACTATTAAATGGTTTATGGTATAAATGATGCAAGGTATGTGCAATATATGAAGTCTGTGCAGGCATGGCATGCAGGGTCGTTGAATTCTGACTGCCTGTGGAAAGAAAATGCTTCCATAGATGTTCCTTAGCTTCAGGTCTGACAGATAAATGGTGTCCTTCCCTATGGTGGAAAACAGGTCACAGTGATGTACTGGCCAGTTTTTAGTATCCGCTACAAGGCTTTACTGTCAGCACCAAAACAACTTCCATAGGCCAGATAGTGAGTTGGTCAGAACACTCTCTGTACAAGCCTTGAGGAGCACCAGTGGGGCGAAAAGTTTATGTGTGGAGTTTGTGGATTAGGGTCTGAGGTAAGACTATGTTGAAAGGTGAATTGAAATAGGGGTCTTTATTTTCCAGGTGACTGAGTGTGAGATGAATAGTGGTTGTTATGGCATGCGGTTGAACTGTTATAGGCATTCTAGTGAGGGTTCAGAGTAGCTGGGATGGAGGCTTTAAAGGGGTGGTTCACTGGGTTTTTTCTAGGCTTTATTGTGTTTATGGGGTGCAGTCTAACATGTGTTAATGCTTTGTTTTTTTTAAAACGCATTATTTTTCACATAATTTACCTTTATTCCACACCGCTATGTCACTTTTCTGAGAAACACGCTGATAATTTCCTTCTTTTATGAAGCCCCGCCCTCAGAAATAGGCGATGGGCTCTGGTTGGTTAGCTAGCCCAGTGTGTTGTGATTGGCTAAACCGATTCAGGGGTCCTAAACTCCAGTCACTCACCGGCGGCATGTGCTCCGGTTGTATTGTATCAGTTTGAGCCCGATTGAGAAGCAGAGGATATTATTGAAGAGGATCGTGCAGAACCTGTGCAAGCACGGCTTTTAATGGTAGGCCTATGTTTTTTGTTTGTTGTTGTCTCATACTTTTAGATACGCTGTTATTTGTAAATGCTACTGCTGATGTTAGCTTTTAATAAACGGTTTTATCCTGATTAAAGCTTTATTACAGTACGGCAACTGCAATGTCCATGTTTAAAGCTTCTCATAGCTATGTGAAAATAAGTGTATAATTGTAACAGTTCATTGTTATAGCTGAGCTGAGTGAGAGAGATAGAGAGAGAGAGATGCAGAGCGTGTGCAGAGCAGGAGGACGTGAGGAACAGTATTAAGAACGGCTTAGAACATGATGTGAATCCATTGTGAATCCATTAGAATAGTTAGAAGACATAATCGCGATTCATATATGAATAGATTTTTACTGCACCTCTAGTTTTCTCTTCCTCCTCTCTAAAAGCAGCACAGCATGGCCTCGCCCCCTTAATTTGCTGCCTTTTCCCGAGGGCGGGGATTATCTGGGTTTGTGATGTCATGCACCCGGGAAGTAACTTGTTGTAGTCCCTATGAGCCATTTTTGTAGGCATTAAACTGCCAGAATTTTAAAAGACGACATCTCCGTTTACATTGAACTTTTAGCTTCGTAATTTTGCAGATATTGTTTATGCTCAAACAGCAACATTACACACTAACTAACGTTAAAAAAGTGAAATCGCAATGAACCACCCCTTTAATGTATGCCGTGACCTGCCGCTCAAAGCAGTTCATAGCAATGGAAGTGAGTGCCACAGGGGAGTATTCATTCAGGAAACTTTCACTGGAATAATGATGGTAGATTTGAAACAGGTTGAGGGCATTGGAAGAGGAAGTACACAAATCATGTACCTGAAAAGTACAGACACCCTAACACAGTATACTCAAGTATAAATGTCTGTTTACAATAAGTACATTCAAAAGTTTATTCAAGACTTTGTACATTGTACAAGTACTTGTTTATAAGGACTACTGTTTAGTTAGTCGATATGCTCCATCTTCCTGCTCAAAATACATGTAAATGCGTCTATCTGAAGGCAAATGTTGGCGATGCAGATACAGCTCAGTCTACATTATTAGGAATATTAGGAGTCACAGTACCATGATCTATTATTATATATATAGATTTATATATCTATATATATATATCTATTTTAGATCAGTGGTCAGCAAGCACACACTTGAACTCTAAAAACATTTTACTTCTGTTTTTTGTCCAAACAGCAATTTGTTCAATTGAGATTCGCCCCAACAGGATCATTGAATCAGTTGTTAACTGCTGCATTCAGATCAATTAAATTCACTGATGAATCATTAAATGCGCTTTGTGAATCCATCCAATCAATTCATTAAAAAAGAATGCTTAATTTGTGAATTGGACATTGCTTTCGCATCTTGGAGTGGGTCATGATTTCTTCAGTTCTGAGTAACAGTGTTTTATTCAAATGTTACCGAAGATATTAGTTTATACTTTGGAATGTAGTAACTTATTATGCTCTTTTCAGTCCCAAACAAACACTTACCAGTACTAAATAAAAAAACCCACAGGAAATAATGCTTTTCCTGACTGTTGAGGTTAGGTGAGACAGACCCAGTTGTCTCAGAGCCTGAATGTGTCGGAAAGTGATTGTTCCAGTCTCACTGGAGGATTAAGCTGTAGATGTCTCAAATGTGTTGAGTGGGTTGAAAGAGCTGAAACTACCTTCTGTGTCAAAACTCTATGAGCCATAATGCACAAACAATATGTGGGAAGACCAACTGTAACAGTGTTTTTGTAATGAATGTTTCAAAATTCTGAACCATATTTAACAGATTTCTCTGTTTCTTTTCTTTGCCACATTGATATTGTGTGTTTTTGATGAGATGTGTAATTTTCTTTATTTCTAACTTATCTTTTTTTTTACTTCTCTGATGATTTTTAAGGCTTACAAATCAAAAGTGGTTGTGTTCTGAATTTCTTTTACAGAATAAAGAAAAAGTGACCGTTTAACAAGAATAAAAAGTTATGAACTTAACAAGAATACAGCTGGAGCAGTTAAATACATTAATGAGAAACGTGAAAGAGTTTGTGGTATGACAGGACACTTTCCACAGTAAATGGAGATTTAACATTTAAATCATTCTCTCTCTCTCTCTCTGTTTTGTTTTCAATTTCTCTCTCTGATTTCAGCTTAACATCAATACACATTGTTTATTCAATTTAACTGGTGCAAGCACGAAACATAGCAGTTTATTTAACTAAGAAACAAAAGTTTTCAGATGGTCATGGTTGTGATGCCCTGCTGGTTTTAAATGGATTGAGCAATGTATGAAAAGAACGGAAGTACAGAATTTATACACTAATGGGAAACACAAAAGGGGTTTGAGAGGTTTTGAGACAAAAGCGTGTTTTGTCATGTTAATGGCAGGAGTTTATCTTTTTGGGAAGTCATAAGGTAATCTTTCTCTGCCTCTTTCATACATTCTGTCTTTATCAAATTATTTCTGAAGTCAATACTCATTAGAACAGACCCTGTAGATGAAACATTATAGCTTGTCTCATAATAACAGATACACACACACACACACACACACACATTCAATCAATGAATTCTAATTGCACACTTAGTACCTGTACAAGTACACATTACCCTTCTTATCTAAAACGAAATGAAATTGCCTAGCCAACCATATTCATTATTTATATGGAAACTCTTGCTTGTCAAATACCATTCGCCATTTATTTTCAATGAGCAATGTTCCTGTGGGATTTCTAATGGCCTGTTTCTGTCTCTTTGTTTTCAGTGTTAGATGTCTATCCAGATGTGTGTCATTGTGAGGGTCGGAAGGTGAACTGTAATGGCAAAAACCTCATCCATGTACCTGCTGTATCCTCTAATGTAACTGCACTGTAAGTATAACAGAGAGCAAGAGACCTTCACCTCCATTATTCATAAAAGTAGGACTCTGACTTTGACTCAGGTTTACTGGTTTTAGAGGGGTTTTAGGTACTCGTCAGTCTGCCAGACTAACTGGCTGACCAGTGGAACCCACTAGGACCAATAACCCACCTTAGGCTGGTTGCAATTGTTTTTGTTTTTTTAATCAACAGGGAACAAGACACTAATCACTATATTTGTTTTCCGAATGTAATAGCTGCTATTTTCCTCCCACACTTCCTTCAGGGAGCTGAACAGTAACAAGATCGAATCTCTCTCTCGTGATCTGTTCATCCGCTATAGACACCTGGAGAGACTGTGAGTGACACTTCATCCTTTCATCTCATTTTTCCTCCCCTAATCCTTCTCTCTGTTATCTCTTCTAAGCTTAAATGTCTAAGTCTCCTTGCCTTGAGCTCTAGTCATGATTTATAAATGATGATTAGCAACCACTTTGCAATGATTAGTTTTTACTTTTCTCTGAAATAGCAATCAGAGAGGTTTCAGAATATGTGAGTGTGTATGTTTTAAGGGATCAAAACAACAATATCAAACATGTTTGATATCCTCAGACTGGATGGAATGGAATCATAGTCTGGAGCTAAAAAACTGGAGTCTGTGACCATCAAACACTACGCGATTTTCTATGGAATCTGTTAAACATCGTATAGTGTATTCCAGGCTTCACAAATTGGCCAGTTGGACTGAAACTGTAAGAATGTCTCTCCCTGGTATTAGCAAAACAAGCTATTCAAATTGAAGAGATTTAAATAATAGGCCTATATATAATATTTTAATGAATTTTGCCTCAGTAGGAAATCTGCATCAGATTTGATGGCAAATGATGGCAGAATATTGCAAATACTGGTTCCTCATATTAGCCATCCAACCAAAAACAAATATATTAGGAATAAAATCATGATATTTCTAGTTTGTATATTGTATTTCTATATTATGCTGCAAATGGTGCGATGGCATTTACCTAAATGAGCCTAATGTAGCAGTGATATGGGAAAATACAAAAATGCTAAATATCGTTTACATGGCCAACTATTCCCTTGAGCTACCATTCTTCTCACTCCTCCCCATCTCTTCTTCATTTGTCACTAAGTGCAGTGGAGGTTTTAAAGCTCAACTTCCTTTGTAGAGTTCAGACAGGATGACATTTTTATTGCCCATCAAAGTTCAACTCTGTAGCACTCAGTATAGCCAGACAACATTTACTCTTAGACAGCTGAGGCCCTCACAAGACATCTCATCAATTAATCATAATAAATGACGGACATTGCTTGGAAAACTTCATGATTAAGACAACCATCATACGTTCATGGTTTGGTGTAAATAAACAAACAAGCAAAAAATTATCTTTGAAAGGTTTAAATAGTTTTGTTACCACAGCAACTACAAATTAATTGCAGTATGTTTTGCTTTTAATCTGCATGCCAGTTCTGTCAGTTCATTGTGTAAGCATGGTTTTGTTTAATAACTGATATGCTATTTAGGGAATTAGTTTGTTCCATAAAGGGCTTAAAGGTTATGATATGTACATACTATCCAAGGTCAGTGGGGTTACAGTTATGCTAACTAAGGCCGTATTAATTTATCAAAAGTGTGTAATATGCTGATTTAGTGCTCAAGAAATATTTCTTTTTGAAAACAGCTGTGCTATTTAATTTGATCAAATAAAGTCTCTGATGATCAGCGTTTAATTTAAATAAAAATATTTTATAATTATACAAATTAAATCTTTTGTCATTATAAATATCTTTGTCACCGTCAAAATAAATAAATAAAATAAACTTGCAGTAATAACTGGCTGACTGAACATTAAATCAATTATTTCATAATTACTTAGCAATTAAATAAATAAATGGAATATTGATTTAAGTAGATTTTTTTTTATTATGTGAGAAGAACCATGAAACTTGCACACTGTTGGGTGCCAGGCACATGGCAACCAATTATACATTATGCAAAAAAAAAATTATACAAAAATATTTGACCGCACGATGCTGCGATTGACTATTCATTTCTTTAGGGGCAAAACTTTTTTAATGAGGCGAAAAATACACAGTGCGCCTAGAGTGACAACTCAAACTGCAGTGAATATTCTCTCTCTCCACAGACATTTGGAAAGTAACAGTATAGAAATGATCTCCAAGAGGGCATTTTCAGGATTGATCTCTTTGCGTAAACTGTGAGTAGTGTGTAAATGAGCGGAATGACTGTGTGTGTGATTGCACATTTATATCAGTGACACATCATGTATAACATGGCATTGATCCTTCCCTGAGCTCCTGTTTAAATTATGGTGTAACTGAACATCGCTGACTATCTGTCTACGTAATTATGAGTGTCCCATCTGTTTCTTCCTATCCTAGTCAGTCTGAGCCTTTCATCATATATTCATTCATCCATGTAAAAGAAAAAGAAGGGGAAGAAGGATGTAACAATGAGGATGGTGGATTAGGCTTGATTCAGGCAGAACAGATCCGTGATCAAAGAATTAATTTTAATGCATCTTAATGCTGTTGTGTGTTTATGTATGCTTCAATCTGTACCTGGGCTCTTACTTTCGGAGGTTTGCTTCAATATATACATAACTAATCAATATTATACTTCACTAATCAGTCTCTAATGGGGGAAAGACTGAAGGAGGAAGGAGGAACAGCCGTGATGGTCATACATTAGATATTCGTTGTAATGACATGCTTAACAGAACCCATTTAAACATCAGAACCTCCATTAAAGTGGCCTTTTGTTTCTCTTTGTCTCATTCTGTCTCTCTCTTGATTTTTCTTTTGCAGTTTTTTGAGTCAGAATAAAATCGAGTCTCTGAAAGCAGGAATATTTAGTGACCTCTGCAGTCTGGAGTGGCTGTAAGTAGGAAAACACAGACACATACACACTCACATAGTGGATGAAATGGGATGATAGGTGCAATTTGGTTGGGAATTGCAATTTCTTTCTCTCTTCCTTTGTCTCATTCTGATTGTTTCTGTCTGTTTCATTGGCTCTTTCCCTCTCTTTCTTGCTTGTTTTTGCTCTTTTTCAATAAGACATAATTGCTGGATTGTGTTTGTCCTCTGTGAGAAAGAAAAGCAGAATTCATTTAAATGAATCTCGGGCCTTTCAGGGCTAAGATTAAGACAAGTCTGGCCTGTTCTCATTACCAAACAAAGAGCTTCAACATGCCCTCCTCAGATGACTTGGGGTGGTTATTTTCAGATGGTTCTCGGGTTACTTTTTTAAAATATATTGTAATTTGTGATAAGGATGTTCATTATTTGATGTGTGTTTGTCTGTGTGTAGGATTCTGGATGAAAACAGAATATCGTCTCTGCGTCAGAAGTCTTTTGAAGGCCTGAAATCTTTATTTTTCCTGTAAGAGTGACCTTCTAATTTACCTTGACAGATCAAATTGATGAATATATGGTATACAGTGTGGGGGTAACACATTACAAGTAACGTGAGTTACGTAATCAGATTACTTTTTTCAAGTAACTAGTAAAGTAACGCATTACTTTTTAATTTAAAATAAAATATCTGAGTTACTTTTTCAAATAAGTAACTCCAGTTACTTTGTTTTCCCATTCATTGACTGACAACTCTCCTGTTCCCATGTTGAGAGAAATCAGGAGTAAGTGCAGAGGCGCTGTGTGAACAAAATGTTACTGTAGTCCTAGACTAAATGTCAACCTGCATTTACTCATCTCACTTGCACAAAAACAGATTCAGTATTCCTCAAAATGAATAAAAACAGTGCAATGCAAACCTGCAATAATTAAAATGTATATAAAACACAATATCTTTATTGCATTTAAAATCACATTTATAATCAATATCTTGCTGGCCGCTTTCGATGATCAATTCAGCCAATATAATAAGCATAAAAGACATATATTTTCTTCTTTTTGTTCATGTGCTGAAGAGTGTTGAATTTCTCTCTCGCATTCTGCATGCAATCCAGAAATGCGAGACGTATTCGTTTCACTTTTGGTGTGAAAGGGCCTTTACATTTGCCAAAAATATAACTTTGGGGTTAAAACAAATTAGCAAGCCCAACCCAAATGTGAAAAAGTAACGCAAAAGTAACGTAACGCATTACTTTCCATAAAAAGTAACTAAGTAATGTAATTAGTTACTTTTTTAGGGAGTAACGCAATATTGTAATGCATTACTTTTAAAAGTAACTTTCCCCAACACTGATGGTATTTGCAAAACTTTTGTGCATAGGCCTACAAGACAGGAGGATAAATAGAAAGGAGTCGCTGTTTTTCATTTTATGGTATCTCTGTGATTGTATTGTATCGCTCAACAGTATGTTTATATATGTATTTTGCAGGTCTTTATTAAATAACACTGTCGAACAGTTTCCTAAAACTTCGATTTGTCTTGAGATGCCCCGTCTCAACTGGCTGTGAGTTACGAACATAATACTTAATTGTCAGTGGATCTATGAAGTATTTGGACACATAAGAAACACTTCAACGTGTGAATTAGATAACAAAATAATCAAAGCTAATGGCATTTATTTTAAAGCTACAGCACAAGTCCACTTTTTAAAGCACTATATGTTTATAACAATAGATATACTGTTAATGAAGATACCAATGAAGATAAAAAACAGGCAATTTCTGGTTGTCAAACATTAGTGGACCATGGCTCTAGTTATTGTGATGAACTATACCTGGTTACTCTGCTCAGGCATCTATGTGAACTTGAGGGGAACTGACTTTATATATCCACTAAACGCGAAGGGACTTATGTAACCTGGTCCCGAGTGGAACGAGACACTGCATCCTCTAGAGGTCCCTATGTGGAACGCCCTCAGCGTGACCAGTGTCTGAAGCATACATTGAAAAAACACCAACTCGTAGGCCGGCTACAGCCATGACGTAACTACCGGTGCGACTATGGTATAAATAGGTGCCGGGAGCTACACATTATTCACTTCTTCATCTGAATCTTGCGTTCGCAGCATGGCAAGAAACCTAGAGGACGCAGTGGCTCGTTCCCCTCAGGGAACCATGGTTAAATAAGTAACCTGAGACATTCCCTTTCAAAGGAACTTCGAAAGCGCGCCCTAGTGGGTCGCCTATGGGTGTTATATTACGGTTTACCAAAACCACATGCTGAGGGTTGTATTGTGCATGCCGAACCTGGCTGAGCACGAAGTACAACGCACCCAGATTGCTAGGGAGTGTCCCCTCCTGAGAGTTAGACGGCTGGCAGTGACGTTACATCGGCCAAAGGCTCTTAGGCTACATACCCCAAAATTAACAGTTAGGGCAGGACTCCGGGGCCCGGGGTTCGAGCTAAGACTTGGAATCAGCAAAAATCCTTAAGGAATACGACCAAGAGCCTAGAATCATACAAAGTCTTGGCCTGTCACACAGGGGCTAACGCACGCTTCTCTGTATATGCTGAAGGAACTGTCTCAACAGACCACTAGTAGCAACACCCTGTTAAAGTAGGATCCAGAGGATACATAGGAGGAGTGGTGACCAGGCGGAAAGCGATGTGCGTATCTTACCATACAGGATTTAGAAAAGTGGGCAAAGCATAACAAGCACACTTACCACTTATGTGGATATTAGAAAAGTGGGCAAAGCATAACGTGCACAGTTAAGTGGTCACTATGAGACCATAGATAGAACAAACCAAACCTAATAGGTCCAGCATAGGAGACTATAATGCAGTAAATTTCCCACCTAACCTCGGTCAGGAGATGGTGGTTACAGGGGAATTTAGGCAGGTGAAGATAAGGGCAGATGTAAGACCCCGAAGGAAATGAGTAGATACTGAAGTATCACTCTTATCCGGACAAAAGCGCTGACACCCTGTCTGGATAACATCCCTTAGGTCTTTTACCTACCTACCTTTGACCCGCGATTATTCCTACCCCTACCCGCGGGCGGAGGAGGAGTGCGAGCCGCGACACTAGCCTTCTGAGCCAGTCTCTGACTCCTCCAACCGAGACGACCTAGACCACGGGTGTTCGGTTGCTAGACATGGACGTCTATCACGGTCTTTCAGCAGGTCAGTCTGATATGCTTGGTGCATCACCATCGTGTGCAATGAAGCGATAGCCCGACCTGCTGCTGCTGCGTATGTCCTGGCATCCGAGCGAGATGTCAAGGAGGGGGTCTTAGAGGACGTCTCACCCATAGAGTGATAGCTGGCCAGCGTCTCTCTATAGTGGCATCTTCTCATAACTGCTTTTGCGCATCGCATCGATGTTTGCATAACTTGTATGCTGGAATCGATGGTTGCGTGAGGAAAAAACGGCCTCTTCCATTCCTTCTCAATCTTTATATGAAAAAACAGGAAGAAAGGAAGGCTCACCTTAGCTGGAGGGTTATGGCCAGAAAAATAACATTCATCGAGATATTTCACGACGTCACTTTCTTCAACCGCTTCACGGCAAGTAAAGCCTCGCGTGTGATGCCGATCCTAATTTCAAAAAGATCATCATACGCAGGGCAGGAGGAT
The DNA here is from genome assembly GCA_018155175.1 of Sinocyclocheilus anophthalmus. NCBI lineage: Eukaryota > Metazoa > Chordata > Actinopteri > Cypriniformes > Cyprinidae > Sinocyclocheilus > Sinocyclocheilus anophthalmus. The sequence continues at coordinate 358,873 of JADLZN010000512.1, forward strand.
TGAAAAGGCTCAGCCTCAGCTTCTTCGCCCTCATCATCCATTTCCTGCTCTTCCTAGGCTGAACCCAGCAGAGCACTGGCCCCTGAATCAGACAATGTTAATGAAATAACATCATCTTCCAGCGGCTCACTCTCGTGCACAGCCGACGATCGCGAAAGGGAAACCCCCTTCAAAACTCATCGGCCAGATCCACGTGCGATCCCCACAAGCTCTTTCCCTTCCGTGCCTCAGCAGTGGCGGGTCCTGAATCGCAGGAAGCAGACAGCTGCCCCTTTTTCCTCGAAAAGAGAGACAAACGAGAGCGGAGCTTTTTCCCTTGGAAAAAACTGCTCGCAGTGCACGCCGATTGCCCCCTCGGAGGCATTGCGTGCGTGCTCTTCGCCCAAAACAAATAACGCATAGATTGTGTGTCATCAGATGTAAAACAACGTCAACACAGATGCACACATCCTTAAACACTTTGCTAGTGCTCGCCATAATGAATGAATAGAGATCGCTCTTACCACAGAAAAGCACGCTTCAAACAAAACAGTGAAGAGAAGTGTGGGCTCTCGGCGCCTATTTATACTAATAGTCGCACCAGTAGTGACGTCATTGTCGCCGGCCAATGTGTTGTTGGTGTTTTTCAATTGGAGGCTGCCCATGTAGGATCAGACACGGGTCACGACGAGGTCTTTTCCCAAGCGACCCCAGAGGACGGCAGTTCGGAGTTCCCATGAAAAGGGAACATCCAGTTGGCTAAGAAAATATCAAAACTGGCAAGAAATGAAGCAAGTTTCTGAGCAAAGTGTTTGGCCGTGATAGTTTTTGGACCACGCCGCAATAGCAGAAGGGTTTTGAAAGACGTGCAGACAGTACTCTTATCAATGTGTCATTCTGGTAAGGAATAATGGTTTCTATCGGCTGTGGGCTTTTCAACTTCGACTTGTTGATGGTAAATGTGGGCACTAACTGGGTCAGTTTATTTGGAAGATAAAACTGTTGTTACAGCTTTGTTGCAGTAAATTATCCTTTTTGAAAGTGGGGGATAAGTTCTGAGTCTAGAGTTGTTTTCGTTATGAATGAGAGCACCCTGATTCTCATAGTACGACCCTATTTCAGGTCCAAGAGGTGTGGGGCCACTTTTGTGTTTTTTTATTTCTAAACCAAAATTTGATATTTAATAATAGAATAATGTATGAGCTCACCCACTCTAAAACTCGGTGATCAGTGAAGGCCTTAACGTGTTTGTTTCTGAAGGGAAAGGAGGGAATAGAATCACTCTCTGGGCATCTAGGTTAGAATGGATCCCTCTCTTACTGTATTGTGGTACACAAAACACACAAAAATGTAAACTGCAGGATGTTAGTGTGGATCCAGGTATAATATATGACTGTTTATTGTCACAACTGAGTTTGGGAGAAGGGACAGAAGTGGGGCTCACTACAGCTCCTCTGAGTCTCTCAGACTCAGGGAGAACACTACAAAATAAATGCAGATTTAGGTTGAACTGAATAATTTAAGACCTGAGTAGATTTAACGGACATCAGAGTGATAAATTACATAATGACTATGTTTTAGATGTAAGTGATATGCATCACGAATATCTGGTTGCAGTGGTGTAAAGCTTTTGATTGATCGTCAGTGCATTTGAAGGACAGTTGTCCTGAGGGATATGACGATGTTTGTCCTTCTCTCACCTTCTTCCTGTATTTGTGATTCAACTACAGGCACTTTTATGTCCCAGAAGTTGTTTTTAATTAAAACTGACAGATTTTAATATTTAATTATTTATTATTTTTTTATTAAATTTTTTTTACAAATTTTCTGAAGTCCAATGAAAATCTACAAAACAATAATAATGGATTAAAACAAAGTAAGGCTTGTGTGCAAACAGAATGTGATAATAATGCTATTGTGTATATTGATTTCACATAATCTGAGATGTGGTGGAAATTATGCTTGTTAATTCAGAAAATATGACAAATGACATAATTCTACTTTGATGCATATATGTGGGCTTTTATTAGTTGACAAATAAACTAATGTGAGCATTCACAACAGGCCCAAAAGTGCTTATACAATAGTTAAAGAAACATAAATTTTACTGATGTGTAACCTAATCTTACATCGACACAGTGTGTTTGTTGTGATATCTGATCCAGCTCAGCCAATCTATTTCTCAATTCAAAGTGGTTTCATTTATCACGACAGGCCACATTTCTTCAAATATGTAAATATTTTAAGTCTTTTGATATGTCCAGTGCTTTTCAGACCTAATCTGGGACTGCCAGTGTGTCCTTGTGTACTTGAGCATTATTGAAAATGCTTGAGATGGTTCCTGGAAGCATGAACCAGATGGATAGTTCTTAAGTGTGATCTTCAGACTCTATTATGACCCAGAGATAGAGGCAGAGCTGATTTACATATAGATGTATATGACTTCATTCTGCAGCACTGAAGGCCTTGCTGAATTTGGGTATACGTTTGAGGTGGTGCGATTATATGTATGTCTTTTTCTGGTTTAGAGCGTTAAGGAGAAACCGCATCAGCATCATTGAGGAAGGAACATTTGCAGATATGCAAAGATTGATAGACCTGTGAGTATACACACAAACACAAGCACAAAAGTAAATGGAGTCCCTAGATTACATTTTTTGTCATCGTATTTTCAGTTCATTGCTTATAAAAAATGTGTGCACCAGAGAGAAAGAATAGATTGTACTGTATTTGTGAGTTTTTAAGAGTTAGTTCACATAGAAATCAAAATTCTGCCTCTCGTTCTCATTTACTCACCCTCATGTCATTTCCAAACCTGTATTTCTTTCTTTCTTCCCTGGAACACAAAAAAGGGATGAAAAATGTTTACATGGCTCTCTCCCATAAAGCATACAGAAGTGAAAAGCAGAAAAGGGCTGATACACTCACAGCTAAGGTCGAGGCCAAGAGTAGGAGTCCATTAGGTAAGTTTTGCTCTGTCACATTAAAGCTATCATATAGCTTCAGAAGACTTGGAATATAGCGCACAAGTTTCATCTATGAAACACCATTTCTCTTAATTTGCCCTGGTCATGTGTTTTGTTGAATACATGAACATTCTTCAGCACGTCCCCTCCTGTGTTCCATGAAAGAATGAAAATCATACAGGTGTGAAAACACATAGGTTACACGTAGAGTTCACATTTTTAGGTGAACTCTCCCGTTTAGTAAATCTCTGCTGAGATTTGAAGGCAGACAGAGAAAGACAGAGACACCTGCTCAAATAATCTCAGCCTAATAAGCACAAATGGTAGAACAGAGCTTCTATTCGAAGATCTTTTAGATTTATTTAGCCTATTTCATGAATGATTAAGTTGAAAAATGATCTAATAAATTTGCTGTGACTTGATTTACAGAGATGTGTCTATGAACCAGATTAAAGACCTGCCTCCATCTCGGTTCCAGAACCTCCAGAACCTCAAACAGCTGTGAGAGCCACATTCTGCACTTTATTATTTATTTTGCAAATTGGGTTGTTTATAATCCCTTTTTCTACGCTTAAAATTTCAACCGTAATTTTATTGAGGTCCCTAAGTTGCGCAATACTTCAGTGTTACTCAATTTGTATTTGTGCTGATCTGCCCTGTGATTCATTGATTGGTTGAAAGCCTCTTCAGAAGAAGTGACAGGCCTTATGAATCACAGAAGCATAGCGCAGCGTTTATCGATATCTATTTTACTATTTGTGTGTCTGTGTGTGTTTGTTTCAGAAATATCTCCAACAATCCATTGGCGCATATATACGACAATCAGTTTGACAGTTTGGTGAATCTGCAGTCACTGTGAGTAAACAGAAGTAAACAGAACATAAATTATTATATTGATGCTGTGTATTCGGGGGGATCTTGTATTTAATTGTGTGCATGATGTATGCAGAAATCTACATCATATTTACATGACCTTCATGTCCGATACATGACTGCTGGTCTCAGCAAGTGATCAAATTCAGACTGTTAATCAGAGAATAATTAAATATCACAGTGAATGATCGCTTTATACAGACTCTGATTAGGCATTCAATTATGGTTACAAACATATTATTTTAATCTTATATGATGGGTTTAATTATAAGGATAGGGTTTCGCAATAAATGGGTAAAATTTAGGTTACTTTGTGCCTGTTTTAATAAAGAACTTGCAGGTTTAACAAGCATTCAGGTTCTGTCACTGGTCTTTGCATTTTCCACACAGTGTCTTGGAGTGAAGCAGCTCAGTGTTTTTTTCCCCACTTCTGCTGCTTGAGCTCTGTAGACCTGCACCACGTGATTTACATAAGTAGGACATATTCCTGGATCAACATCATATGTTGTTCCTGGAAATTCATTCCTTTCAGCAAGTCATAGCCCTGCTCAGAAGACATGTTTAGTGCTCAGAGGATCAGGAGACTCTTAAAAATCCTTAGGCGAAATAAAACTAAAACTAAATTAAACACTTGCTAACCTAAAGTAAGATTGGTGAGTTGTAATATAAATTAGATCTCTTCTGAAACTTTGGAGTTTTCTGAGTCATATGTGAGATTGAGGATCTCAGCCGAAAAAAAAATGAGTTGAACATAAACAAAGGTAAATGTTGTAATTTGCTCTTCATTTATTTCTGAGATATTAAATAAATCTCATTTATGATTTTCTAAGGGTGTAGCAATTAGAAATCTATCATGGGAACCCTAACTATAATCCTAAAGTCGGACACCAGTGATTGGAAGAGGTGGAGGTACTGGTCTGCTTATCTCTAATGATTGGAAATGTATTCCTTTACTTCTCTGGGTTATTAGCAGCTCTTGAATCACATTCGTCACTCTACACCCTTTTATTAAATCTTGTGTAGTGTTATCGCCCCCCAGGACCCAAGGTAACTTCTTGGATGAATTAGGTGTACTGCTCTCAACCTTTTGATCTCAAGAGTCAAGTCAAGTCAAGTCACCTTTTTTTATATAGCGCTTTTAACAATACAGATTTGTCAAAGCAAATGTACAGCATTAATTGGGAAAATAGTGTGGCAATAATGCAAATTGATAATAGTAAACACTCAATTTTCAGTTAAAAGCAGTTCATCATTGAATTCAGTGAGTCACATACAGCTCGTTCACTTTAAATAGTATTGTGCAATCAAGTCGACGTTATCCTGGCAATTAAGATCCACAACTAAGCAACCAGGCTCCAGTCAGGGGGGCCAGTTCTCATCTGGCAAGAGATGTTAACTACGACTACTCACAATCAGCACCACGGACCTTATTTACACACGGACACGTCTCACTGATCTGTACTGCTGGTGCCTTCCTGCACACCTCTGGTGTTTCATAACTTCCGCCCACTCTTAACTGCACATGGTGCCTGACACAACACAACCTCACATGTCATCTTTCGACGGAACCCTTACGCTCTACTTCCCCCTCCGGCTATCGCTATGATTCATCTTCGCTTCTTCCCCTAAACAGTACATTCTGATGCTAACAGTGCTACTGGATACTTCTGCCTATTCTCTAACTGGTTAGATCACTGTCGTCCTTGTATTCCCAGGCAAGGCCGTACCACCCATGTGCCCCTTGGCTATCTGATGTCTCCGTGAGGCATTATTCCAAGTCGACTGTTGTTGAAAGGGTGTGGCAAATCAAAAATACTATGACCTAAGTGATCAGTCATCCCTCTTCCTTCCTACTAATGTCTCCACTGCTAAAAGGGCATACCATCATAACAAAATTAACAATTCGTCTAACTCTGACATGCTCTTTAAAACATTTTCCTCCCTACTTTGTCCTCCACCTCCCCCTCCTTCATCAACTCTAACAACTGACGACTTTGCCACATTCTTCATTAAAAAATAAAACCATCCCAGGGCCAAAATTTCCACACCACAAGCTGTCAGGCACATCTATCTGCAAACCACCACACCGTTCACATCCTCTCTTCACTCCCTGGAGGCAAAGTTCCAAAACTATCCTTTATAATCATCCTACTACTGTTATGCTTGATCCTATGCATCCACTCCGTCAAGCATTCTTCTAAACCAGTTTTGTACCTGCACCACTCACATCATAAACACATACATTCAAACTGGGTTGTCCTCAGCTTTAGACTGGCTCGTAACCCCAACTAATTAAAAACCCACCTTAACCCATTCTTGTAGAGAACTACATGATCGGTTCCCTTCTTCCTCTCATTGCAAAAAACTTGAACGAGCGTTCAACCATTTAGGTTTTTTTTCTGCCTCTCACAAGACACAAACCTCTCAGACAGCCCCAGTCGGTTTCAGAAGGGAAATTCAACTGAGGGACTGCCTTGCCGCAGTTGTTGAAGCCCTGTGTTATATGAATGGGCAGAGCGGATTTTTTTTATCATATTATTCTTCAATGCTTATCTTGCTGGATCTTTCCGCTGCTTTTGACATGGTTAACCACCAGATCCTCCAGTCAACCCTATTGGAAGGGTGCCATTCAGGAACCACCACTACAGGGTGTAGTCTTATCTAGATAGATCCTCCAAGTTCTTGGAGAGGTGAGATGTCCAATCACAACCATCTAAACGGGGTGCCTCAGGCCAGTTCTGACACTTCTCTTCTGATACATGGCACCACTAAGGTCTGTCATCAGAAAATGGCTTTTCATATCAAAGCTGCTAGGACACTCAAACGCCCCACCCTCATCCATCCGATGATCCAATGATGCTGCTCACATCTCAGCTGTACAGGACATTTCTGCTGGATGAAGGTGTATACCATCACTTTCTTAACTAAACCTTGCCATTGAAAGAACTGCTTGGGTTCATAAACCCATTGTGTTTCCTCACAATCCACCATCCCGGTAGGCACATCAACCACTAACTCCCTCAAAAAACAAGCCAAACCTGGAGTTATGATTGATATCAGCTGACTTCTCAGACACATTGCTTTAAAAACTGCCCAGTCTGCAGATTGCTGTATTCAAAACATAGAAGGGATCATGGGCCCTTTCTTTCAGAACAGCTTCACAACTCCGTAGTGTCAAGATATGTCTGCCAGATGGACATTGCATGCTCTTCTATCAGGTCTTCAGCATGTTCTATCAACCTTTACAAAATCAGAAGCGGCAAGATAATTTAACGAGCCAAAAAGAAGGTACGTCACCACTTTGTTTATCACTTTGCACTGCCTACAGTAGCTGCTGCATTATAATTCATAGCATATGTTTGCCTACAAAACCACCCGGGCGCTGCACCTTTACCTAAATCTACTTCAGACTGAGTGCCCTCTAGAAGCCTGTGTTCTGCCAAGTGAATAAGCTTATTGTGCAATCCCTATGAGAGACTTTTAAAGGAAATGTTCCATCCTGGTGGAATGACCAGCTCAAACTCAGTCTGGCAGCGAAGCTTAGCCTCTTCAATAATCGGCTAAAAACCACATCTCTCCATCATTTGACTGATAAACTCTAGAACCCTCATCTAAGAATTCTTGATAAAAAAAAAAATAAAAACTGGCCCTTTAGACTTGCACTCGATTTATTACAAAACGCTGTTTCTTAACAAAAAAACACTTAACACTCTTCTTTAAGCTGTTGTATTTATGTTGTCTTTTATTAATCATACCAATTAACAAAAGCAAAAAGGCCTCAACACTAGCTGCTCTATTTCTTTCGATTACTTTTCTTTTTAGTATATATGATTTAAAAAAAAAACCTTGATAGGTGGACGGTTAAGCAACTGGGACTTGTTAATCATGCCTTTGTGATTTGGAGCTTCCATGGCAGCATTTGTTACGTCGCTATGGATAAAAGAGTCTGCTTACTGTCTATGAAACGCAGTATTCTCCAGCCGTTGTTTATTCATATGGCTATACGGTCTACAATTCGCGTTTATTTCTTTGGATTTAAAATGTCGTGTATGATAATTAAACACTTGATGAAGGTAAAAAAAATATGCATCTGTCTATTCGGTGTGCAGGTATGGAAGAGGTAGAGATTCCCAACTATCTATTGCTTTATTAGGATGTTCGGCCCCTAATAAACTCTTCACAGGTGAATACTAAAATGTTATTGTAAAACTTAGATTTTCCAATGACATATACATTTTCTCTAATTTACTTTCTTCTTCCCTTGATTTATTCCATTTTTTAATTTATTTTTATATACGTTGTTGAATTGTGGTCTCTATGGAGATTTTTTTTTTTTTTTTTTTTTTTTTTTTTTTTTTTTTTATTTTTTTTTTTTTTTTTTTTTTTTTTTTTTTTTTGATCATTATGTCCAGAGCTTCACATTTGCGCTCAAATTCCTTGTACACCACAGTCTCTCATGAGTCAAGACAAACACAACATAAACCTCCATTAAGCCAGAAAGTCACACAGCTCGCCCTCTGAGCGAGATACAGAGAGAGGTCATTACTGTTGAATGTAGGCTGGATGGTAGCTGTCAGTCGGAGGGTGAATGGTTACTGCATTAGAAAAGTCAAACCTGCTGGTAAATACAGCTCAGCTTGAACTCCTGATTTTTTCACAAGATTATCTTGCCTCTCTCAGCTTGAGAACTATCTTGAACTTTTCTTCCATCATATTTAATATCTCCAGAACAGATGTGTTCCCCTCTAGGGAAATGAAAATTAAATAAATAAAAGAAGCAGTAGAGTGTAGGCCTTCAGAGAGATTTTTTAATGGAATGCCATAATTTCTTTATGAGGAATCAGTCCCCTCCACACCAGCACTGAACAAAAGAACTGCCGCATGCCGAGGAGAAATGCTGTATAAAGTCTTTAGAGCTCTGAACCTCACGCTGAACCTGTCCACACTTTGATGTGGAGATGAGGTTTTCGGAATTGTTACTTTGCAGGTATCAGCCGTGCTAGAAATTCACTTTTGATCTGAGACTCTAGCAGACTGTGACAGTAATATAAGGTTAGCACTGCATTTTACAAACCTGTTGATTATTTGATGAGGCGTAAATGTGAACAGAACTGTTTGAGTGTGTTGTAGTGAAGCACGCTTGTTTTAAGAACAGATAGAGAAACAGATCCTCTGTTTGGGCTGAAGTGGTTGATTGTGCAGCAGGGTAAAGTGTTCATTTAGATACAAGTATTAGGTAAAGGTTTTTATTTGAACATGTTCAAGCATGTTTTCTTAGATTCTGTCATAATTTACTCATCCCCATTAACTCATCCTAAATTATTTTTTTTTTCATATGTGGAACACAAAAGATGAATTTGTAGGTGAATATACTGATGATTCTTTTCCATATAATTAAAGTGAATAATAATAAAAGTGGTTCATATGACTTATGTGCTATATCTGAAGCCATATCAAAGCTTTGTCAAACACACTGAAATTTAAGTCATAAAAAGTGTCAAACGAAAGATAACGATGTTCAGTGTTTAATAAACAAGTAGTTTTTAATTGGATATTTCCAAAGAAATAGTTCATTCGTTTATGAATCAGACTAATCTGTTTTTCAAATATCACTTCAATGTTCATTGGATAACAGCTCAATGAGTGGATGATTTTCAAATGAATAATATTTAAAATTTCAATTTGTAGGACATAAGAAGTTGCATTGACTATTTTTTATCATATTTTTATGACACGTTTTGGTCATTTCAAAGCTTGACAGCCCCAGTCCTCAGTCAATTTGTTACACTGAAAGAGTAGTCAGGATACCCTTTTGGTTCCACAGAGTTCATACAGGTTTGTAAAGACATGAGTAAATAACAGAATTTTCATTTTTGAGTAAAAACGTCCATTAACCAATGTTTATACGATTACTGATGAAGTATGCAATTATGTGTAAAACAACTTTGCTTTTCTATTCTCTTTTTTTTTGTTGTCATTTATGTGTTGGATAATTTCAGTTATTTTAAGCGTTTTGAGTTCTGTGGATATTCTCCCAACGTGCGGAGCTGCAAACCAAACACAGATGGAATCTCATCCTTTGAGAATCTGCTGGCAAACATTATTCTGCGTGTGTTTGTCTGGGTCGTCGCCTTCATCATTTGCTTCGGAAACATCTTCGTCATCTGTCTGCGGTCCTGTATCGCTTCAGAGAATCAACATCACACCATGGCCATCAAATCCCTTTGCTGTGAGTCCATTATACATCAAACATGAGTGTGACACAACCAATATGCAGCTCCTACTCAACCCCAGTGAAACTCAAATGATCAATCAGTCCAAATCCATTTCATGCACTAAAAAAGGGAGACACAAAACCTTTCAAACTTAAAATAGTTGTCTGACTATATCAGATAAGAGTGGCATTTCTATATATCCATGACACAAACTAAAACACCTAAAAGTCAACATAAAACAGCTTTTCACAACAGCAAAACACAACCTATTGTAATTCTGTAATACTTTAGATTAAAATAATGCTGTAATGCTTTAGACTAAATATTCAACAAGAAAAAACTAGGGTTGTGCACAAATAGTCAAATATGCAATCTGAGAGCTTATGATCTTGAGACATATGCTTTCCTTTAAGGGTGTATTCACACCTGTCTTGTTTGGTTCGATTGAATCGAACTCAAGTTTGTTTCCCCCCTTGGTGTGGATCTTTTGGGCAGGTGTGACTACAGCAATCGCACTCGGCACTCGACCCAGCTGAAGAGGTGGTCTCAGTCCCGTTCCAAACAAACTCTGGTACGCTTGAGAATTTCTGTCCAATGAATGGATTACTTTAGCACACATGTGGTTTTGTTTACAATTTCTGGTTCACTTGCAAAAAAGGCAGTGTGAAAGCGAACCACATCAAACAAAAAAACTCAACATTGTATTTTTTCCGAACCAAAGCAAGTGAACTAGCGGACTTTCCTGGTGTGAATACACCCTAAGTTTCCTCGGGGAAGAGTGCTTTAAGAACAGAAAACACAAAGCGCTGTAAGACACTTTGCTTTGCACACCTTTATCTTTGTGTTTTTCTCTGGAACATCTTTGCGGCACGTGTTCTTATTCTTATCAGACTGAGGAGCCAACTTTTATGTGGATATTATTGTTTTTCTCAACATTAACATGATGTGAGCCAGTATAAACATGATAAACATAGGCCGACTTGAGTGTATGTACATTCTGTATTTACTGATTTGCTGCTTTATTTTTTTCTGTTTGCTCTGGTTAAGCTTGAATGCTTTGTTCTTGTGTTTGTATATATATATACAGTGGTGTGAAAAAGTGTTTGCCCCCTTCCTGTTTTTACATTTTTTGCATATTTGTCACACTTAAAAAAATTCAGATCATCAAACAAATTTCAATATTACACAAAGATAATGCAAGTGAAATACAAAATGCCGTTTTTAAATTATTATTTATTTTATTAAGGGAAAAAGCTGTCCAAACCTTCCTAGCCCTACGTGAAAAAGTAATTGACCCCTAAATCTAATAACTGGTTATGCAACGCTTTGCAGCAACAACTGCAATCAAACATTTGCGATAACTGGCAATGAGTCTTTCACATCGCTGTGGAGGAATTTTGGCCCACTATTCTTTGCAGAATTGTTTTAATTCAGCCACATTGGAGGGTTTTCGAGCATGAATGGACTGTTTAAGCATCTCAATCGGATTTAAGTCCGGACTTGGATTTGGCCACCCCAAAACCTTAATTAGTTTTTCTTGAGCCATTCAAAGGTGGAATTGCTGGTGTGTTTTGGATCATTGTCTGCTGCAGAACCCAAGTTCGCTTCAACTTGAACAGATGAACAGATGGCCGGACATTCTCCTTCAAGATTTTCAGATAGAGTGCAGAATTCATGGTTCCATCAAATTATGGCAAGCTGGTCAACGGCTCCTGAAGCCTGTCAAAAGCAGCCCAGCTCATCACACTACCACCAGCATGTTGACCTGATTCGGTAGAGGAAAATGCTGTGTTGGTTTTACGCCAGACGTAATGGGACACACGCCTTCCAAAAAGTTTAACTTTTGTCTCATCGGTCCACAGAATATTTAACTAAAAGTCTTGGGGATAATCAAGATTTTTTTTTTGGCAAATGAGAGACGAGCCTTGTGTTCTTTTTGGTCAGCAGTGGCATTTGCCTTGGAACTCTCCCATGGATGCCGTTTTTGCCCAGTCTCTTTCTTATTGTTGAATCATGAACACTGACCTTAATTGAGGCAAGTGAGGCCTGCAGTTCTTTAGATGTTGTTCTGGGTTCTTTTATGACCTCTTGGATGAGTCGTCGTTGTGCTCTTGGAGTAATTTTGGTTGGCCGGCAACTCCTGGGAAGGTTCACCACTGTTCCAAGTTTTCTCAATTTGTGGATAATGACTCTGACCATGGTTCGCTGGAGTCCCAAAGGCTTAGAAATGGCTTTATAATCCTTTCCAGACTGATACATGTCAACTGTTTTGATTCTCATCTGTTCTTGAATTTCTTTAGATCGCGGCATGATGTGTTGCTCTTTAAGCATGCTTCACTTTGTCAGACAGGTTTTATTTAAGTGATTTCTTGATTCAACAGGTCTGGCAGTAATCAGGCATGGGTGTGACTAGTGAAATTTAACTCAGCTTTCTAAAATAATGTGGTTAATTGCAGTTCTTTCATGATTTAACAGGAGGGGGCAATTCATTTTTCACGTAGGGCCAGGTAGATTTCGACAGTTTTTTTTCTCTTAATAAATGAAATCATCATTTAAAAACTGCATTTTGTATTTACTTGCATTATCGTTGTGTAATATTTAAATTTGTTTGATGATCTGAAACATTCAAGTGTGACAAACATGCAAAAAAATAAGAAATCAGGAAGGGGGCCAACACTTTTTCACACCACTGTATATATCTCAAGTTTTATTTATATAGCACATTTAAAAACAGCAAGCACGGCTGACCAAAGTGCTGAACAAACAAAGACATAAAACACAGGGCAACCCACAGATTCATACCATAAACTCACAATGAATCGAAAGCCAAAGAGAAGAAATATGTTTTAAAAGATTATTTTAAAACAGTTAAAGACTGTGCCGATCTGATATAGGCTGGAAGGCTGTTCTACAGCCTAGGGTCAGAAACTGCAAAGGCTCTATCCCCTCTATGCTTTAACCGTGATCTGGGGACAGAGAGAAGTCTTTGATCACCAGACCTCAGATTACATGTAGGATTGTATGGACAAAGTTGATCAGACAGATAGCTCGGTGCCAGATTATTTACAGATTTAAAAACAAAGAAGAATTTTTAATTCATAGTAACGTGATCAAATTCACGTTGTCCTTTGAGGAATTTAGCAGCGGCGTTTTGTACTAGTTGGAGACGAGCGATGGAAGATTTAGAAATGCCGAAATAAAGAGAGTTGCAGTAGTCCAAGCAAGATGTAATGAGCGCATGAATAGCAATCTCTAAAGTTTTCTCAGAGAGAAAACATTTAATTTTGGAGAGAAGATGTAGCTGAAAAAAACAAGAATTAATAACCGCATTTATTTGTTTATCAAATTTGAGACTCTGATCCCAGAACACACCTAGGTTCTTGACGTAAAGGGAGCAAGGTAGTCCAGATCGATACTTCTGCTCCCTGAATTTTCTCTGGGGCCAAAGACTCATTCAAAAATAAGACATTTTGAGAAAACCACGTTTTCACATGCTATACTATATATATATACACACTAATATATGTATATAGGCCTATATTTGTTTACGTAAGTTTTCAACTAAAACAAAATTGAGATATAATGTAAAGTTGTTGTAGAACATTGTGTATAATGCCTAATCGTAAGCTTTGTCAGAAATGGTGACAAAAACTTGATTATTGAAAAAGAATGTCTTTCTTGTAAAATGACATTTAAAGGGATAGTTCACCCAAAAATGAAAATTTTATGTTTATCTGCTTACCCCCAGGGCATCCAAGATGTAGGTCACTTTGTTTCTTCAGTAGAACACCTTTGATGATTTTTAACTTTAACCGTTGCAATCTATCAGTATAATGCACGGCAATGGTAACAAAATCTACGAGAGAAAAAATAAATGCACAGACAAATCCAAATTAAACCCTGCGGCTCGTGACGACACATTGATGTCCTAACACACGAAACGATCGGTTTGTGCCAGAAACCGAACCGTAGTTATATAATTTTTTACCTCTAATACACCACTATGTCCAACTGTCTTTGTGCCCGCGCACGGCTTCCGGTGCGTGAGGTGTGTACGCGCTCTGGCGTAGTTTACGTTAATGGGTGTTGTCACGGGAGGAGCAAACGACAGACACCGTGTATTAACAGAAAATAAACAAAGTGTCCAGAAAAAAATGGAATCAAGTGTCCAAAATAAACAGGGTATATGGTGTCCTCGTCGTGCTGCGGGGTTTGTGAAAGGAAGGGCAGTGGTCAGGAAGGAAGGGTCCAGGTAAGGGGTGGAGTCCGGCGGCCGCACACGCTCCCCTCTCCGGTCCGGGGCGCGAGGGGCGGCGGCTTCGTCCTTCTCTCTGCCAATGGCGCTTGAAGGGACTAGACGGCCCAGCATCCTTGCCCGACGGCCGTGTAACGGGTGCGGTTCTCGTCCGGACTGCGGGTCCGGCAGCTCACGACTCAGGCGGCACGGGAGTTCCTCTACGCACCCCTCCTGAACCCACGAGGACACCAGCGTGCATGCAAGGGGAAGAGACCGGTCTCCCGAGGAGAGGCACGCTCTGCAAATTTAAACAGCGGTGGTGATGAGGCTCCCCTTTTCCCCCACCCCCCCCCCCCCCCCCCCCCCCCCCCCCCCCCCCCCCCCCCCCCCCCCCCCCCCCCCCCTCCCCCCCCCCCCCCCCCCCCCCCCCCCTCCCCCCCCCCCCTCCTCCCCCCCCCCACCCCCCCACCCCCCCCCCCCCAACCCCACCACCCCCCTTCCTTTCCACCTCCCATTCCCCTGTCCCCCCATTCGGTTCAGGTGTGCCCCACACACGCCGCCAGCCCTGGCTATTTCAGCGCCCCTCCTCTCACACGCACCCAATCCTGTCGGCAGCCTGGCGAAGGGCGGCAATTAAGGGACGGGGTGATGCTGATAATTAGGGGGAGGCAGCCGACTCGTCACAGTGTGTTGAAATCCAGCCGAAGAGCAATCGACAGCAGAACTTCAGGGAAAGACAGCTACCAGAAGTCGGTTTGAACAATCCGGCTAAGCGCAAGTAAGTACCATTTTGATAAGCCATCGTACCTACAATAACTGTACTGCGTAAACAATGAGTAACGTATACGCGAAAGAGATCACTTCCGGCGCTTGCGTAAACTACGCCAGAGCACGTACACATCTCACACAACCGGAAGCTGTGCGCGTGCTCAAAGCAGTTGGACATAGTGGTGTATTAGAGGTAAAAAATTCTATAAATACTGTTCGGTTTCTCGCACAAACCGATCGTTTCGTGTGTTAGTACATCAATGGGTCGTCACGAGCCGCAGGGTTTAATTGGATTTTTCTGTGCATGTTTTTTTACTCTCATAAATTTTGTTACCATTACCATGCATTATAAGACTGATAGACTGCAACGGTTAAACTTAAAAATCATCAAATGTGTTCTAATGAAGAAACAAAGTCACCTACATCAGGATGCCCTGGGGGTAAGCAGATAAACATCAAATTTTAATTTTTGGGTGAACTATCCCTTTAAAGGTGCTGTATGTAGGATTGACACCGAGTGGTTGAACTAGGTATTGCAGTCCAAATTCAAAATATTGGAGAGGGTTTTTTTCACCCGGCCCCTCCTCCTCAGACTTGACGCACATGCAGGTTGCCAGATTGAGGACACCAACAGGAACGAGTGCACTTGACAATGAATGAAATGAAATACACTGTTTTCTGCCAACTGGCAACCCGGGGTCCCGAAATACAATTGGGTAAACTGGCAGTGGGCGGAGTCACACAGACAAAAACAAAAACAGACATTCCGGCCCGGAGAAAGCAGCACATTTTCAAAGGAGAATAACTGATGTAGCATTGTTTTTCAGATAAACAAGTATATAAACTTAGCATGTTTCTTAAATACCTGCAAACATATTATGGTATTTTTATGCTTTAGTAGAGTCAAAAACGTACATACAGCACCTTTAAATAAACAAATATTGTAATTTTTATGAAGCCCAAGCAATGATGTGAAGTGCTCGAACATATTAATTGTGAAAAGAATGAACCATCCCTAAACAAAAAAAAACCAATATACAGTAGACTTAGTTTTACACATCAGGAATTGATTGAGCATCATTAACGATGGACTTTAGACCAGAATGTAAGAATTCAGGATTTTTAAATTTTTTTTTTTAAGAAATTTTCAATGCTCGCACTAAGGACTGACATTTATTTGATCAAAAAATACAGGTCACCAAACCAGTAAATTTGTAAAGTACATTTACAATTCAATAACGGTTTTGTACAATTTTATCATATTTTTAAAATGTAATTTATTCCTGTGCTGCTTTTCAGGATTCTTTGATAAACAGAAATTATTCAAAAGAACATATTTCTTAAATGAAAATAAATAAAACAGTCTACAGTAAGTCTTAGTTGTCCCAGTATCAATATTAATGCATACTTGTTGTGTTACGGTGGGGCCCCCACCAAAATATTTAAAACAACAGAATACCTTTAATTAATTAATTTGGGCACCAGACAGGATTAAGCCTGTCAAACAGACAGAAAGAAAATATCCCAAGTTAGCTTAAAGGAAAAACCTTCAGTTACAAAAATAATAATATTGATAATAATAACAACAGTTGTTTTTCCCACAACAATGCTTTGATTGAATATAAAGTTTTTAATCTTATATTGAAACTGTATAGGGTTTCAGTCACTACTATAAAATAAAATCTTATGGTTTAAATTACAACAAAAAGGCCCAAATGATTAATTTCTTAAAAAACAAACAAACTTTCATCATTGATGAATAATCAGGTCAGGTATGGTATTACTATAGTATGATTTCGTGTTGACATATATAATAATCTACTTATGTAAAGTGAATCAGAGTTTGTAATGAAAAAGTCAGTTTGCTTATGCTTGCTTTCTGAAATGGCAGCATGTGAATGCAGGGTCTAATTTTGGAAGTTCACAGGCGTCAGACAAACAGGCTTAAAGGGTCGTAGTTCCCTCTAATTGCAGCATTTACACACACGTGCCATTATACACACTCAGCTAATTATACACATCAACACATAGCCCTGAAACTCACTAAATTATACATCTATGCAGTATCACAAGCTTTTAATAAACATCAAAACACACACTCTTTCCCACCCACTGGGCAAATTAATAATTACAATAGTCGGCATCTTTAGACACACACAAAGAGAGCTTTCTGACTTGTGTACGACCTCGCTGACACAAGGCACACACTGCAGCAACAAGACTCATACCTGGACACACATACACAGCTTCATTCTACAACAGAAATGGAGTTTGATTAGAAAAGGTTGGATCAGCGTGCGATATCTAGAGCTGTTCATCTGGGGATCAGAGTCTGAGGACTAATCTGTGTCTCAGTGATGGAGAGAGTTAGCAGGCAGCAGGCTGAAAAGAGGTGGATGGATGAACAGATGGCTGGATAGGTGCAGTTCTTTAACCCACATAGAGTTGAAAGGACACGTCACTCTCTTAAATGATCAAACCCTGCCGCCCCCTCAGATGAGAGACATGCAGAGAGGTGAGAGTTTGTGGTGTGTCTCACCAGCTTTGGAGTTTCCCACTGGGTGACATTGGCTGGAATATGTTCAGTAGTGGGGGTGGGGGGTTGTTGGGGGTCTAGCTGTCTCTGTAGGCCTTACTTAGTTATTCGGCTAGGACTAGAATAACACAGTATTAATGTTTCCTTGCAAAAACCCATTCACAGTGTGTGAAACGATTTTGATGTGGGGAGAGACATCTGTGAGGGAGGGAAAGTGATTTGGAGGGAGTGCAGTGAATGAAAATGTGTGGGAGATTTGGTACTTGTTAATTATTAGCTGAATCAACTGCTAAGCAGGTTTCTGGGACACACAAATAGAGAGAACTAAAAAAAAAAACTGGCCTGGCATGCACACACTACCGTAAGTAAATACCAGAAAGCAATAGAACATGACGGACTGATGGATTAATAGTTTTATTTATACACTATTATAGTATTTATTATTATTTTGAATTAGCTTATATTTTTATATTTCAGTTTTTTTTTATGTGAACAAAAACTAATAAAAAATATATTTTTTAAAACGTATATTTCCATATAGATGTAATTTATTTTTATTTCAGATATCTAGTAATTTTAGTACTTACACTTAAATGTACTTATTTCAGTTTGTTGCCAAAGCAGCATTTTTTATTTCTGTTACGATGTTTTAGTTTATTCAGCTCAATATTTATATTTTATTGTTTTTTTTTTTTTTTTTTTTTTTTTTTTTTTATTTTAGCTGTATTTCAGCTACTGAAAATTATTTTAAATAGTTCTAATTAACAATGCAACACTTGAATATATGTGCTAAATGGATGCATGGAAATGTGGATGGATGGACATGGCAAACGGTTGCATGGACAGATGGGCAAATGGATAGAGGAATGGAAAGATTGATGAACAGATGCTAAATCATGTATTACGATATATTTGTTTATCTCTGATAGGTGCAGACTGTCTCATGGGCGTGTATCTGCTTTTCATCGGTGCCTTTGACATCAAGTATTGCGGCGAGTACAACCGTCATGCTCAGATATGGATGGAGAGCCTGTCCTGCCAGTTGATTGGCTCTCTGGCCATGTTGTCCACAGAGGTATCCGTCATGATGTTGACCTACATGACACTAGAGAAGTACCTATGCATCGTCTTCCCATTCCAGCATTACCGTGCAGGACGAAAGCAGACCCTCTGCTCACTGACCTTAATCTGGCTGCTAGGATTTATCATTGCCGTTATTCCCTTCTGGGATAAACAGACATTTGGAAATTTTTATGGGCGGAACGGAGTATGTTTCCCTCTTCACTCAGACCAGACAGAGAAACCTGGTGCCAGATGCTATTCTACAGCTATTTTTCTCGGTGAGGGCAGAGGGCATCGAAGTGTGTACATTTTGTACGGTGTATGTTTGAGACCTGGATAAGCCAGTGTGTGTGTTTGTGTCATTCTCTGGAGAGCTTTGAATTGGGCTGTTCCTGGATTATCTAACAATTTTACTGCATTTCCCCAGAGATTCAACCATGCTGTTTTTTTAATATAGTAAAGTCAGAAAAAGATCCTCCCTGATTGCAACTGCCACCAGTCTGGCAATGAACCAATAAAATAATAAATAAAGAAATTAGTTTTAATTACTATTTTTCCTCATTTTCCGAAACAAAAATATCTAAAAGATAACCTCCTTTGGAAAAAAGTTTCTCAAATATTAAGACTTGTTTTTAAGAGAATACAAATGAATAGAAGGAGAAGTATTTTTAATTTCCGAGGCACCGCCATTTTTTCAATGGAGCAAGGAAAATAATTCAAAATGTGTTAAAAACTAATCTAATGTACACAAGTCGTCTTTTATAAAGAAATTCCTAATATAATTTTTAAATATATATAAACAATAAATACAAAAAAGCTTCCCACGCAGATGTCTCGTTTTGAGGATGTTTACAGTAAATGTTTTTTTTTTTACTAGAAATTAATTGACAAAATAAAAAGACAATTTTAAAAATATATACAGTGGGGCAAAAAAGTATTTAGTCAGCCACCAATTGTGCAAGTTCTCCCACTTAAAAAAGATGAGAGAGGCCAGTAATTTTCATCATAGGTATACCTCAACTATGAGAGACAAAATGAGAAAAAAATCCAGAAAATCACATTGTAGGATTTTGAAAAGAATTAATTGGTAAATTCCTCGATAAAACAAGTATTTGGTCACCTACAAACAAGCAATATTTCTGGCTCTCACAGACCTGTAACTTGTTCTTTAAGAGGCTCCTCTGTCCTCCACTGGTTACCTGTATTATTGGCATCTGTTTGAACTTGTTATCAGTTTAAAAGACACCTGTCCACAACCTCAAAACAGTCACACTCCAAACTCCACTATGGCCAAGACCAAAGAGCTGTCAAAGGACACCAGAAACAAAATTGTAGACCTGCACCAGGCTGGGAAGACTGAATCTGCAATAGGTAAGCAGCTTGTGTGGTGTGAAGAAATCAACTGTGGGAGCAATTATTAGAAATGGAAGACATACAAGACCACTGAAAATCTCCCTCGATCTGGGGCTCCACGAAAGATCTCACCCCGTGGGGTCAAAATGATCACAAGAACTGTGAGCAAAAATCCCAGAACCACACCTAGTGAATGACCTGCAGAGAGCTAACAGAGAAAGTAACAAAGGCTACCATCAGTAAAACACTGCGCCGCCAGGTACTCAAATCCTGCAGTGACAGACGTGTCCCCCTGCTTAAGCCAGTACATGTCCAGGCCCGTCTGAAGTTTGCTAGAGAGCATTTGGATGATCCAGAAGAGGATTGGGAGAATGTCATATGGTCAGATGAAACCAAAATAGAACTTTTTGTAAAAACTCCACTTGTCGTGTTGGAGGAGAAAGAATGCTGAGTTAACACCATACCTACTGTGAAGCATGGAGGTGGAAACATCATGCTTTGGGGCTGTTTTCTGCAAAGGGACCAGGACGACTGATCCGTGTAAGCGAAAGAATGAATGGGGCCATGTATCGTGAGATTTGGAGTGAAAACCTCCTTCCATCAGCAAAGGCATTGAAGATGAAACGTGGCTGGGTCTTCAGCATGACAATGATCCCAAACACACTGCCCGGGCAACGAAGGAGTGGCTTCGTAAGAAGCATTTCAAGGTCCTGGAGTGGCCTAGCCAGTCTCCAGATCTCAACCCCATAGAAAATCTTTGGAGAGAGTTGAAAATACGTGTTGCCCAGCGACAGCCCCAAAACATAACTGCTCTAGAGGAGATCTGCATGGAATATCTGCCAAAATACCAGCAACGGTGTGTGAAAACCTTGTGAAGACTTACAGAAAACATTTGACCTCTGTCATTGCCAACAAAGGGTATATAACAAAGTATTGAGATGAAATTTTGTTATTGACCAAATACTTATTTTCCACCATAATTTGCAAATAAATTCTTTAACAATCTACAAATGTGAGTTTCGGATTTTTTTTTATCATTTGTCTCTCATAAGTAAGGTATACCTATGATAAAATTACCAAGGCCCTCTAGGCTCTATGTTAAGTGGGAGAACTTGCACAATTGGTGGCTGACTAAATACTTTTTTTCCCCACTGTATGCAGCTAATGTAGAAAAAGGCTAAATTGGTGAAACTTTCACAGTCAAATTCACATTTGTTAAACATCCTATTTAGTTCAACACTTTTCGCTTGATGTTACTAAAGATTTATGTGTGTTTCTCTGTCAGGTCTAAATCTGCTGGCTTTCGTGATGATTGTATTCTCCTACTCCAGTATGTTTTACTCTGTCCAGAAGACAGCAAAGACAGCGCGTCAAACAGTATTCGATCGAGAAGTCACTATTGCAAAGCGATTTTTCTTCATTGTGTTCACTGATGCCATGTGCTGGATCCCCATCTTCCTCTTGAAGGTACTCTCACTACTAAGAGTACAGATTGCAGGTAAGCAAACACGTGTGATCACATACTACCTAATATGTGTGAAAGAATATGCCGGCAGGGCATTATAAGTGTGTCTCTTAGCTCATAATTGCTGTGACCGCAGTTTGGCTGCACATTAGCTAATGATCTTAATGATCTTAATGAGGCAGCTCATTAATATTACACCAAGGTGAAATGAGACCTGTGTATTGCTAGAGCTTTACATTTAGATCTGACCTCTGCTTTAGTAGATATTGATTTTATTTTATTTTAGCTTTGTGAACTTTGACACATTGCACAAATGCATTTACATAACTACTATAAATAAACTGCATCACATGGACTGACAAGTAAACATAAATGCATCCACGGGGACATTACTCTTAAAGGGAGTTTTTTTCAGTAGTAGTAACCTTAAGGTAAATTATACATTTTTAGGGGTATAACAAAGTTTTCCCTTTAAAGTGAAGGTACTAGTTAATACTAGTGTACAACTAATAAGATGCTAATATATCTTTAAAAAAAAAGAGAGAGAACACTCTTAAAAATAAAGGTGCTTCAAATAGTTCTTCAAGCGATGCCATATAAGAACCATTTTGGTTCCACAAAGAACCATTCATTCAAAGGTTCTTTAAAAGAACCATCTCTTTCTTACCTTTTTATAATCTGAAGAACCTTCTTTCGCCACAGAACCTTTTGTGAAACAGAAAGGTTCTTCAGATGTTAAAAGTTCTTTATGGAACCAAGATGGCGGCGCATTCACACGCTGCGGCTTCTCTCTCTCCCGACAGAAAGGTGTTTTCGTGTTTTTTGTCTTGTGAGTCGCAGTGTTTTTGTACGTATTCGTCGCGTCTATTTGTTTCTAAGCGCATATAGTCGTGAGTTTCTGCTCGATGTCGGCAGAACCACATTTTTAGAGTTAAACTCTGCGCACGCCGA
The DNA here is from genome assembly GCA_018155175.1 of Sinocyclocheilus anophthalmus. NCBI lineage: Eukaryota > Metazoa > Chordata > Actinopteri > Cypriniformes > Cyprinidae > Sinocyclocheilus > Sinocyclocheilus anophthalmus. Next base: position 381,278 of record JADLZN010000512.1, read on the forward strand.
AGAGCTGCGGGATCTTGGTCTGCTCCGGAGGCCCACACCATCACCGACCCCCACTACTGCATCTCGCCCACAGCGGAGGCGCCAAAAGCGGCGTGAGAGGAAGCAGAAGAGGGGTAAGCGCGGAGGTATCAGGGGTAAGCGCGGAGGTATCCGGGCTATCCCCACCATCGTACTGGCTAACATACGCTCTTTGGACAATAAACTGGACTACATCCGACTACTACGCTCAACTCAGAGGACTGTAAGAGACTGTTGTGTTTTTGTGTTCACGGAAACATGGCTCAACAACAGCTTTCCGGACTGCGCTATTCATCTCGATCAGCTGACATGCTATCGAGCGGACAGAGCTCGCGTCGAGGGAGGTAAGACCCGCGGCGGAGGGCTTTGTGTTTACATCAATGATGCGTGGTGCCGCGATGCTGTTGTGATCTGCAAACACTGCTCACCCCTAGTGGAGTTTATGATTATTAAGTGCCGGCCGTTCTATCTACCGAGGGAATATACAGCCATACTGCTCGTTGCTGTATACATCCCTCCCAGCTCCAACAACAGCAACAGGAGCGAGGCACTAAATTAACTGTACCAGCACATCAGTGAGCAGCAGACAGCCCACCCTGATGCTTTTCTCATCTTGGCTGGGGATTTCATTCATGCAGACCTAAAGAGTGTGTTCCCAAAAATACACCAACACATAGACTTTCCAACACGGGGAAACAACACTCTGGACTTTGTTTACACCACACAGAGAGGAGCTTACAAGGCCCTCCCCCTCCCCCACCTCGGTGCCTCAGACCACATCACTGTCATGCTAATGCCTGCATACAGACCGGTCGTTAAAGTCACCAAACCAGTTCATAAACAGATACAAGTGTGGCCGGAAGGGTCGTCAGAGGCTCTTCAAGACTGTTTTAACACCACTGACTGGAATATGTTTAAGCAGGCTGCCACATACAATAACACCACAGACCTCCAGGAGTACTCAGAGACCAAGTGCATTGATGATGTAACAGTCACAAAGACCATCACTGTCCGGGCCAACCAGAAGCCGTGGCTAACAGGGGAGGTCTACGGACTCCTGAAGACGCGGAACGCTGCCTTCAGAGCTGGAGATGAGGTGGGCTTGAAGACAGCTAGGGCCAACCTTCCCCGCGGCATCAGGAAGGCAAAAAAGTCAGTACTCCGGAGGATAGCAATCATTTCACCCCCCCCCCCCCCCATGCGACAGCAGAGACAATCGGAGCCTGTGGCAGGGGATACAGACCATTACGGACTACAAGCCCCCACCACGCACCTGTGACAACACCATCTCTCTGCTGAACGAACTGAACATCTTCTTCGCTCGCTTTGAGGCACAAAACAGCACCACTGCACAGAAGACTCCACCTCCTCCCAGCGACCAGGTGATGACGCTGTCCCCAGACAGCGTGAGGAGATCCCTCAGCAGAATCAACGCACGCAAAGCTCCGGGTCCTGACAACATTCATGGGCGTGTACTGAGAGACTGTGCATTGGAACTCACTGATGTCTTCACAGACATTCTCAACATCTCACTAAGTCAGGCTGTTGTCACCACATGCTTCAAAGCTACCACCATCATTCCAGTCCCGAAGAAGTCGTCTCCATCCTGCTTCAATGACTACCGTCCAATTGCACTTACCCCCATCCTCATGAAGTGCTTTGAACGGCTAGTCATGCACCACATCAAGTCTACCCTCCCCCCCTCCTTGGACCCCTTCCACTTTGCATATCGGTCCAAACGCTCGACAGATGACGCCATCGCCACTACCCTCCACACAGCACTCACACACCTGGACAAAAAAAACTCATACGTCAGAATGCTGTTCATAGACATCAGTTCAGCATTCAACACAATCATCCATCAACAGCTCATTCACAAACTGGTCCAACTGGGGCTCAACACTTCGCTGTGCAACTGGCTGTTGGACTTCTTAACTGGAAGACCTCAGGCAGTTTGGGTCAGCAGCAACACATCAAGCACCATCACACTGAACACTGGGGCCCACCAAGGATGTGTGCTGAGCCCCCTCCTCCTCACTCTGCTGACCCACGACTGCACACCTTCACACAACTCCAACCTCCTTATCAAAATTGCGGATGACACGACTGTAGTGGGTCTCATTAGCAACAGAGCTGAGACAAACTACAGGAGCGAGGTGAGCCACCTGGCTGGGTGGTGCAGTGACAACAATCTCTCTTTGAATGTGGAGAAGACGAAGGAGATTGTTGTTGACTTCAGGAGAGTGCGCACTCAGCATGCTCCTCTGACCGTCAATGGTGTGACTGTGGAGAGGGTGAGCAGCACCAAGTTCCTGGGTGTGCACATCACAGAGGATCTCTCCTGGACTGACAACACAGCACTGGCCAAGAAAGCACAGCAGAGTCTCTACTTCCTCCGCAAACTGAGAAGAGACAGAGCCCCGGCCCCATCATGTTGTAACTTCTACGAGGCACCATGGGGGGTTTTTATTTCTTTCCCATTTTCTTTTTTTGGGGGGGGGGGGGGGGGGGGGGGGGGGGGGGGGGTTTTTTTTTTGGGGGGCGAGCATCATGACCAGCTGCATCACTGTGTGGTATGGCGCCTGCAGCGCGTCCTGCCGCAAGACATTTCAACGCATAGTGAGAGCAGCTGAGAAGATCGTTGGTGCCTCTCTCCCCTCCCTTCAGGACATCTACAACACCCGTCTCACCCGCAAAGCCCTCTGCATTGCAGGTGATCCCACCCAACACACAGCTTCTTTAGTCTGCTGCCATCAGGGAGGAGACTGCGGAGACTCCAGGCCAGGACCAGCAGACTGAAGGACAGCTTCTTCCATCAGGCTGTCAGGAAGCTGAACCCCCTCCCGACCTTGCCCCCCCTCCCCTCTTTTGCCCCACGCACCACTGAACTCTGACCCTCTAAGGGACTCTCCCACTCCCCCCTCCCAAATACACACACACTGTCACTTTAATCAGTCTGAATAAGCTCTTTTGCACTACAAATAATTTTTTGCACTACAATCACTATATCTGCACTGTTGTTTACTTTACTGGTTTGCACTCTATCTGCCATATGCCTTGTGCTTTATATATATATTTTTACATTTTACCATATTTGTATAGTTGTATTTAATCTGTATTTATGTTATCTGTATGCACCCAAGGGTCTGAGAGTAACGCAATTTCAATTCTCTATGAGTATGTGCTGTACATGTGGAAGAATTGACAATAAAGCAGACTTGACTTGACTTGACTTGACTTAGACAAAAAGGTTCTTCTATGGCATTGTGAAGCACCTTTATTTTTAAGAGTGAAATAGAGAGGGTAATATGGAGTATAATGTTTGGTGAAGTACAGATAAATCATTTCAGATTATTAAAAGGGAGAATCAATCTTGTCTAGTGGTATATTGTTAATAAAATCATTAAAAAGTTGCACAATTTTACAGAATATTTTATTTATTTTAACTAGTATATCTTTTCTAGGGAGAATCAATCTTGTCTATTGGCATATTATCCATGAAGTAAACAAAAAGTTGCAAAATTTGAATGAATTTTTTTTTTTTTTTTTTTTAATCTAGTTATGCTTTCTTCTAGCGGAGACAGCTTTAAAAATATCCACATTACATTTGATAAATGAGTATTGATTGTTAAACAGTTGACTTGATCAACTTTATCACAGTTTCATTGTTTTCCTTTATCCTGAATTTAAATTAAAATAAAAAATCTGTTGACCGCTGTCATTTACAAAACATGCAAGTTATGCAAATAGCCGGTCTGAGGCACATTTCTGATTAGTAGATGGCTGAGGAGCTGAAGCCCCGGGCACAGGGACGATTAGACATTCAACAGCGATGAGCACACATGAACACTTATCAGCTAGAATGGCTTTGCAGTTATTCTCGTGGACAATACGGTTTAATCTGCACTTTCTTTTCTCTCTCGGTCTCCTCCAGGTACCATCATTCTGTGGGTGGTGATATTTATCCTTCCCATAAACAGCGCCCTGAACCCCATCCTGTACACTATCACAACCAGCGCCTTTCAGCAGAGACTCAAACAGTGTTTGAAATATCGCTGCCAGCAGACTAACTGACACAATCACACACATACACACACGATGCACATGCTCCGAGTTCAATATTCCATGTGGAATATTCACAAGACGCTCTCATTCTCAGCAGAAGCTAACAAGGCTCTTTTAAGGGCCTGTAGGGTTGAAGTAATGAGAGCACACACAGCAACATTAAGCAGCAGACCATCATAAATAATATATGCATTTTCCATTATTATGTAAAAGCAAGCCTTATATGAAAAAAACAAACAAACAAAGAAATTACGTACACGCAAACTAGAGCCTTGCGTGTACATGCAGGGAAAGTCAAACTCTGTGGCTGTCAGAGGATGCAGGCAGGAAACGGTTCAGGACAGACCCGGCAGGCTGACAATTGGAACCCTTCCGACTGATTTAATTGCGTTTTAGTGTGCTTGTGCGGTTGTGTTTGGAAAACAAAAAGGCGGAAGCATATAGTCAGGATAGAAAACGTCCAGATAGACCAAAAACTATATATTGGAGAGAAAGAAATGGGTATAGAGAAGATTTCACAATCAAAGATCAGACTAAAACCAATCACAGCACTTCATCCATAAAAAAATACAAAGAAATACAGATCATTATGGTGTTCACGTTGGCATCAACTGACAAATGTGTTCCAGATTGCTGTTATTAAGATTACATGAATTTATTGTGTGAGTTTATTATTTATGAAACTCGCGACTTTCATTTGTCTGCTGTAATTTGTCAGTTGTCTACAATATGTAAAATGAATGTAGAATCCAAATAATTGCAATGAATAAATTATAATTATTTCATTACATTTCATTGCACTCATTTGTCAGCACTCACTCGTTTTCCTTTGCTCTGACGTATTTTTTTTATCTTACCACTAAATCAGCTTGTAGAGAATGCCTTTTAAGAAAGACTTAGGATAGACCTCATTATCAGAGAGCAGCTTTACTGAATAAAGACGTTCATTGATTTCCCCTGGACTGCACAGTCCTAAAAAGCATCCCAGGACCATCAACTGTTTACTGAGCTGAATGAAGTTTGGGATTACACATCATTCTGTCTCGTAAAGGCCAATTTTCAATGTGTTCTGTTGAAACAAGAAATGTTGAAATGTTCTTCATTAAAAAAATTATTGTTAGTTTGTATGCACTAGACAAGTGTTCGTTAACACTGTCCTGCTCCAATTCTGATCAAACACACTTGAACAAGCTAATCAACATTTGTTTTTTACAAAAAATGTTGTGTAAACCATTTGTGTCAGGCAGGTGTGTTTGGTCAGGGTTTGATTATTTCACAATCATAACTCAAAAACAAATTGAAATATCTTGGTTTGGAATACTTTACTTTTTTCCAGGTAAAGACAAATCCACGCCATGTATAACATAAAAGATAATATATACTATATAATCTATATATATAGTACGATAAAAATACATTAATAAATGTGCTCCCACTCAAACTTAGTTGGTTAAAGACTCTGACTCAACAAGGTGGACTCAGACCCAACACTTTACAGCTCCATCCATCCATTTTCCAAACCACAGGGATGCTGGAACCCATTCCACAGTCTCCTGCTGTAGGCAGGAAAACACTGGAAGGATGGCCAGTCCATCACAGGTCTAATATACACAGTCACACTCACACCTAGAGGCAACTGAGTGTTTCCAATTCACCTGTCCCTGCATGTCTTTAGATTGTGAGGAAATGTCTTATCTTACCTACTACACAGTGCCTTTAAACAAAAAATCTGAATGTCCTTTCAAGGATTTTATGCCACAAATATGGAAAATCCAGTAATTATTTCACCCTCAGAAGTGCTCAATGTATCAACCCGGTACTTTATAAGCAAACTTTTGTTTCCATGGACTGAAATTACTTATATGCCAACCAATCAGATTTGTGTGCTATATGCATCAAATGTGGGCATGCCATCTAAGGCTGAGACTCGGATTTGTTTTGATTTACCACCTATTATTTTCAACAGGTCCTCAAATCAGCAAAGGAGATTCGTTTTAGTAATGTATTTGCATAATGACCTTAGACTCATTTAAATGCAACCATAATGTCTATAATGCTGTATCACATCTAATGCTACATTTGATCCAGTTACAAAAAAGACCCTCTATCTTGCATTGATTTAGGTATATTTTGACATGACATAAACAATGTTATAAGAAATCTTATCTAATAGTCCTGAAATGTGGCCTCAGTGATTTTTTTTCTGTCACCTGAGCCAGCCAAGTTATCAGAATCTATTCATCTAATCGATACAACAGATGAGGCACAATCAAGACTGAAGAGAGAAAAAGAGAGGGTGTGGGTGTGTGTGAGAGAGAGAGAGAGAGAGAGAGAGAGAGAGAGAGAGAGAGAGAGAGAGAGATCATCACAGTAAATCAACAGCCAACCTCATCTGTCACCTTGTGAATAAAACTTGCACAACGCACAGACCTGCCACATCGAGAGCTACAGGGAATTTTTCAAAGGGAGTCAAATTAAACTATATTCTTTCAGTGTGTTACACTGTAATCTGTAGCAGGAGATAATACAGAGGAGGAAGCACAAAAGAACAAGGAAATTCAAGAGACTACTGGCCTGTGAAAGGCTTCGAGCCAAGCTCCTTGAAAGAATAGGAAACTGCTTTGGTTTCTAGGCAGGTGATCAACAGGACATTACATTATTGCTATTTAGCACATGCTTCACTACTCAAAGTCCCTTTGAATTGGGAAATCCTCATCTTGGGTATCCTGGGTAAGTGCCTTGCTCAAGCAGACATTGGTTCTCATGAATTTTGCATCTCAAGCATATACCTTGTTAAACAGACATATATATATATATAATGATTACAAAATTTGTCTAATTTTTAAAAAGGTTTTTATTTAATGAAAAATTAGCCTTATTAAATGAACTATTATTTATTTATAATAATATAAGATTGTGTCCTTCTTGGGAATCTGAAATGGAGGAATTTGCGTGTGTACGTCAATATTGATAATTAAAACAATATACCTTGGCTGGTTAGGCCTGTCATGGAATAAATAATGAGCAATAAACCAGCAGATAGGTGGCAGCAAGCCCTTGTTTGATAAAGGATTTATTGATCGTTCAAATCAAACGACTCATCCAAACGGCGGATTCAATCAGAACCGTTAAAAAGCCTGCGTCCCAATGTGCATTACTATCATCTAAATTCTATGTGATAGGCATTTTCAATACTATTTGCTGACCCTGCGACCACAAACCAGTCATTATGGGGTCGATTCTCGAAATTTTGTTTATACTTCATCTGAAGCTGAATAAATAAGCTTTCCATTGTGTATGGTATCAGGTGCAATATCAATAATTAGATGTCGGGAAAAGGGATTTCAGTAATTCAACTCAAATTGTGTAAATTAAATAAATATTCAATGCACACAGACTGAAGTAGTTTTTAGTCTTTGGTTCTTTTAATTGTGATTTATTTTGGCTCGCATTTAACAAAAACCCACTAATTCACTGTCTCAACAAATTAGAATATGGTGACCATGCCAATCAGCTAATCAACTCAAAAAAACCTGCAAAGGTTTCCTGAGCCTTCAAAAATTTCTCTCAGTTTGGTTCACTAGGCTACACAATCATGGGGGAAGACTGCTGATCTGACAGTTGTCAAGAAGACAATAATTGACACCCTTCACAAGGATGGTAAGCCACAAACATTCATTGCCAAAGAAGCTGACTCGTTCACAGAGTGCTGTATCCAAGCATGTTAACAGAAAGTTGAGTGGAAGGAAAAAGTGTGGAAGAAAAAGATGCACAACCAACCGAGAGAACCTCTTATGAGGATTGTCAAGCAAAATCAATTAAAGAATTTGAGTGAACTTCACAAGGAAAGGACGGAGGCTGGGGTCAAGGCATCAAGAGCACCACACACAGACGTGTCAAGGAACTTGGTTACAGTTGTCTTATTCCTCTTGGTTATTAAGCCATTCCTGAACCACAGACAACGTCAGAGGTCGTCTTACCTGGACTAAGGAGAAGAAAAACTGGACTGTTACCCAGTGGTCCAAAGTCCTCTTTTCATATGAGAGCAAGTTTTGTATTTCATTTTGGAAACCAAGGTCCTAGAGTCTGGAGAAGGGTGGAGAAGCTCATAGCCCAAGTTGCGTGAAGTCCAGTGTTAAGTTTCCACAGACTGTGATGATTTCGGGTGCAATGTCATCTGGCTGGTGTTGGTCCATTTGTGTTTTTTGAAAACCAACCTCACTGCACCCGTTTACAAGAAATTTTGGAGCACTTCATGCTACCTTCTGCTGACCAGCTTTTTGAAGATGATTTCATTTTCCAGCAGGATTTGGCAACTGCCCACACTGCCAAAAGCACCAAAAGTTGGTTAAATGACCATGGTGTTACTGTGCTTGAATGGCCTGCAAACTCGCCTGACCTGAAACCCCATAGAGAATCTATGGGGTACAGTCAAGAGGAAAATGAGAAACAAGAGAAAAAAAAATGCAGATGAGCTGAAGGCCACTGTCAAAGAAACCTGGGCTTCCATACCACCTCAGTGCCACAAACTGATCACCTCCATGCACGCCGAATTGAGGCAGTAGTTAAAGCAAAAGGGGCCCCTACCCAAGTATTGAGTAATGAACATACTTTCCAGAAGGCCAACAATGCATAAAACTGGTGTGTTTTTATTTTTTTTTTTTTTTTTTTTTTTTTTGGCTTATGAAAGATTCTAATTATAGTGAATAGTGAATTGGTGGGTTTTTGTTAAATTGTGAGCCAAAATCATCACAATTAAAAAAAAACAAAGACTTAAACTACTTCAGTCTGTGTGCATTTAATTTATTTAATACAAGAGTTTCACAATTTGAGTTTGATTACTGAAATAAATGAACTTTTCCATGACCTTCTAATTTATTGAGAATTGGTTGCACCTGACATGATGATTAGGATAGGACAGGGTAGGCAAGTTCGGGTCTAGCGAGCCGCAGTCTGGAATCTGGGGTGCAAAAAAATCAAAATACTGAGAAAATCAACTTTAAAGTTGTCCAAATTAAGTCCTATAGTCCACGTATTACTAATCAAAAATTAAGTTTTGATATATTTACGGTAGGAAATTTACAAAATATCTTCATGGAACATGATCTTTACATAACAGCCGACTGATTTTTGGCATAAAAGAAAAATCTATAATTTTGATCCATACAATGTTTTTTGGCTATTGCTACAAATATACAAGTGCTATTTATGACTGGTTTTGTGGTCCAAGGTCACATTTGGCAGGACAGGCTGGATAGTATGCACATTGGGATGCAGGGTAAGTGTCCATAATAGGCGGTTGAATAACTGGCTCACTTGATAAGTTAAAAAACTGATTCATTCAAGGAACGAAACACCATGTTACTATGAACTGTTGTATAAAATTAATAGCACATTTGTGCTCGCGCATGTAGGCCTACTGATTCAGAAAAGTACATTGCTTGTGCAATGAGCATAAAAACATAACTCATACGTGGATATTTTTTCTTAAATTGCTTGAATTATAAGGTTATTTTTACCTGTATTATAATCTTCATCGCGCAGTGAATGCTTTTGGACTCTCAAGACGTGTTTTTGCTAGGTCGATGACTCGATAACGTCAGCTCTCCTATCATCTCTCAATCCCTCACAGACAGTTACACATACAGCACAATAACATTACGTCAGGGGAATGTTTTTAAATTCTAATTAAGGTAAAATCATACCTTTTCTGTTGTCTTCTTTTTAAAGAAATTCAGTTGCGCTCGAACCATTTTGCGCGAAAAATGACGAAAACTAGCTTCCGCCTGTGCGCAGCGTGTAACAGAACTGAGTTCTGATTGGCCAATCGCCGTTATTCGTGAATTATTTTAAGTAGATAATTTTAACATTTCATTTGCATTGATAAGTTTTACATAATACACATTCTTAATCCAAAGGGGATGCTTTTTGTCTTTTTTTTCCAACCAGGGGGATGCCACCCCCCCTCAATTCGAGCCCTGTATATATATGCGATATGATATTAGTGTAAGTAAATAATCTTGAAAAAAGGGAGCACAATTGTTGGTGATTTTTATCGCTCAATTGACTGAACCCCCACACCCCCCTCTATCCTTAGTTAATGTTTATACTGCTAAAATCTAGTTAACTTCTAATAGGATACAATTCAATATTTGGTTATTTTGGCTTTCAGCTTTAGTAGGTCTATGCTTTTTATTTGTTCATCAAATTCAAAGAACCTGCAGCCAAACCTAAATATGATCATTTTATTTAGATGCACTAGGGGTGGGAGAAATAAATCGATTCTGAGCTTGTTTGTTTTCCCCGCATATCATGGCACGTGTGTGCGCTATAGAGACACTCGCGGCGGGCTTGATTGCACAGGATAACCGCTGCGAGACACGCGTGCACTGCTTGACAGTACAGTAGATATGATTTCACTTCTGCTGTTTGGAATACGCACGAAACTCACGTATTGACAGACTTTCACCTGCGCTTTATGTTTGTTGTTCTGAAGCTCGCGGCTGCGATTAAATGCACTTGCATCTCCGAATACTTTTATGATACGAAATTGATGTAAACGCCTAGTTATGTTTTCAGAACAAGGCGAAACATCTGATATGTCGAAATAGATCTGTGCATTAGTGTGAACGCAGCCTATTAAAGCTGCGACTGTCTATGATGCTATCAGTAATAAATCAAACCGCAATAACGCTGAGGGAAAAAGAAAACCCCATAACTATGATTGTCTGTAAACTTTCGGATACTTTAGATACTGAAAGTACGTTTTGTTTATCACTTGTAATCGTCTTTTCCCCTCTTTATTGCTTTATATTTGCTTCTGTGTTTTGAAGCTGTATTTAGTTTGTTTTGATTTATTATTCATCTGTAATTATTTTAAGAATAGCCTGCTTCTATAATTTAATAAAAAATGCACAAAAGAAATTTGATATAAAATTAATATGAAAATGTAGGGCAGTAATAGTGAAAATAGAGGGTGCAACGCATCGTGACGCATTGAACTGAATCGAATAGGCTAGTTGACATAATCGTAATCGAATCTAATCTTGAAACCAGTGAAGATTCACACCCCTACTAGGAACGTGTGCATTAAATGTTGGACCTCTGAAAATTGCAGTCCAACTGAAAAAAAATACCCATCAATTTAGAGTTTGTACTTTAAGTCCATAGTCATTCTCTGGGTACTGTGTCTTGCTGCCAGTGGGGGGCCCACAAATCCATATAAATAAATATTACATTTACTTAGTTGACTATTTATTTAGCTCTTCTACATTGAATTAGTTGAGTTAACATAATTAGTTGTCAACTAATAAAACTAGTCAAGCTGATAAAAACATACCTCAGGTCAACAATGAACTAAGAGAGGCTGTCAATTGTATCTTCTGCCATAAAGATGAAGATTGATATTTTGTTAAAGAATAAGCACTTTGTTTGAAAAAAAAGAACAACAATTTATGTTCTATTATATGTGTTTTAACTACTTTTTGTATGTTGTATAAATATATATCTAGGTAACGAAGATATATTAACTAAATCTTTTAGAAGGGCCCCATCTATTAATTTTGCCTGGGGCCCCCACTTCATCTTGGTTCGCCTCTGGTCATTACGCACCTCAATTCATGGAAAAACAATCCAAGTTCCCCAAGCTCTAAGTTAAGCTTCCTATATGGCCCATATATGGACTATACGCTGAGAAAACGCGCCAAATACCATCTGATTGGCTAAAGAATCTGACGGGACATGCGGCCACTTTATTTTTCCATGCTTACAGAAACTAGGGCTCAGTGATAACTTTCATGGGATATAATTTAATGCACAAAATTCCATACAAAAGATAAAAATAAATAAATAAATCACTTACAGCACCTGTAATGATAAAATGCTCTGCAGATGCCATCTAAAACAACAATAATAATATAATAAAATTTTTTGAAAAAAACACTTTCTGCAGTTGACAGAGCTTCAAATGTCTCTATAAACATTTGAAACAAACTGAATTTCCTTTTTAAAAAAAGCAAAAACAATCCAGTCTTTTGTATTTTCGGACCATTCCAAAAACATTTCACTCTCGTGTAACATTAAAAGGTGCTCGCCTGCTAGTCAGCACAGCATAATTGGCCAATTTTAGACACTTTAATAATTGAGGCAAAAAATAATGAGCACTTTATCTCCCCAGAGAAATGACAGCTCACGTGGAGTTTTCACTGCGACAGGGCAGACTGTCAGTCCAGACTGTGACTCAGATGCAGTAATTACTCTGTAACAAACAAATTTGGAACGAATACTGTAGAAAAGCAGCTTGAATAAAAAAATGGCAGTTATTCATCACTTGCCCTAAAATACATTTACCGACATGTTTGCCAACCAAACCTGTGTCCTTAAGTGTCCTATAACACCTTGGGCCAGCAGGACACCAATGTGGTCCAAATGGATTGCTGCACACGGTAAGACACCGATTAGTTGAATTCAATTATCTTTTCAGGCTTAACACCATGGTTTATTTAAAAGCTAAACAGAAACACTGAAACTTTTTTGGAAAAGCTCCTTTATTCTAATTGCACCATAGGCTAATTTGGCACGATACACAAAAGAGTACGATTGAAAATGTAGGAATCAAATCAACATTATTAGAAAATGACACCTGTGTTTAACACTGAATTATCATTAAAAAAAACAAACAAAACAATAAACATTATGGGTAAATGGACCAGAGTTCTGTACATCACATAAAAAACATAACCACATTGTGGCACTTGAACCATTTCACTATTAGGCAGAACACTTAAAACAGCATACATGCAGTTATACTTTTAAATAAATAAAATACTGATATTACATAATGCCCTGGTGAAACGGCACAGATTTAATGACAAATATAAGACAAAAGACAAACACACAAGTTTCTGTTTAGTTGCTCAGAGGCAGTTAAGACATTAAGAAAAATAATCATCTAATTGCATCACAAAAACGATCTTAGCTTTAGAGGAGATAGAAATGTAAATGTAAAGAAAAAGTAAAGCTGTATTAAAGTCTCTTGAATATCATTCCCATGGATTCCATGCAGACCTTAAGTTATTAAAACTTCACAAATGAAGTTTGCCACAAGTAAATGGCTGATGCAAATAAATAAAAAAAGGGGGTAGTGGAAAAGGAAGAATAGGGATTGAGGACACAAATTTAACTGATGTAGAAAATTGTCAGACTGATTCAATTGGGCCTGCATTAGATTATCATATACTGTATGAGTGGAGAGGGTGTCACATTTGCTCAACAGCACCACAGAGAAGATGACTGGAGTCTCTATGATGTCTGTCGTGTTGGACTGATGATGCACAGAATGCAGAGTACACAGGGAGCTCATAACAACAGACCCCGTGTCTTATGACGTTATACATGTTTGGTGATTGACTGCTTCTCTTTGCCAGCTGGTCATTATCAGTGCCACATGGCAAAATTTCTGTGCAAGTAAAAAAGCAAAACTTGTTTACATTTACCCTGAGAATGAATGAGGTGTCCAACAGACCACACCGGATTATTAGGCAAAGAATTTAAGGCAAAGAAACAGACACACTGCTTAACACAAACAGATATAAACACTCACACAAACAAAACACACATACAAGATTAGACGCAATGTCAACAGTATGATTGTGAGCTTAAGCTTTTTCACATTAATCATCCATGGCTTTTAAAACCACAACAGGGTGTTTTTTTGTTTTGTTTTTTTGCATAGTCCAACTTCTTTTCTACACAATACGGTCTTCTTTTTCATTCCCAAACCCATTAATAAACCAGTTTAAAACATTCTCTACTATTCTTACTTTTCCATCTTCTGATTTACACGGTCACCCTGGATTTACACCGGTGCTCTCACAATTCTCATTCTTTCTCATATACAATAATCCTAGATTTAACCCAATTGGGTTCAGAGTTTGGTCTCAGGTCCTCGTGCTGTCAGAACAGGGAAAGAACTGCGTATTTTGGCAACCTCCATTGCACACAGATGACCGAACACTTTATTATACCAATCAGGAGAGCGCCCCCTGTGGGACACAAATACATAAGATTAAAGTTAATGACAGCCCTTTAATTAAAGGGGTCATATGATGCGATTTCAATTTTTCCTTTCTCTTTGGAGTGTTACAAGCTCTTGGTGCATAAAGATCTGTAAAGTTGCAAAGACTAAAGTCTCAAATCCAAAGAGATATTAAAAAGTGACAGAGTCAACCACGCTACCTAAACGGCTCGTTCTAACACGCCCCAAATGTCTACGTCACGATGTGGGAAGATTTGCATAACGGCGCCCAAATGTTCACGCAAAGAAAGACAGCGTAACTTTTATTCTCGCTGTAGTATTGTTGTTGCAGCCGCCGCCATGTCGTGAAGACGCCGTGTGCTTCGTTGTGAAAGCGAAACCACTTTGTTTGGCCTTCCAAAAGAGGACGATATTTGTTTCGTCATGCCTGGAGCTGATCTGTGTTGGTTGCTGAGGAAATACTACAACTTTTTGCTGTGGATCGCTGGATCGGCTTTCAACGTGGACGAAGCGGATTCCAGCCCAGGGTCGCCACATGTGGTTGCCGCAAGCACGCCGGCCACTCTTCGTCGAATCCACCGGCCAAACCATTCAGCCCGCCCGCCTCTGCTCACTCTAGCCGGCCTCTGCTCACTCTAGGCCTCCGGCCTCCGCTCACTCTAGGCCGCCTTGTGTGACGCTGTGTTTCGTTGTGAATGCGAAACTAATTTGTTTGGCCTTCCAAAAAAGGACACAACCAGAAATCAGTGGTTATGCAATGCGGTAAAAAGACAGTATAAGTCTTATAATCTGTAATATGTTCCACTGGATGCAACAAATGCCTCGTTTATAATGGGTTTGAATGTTTTTGTCTCGTCGCTCCGGCCGGACAGGGCATCACAATATGGCAAGGGGCGTAACATTTCTGTCACACGCTTGAGGTATTCGGCCAATCACAATGCACTGGATAGCTGGCCAATCAGAGCACACCTCGCTTTTCAGACCGATGAGCTTTGTAAAAATCGACGCGTTTCAGAAAGGTGGGGCATAGAGGAGAAACAATAATGTACAGTATGTGGAAAAGAATGTGTTTTTTTAACCTTAAACCGCATAAATGCATTTCATTACACCAAATAATGTTCTTTTTAGCAGCATCATATGACCCCTTTAATATAATTGTAAACATAAGCCTGCTAAATTTTGTTCAGTGTATTGTAGAGTCCCAAAAAAACATGCAGTAATGTGCCTGAGTGATGTAGCAAACCATCTGTAAAGTGTCTTACCGTAGGTCAGCTCTGCAGTAGTGTGTGAGCCGAGACCGCCCCATTCCACATGGCTCAATAAAGATGCGCGATGTCAAAAGCACAGCCCGTAATCCTGCTTCCAGTTGGACGTTATCATGATCCACAGATGAAGACACAAGAACGCACACTCCTTTTGGAAGATCACTACACCAACGTCTGCAACACAAAACGCTACATTTAGATCAGTGGGTCACAACATGGAGGCCAGGGCCCACTAGTACCCCTTTTCCACCAGAATAGTTCATGTTCTGGATTGTCGGCCAGGCGAACTGAAGCTGCGTGTTTCCACAGACTTGAGAAACGAATGGTGACACAACACTGCTGTGTGTTGTTTACCTCACTATAACCAGTCAAAAAGCAAACATTGCATGTCCTGGGAGCGATTCTAGTGAACTGACAGCTCTCATAACTGCCGGTACTCTCTTCAGTCCTTGCTGGAGTGATAACAAAACTGAAACTGCTGATTCAATTGCTCTCTTGCATGCCAGGTCTCGCTCTCACACAGTGGCACAGCACAAATCCGTGCCTCCTGGGATATGGCCCAGAACCCCCTTTTCATTCAGTGGAAACGTGCATTAACGCTTCAAGAGTTGAAGGTAGACTCATCTAACTTTCAAGGGGGCCTCAAGATGACTAAAAATTTTAAAATGAATAAATTGTTATTAATATATCAAAACGAACTTTGAATCAAATATTATATATTAAATATACATTAATATGGTAAAAATCGCAAAAATAATAAAATCCCCCTCAATAACTTTAACTGAAGGACATACATTTCTGAAATCACAAAATTAATTGGTGGTTAATTTATTTATATCAATACTCCAAGTTTCTGTTAATAAAGTTTAAAAACAAACTGCTTTTACATAATTACAGAAGAAATACTGGAAATAGCCTATAAATAAATAAATAAACAGCCTATGAATACTGTGTTGGATAATGAGGAGCATATTAAATATATATTTTAAAATATACAATATTGTATACACACACATTTACTGAGCAAAACATTTATACACAAGTACTAATGCAATATATAGATAGATCTATAATATAATGTAAGTATACTCTATAGGATATATATATAGTATATATATATAGGATATTATAGGATACATACATACCTACATACACATTATATATAATATATATATATAACGATATATATATATATATATAAGGATCTTAATGGATCCCAAAACAATCTTCATAGAAACTGAGATCGTTTTTCAAGCAGATTCTTATGTGATCCTATTAGGGTTCTAAATAGCAATAATTTGAATTAGAAAACCTGTACATTCAAGATTTTTCAGCTATGGCTCAGTTTGTTAGTTATGGATGTGGCACAATAAAAACCAACAAAATCTGATCACAACTAAAAAAAAAATTGTAGTTTCTTCCAGCTATGTACCTGAGCACTATGAAGTTTCTACGAGGATGTGGAGCCATGCTGTCTGTGATGTAATGAAAAACCTCTGTGTTGTTTTCCAAAGTCTCAATGACTCGACTGTGCAGAAGGTCTTCATCCCACAGGTGGCGCTCTCGCAGAACACGCTGCAGCACCACAGCTGGCGGGGCCTCTATCTCCACCGAAACGCGCCATAAACGCATCGGGTGCCCGTCTCCTACCTGCAAACAAAATTGCATTAAATGTTAAGGGTCAAAACTACAATAATGAAAGTATAACACACGATAATGCAGATGGCTTTGAAAGTTCTGGAAGTGGTTCTGTAGTTTTTGGAAATACTAGAAAATGATGAGCTGATCAGAAGAGCATATCTGTGCATGTCTCACAGTGGACCACCACAATGAACTCTATTAAAATGATCCACAGATTGAATCTAAGAGAGACCATTTCAGCAGGTGAGCTGACGGCAGATGGTTTAAGCCCCGGTTTGTGCCAACAGTTCTCATGGTGCTTGGGCATCTGATATTTTCAGGTTAAATCTAAGGGGAGACTGCCACTGCCACAAGCATTAAAATCTCAATTCCCTGAGTGTAAGTGACACGAGACAAGTAGAGTACATCTGTCTACTGTGGGCAGGTACGCTTTAGCCTCCTTGACTGATAGTAACTGGCCTGGTCTGACAAACAGGAACAAAAAAAATGCATTCTGCATTCTGACACAATATGACTCAAAATTCAATCAATTTTGAGTTGATTGCCTTTTTAAAAGCCACATACTTTACAAAATAAACAGGTGGAATTAAAATAGTTTTTTTTTTGTTAAGCACAAGTCTATACATGTTTCTAAAAACAATAGCAATCCTCAGTGACCTTATTTGTGTCTCTACTGAAAGTGCCTAGCATGACTGAAATTTGATAAATCAGTTAATTTCACACATATAAACAATTTGTCACAAATCAGTGGGCAGGACTGGGAATCTTTCTCAAGAGATCATAAACACTGGAATTATCAGAACGGTTTGGCATCAGCAAGAAGATAAAAAACAGCAGGGTTTCAAAGAGGTTTCATGTATTATGTAAAATAATGATATTAAAATTTAATTAGCTTTTACTGTTCTGCAAAGTTGTTGCTATAATCTGCCTTAAAACTGTATAACTGAACTGTAAATAACACTTAAGAAAGCATATTAACAACACCTCCCATACGGATGTGTTTTATTAATGATTCCTTTCTGACCTTTTCTGTCCTCTCTTTCCCACCTCTATCATGTGCTTCCAAACCATTCCGGTTGTCTCTCGACGACGCTCTACGGTCACACGCAGACGGCAACGCAATGTTGCTAACCTGCATCCTATCTCTACATCCTCTACTGCACCTCTTTCTTTCTCTATGGGTCTCTGGAATTGTCAGTCAGCTGTCAACAAAGCAGACTTCATTTCTTCTTTTTCTTTAAACTCCACACTTAGCATCTTGGGCTTGACTGAGACCTGGATTCGTCCAGAAGACTCAGCAACCCCAGCTGCTCTTTCGAACAATTTCTCTTTCTCTCATACCCCCCGTCAGGTTGGCCGGGGTGGGGGCACTGGTCTGCTCATTTCTAACAATTGGAAATACTCAACCCACTCTCCCCTATGCAATTACAACTCATTTGAATCTCATGTGATCACTATAACAGCTCCCGTAAAACTCCAGGTTGTGGTAATTTACCACCCTCCTGGGCAAATTCTATCCACCTTCCTAGAAGAGCTGGATGGCGCCGTCCTAGTAACGGAGGATGGCAGTCCACTTTAGTCTTTGGCGACTTCACACATTCATCTGGGACCGCCTGATGTACAGACTTCCATTCCACTCCTTGCTTCATTTGATCTCAAACGACTTACCACCACAAGCACGCACAAATCAGGCAACCAACTTGACTTAATTTACACACGCAGTTGTACTGCAGACAACATTCTGGTCAAACCCCTACATATCTCTGATCATTTCTTCATTACATTTCAACTACATTTTGCTACCTGTGTGCCACCAACCCCCATACCGGTTACTTTTAGACGAAACCTACGCTCCCTTTCCCCCTCCCATCTTTCCTCCGTTGTATCCTCCTCTCTTCCCTCACCTACCCATTTCTCATCTCTGGATGTGAATGCAGCAACTGACACTTTATGCTCTACTTTAACCTCTTGTCTAGATGATATTTGTCCTCTCTCCTCCAGGCCAGCACGGGCTGCCCCCTCGAACTCCTGGTTATCCGATGTTCTTCGTGAACATCGGACCAAACTCAGGGCAGCTGAGAGAAAATGGTGCAAATCAAAAGATCCGTCAGACCTCAGTATGTATCAGTCTTTGCTTTCATCTTTCTCTGCTGAAGTCCATACTGCCAAATCTTCATACTTCCCCAACAAGATCAACAGCGCTCCAGACACAAGTAATCTCTTCAAAACATTTTATTCTCTCTTCTGTCCCCCTCCACCACCTCCCACCACTTCAATAACAGCTGATGATTTCGCCACATTCTTCACAGACAAAACCAGAACAATCAGTAGCCAATTCTCAGCCCCACACACACAGGACTTCAAACCAACCCCACCCACTGCAAAAACTCCCATCTTCTCCTTCTGTCCCCTCACTGAGACAGAAGTATCAAAACTTCTGCTCTCCAGCCATCCTACAACATGCCCTCTAGACCCAATCCCCTCACACCTCCTCCAAGCAATCTCTCCTACACTTTTACCAACACACACACACATCATCAATACATCTCTCCTCACAGGCACCTGCCCCACTGCATTCAAGCAGGCTCGGATAACCCCACTGCTCAAAAAACCTACATTAAACACTTCACGTACAGATAGCTACAGACCTGTCTTCTCTCATTCCATTCATAGCGAAAACCCTCGAAAGAGTTGTTTTCAACCAGATATCATTGTTTCTTTCACAGAACAACAAACTGGATGCTAACCAGTCAGGTTTCAGGAGTGGCCATTCAACTGAGACAGCGTTACTGTCAGTTACGGAAGCCTTGCAAATAGCAAAAGCCGGTTCCAAATCATCAGTTCTTATTCTGCTAGATCTATCTGCTACTTTTGACACTGTCAATCATCAGATCCTCCTGTCTGCCCTCTCTGCAATGGGCATCACAGGGATTCCACTTAGCTGGCTTCAATCCTATCTCACTGGTAGGTCTTTCAGGGTGTCTTGGGGAGGGGAGGTATCCAAAGCACATCAACTTGTCACTGGGGTTCCTCAGGGATCAGTTCTTGGACCCCTCCTCTTCTCCATGTACACAACATCACTGGGTCCCATCATACAGGCACATGGCTTCTCCTACCATTGCTATACTGATGACAAGCAGCTCTATCTCTCATTTCAACCAGACGATCAATCGGTTGCTGCACGGATCTCAGGCTGCCTGGCTGACATCTCGGCATGGATGAAAGAACATTACTTGCAGCTCAACCTGGCAAAGAGTGAGCTTCTTGTCTTCCCTGCCACTCCAACCCTACAGTATGATTTTTCCATCCAGCTAGGGTCTTCTACAATTACCCCATCAACTTCGGTCAGAAATCTTGTGTAATTTTTGATGACCAGCTGACCTTCAAAGACCACATTGCAAAGAACGCTCGATCTTGCAGGTTTGCATTGCACTAACATCAGAAAGATCAGGCCCTTTCTAAAGGAGCATGCTGCACAACTTCTTGTCCAAGCCCTTGTCATCTCTAGGCTGGACTACCGCAATGCTCTTCTGGCTGGACTCCCATCAAGAACAATCAAACCTCTACAAATGATTCAGAATCCAGTGGTACGACTGGTCTTCAACGAGCATAAAAGAGCCCATGTTACACCTCTCTTAATCTCCTTGCACTGGCTACCAGTTGCGGCCCGAATCAAGTTCAAGACAGTGATGCTTGAATATAGAACAGCCACAGGCTCAGCACCCGCCTATTTCCACTCACTACTACGAATTTACATCCTCTTCAGAAGTCTGAGATCCGCTAGTGTGCGACGCCTCGTGGTACCATCACAGAAGAGGCTCAAAATCACTATCCAGAACATTCTCGTTCACCACTCCAGGCTGATGGAACGATCTTCCCACCCCTATCCGAAATGCTGAATCCCTGACAATTTCAAGCGACAGCTGAAAACTCATCTCTTTCGAAGCTACTTGACTTCATCATAACAAAAAAAAAAAAATAAAAAAAATAAAAAAAATAATAATAATAACTTTTCTTTATTTATTCCTTCTCTTTCTAGCTTGTACTTCTTTGAACAATGCCTAAAACTTGGTATAACAAGCACTTCCTGTGTCTGTTTGCCACCTCTAAAAAGAATCGCTTTATGTATTCCCCAATAGTAAGCCGCTTTGGATAAAAGCGTCTGATAAATAACTAAACGTAATGTAATGTAATGCATCCAGCTATCCGATAGGTAAATCTGAATGCTATAAGAACAGCCAAAAGCCATTAAGTGAATTTCTGAACAGGGGCGGTTAGAGTTTTGGGGGGTCCCAAGCAAGAGGTCCTTAGGGGCCCCCTAGTAAAATCGCATTCTTGGGGGTTAGGGGCATCATTGCACTTAGAAGGTGGGGGTAATGTGACACACAGCAGACACGAAAAGTCCTGTATAACCGATGTAGGCAAACGGTTTATTCATTTTTCCTTTTTTTTTTTAAAGTACAATAATATATTAATGAATAAACATTCCCAAACGCTTTAACTATATCATGAAATATCTTGATTCTCGAATATGTAAACTAATTTTGCATCTAAAACGGGCGATGGACAAGTAGCCTAATGTAAGTGTAATCTATTACCTACGCATAAAACCCGTCTTTTTACTTAAGCACTTTACTTATGGGTGTCATGTAATAAAATATTTTTAATACGACTGACTTTATATTTAATGTGAATTTAATAAAAACATTGTATGTTACTAATTATAACGCTTTCATTGTACAGAAAGTAAGCCAGGCTCATTAATTAAAAATAAAATTTTCAGTGACTGAAATTTAGTAGGAGTTTAAGACGCGCAAAAAACTCCTGTGCAGGCAGTCTACACTGTGAATGAATTCAGTTCAGAGAGCACGCGCTTTGATATTCATTCATAAGCTTTACAGAACGTCTGGGATGGTCTTTATGCGCAACGCTGCAAAAACACGTAAAAAGAAGAGACGACTGCAAAGAGCATAAATGCCGCATCGTCGTTTTATGTAATTAAAACCACATACTTATTTGTTTATAGTTTTGCATGTCCTGTCAAAATAAAAACAGTGAACCGCACAAACATGCAGGGGTGGCATGGCATGGTGGTTGAGGAAATTATAAAAGCTGAACATCTTAATGAATTTTGAACAGAAATGAAAGAAATCAAGACACATTCTGCTATAAAAAATTAAGGAAATACCATTTAAATCAAGCCGAGGTGTCTTCCTCTATGATAACCATGTATTTCATCAAACCACAGAACATTCTTCAAGCTTGTTTTTCATCTCCGCACAGTTTGCCAAACTGATCAGTCACATGACATTTTAGCAGTGACTTTCTCCTCTTCCAGAGCCACTCTAAAGCTGTGACTGATGAAGGACCCTGGAAACAGTTGCATGCACAGTCTCTTCAGTCCCAGTACTGAAACTGTAACCTGGCTGTATCATAGACAATTTGTGGAGGACAGCCTGCAGTCGGTAGATTTAAGCTGTCCCACGCTCCGTTCCATTTCTTAATAATGTCTAAAATGATTAACCAAACTCCGACTGGATTATCCGTGACTTGCGAAATGTACTTTTATCTATCCTCGCTTCATGTCTTTCTATTTCTCTTTCACGGAGTTTCTGAGAGTGCTCCTATTTTCTTCACGGTCAAGGCTGCCCCAATATTGACTAACCAAAACAGCTGAAGGGGGCTGTATTTATGCAGGAAATGACCACAATTGCCAAAAAAAAAAAAAAAGCGCTTTCCTAAGTCTTTGATATTATTTTTTAAAACAGAAATGTGATCACTGCTGTAAATGTGGCTGCCCGGTCACTCTAAGGATGGCCAATGTAATCATGAGCACCAAAGTTTTCCGATGTATCTTAAAGTTGGCATGAAATGAAAATACACCCTATTTTCTAAACACCATGTTATTGATCTTATTTAGCATGATTCATCTATGCATGTTAAATTGTATTAATTAAATAAAATTAATCCTTAATTTAGTCTGGTTAAATTCTACCACCTCCCTTCAAACAACAACCTCTGGATAGAACCACGTCCCCACCCTACATTTTTCTTCCAATAATGCGTTTCACTCAAATGTACGTCACAGGTCACTACTTTCATTTCACCGCGACTTTAAGAGTGTCTGCGTTTGTTGTGTGAACCTGCATAAAATGTAGTGTAGCTGTTAAAAATGATGTGGTGTGGGGGACTGTGTCTTGTGTGTGTGGTGTTGTGGGTGTGTGTGTGTGTGGTGTGTGTGTGTGCTTGCCCGTGTGTGTGTGTGTGTGTGTGTTGTTGCTGTGTGGTGGTGTGTGGTGTGTGTGTGTGTGGCATTCATAAGCTAACTGCAGTAGTGCTTTCTGAGAGTATCGCTACCTTTTTATAAGCCAGCTCAGTGTTGTCGGGGCCGTGGGCATGGTGCCAGCCTTTACTGCGCTCAGATGCATCTCTGAGAAGACACTGAATGTTGTCTTCTAGGTATGCCTGGTAATTCACTGGCTCGCCTAGGGCATTCACCCCAAGCCCATGCAGAGGCAGCGGCTGAGCGTCAGCAGCCACATAAGAATTCCTAGACTGAAGCATCATTTCATGCGGGATCTGCAGAAAGAAACAGTGACAGAAAGCTGATCAGTGCAAAAATGAGCTGCTCCCTGTTCCCACAAATTAATCCTGCCACTACTAATGTAGACAAGATATGCAAAATGACTTAAAATGGCATGACATCAGAACTCAAACATCAGAAATTAAAAAGTGGTTACCTGGAATAGTTTCTTGCATTCAGTGATCATGTGACTAAGGCAGTGTGTGGCAGCCATGTTCTCACTCAGGTCCTTGTGGTCTGGCTTGGCTCCTCCCTTCCTGCTCATGAGCCTGTAACAAAACCAAATATAAACAGTGACCAAAGAAAAAGAAAAGGAAAAATTGACAAGAAAAGATGTAAATTTCATTCCATGAGAGATCAGGATGTTCACAATGGACAATTAGTTGTTTTGGAAAATTGAGCAAGTAATTTCTTATTCCATTCTGTTACGTCAGGCCCTTTCCATTGACTTCTTATTATGTTAGGTCACTTTTCTCGTAGGGACCTTGGCTGGTCCTGCGATGAAGGCAAAACCTGACTCACACACACCTTGGTGAAGCGCCATCTTTCTTGGAGGCATTCAGGTGCAGTATGGAGGGTGCGAGACAGACAGCCAGACTCGCCGCAGTCATTTGGTTTTCCTGCGCAGATGCAATGTCACTGAGGAAATAGAGCAACGTCTGTAGAACCTCTCTGTTCTCATCTGGCAGCAGAATCACGGCTGCTTGCACGGCCCGTAAGCGCTGCTCCGCTGGAACGACTACACATACACACCGGGGAGAGAGCTGTAGAGCTGATTGAAGCAATGATGAGTTTGGTACATAAAAAAAAGTGAACTTGCAAGCATAAAAAAATTGTGAGGCTCTGCGTGTCACTTACACTGGTACACATGCATAAAAGTGTCTGTAAGTTTGGAGGTGAGCACGGGTTCAGGCAGATCCCTAAAGTACTGTTTAATCAGGTCAGCCACGTCATAAGCTGATTGGCCCTGGTAGGTCACATGATCGGGGGAATTCTCATTGAGCTGCCTGAGGGCCTGGATTCGGGATTTAACCCCTGATTTCCGGAATATTCCCACCTGCAGAGAAGAATTAGAGATAAGAAGCAGAAGGGGGGGGCATGTTTGTATGGCTGTGTGAGTGCTTTTGCTTGCATACAGACCTTCTCTAGACACTGGCTGCGCAGGTATCTCATCGCCTGCTGGATGCTCTGAGGCAGAGGCTGGCCAGTTCGCTGAACGTTTACGATTGGCGGAACTCCAAACACGTGTTTATCTTTGTAATCTGGAATTTTGAAAGCTTCATCAACTTCGGAACCACCCTGACCAATGCCGAGAAAAATTAGGATTCTTTTTTTTTTTTTTTTTTTTTTTTTAATTATATTATATTATATTTTATTTGGATCAGACAGTACAAAACTTTGGAAGCATCCATTTATTTATTTACTCGAATTACTTAATTATTTACTGACTTTTTTTAATGTTTATATATTGACAAATATACGGATCTACTTTTATTATGTAATATATTCATGTATAAATGAGAAAAGGAGGTTTAAAAAGCACAACAGTACAAGAATCCAATATATGGATGCCCAGAATAAAACCTGCAAGGTTATATCATTGTAAGATAAATTAAAAATCACCGCAGCAGGCTGTAGTGAGTGAGCAAGAGCAAATGGAGTTGCAGTATGTATAAACCGTGTGAAAATTGGATCTGTTTGCGGTCTATGACACTGACGCCGGCCTTTAACTGTGGGGTGTGTGGGAATGGACGAAAGAGGAAAGATAATGCCTCTGGTGCAGAATGAAATGAATCATCTTTAGATCTGCGAGCCATGACAGTGTCTGATAGACCTATAAGCTTCTCATCAGAAGCCGTTTCCTGCAGCTGACGTTTAAAATGGACAAATGCAAAAATTATAAACCAATTTACACTCCGTTTCTGCAATGCTAAATAGAAAATTACTGGAGAACGGAAGAGTGTGCGCGCGTATATCTGCATGTGTGTACATAAACAGAACTGTAATTTTAGCTCTGTTGGCAGAGGTGGATATGGAATGTAATTTTCATAAGCAATAAAAAGCCAACAGGGGAACAGAGAGAGAGACAGAAAGATGCTGTCATTAACCGCATCTGTTAGAGCTGTTTTACTCAACTGATTGTGTCATTAAAAAACACTTTTGGCAGAAATTAGATTTCCTGTGTTAGACATAAGAGAGCATTAATGCCACAACTGACCTCATGAGTCAGAGAATGTGTCCAACGCATTAATGTGTGCACAGTACAAAATCACTCATTTTTTGGGGAGAGGAACATGCCTTGAGCTACCATCTTGTGGGTTATTTAGAAAGTGTGTGAAAATGTATGAGTATGTGCGAACGTGCTTTCTCACCAATTCCAGCCATGTTTGCTGGTGTCTGTGTGTTTCTCCAGGATGGCGGTCAGTCGTAAAAGGCTGAATTTCTGCAGCAGATTGAGTTGGGCAGCTGACTGCCTGTTGATTTCTAAAGACGCTGAGGTCACGCTCGGACGATGAGAGTTCTGGAAACTGTGCCAGCGCAACTTTCTAAGAATAGAGAAATGGGTGGAAGAAAGGGAAGAGTGAGGAAAAACTACAACAATGAAAGCATAAACAGATGGATATAAAGGCAGACACATTCACTCTTGGATGTAAGAGACACATGTAAACTTCTTCAAATAAAGTAACTTTACGTGACAAAATACCTCTGGTGAATGATACCACAAACTGTAATAATGTTCTTGATTATATTTGATTTTAAGAAAAAGTCAATTCGCCTAAAATCGCAATGTGCCTCCCTCTTCTGATACTTACTCCAGTCAGTGTGTTGCTCTAAGAGCAGTTTAGCGCGCATGAACCACTCTATTGACCCCGAGTATGACAGGTGTCAAACTGATTCAGCCACTCATCCATATGTTCTGGACCTGCCCTGCCCTGCCTTGTCTTTATGTACTTACCAATTTTGTATTGCTTGGTTAACATAGTAGGATTGCATTTATGTGAATTGTACTCAATGTTTTTCTTTCCTTTTCCTTATGTATTTTTTAAATAATAATAAAAAAAAGTTTGCACTCTCTATTACTAATTTTATTGAAGTTTTTTTTCCTCTGTCACTTTTTTCCTGTCTTTCCCCTTTTGTAAATGTATCTTAAAAACTATAAATCATAAAAAAAGAAAAAACCTGCAAAGTGCATAAGATTTTAAGTCTTATTTTCAGAATGTACGTGTTTCTTATCAAACTGGCACATATTTTTCGTCTTAAGTATAAAATATAGTGAGGTTTATTGTTAAAAGACAAAAACTGCCAATAGGATAACTGTAATTACTAAAATAGATATATACAGTAATATTATCTTGCACAATTTTGCTTTATAAAGTAGTAAATAAATCTTATTTTAAGAATGTTTAGATATTCAGTCTTGGTTTGCAATAAAAGATAAGACAAAAATCCAGAAAATGTATTTTTCCAGTGAACAGATTTGGTTTACCCCAAGGTTCCATAATAGGTCCTGTAATCTTCATCAGTGATGAGTTTGAATGAAGTGGAATTATGTTTTTAATATGGAAAATTTTTTAATCCCAAACACAGTTGAGCTGCAAGTAGGCTTTCAAGGTACACACAGCTGTCACTGTCTCCAGACAGTTTACCAAAAGACAAATTGAGTAGCATGTATCTTGCTCTCTATCACATTCTTTCACAGCACTAGAAACTCCTTATCTGGATAAGTGCTAACTGCACTCACAAGTGTGGACAAGCCAGAATTCCCTAAATTAACCTTACGTTAATTTAACCATCAGTTTTACTCACCTGTTGGGTCTCGTGAGTGATGCCCCCACCCCTGAGTCCCTCCTCTCTCTCATTCCTCCTTCTCCTTCTCCTTCATTCACAGAGTTTCCTGGACTATCATAATCGCTCACTGTCGTCCCGACATCCGACATAGATTGCTCATCATCATTCAGACTGCTGGGTAAAGTTGTGTCCGTTGTGGATTCTGTCTCCACATTCGATTGGTCTTGTGGTTGAATGCCAAGCGAGCGCGACCATTCATCGATGTTGTGCTGTAGCCCATGTACATGCTGTAGAATGTCATCCAGATGCTGGAAGGCTTTCTCTTTTCCACGGTCAAAAATGCCACATGGACTGCCTGGTGTCTCTGGAACATTGTCGTAAATGCTTCCAATTGAGCTCATAGAGTTCCTCCTTCTCCCAAAACCCGAGAGAAAGTCTTGCGACCCACTGCGACTAACGCTTCCATCCACGGACAGGTCTCCATCTTCTCCTGCCCAGTCAGTATGGTCAGGACTTTGAGAAACAGAGAGCGGACAGAGACTTTCAATTGAGAGAGACTTGGGGAAAGTTCCAGGCTTGTGGTCAAAGGGGAGGTGGACCACACGATCCTCTTTCCTCTGACGGTTGATTTGATTGGTTAACTTGGGCATCTCCCAAGTTAACTGGTAGTCTTCCAGGTAAAGGCATGCTCTGTGAGGCTTGTGCAGAGTGTGTTTCTGGCTAACGTTACTGCGGCATATCGTATGTGACCTCCATGCCACATCTTTGGCAATTCTGCACTTATTTGTGGTTTGACCAGGTAAACTTGCGTTGGATGTACAGTGCAGACCAGAGGGTGGCTGGTGTTGAATTACCTTTGAAATGCTCTTTGGAACTGTCTCTCTCTCACAATCCCGCTTCTTTACAGATTCCTTCCTCCGTAAAAAAGATCTAGAAGGACGCTTCGGCTTCTCTCTTATGGACGGCAAAGAAGACGATGATCCGGTGTCGTCGTTTTCATCTTGGCCTGTTGAGACGCAAACTAACGATGCTCCTTCACCCACTGTGACGTCACTAAAAGCTGCAACGTCTGGAGAAGTTGTTTCCCGGGCACTGTCTAAGCTCAAGCTGCTAGCACTGAGGTCGGAGGTCAATGAGGTGACTTCTAGGAGACTAATGTCACTCAGCACGCTATCGCTACTGCCTGAGGGTCGTAAGGTCGAGGACCGGTTGCCAGGGGGGACAGGGGACGGTGAGAGAGTGTGGAGACGGGACCAAGTTTTACTCTCACGCTGAAATGCCCAGCGGGAGCTAAGGGCGCATGCGTCATCCTCCTCTGAGTCCTCACTCTGCTGACAGTAGCACACAAACACGCACACTTAGATAATGAAAAGCTTTCTCCATTTTTGAAAGTATTAAGAAGAAAATTGGCCAACCAAGAGAACCAGAATTCACTCTACTAAAAATAGCAAAAACACAAGGGCATAGATGAGTTTTAAAAGGATTGTTAAAATTAAGTTTAAAAGCTACTATCTAGTGGAAGTCAAAGCTAATGAAAAGAGACAAGTAAAGAGCGGTTGTCAGCAAACTATCAGATCACATAACCGAATTAGAAGTGGATGGTATGTTTGTTTGTTTACCTGTTTACACTGGAAATGAACCTCTAAGCTCATCGCAGCACATTTGTTCAGGGTTATTAGCCTCCTAAACACACACACATAGACAAAAGGAAGAGCATATTTGAGTGCTGTAGAATTTAAATTCACATGAAATTTGCTTGTATATTCTTGGTTTGTGGGGCGGGTTGGCATAGTTGTTAAAATTTGTGAAAAGTGGTAGGCTGAATTTTTAAACATGAAAATAACCTTTCAGAATTTGGTTACAAAATACAAAACTTCACAAATATCGACATCGGAGAAAAGTCTGTTTTTGTAAAACATATGCCAAGTGAATAAATGCGCAAAGTCACAAGACCAAAGACCCTCCCCCTTGTTGAAATTCATTCACAGGTGGTGATCTGGTATAGTAAAATCAGGTGTAAATGGAGTCTCCCTTTAATGATGAAAATTATTCATTTTATACGTGGTATTTAACAAAAATATTTTGCTTTCATATTGCAAACCATTCACTAGTTTTGTATTAGCTGCGCAGTACATCACACAATTAAAATGATTAAAAATAATATTCAAATGAAGTGCAAAATCATTCATTTTCATTGACTACAGACTTGCTTTCTGATCATTGATCTCTATATATAGATTACAGATATATATGAAATTATCTATATTATAGATCAGTTTCCACCATGTTTCACAATGCCACACCCCTTACAACATAATTAGGCAACCCATGTATTATCAAGAACTCGAGACTTTCACACTAGTAAATATGACTTCTCTTTGTCATTCAATGTTTGGAAATCATAATTACATAAATACCAACCTCATTTAAAAGGCACATTAATATCAGGTGTTAATGGGGCCAGTGTGTCCTTGAGCGAGACATTTAACCTCCGTTCACCTCAAGGGGACTATCCCTTTAATTGGTGTACTATTAGTCACATTGCATAAAATTGCCAGCTAAATTACAGCTTATTTTAAGTACATTCTATACGTTCTTGTGGTTAAGACTAAATTACAAAGTAAAAGAGTGATGCAAATATGGACACTATTTAGCTTAATTTGTTATTATTCTGTCAGCAATTTATCCAAGTCACAAAGTTCATTCAGTGAGTGTGTTTGTGTGTGTTTTTCTGGATGTTGACTGAGCCCTGATGATGCTCCCAGATCAACTGCATTAATGCCACACTTGACAGAGTGATCTATGAGCCCATGCCTCTTTTTTAGAATGGTTTGAACTTGACACCACTCTCCCTCCATCTGTGCCCGATCAGCTCTAACATGACAGAACTTTTGTTAGAGGTAGAGAGGCATTCATCACCATGTCATTATCTGATTATCATTCGGTTTACGGTCAATGTGAGTGGCCTTGAAAGCACGCAAGTAAGCGATGCGTTCATGAGCATTTGGTCCTCTCGGTTAATTAGTGCATTCAATTTATGCTGTGAGATCTCATTCTGCCTGTGTGTATATGTAAGAAGATTAATTATTATCGCGTATATGAATGTCACCTTATGATTTAGCTGTGAAAATCATCAGAGTTGAAGTACAAACACTGTGAGAGACAGAGAAATATAGCCCAAAACAGCCGGTATGAACATGTAGAAGCATAAATGACCATTCATTTTGACTGATGGAGTCAATTCGCACCAATGCTCACAGTAGTAACACATATAGGCACACCATAGTGTTTGGCGCCAGTGGCCACAGGATTTCTTTTGGACATAATGCTATTTTTGCATGACAGACCAAAACTAATCCTAGAAAACACAAACACACAAGAGGAGAGTGTGTTCGCTGTGGCATTTGGGATACAGATAACAAAAAGTGTGTGAGTTTGTGCACATCAATATATTAAACTAATTACTCTGTGAATAATAATGAGTAAGAAGACCATAAGAATAAAGAGCGTTAACAATAGGCTAGCAAGGTGCTCGCAAGCACACAAACATTCACAAAGAGTTTTAGCTGTGTGCATCGTTAGATTAGATTTTTGCTGGTGTGCATGTCTGCTTTTTCTTTCTTTTTCGAAGGAATTAAATTCTGATTATTCAGGATAGGGACCAAACCTGAAACTCCATAATGGGAAATAGATAAAACATGTGAGATTGTGTCTTTCAGATTTTGTTTTCAGCTCAAGCATTAATACATGGTACTAGCAACACCAAGTTCATGGGTTCGATTCCCAGAGAATGTGAGAGCTGATAAAATGTACAACTTCAATGCAATCTTAATGCACCTGCAGAATGTACAAATGTAAATTTGAACTTTGGTCATCTTACAAAACAGCAGGGCGGCACAAGACCATCCAAATGTCGTCCTTCCTTCCTTTAAGGCTTTTTAAAGACTGTTTTAAGAGAGACGGAAGAGAGAGAACAGGAAATTCTTAGGGGCAAAGAACTATAATAAATACATACTGCTCCCTATAGACCTGATTTTTAAACTTGAAAAATAAATAAAATATATTGGTTATTTTTGTCTTTTAGTAGCAATCTTGTTTTAAGCCCTCGTTAATTTATGACGCTGATCTTTTTAAAATCAACACAATCACAACCTAAATGTCTTTGTTCACTTACAGTCACTGCCTCAGCAGTATAGACATTTAGTCAAGGAAAATGCCCTGCAAAAATACACTTGCACTACCAGATGAATAAGGTTCATAGCGGTTTCCAGTAAACAGCTGACTGATAGCATGAAATTTCACCTCTGCATTTTTGATGAACTAGACTGCCAAGTATACCTCATCTTAAAGCTATTTGCCAACATGGCCACACTGACATATTCACTCAAGCAGCAAGACAGGCTCTGCATGAAGCAAAGTCAGGGATTTTTAAGTGCACTAGTGACCTGCTGGGGCTGAAACACGAACAGATGAGCTCATCTTGTCACTAATACAAGAGGGTCATTGAGTGTGTGACGGCCAGAATACATTCAATACAACAATTGATTCTGCAAAAGGAGATTGATTTTTATAATGCTGTTGCAAGAGTGAACACCTTAACCAGGAACTTTGAATCAGCATAACATACTAATACAAAGTAAGCACACTAGGGATTGTGGGTTATACAAGTACTAATGCAAGGTGCTTTACACAGTCACAATGTTTCTAAAATTTGAGACTTTAAGACCTGCATAAATAAAATTAGGACTGTATGTCCATACAGAACAAACATATACAATATCAAAATAAATCATGCATCTCAGATGCTTTTACTTCATTAAACAGACTGGGGCATATATTCAATTGCAAAACAGGCTAACTGCAAGCTTAAAATACTCAAGACATGTTATATTCAATATGTACTGATACATCAATACATACTAAACTTAGGTCAAGAGATACCAGATTTGACATGATACTTTGTTTAAAGAAAGACAATTAACAGGTTATTGTAACAATATAGTATAGGATATAGTCAAATCTATATATTGAATGTGTAAAATAATGGTCTTAGCCTCTCCTTTTTGTGGAAGGGCAACCCAGACAGAAGCTACAAGAGTTTGCATTAAATTAAATGATACAGCTAAATTAAATGATCCAGCATAACCAAAATATCAATCATATCTAGGGGAAAAAAAGCATAATGCGGGACTTACAAACAAGCCTGAAATACACCTTGATATTTTGAAATGTCTTAGCTTACTACCAGCTGCACATTCAAAACGATGGTTATAAGAGTGCTAATCTAATCGGTGACTGTAAACTGCTCCGAAACCCGCAAGACTCTAGAACGTGCAACAACAGCACATACTGAATTTGAAATGTGCAGCGCGCGCAAGTATTTAATTAAATCATCACTTTTTGAAGTTTAATAATCACATTTGGTTGTATTGGAATTATCCTTTTTCTGTCCTTAAATTTAACTTAAAATTATAATTAAGACTTTTATCATACCATTAAAGATATTTATGACTTTTTATGACTTTAAAACAACTGAACAAACTGAATTTAAAACATTTTAAGATGAAGAACCCTGCACCGTAATGGGTATGATACTTATAAAGTGATACCTAAGGTAAGTCGCCTCTGGTAAAAGTAGGGCTGGGCGATATGTCAAAAATATCTTATCGATAATCACCTTAATAATACCGTGATATCCGATAATATCGTCTACCTAAGCCTAGGCATGGTCCGATTACCGGTTTCAAGGTATACCGCAAAACTGCTAATATTTTCCGTTATACCGTTCCTGTGGTATGCGCTGTTTTTCATGTCTCCTCAAAAGACTGAAAATGTAGGAATCCCTCAGGTTGAGTGCAGTGTAGAGAGTAACATGACCCTCCTCCTCCTGTTGGTGCGAGCGAGCGGTCCGTCACGTGTGTGTAGGACGGCCGAATTTAAGGAGCTTCCCCTGGAATTTACGCGATCGGCAACCGGCTGTTTTTTGTCTTATTGCAAGCAACTCGTCTCTGTTCTGGACTTGCACAAACTGCGTTGCAATGCAGTCGTTTTCCAAAAAGTCATTTATGTGAAAATACCAAGGAAACACTGTATGTGGTGTTTGAGAAGCGCCTCCTGCCGTCAGAGAGTGAATATGCGTCTCATTCAGAGCATCTAGCTGCTGTTTGTTTCGTTCAGGCATGTAGTATAATTTCACAAAACTAGTCAGAACATTCTGTTTTTGCTTCAAATCAAATGATGTATATGAAATGATATAACTAAATTATATAAATTATATAAATTAAATAACTGTAATTACAGATTCTGGTTAAATAAAGATGTCAGTCTTTATTTTTTTTTTTTTAGGAAACAAATCAAAGAAAAAATACACAAATTCTACTGTTCCTAATATTCTCTATGTTGCTCAAAAACAAAATATATTATAATATTTTTACCCAGTCATTTAAAAATAACACATTTTAGAGCTGTAACGACAATACAGTGATACCGTGATGAAAAAAACGGTGATATTTTTGCTTAAGGTTATCATAATGTCAAAATCTCATACCGGCCCATGCCATCCTAAGCCCCACCTCCACCACACCCCGCCCCCGCCGAGACAACATTGCCGACACGCACCATAAACACACCATGTTCAGTTTGGTCTTAATTATGCCACAAAGTTTGGTTTTACTTTTCTTAGTTTGTGCTTAAACTAACAGAAAACATTAGATTTGCTGTTATTTTGGTGTTGCTAATAAATTCCACTCTGTTCTTATCAAATTTGTGTTTGAAATGAATATCGTTTTGTGAGGAGGGTGAGGAGAACTGTTGAGGAAAAATAATAGAACCCAATTTTAAGTTCATCATGGTGAAGTTGGACTTTCCGGCGGTGATTGTAAGAATGATAAATGCATGTTGAGGTCATATAATAATGTCTTGAATACAATATGCCTATTTTCCGATGTTTCGCTTTCTTTTGATATTATCATGTATGACTGTCTAAACATGCAGGTTTAACGAATTCTAGAGACCAAAAACGTTAAGGTATTTTCTTTCTTTTCTAGTAGACTACTAGTCGGAGGTCTTTTGGACCCGTTTTAACGAAATAAAATAAATCGCTATATTTATTAGAAAGCAGGGTCATTGAAATTACATTTTGTATTGTAATTTAATAATATTGTTTTCTTAATCAAAATACAACGCCACAATGTACTTTCAGTGTTGGGCTGCAGGAAACTCCAATCGCATGCACTGTTGAGGGCGAGCATGAGAAGCGTACTAAATCAATCCGTTAGCAAAAAACTAAATTTTATAGGTTTTGTTGCAAATTAATTAAGAATGTATAGTGCTATATCTCAGCTTAATAAAACATAATTATACTGTATACACTGTTATAAAAAATCTGTAAAAATATTGCACTGAAATGTGCGCTGAAGGAATTTGTGTATTTTAATTAAAACTGTCATGTTTGTGTTTTTTAATCATTATACAGTCTGTTTAGTCAGTCAGCGCTGAACAACAGGCAAATAAAATATAAACTGAGGTTACAAAAGTGATTTAGTCAAGATCAGTGAGAGATTTTCTTTTCTTTTGTTATTTGATTAACATTAATAACTGGCTGGCGGCAGCGGCTGCTGTCAATGCACGGATCCAATACACCCTTGTTTTCTTTCTCAACTCTTTACGTTCTTAAGACATAACCGATTGCATTTATGGGATATTTTGATATAATTTTGTTTATATGTCTATTCGAATGTGTAAGAATGCGAGAAAGTGAGCTCAGTCCAGTGTTCGCGTAGGCTTATATAAGAGGTGGCTTTTGTGAGTGCACTTTGTGTGTGTGTGTGTGTGTGTGTGTGTGTGTGCGCGCGCAGCACAGAAAACAGCGCATGAGTGCAGAAGTGAGTTCTATTTCGTCTTCTTGCTGTTGAATCTTTTGAAATCACAATAAATGTGCATACAGGAATCGAGAAGCAGAATTAAAATTTTATTTTATAACAAGTAATTTGATTCCTGATCTTACGCATCTGATCTAATTTTCGATTCCCAACCCTCCTACTAAATTATTTTATTCTTGCATGCAAAAAGACCTGTATGGTGACTATGGGGCTATGTAAAATATTTTTTGCAACTTAGGTTTATCATTTGTCATTTTTTCCGAAAATGTTGATAATCGTCTGTTACCTGACTGTTGACATCGGCATCGCAATACTTATGAGCAGAGCATGTGAGCGGAGCGGAGCGGGGAGTGGAGTGGTAATATTTCCTTAAGAGCGCAGAGCGCCTTTCTGAATATTCCGCTCCGCTCGCTCAACCCAGAATGCCGTTTGGCGATTTGCTTGTTCGAGATCGAGAATCTGTAGAGATCGAGAATAGTAGAGCAGTTATGGAGTTCAGATATTGTTTCAACGAAGTTGCAAGCCTTAAAGTAAAAAAATCTAAGTTAAGAATGAGCAGGGAGAAGAAACTGAGAGGGAGTGCGGGGAGAGTTAGTAAAGATTCATATTGGAATCTGAAGCGGCACATTGCCAGAAAGCAAGAGGATGTGCTACGCAAACATGGTGCAAAAGGTGAACAAGTTACATACCATAATAAATGAATAAACAGGTAGGCTAAGGTTATATTCGGTTGTACGGAGCCCCGATCATGACATGCAGACAATTAATCATGGCCAACGAATTTAGAATAGGCTAGTTCTCTTTTATGCTAGGACTACATTATGGCCACAAATTAAGTATTTGTTCTCTTGTTTAGGCTTAGCTGCCACGAATTCATTCGTTCATTCCCTATAGTAGGCCTAAATCGTGGAACGAATTATTATATTTCGTAATTACTTATTAAATCATTATTGCTTAAAATGAATAAATAATAATAAATTAATTTAAAAAAAAGAATAAAACCTGCTGACGTCATAGAAACAAATTGTTAATTCGAATTATATTCGGAGCTCCATAGTTATTAAATAATCTCAGTTAAACTGTAGACCTAAGCTAACACACAGCTGTATATAGGCCTAAATACAGAACTACAGAGTACAGAAGATATTAGCCTACACCACTTGGATTTTGGAAAACCAGTGCTGGATCCCTCCCGCAAAATCTTCAGCATCCCCAGTGGTTCTTCCAGCGCTGAGCGAGTGTTTTCGGGCACAGCGAATGCTGAAGCCTGACACTTTGTCCAAGCTAATTTTTCTTAAAGTAAATTCTAAAATCCAGAAAACATCAAGAGACGTTTTAATAGACCACAGTTCCCCCGCAGTTATGGTTTATTTTAACTTGACACTAGAAAGTGTGTTTCTTTCATTGACGTCCGTTCATAAACCAAGCGTTCTTTAAGTACATTTTATCTTGCGTGTGCTTTTCACAAACTTTATGATCCAGGTGTATTTTGTAAAGATCTAAGTACATTTCTTCTTGCGTTTGTGTGCGTTTGCGTTTTAAGGAGCCTGTTTTGAATGTTCTATTGCACAAAAACTGCAGCTATTTTCACAGAAATAAAAGTTAACGAAAATCAAATACACTTTTTCAGCTTTTGCATTTTAGGTAGGTTTGCTAAGGTTAGATTCATATATTTAATACATTTTAATTAATACATTACAATTAATAAAATGAAGAAGAATGTAAGAATTTCGCTCTGAAACATGATAACTGCTATTTATCAGCATGCTTAATTTTAGACAATAATCCAAGAATTACAAACATTCGTTACAAACAGTAAACAATTAGGCCTACTAGAGAAATTTTATGTCGGAGCGGGATCTGAGCGGGAATTGGTTCACGGTGAGCGTGAGCGGAATATTAACGGAGCGCTTGCTTGTGCGGTTAGAGCGACTGAGCGGAGCGCACGTCCATAGAGCGGAAAACGTAGCGGAGCGTCACACACATGCTCTGCTTATGAGACATCGTCCATAAACGATAATATCGTCATATCGCCCAGCCCTAAAAAGTATCTACCAAATATAACATCTTTTCCCACACTCATATACGTAACAGATGTTTTTGCAGCTGTCATTTAATGGGGTTCTCATATTTTACATTAAAATGACTTAACATGATTATGAAATTAATTCTAATTATGGAAGTTGAATTATTTAATCAATTAAATGTCCTAGTTTCTTTCATCAAGCGCCTGAGGCTGTTTATTAGTTTAGGATATCAGTTTAGTATTGTCATTAGCATTGAATCCAAAATTTTGGAAACAATCCAGCCCTAGGAGGCACACAAATATAGCTTCATTTTCTTCACAGCTTTAAATATAGATAACCATGGACATGCGATGCGTATAATTTAGAGTTCTAGTATTTCAGATTCAGCTGTGTGTGTGTGTGTTTCGGTTCTCTTTAGTCATCAAGCCACCCTGATGTTTTTTATCAGTAGCTAGCAGCCAAGCATACACAGTGTGTAACTAGCCACTGTGGGACAAATGGTATATTCAATCTCCATCTCTCTCTTCTTCTATCACCTTAGGACCGGTGACACCAGTTGCACCCTGGGAAATATAATTTTCCCCTCTCTGTTTATTCCTTATCTTTTAGAAAAGGCCATTCACTCCAATGTGACTTCCGCAGGTGTGACCGGTCACTTAATCACTTATTCCATATTGAGGAGTGAAAAGAAAAAGAATAAGGCTGAGAATATAAAGTAAATATACAGAACAATGAAGCAAAGCAAGGCCTGCCATGGTGACTGGAGATAATGGAAATAACGGATACTCCCTCATGACATGTGACTCATATTATTAAACGCATGTCATAAACACATTATTATAAGTATACTTCATGAAATTGTATCATGTGTTATTCCACCGTGATGAATGCCATAGTGCAGTCAGGTATAGAGGGAGTGAAACACAGACCAGAATGAATTTTTGTAAGTAATTTATATGTAAGTGAAAATGCAATGGTTTCTCACCTGCATAATGCCTTGAGAGAGTCGTGATCCAGAAACTCATGGTCTCTCCTCACAGCAGAGATCTCAATGGGGAACAGAGAGGCTGAAGGCACACAGGAAATGCCACAATTAATTCATTCACTCAACTTTATAATAGGGGCAATTAAAACCTACAGAGACCAAATGTAACATTTAATCCAGTGGTCAGTAAAAGGGAGAAAGAGAAAAAGAGGAAGGAAGATTAAATCACACAAACATCACAGGACATGTCAACTTTAACCTTTACATGATGATGCAGACAAAATGTGTTTGCATGTGGTCATCATGAACATACACAAAATGAGAAAAACACTTATAACAAATAAACATTAGCATACATTTACATCTACATATATAAAATTGATATACATGTGTTTCTTGTATATATTAAGTGTTGTTTAATTTGCTGACTAGTTACTTTATGCTGTATGGTGTACTTGAGTGTTATGGAAGGCACTGATAAAATGACAATTATTATTACATTCAAACTGTTTGGTATCCTAAAAAAAACAGTGTGAGTGTGAACTAAAAAAAGAGGTTTGAGTTCACTTTAAAGTCCAGGAAGTCAAAAAAGTCAATGCAAACCCTTAGAACCTAAATTTTCTTTCAGGGTGACAGAGGTCCACCCCAAAATCTACACATATAATTATAGTTTTATGGTGAAAGTTTTTTGTTTGTTTGTTTTGTTTGTAGAGGACAATAGAGAGTAGACAGGAAAGTGGAGAGAGGGTGTGGCGGGATGAGATTGAGACGTAAAGGTAAAGGTCAAAGGATAATGTGTTTTGAGCACATGTACAACTCAAAAATATATTGCTACTCTCTAAAGCTTAGTTATTCAACAGGGTACCATGATGGTTTATGGTCGTTTATGGTGGTATTACGGGGCTTTCGCCAGTTTTTGTTTGATCACTAATTTTGTGGTTAAGAAAAAAAAATGAAAAAGTGTTAAAAGTACCATAAGTTAATTATACAGAAGCTAAAATTCAGCTAAAGTTCTAATTAAAGCTGCAGGCCGCAACTTTTTTTTTTATTTGAGCCAGTACATAACTAGCCAGTGTTCAAAACTAATCGCAATTACTTTAGCCCGATTCACAACGGTTAGCTTATAATAATGTTTTCTAATATGAGTGGTAGGGATAGGTTTTCGCGGGAAATTCGAGCATGCTGCTGCGTCATTACGTCACTTCTGTAAACATAAAGAAGTTGTCCCGGCTACTAGGCTATCGCATGTGAGGATCCTGCAGGTGGCGGATCGTTTATAGCCTTTTCTCACAGCAGCTGGAATAATTAAATGTCAAAAAAATCATTTTGATGGCGGATTGTAATCCAGAAAGAACTGTGTGTTTATGAAACACATGTGAATGAAATTAAATTATATTCCAGTTTTAAATGTGCTTCTGATTACAGATAGCCTGGGATTACACAAGATTTGTATTTTAAAGACAACCAGTTCGAAGGGAGCATAGTTTGCTTTTGGGGTTAAAATAATTTCTTTAAATTAAATTTGAATGGTATGACAATTAGAGGTTAGACTGTACAGAAATTGAAATCTAAACGCTAATACACACTACTCATAGTCACAAATGCTGATGTTGTTAACATTAATAATTTGAGAATAAAGTATAACAATAATAATAATTTGCACGGTTTGATGTGATATGAGCTAACCGATCATTAGATTAAATCACCATTGGTAGCACGATTTATTGTAATGCTTTTTTCTTCAGTTGGTCAGAACAAACGTGGCAGACTTGTTACTTGCTCAGATGACAATATCTGGTGAAAATTCTTATTTGGGTCATATATTCCAAGACGTAGGCTAGAATCTGTGATTACTAAGTATAGGATTCACATCGGTGCGGGATGCCGGCACTGCTCAAATACTCCATACTCTTCAGAACATTAGATTAATTCGTGCTGGAGCCCTGCCAGAGTACAACCCACGCAAGGAAGATAATTCCACAAGTAACTGCAATTCCAGGTTTTCAAACAGAGATGGCGACAGAGGCAAAACTTACGGACTGCAGCTTTAAGTAACATCAAAATATGACTTAACGTTTACACCTGTAATGATTATTTTTAATGTTATTTAAATGTGCGTATTACAGATGCTCTGTCCATCTATCCACTAAGGGGTCTGAAAAAAAAGAGAACCCTGGGTGAAAGTTGAAGCACCTTGCTCTAAAATTCAGAAGTGCATACACTGTGACGGCAGTCATGTCTTACGGGATATCAATGAAGTTCTTCAAAAACGAGCTAAAAACCATTATGTACTGACAAATAACCAGGGCAGCACATTTTTTTAGATGGAACAGAGACAGAATGTGAGTGTGGTGTGTGTACACCTGTGTATTGTTTGTGTGTGTGTGTGTGTTTGATTGCGTCAACATTGCTGATGTATCCCGTTTCCAGCTTTTGTTTCAACCTCCTTCCCCTCTGAGCTGCAGGTCCAACTAATGACAGTAGTGCAGGAAGATTGCCAGAAAGAATTCAGCTCACACCACAAGAACAAAAGAAAAAGAAATCAACTTGCTGCCAAACAAAGTCACATTTAAGTCAAACTAGGCATTTCTACAGTATGCAATACAGCATGACATGAAGTGTCAGTATGAACATTAAAAGCTGCCATTTCTTTTGTTTATCCAAGAACAAGAAGTTATTTGTCTCTTCCTCTCAAAATGTCTTGGTTATGAGTGTCCTTATGACAGGAGTTCAAGGAACACCAACGAGTTTACTTACACACTGCCAAACACTTCACAAGTTTCTCTATTTCATACTCTGTTCGAAGGAAATATCCAATCAGTGCTGTTACTCAAATTCCAGACACGAATGAACAAATAACAAAAAATAGAGCACCCAGACCACTTTACCGCATTTAATGATTTGCTTTCCTAAAAAATTCAAGCATATATGTAGAGACAGAATATAAAACAATCCCTTTTCTCTTTTGAAATGCAGTGACTTTTTGGGGAGTGGGGGGTTTAGGGAAGCCCGACCAATCTGTTTGTTTATGCGGCAGTTTAGCCTTAAAACCCAAGTGACAACAATTTTCCTCATTTATTTTCCCAATAAATCAATGTTTATTGCCATTTGGTTATTACACATGGGCCTATTTTCAACAGCTGCAAAGAGACAAGAAACAGACCAGCATCCCTGCTGTTTTAAAACACAGCACTGACTATTGAGTTTTTAAATGTAGCCTCAGGGGATGATACAGAGATAAAAGTGGGAAACCGCTGACTGCGATGCTGAAACTGGACATCAACACACAGCAGAGATCACAGAATGCCTCAACACTGACCTATACCGATTCAGAGCAGTTATTCTGTGATCAGTTGATGGATCAAAGTCTTGCTTTTTTTTTTTTAACGTCACATCTCCTTTTAAAGTTATTTTTATGCAAATGTCAAGAGGATGAATGAACCCAAGTTCGCTTTGATATATGTTGGTTTAAAAAAAATCCAATACAGGACCTACAACGTGAACAGCGGGAATGTCTTGGGAACTGGCGTATCATTAATTCA
The DNA here is from genome assembly GCA_018155175.1 of Sinocyclocheilus anophthalmus. Lineage (NCBI taxonomy): Eukaryota > Metazoa > Chordata > Actinopteri > Cypriniformes > Cyprinidae > Sinocyclocheilus > Sinocyclocheilus anophthalmus. The sequence goes on from JADLZN010000512.1 coordinate 423,109, forward strand.
GCACATCTGTTTCTGTCACAGCCAACGTGGGTCAGGGCACTGCCAGCTTAGTCTGTGAAATGCAGCAGGAAAATACACAACTCTGTCAGAGGAAGCCAAGCAGATGACAGGTGTTTGTCAGGATGCTTAAATGAGACAAGTGAATGGAAGTGCTGCTGCATTCGGCTTTTAAATTTTTATCAGTGTGCAGGTGGCAGAATTGATAGTTATTTGTTCGAGAAACAATGAATTAATTAGTTTGATTAGCTATTTAAAAAATAACATTAATATTAAAGGGTTAGTTCACCCAAAAATGAAATTAGCCCATAAATTACTCACCCTCAAGTCATCCTAGGTGTATATGACTTTCTTCTTGTTTCTTCTTTAATATAACTGCGAATCCAGTCGCAGTTATATAAAATTGTCTTTGATCTTTCAAGCTGTTTAATGCCACTCAGCGGGTGTTGCATGCATCAGTCCAAAAGAAGTTAAATAAAAAGTGTAAATCCATCCATTAAAACAAAGCGTCTCACGTGGCGGCAGGGGGTGAACAAAGGCCTTCCTGTAGCACATTGATGCATTTTTGAAGAGAGAAAGATAAATATTCAAAAGAAAATGAAGGCGCAGCTGTAAAGTAACATAGAATTGGCAGAACGTTGTACAACTGGAAGAGCGCGAAGTTCGGGGGCGCATGAGGAAGAAGGGTAGGAGTTCAGTGTTGCACATGCGCCAGTCTCGTGAACAACCCATCGTGTCACAGGAGCAAAGGGGAAGAGCGAAAGTTGCCATTAAGTTAGCACCACAGGGGAAAGAACCAGTCTCTCTGGCCGTATATCGAAATCCTCTGACATTCTTCTTTCCTTGTTTTGTACTTCTAATTCTTGATCGTTGTTTTGTTTTAATCTCTCCGCTGCGCTTCCGCGCTTGTCACTTCTGAGCGGCGCATGTGCAAAACTGACCTCATACGTCATCCGCCCGGAACTGCTTCGTTTTACAACAGTGAGCGCAAGCTAGATTAAAGTGACGTTTTGAATATGGATATTTTTCTTACAAAAAGAAAGAAAGAAGGCCTTTGTTCACCCCCCGAGCCGTGAGAGACACTTTTTTTTATGGATGGGCGCTTTTTATTTAACTTCTTTTGGACTGATGCATACAACACCCGCTGACTGCCATGAAACAGCTTGAAAGATCAAAGACCATTTTTAATATAACTCCGACTGGATTCGTCTGAAAGAAGAAAGTCATATACACCTAGAATGACTTGAGGGTGAGTAAAATATGGGCTAATTTTCATTTTTGGGTGAACTAACCCTTTAACATATATTAAATATTTGAAGCGGAAACGAAAAACCCATGTGCTACTGCAGGCAAAGTGTCCCTTCCAGACCACACTTACCAATAGCTTAGAATGAGAACAGAGCAGTTCAAGAACGTGTTCTTGCAAAATAGTGGCGCTAATCACAGTTCTCGAGACACATTTATACTATTACTAGCAATGCTCTAATATTACAATTCTGGCTAATACAGATTAGCTGATAATTATTTTTGTTATTGTTAATAACTGATAAATGGCTAATATTAAAATTATGGTAAAAATAAATAAAAAAATAAAAATAAATATAACTAAGAACTTCATTGTGCTGTACGAAAAATGCATAATCATCTAGAGATTTGAAGGTTACATTTAACATTGTTATTTAAATATAAAAAATTTAATTATGCTAATATCAGCTGATAATCAATATCAGCATGTAAGTATAATGCATCCCAGGTTTCTGCATTTAACTTGATACTGCATTCTAAAAATGCAGCACTCCTGCGGATAGATGCAGAAAAACAGAATGATGCGACAGACCTGCCAGAACCATGGCTCACTAATGAACACCGAGCCATAATTTCAACAACAAAAAAAACGATTTTCTATTATTAAGGGCTGGTAAAATCACTTTTATTTTTTTGAGACATCTGTTCCTTATTTCATAATCATGAGCGTGAAGCCTACTGAGGCGTGATCTTAAAACAAAAATCTGATTTATCTGCATTCAGGTGCAGGTTCAGCCCTGCCAGTGAAATTGAAGTAGGCTAATATTGTCTGGGTCACACAGCATCACAGAATCCTGCAGGTACTATACGAGTAAAAACATCAGGAAGTAAAGAAGCTTAGTGTGGACTTTTGAGACCAACACATCACTTCAAACAAAAAAAGTTAGTGTGATATGGTCTGCCCAGATTTCAAATGAGTTTAAAAATAGCTAAAATAGAGTTTTTGTTTTTTTTTTCCCCACAGATTAAAAAAAATTAATAAAAATTAAACACTTAAAGGGGTCCTATTATGCTTTTTCACTTTTTTTTATTTTAGTCAGTGTGTAGTGTGTATGTTTGAGCATAAAAAAGATTTAGAAAGTTACAAATCTCAAAGTTCACTCTAAAGGGAGATATTTCGTTTTTTTTAAATTCCTTTTCAAGAACTACAACGAATGGCTGGTTTGGAATAGAGTAAAGCAGACCGTTTGTTTTCCGGGCTTTGTGATATCACAAAGCGGCCCATTCGAATATCATTAAAAATAATTCCCGCCTACAGAAACTCGAATGGTTGAGGGGTGGGGAGGGGCGAGGTTGTGGTTAGGAAGCTTGGTTGAGTGAGTGCATCAGACGAGACAATGAAGAAGTAGTGCTGCTGCAGATTTAGTGCATCAGAGAAAACAAAGAAGAAGAGCTGCAGTGCTGTAGCTTAAAATTATGCATTTCTAGGTAGAAACGAATTTAAACTTCACGGAACAACATGAGTAGTGGGCGCCGCGGACAGACGCAGCCGCGTGTGCCTTAACTCATAGAAAAAATAATGTATTTGAATTTTAAAGATGTGGCGCGACGCGACGCTGCTTTTCTCGTCCGGTGCGCGACTGCCTGAAACGTCTTTGTTTGGGCTTCCGAAAATGGATGATGTCAGGAAACAGTGGTTGCAATATATTTTTTAACTCTGTTCCTGAGCATTATAACCCCATTTTGCTATTGTGTGCTGCGAATTTAATGCAGGGACCGCTTCCCCCCCCCCCCCCCCCCCCCCCCCCCCTCAACATGAGGGAAGTACCCCAGTGCGTACGGATTCGCCAGGAGCTTTTGTTGAAAGGGGATGGAGTACTGATACACCGTCTAAGCTGTTCGCCAATCACAACGCACTGGGTCAGCTAACCAATCACAACACATTTTGAAGGCGGACCTTCATCAAAGCCGGAAACTAATCGAGCCGTTTGTGCCAGAATGAGGAGAAAGGTATTGTAATGTATGTCCATTATGTGAACATAAGTGTTTTAGAACACCACAGATGAGCGCATGCGTTCTAGTACACCCAAAACAAAATCAGACTTGTAAAAGAGCATAAAGAGACCCTAATGAAATACTATTCATGGATTGTATTGTATAAAAAAATATCCGTACACTGTACCTGATAAGTTTATGTAAGTTAATGTAACTGTACTGTCAGTTAGTTAAGCATCATATATTAGACATTGTATGAAAATTAGATGGGATGTGTAAAGATTGCATTAAAGTGTTATAAATATTAGCATTTTAAAAGATTGATTTAAGTATGTGTTAGATGATGGTCGGCAAGGTAACTCCAAATGTGAATATCTAAAATGTTTATATGGTGCATGCATGTGAAGTGTCACCCAAATATCGTACACCCGAAAGACGGAATTACAGTGGCGGCAAAAAAGTATTGTGTAGTCAACCAACACCAACGTTGTGCAAAGTTCTCCCACTAAAAGATAGAGATGAGAGGCCGCTGTAATTTTCATCATAGGTATATGAGAGACAAAATGAGAAAAAAAGTCCAGGAAATCACATTGTAGGATTTTTAAAAGAATTAATTGGTAAATTCCTCGTAAAATAAGTATTTGGGCCTACAAACAAGCAAGATTCTGGCTCTCACAGACCTGTAACTTCTTCGTTAAGAGGCTCTCTGTCCTCCACTCGTTACCTGTATTACTGGCATCTGTTTGAACTCGTTATCAGAATAAAAGACACCTGTCCACAACCTCAAACAGTCACACTCCAAACTCCACCATGGCCACGACCAAAGAGCTGTCAAAGGACACCAGAAACAAAATTTTAGACCTGCACCGGGTTGGGAAGACTGAATCTGCAATAGGTAGCAGCTTGGTGTGAAGAAATCAACAGTGGGAGCAATTATTAGAAAATGGAAGACATACAAGACCACTGATAATCTCCCTCGTTCTGGGGCTCCATGCAAGATCTCACCCGTGGGGTCAAAATGATCACAAGAACGGTGAGCAAAAATCCCAGAACCACACAAGGGGACCTAGTGAATGACCTGCAGAGAGCTGGGACCAAAGTAACAAAGGCTACCATCAGTAACACACTGCGCCGCCAGGGACTCAAATCCTGCAGTGCCAGACGTGTCCCCCTGCTTAAGCCAGAACATGTCCAGACCCGTCTGAAATTTGCTAGAGAGCATTTGGATGATCCAAAAGAGGATTGGGAGAATGTCATATGGACAGATGAAACCAAAATATAACTTTTTTGTAAAAACTCAACTTGTCGTGTTTGGAGGAGAAAGAATGCTGAGTGCCAAAGAACACCATACCTACTGTGAACCACGGGGGTGGAAACCATAGGCTTTGGGGCTGTTTTTCTGCAAAGGGACCAGGGCGACTGATCCGTGTAAACGAAAGAATAAATGGGGCCATGTATCGTGAGATTTGAGTGAAAACCTCCTTCCATCAGCAAGGGCAGTGAAGATGAAACGTGGCTGGGTCTTTAAGCATGACAATGATCCCAAACACACCACACGGGCAACGAAGGAGTGGCTTCGTAAAAAGCATTTCAAGGTCCTGGAGTGGCCTAGCCAGTCTACAGATCTCAACCCCATAGAAAATCTTTGGAGGAGTTGAAAATCCGTGTTGCCCAGCGACAGCCCCAAAACATTACTGCTCTAGAGGAGATCCGCATGGAGGAATGGGCCAAAATACCAACAACAGTGTGTGAAAACCTTGTGAAGAATTACAGAAAACGTTTGACCTCTGTCATTGCCAAAAAAAGGGTATATAACAAAGTATTGAGATGAAATTTGTTATTGACCAAATACTTATTTTACAACATAATTTGCAAATAAATTCTTTAAAAAATCCTACAATGTGATTTTCTGGATTTTTTTTTTCATTTTTTCTCTCATAGTTGAGGTATACCTATTTTGAAAATTACAGGCCTCTCTCATCTTGTTAAGTGGGAGAACTTGCACAATTGGTGGCTGGACTAATTACTTTTTTTCCCCACTGTAGTTACATAATTCACTTTTATCACACTTTGTGCTTTTTTTTTTGCCATTGTCGAACTTGACGGCACTGTCCTCGTTCACTATCATTATAAGGAAAATAGGTGACCAGGAAATTATTTTTGTTGGGAGAAAGTACGGTCAGAGGGTTGAACTGACATGAGGGTGCGGATGTGATGACAGAATTTCTCTGTGGGTGAATCTGCCAATTCTTTTAAACTAAAATGAATTTCCCCCAGAATTATTTCTGTTTCTATAACCTGTGAACTGAGCCAGCATGAGCTTTCCAGATTTGTTAAACATCAGTGTATGTGAAATTGCACAAATCAATCTCTGGGTGGGGGAAGCAGGCTAGCAGGACTAAAACAAGCTCTGAATATCTGAAGCACCTGTGTTGGTTGCTTCAGAGCAGTGCTGTGGAACTCCTACTGGTTCAGCATGGCTTTATACTCACAACCCAAAAGGGATCTGAACCAAAAGCAGTCTGGTTTCGCATGTATTTCCCCAATCACTTAGCCTGAAACAAAATAATACTGAAGTTTTCTGCAGTGAAGCGCTTCCATCCATTCAGTCATGGACATGAACAGAGACAAAGCGGGAGGGAGCATCTCTGCACCTTTCTAAAGGAACAAAATAGAGGGAAACCAGAAGAAAAGAAAATAGTAAAATAACACTGAGTCACACAAAGGAGCAGAGCTAAGGGGCAAATGAAAGAGACAGATAATAGTGTGGAAATGGAGGGATGAGTGGACTTTTGTGGGATGAGTTCTGGATTACCTTCATAGAGCTGAGCATACTGAGGAAACCCCGCCGCTCTGAGCCAGTCACAGGCCTCCTTCGCCTCCAGCTCTGAGAGAGAAAAAGAGTGAAATCAGTACGATAATATACTCTTTCAGTAGGGTTGATTCAAGAAAATGAAGGGAAATTAAGAAAATGACAAAATGAATGAAAAAGACGTTAGCATGAATAAATACAAAAAGAACAAGCCCCCATTTTGTTATGACCTCTGGCTCCAAAATGAACTTAAAAACAATCTTCACATAAGCCCATTATAATAAATGTCATATTTAGCTACCTGTGCCCTTCAGCAAGTAGGAAATATACAGAAATTGAATAAAGTCATCAAACACTAAATTCTAAATAAAAAATAGATTAAGCTACAAAAGTTATTGATTTCCTCTTTTTTTTCTTTTGTTCTTTGATTAACAGACATCACAACAGCTGGGTTACAGTAGTTTACACAGTAACTACAATGTAAACTACTGTTTACTTGCATTAATTGACTGACTTGACAGCCAGACCTCAAGCAAACACAAAACAAACTAAAGCGACTGGCCCTCAGAAAATCAATCCTGACATCAAAGTATCTCATCAGCCTCCATCTGGACACAATCCACCAAATCGGAGATGCAATGAAACAGATCCCATTATATCATCTCATTAAAAACATGATTTAAAGCTGTCAGAAGCAGCATTTCTACAGAGGAATTAAAATACAAGAGAAGGAGATAGTCGGAGAGAAAATGGGAGATTCCTGTTAGCTGTCTAATTAACATTTAAGCATAATGGCTAGCGATTCTAGAGAGTAAGTTAACATATAATTTTCCATATTATTAAATAACTTTCTATTATATATATATACTATATATCTATTATATATAAAAGATTCCAAATAATTTATTTAGATGCCTAAATAGAAAAATATGAACGTATTGTTGACAAATTAATAAGTCTATTCAAGCTATTCAAAAAAGATCAATTCCATTTACAACAAAAGCACAAGGAAATGAAGGTGAAAAGTGAAGAGTAAAACAATAGAGTTTTTCCCCAAAGTCGCTAGACACCAAATGAAAATTGATAGTTTCAAATGCCAGGAGAACTCAGAAATGTCAAATGTGAAAATGTTTGTGTAAATATGCATGTGCATATGAACACAAAGGGTCACGTACACACACTTTAGCTTCGTCCGTTTCCTTCCTCCATGCTCTGCCCCTTCAGCATTCCAGAACTCCCTGACTCCCAGCAGTGCTCTGGGATTTCCCACCCAGACGCCCACATTTCTACTGCCTCTAGATCACACACTTAGGCCCCATCCACACGGAGACGCGTTTAGCTGTATACGTATACATTTTGTATCGTATAGGCATTTCGTCCACACAGATCCGGCGTTTTGGGAGAGTGAAACTGATATTTTTTTAAACCGGGTATCAAATCTGAAAACGCCGCCCTTGCGTTTTCGTGTGGACAGCGAATCCGTATATTTTTTGAAACGATGACGTCATCAGCCCACGTCTCACCCCTAGTCAGAGACCGCTACGTCACGTAACAGCAACAAAAACATGAACAAACACAGAACAATTGTCTTTTTATTAACTAACATTAACACAGATTAATAAATGTATTGTCCCATGTTCGTTTGTATACCGCGCGCAAGGTTTATGCGCATAGTCCAAGTCTTCTCCGCTTTTAGTGTATCTCTGTGGCAGAATTACAGCACCACATACTGGTCTGGCATGTATACTACATCGTTTTGTGTCGGTTTCGTGTGGACGCAGATATTTCTTGAGATGAGGGGGAAAAAAAAGATTGGATAGGGAAAGCTCTGGCTTCGTGTGGACGTAGCCTTAAAGTCAACCACATTGTCTGACACTCCATTCAAATGTCGCTTTCCATCTACAAATATGCTATGTGGCATGTGTAGAGTTGCAAAAGTATGAGTATTTTTTTTAGAACTCGATAACCGTAACAGAAGACATTGCAGTGTAACGGTATACAGTATTTCAAGATTTGATTTGGATTCACGTCTCGTAACTGACAAAGTTTGAAAGCGGAGTCTTCGCTTCTTATTGAAATTAACAAAACACAAAGCTTATGGCGATTACTGGATGGGATCATGCATCAACTGGAAATAGCTTTTTTTTAAAAATCAATCTTCAGATTTAAAAATCAATATCAAAATCATTACAATGAAGATTTTAATGTTTTTTGGACAGCCAAAATAAAACCCACACTGCTGATTTTAATGTCTTTTTTCAGCGAGGGATGGAGATTGGTGGTATAAGCCTCAGTTCTCTCTGACATTTTCGTTGCTTCATACATATGTGTGACGCAAGCTGACAAGTCTGACAGACATTTGAGGAGGAAATGATGTGTACATGCACTTGACATTTTCCATCCGGATTATTTTTTCAATATTTTTTTTTTTTTTTTTTTTTTTGTTTTTCTTTTTTTTTTTTTTTTTTTTTTCCGTAAATAAGCAAATTCACAACGTGGTGTGACAACCATCAATTTTCTATTTTAATACCATGATATAACCAAGAAGCCGGTATACCACTGCAAACCTAGGTAAGAGTTTGAGTTTTTCATAATTACTGTTCATTTTTCTTCCTATCACTCATCAACAGTTAATACTATTGTTATTAGTAAGTTCAGGAATCATTAATGGTATAAAAAGAGATTCACATTTATAAGAACATCCAGACAGGCATAAAACATGAACATTTCTGTAGCCGCTTCTCATCTCAGGAAAGGTGGAAACCCCCCCCAAGTAAAGGGTTTCTTTTTCCCTCTCCTTCTCCACTACCCCCTCCCTCTCTTTTCCTTTTCCCACCCCCTACGTCTTTCTCCGGTCAATAAACAGGAAGTCTAAAGCATTATGGTATTAAAATGAAAACAAATTAGTGGCTAATGGGTGGCAGTGCTGCTGTGGCTTAGCATGACGACTGAGAATTACATTTTATCTTATGTAATTCTTCTCGCCTAGTAAAATCTCCTACAGCATAACAAGAGATGTTTAACTTATGTTCTTCCATGTGTGGACACATCTGAGAAAGCTCAAAGTGACAGCAGGGCAGAGATGGTCAAAAAAGTGGGATTCCCCACCAGAGTGCACACAAAACAAACATATAGTGCGTCCAGTGTAAACTGATTCTCAAAAAAAAATAAAAATTTAGACTCTTATGAGCCAGTTGTTTTTTAGTGAATCAAAAAACATACAGCACTACCAGTTAGCAAAGTCCCTGATAGGCAAGTCATTTCACTTGGCTGCCATCTTTGAATTGCCTCTAAGGCAGCTATTTCAGTCATGCAAGCACATCGAATTTTCCAAAGCTGTCTACCAAGCTTCCAAATACATTTAATATTTGAAATCACCATTGACATCTTACAACGGTCTTATAAATTTAGTTTCTTATGACCAAATAGCATTAAAAATAGCTGAAGTGATGCAATAACTTTACCAATCAGCTCTTTCATTTAGAAGGCAGGACTTAAAAAAAATAAATAAAAAGTTCATCACCCAAATTGCTTATAACCCAAAATCCAGTCGCATTTTTCAGAAAAGAACCAATCTGAATCAAAATCAGAATTAAATTAACAGCATGTGAATCAGATTTAAATCTGGAAATCAACACCAAACCCTAGAAGTCTGAACAATCACATCATTATCAGCCTTTACAAACCCTACAGCAAAACTAGTCTCCATATACAACACAAAAGCTCCTGTAATTGCCTCCAGGGCAGCTGCTTCACTAAGCTCTTATACATTTCTACTGTGTCCTCCTCATTATGAGTGTGATGTTTTATAAAACAAGGATGTGATAAAAACTCTCTTTATTAAATTTTTCTTCTATCTATGACTTGCTTCTGATAAATAGTTTAAAATTAGCAAAACATTCAACATTTTGCCCAACATTGCAAACTCTGGTTTGCAGTCTGAGACACTGCCATCTATAGTATACAGGCCAAAGACATGTCAGCCACAGCTCTGAGCTAAATAAAGCTTGTGATAGAGGGAGTATTCTTTGTGTATCAGCATTCCTCTCACAGCTGTTTCAAAAACATGCTTTGAGGTTTTACAGCATTCATAAGTGTCTCTATGTGTTGATATGAGACCTGTATACCACAGAGCTCTATAATCTGTCCCTTTTGACATGGCTAGCTCTTCATTCAACTAAAGTGCCTAAAACATGGTCATGCAGGTTAGGAATGAAAGAAATTCTTTCATGGAAACATTAAGAGAATTTTTCTGTAAACATTAGAGATATTTGTATTCAAAAAGCACACAGATTCATAAAAACAGTGTGATATGAGAAGTCTGTAACATCACAAACGTTTGCCTGCATGCATATACCGTTTTAGTGGTATCGACGTTTAAGAAACTCTTGTGGTTTGCAAATGTAATCGCAATCGACTGCACTCATATCGCAAATCTGGCAAATGCAGACATCAATGCAGCAGTGGGCCAACATGTTTTGACAGTATTTAAAATAAAGTTATCACTTGTGGTCTAAAATAATTATGTTGACAAGCTGCTGTAACCTCCTGCCATTGAGCATCTGTCATTTGTTAGACCTGCAAAGAAACAAGCAAAGGATATTTTTAGACCTAAGTGCATCACTTTGGTTCACTGAATGAAAATTTAGTGAAAATGTGCATATAAGTTAATAAGACATATTTTTAAAGAAATTAATACTTTAATTGAGCGACAATTATTTTATAATAAATACTTTTCTTTTGAACTTCCTATTCATCAAAAAAATCCTGAAAATCAGCATCACAGTTTCCACAAAAATATAAAGCAACTTTTTTCAAAATTGATAACAGTAAGAAACATTTCTTGAGCTCAAAATCAGCTAATTAGAATAATTTCTGAAAGATCATGTGGTACTGACTTCCAGACTTCAAGTTCATTAGTTATAAAGTTATTAAAATCAATCCAATTCATTAAAGGGGTCATAGGATGCCCATTTTCCACAAGTTGATATGATTCTTTAGGGTCTTAATGAAAAGTCTGTAACATAGTTTAATTTCTCAATGGTAGTGTAAAAACACTTTTTTTTACCCTGTCAAAACAGCTCTTTCAGATCAAGCCATTTTTGTAGCATTTTCCTTTAAATGCTAATGAGCTCTGCTGACCCCGCCCCTCTCTCCTAGAGACTGTTTACTTTAGCCGCATTCATCGTGAAACTTGCTAATTAGCACATTATTAGGAAAGGCGATTTGCAAAGATTCACATTATACATTAAACATTATACTCACATCTTCTGTAGATGAGGCTCGATCATGAATGATTTGCGCGAAGATAGACGCATTTATGTAGATGGGGGGCGCATTCCCTTGAGAAACAAATGTAATCCACTGCGAATTCAGCGGGTCAGATGTCGGAGTAAATGACGACTGCTATGTTCATTATTACATCCAAAACAGAATCTCTTAGGAGTCATTCTTGTCTACATCTTCTCCGGCGGTGAAATAACTAGCCCCCGTTATACGATCTTTTGAAAAAACAACGCACGCCAAACATCTTCCCTTTAATGACTTGCAATGAGAAGCGTTTCTATACCTGTTGTCCAACAAAAGAGAACATTATGGCATGTTTTTACTCCACAACATCAGTCGAATGTTTGTAATAACTTCCTTTTGTGAACTGATGTGGCTTCTCGTCACAGAATGAGGCAGAAAATAAGTTCCATATACTACTTTAAAAAGAATACATCGATTATCAATGGATTATAAATATACTTAATTATTATGAAAATACCCAAGATGGCTTAAGAACACAGATAAAACTCATATACGTTGTATCTCAATACAGTTAGAATGTCCATGAAAGAGTTCTTAGGTGAGTAATTCAACTCAAATTGTGACACTCGTGTATTAAATAAATTCAATACACACAAACGGAAGTAGTTTAAGTCTTTGGTTCTTTTAATTATGGTGATTTTTGGGCTCACATTTAACAAAAACCCACCAATTTACTATCTCAACAAATTTGAATACTTCATAAAACCAATAAAAAAAAAAACATTTTTTGTGAATTGTTGGCCTTCTGGAAAGTGTTCATTTAGTGTACATGTACTCAATAATTGGTAGGGGCTCTTTTTGCTTTAATTTCTGCCTCAATTCGGCGTGGCATGGAGTGATCAGTTTGTGGCACTGCTGAGGTGGTATGGAAGCCCAGGTTTCTTTGACAGTGGCCTTCCGCTCATCTGCATTTTTTGGTCTCTTGTTTCTCATTTTCCCTTTTGACAATACCCCATGAGTTTGCTGGTCCATCAAGCACACCAACACCATGGTCATTTAGTCAACTTTTGGTGCTTTTGGCAGTGTGCAGGTGCCAAATCCTGCTGGAAAATTTAATCAGCATCTTCAAAAAGCTGGTCAAGCAGAAGGAAGCATGAAGTCCTCCAAAATTTCTTTTTTAAACGGGTGCAGTGACGTTGGTTTTTCAAAAAACACAATGGACCAACAACAGCAAATGACATCGCACCCCAAATCATCACAGACAGTGGAAACTTAACACTGGACTTCAAGAAAATTGGGCTATGAGCTTCCCCACCCTTCCTCCAGACTCTAGGACCAAATGAAATACAAAACTTGCTCTCAACTGAAAAGAGAACTTTGGACCACTGGACAACAGTCCAGTTCTTCTTCTCCTTAGCCCAGGTAAAACGCCTCTGATGTTGTCTGTGGTTCAGGAGTTGCTTATCAAGAGGAATACGACAACTGTAGCCATATTTCTTGACACGTCTGTGTGTGGTGGCTTTTTGATGCCTTGACCCCAGCCTCAGTTTATTCCTTGTGAAGTTCACTCAAATTCATGAATGGTTTTTTTTTTTGACAATCCTCATAAGGCTGCGGTTCCTTCGGTTGGTTGTGCATCTTTTGCTTCCACACTTTTTTCCTCCACTCAACTTTCTGTTAACATGCTATGATGAACAGCCAGCTTCTTTGGCAATGAGTGTTTGTGGCTTACCCTCCTTGTTAAGGGTGTCAATTATTGTCTTCTGGAAAACTGTCAGATCAGCAGTCTTCACCATGATTGTTTAGCCTAGTGAACCAAATTGAGAGACCATTTTGAAGGCTCAGGGAACCTTTGTAGGTGTTTTGAGTTGATCAGCTGATTGGCATGTCACCATATTCTAATTCGTTGAATAGTGGAATTGGTGGGTTTTTGTTAAATGTGGGCCAAAATCATCACAATTAAAATAACCAGAGACTTAAACTACTTCAGTCTGTGTATATTGATTTATTTAATACACGAGTTTCACAATTTGAGTTGAATTACTGAAATAAATGAACTTTCCATGACATTCTAATTTATTGAGACGCACCTGTATTTGTCGCCCTTGAGTGTTTATGGTTTTCATGTTTTATCATTCAAAACTTTTCTATCTTCTTTTTATTCAGTTACAGCGACAGCTGGAGTCTTTGTCCATATTAGGGATTTCCTAGAACATCAGGAGTTCTATTACTACTGTGATGCATATTTAAGTTGTCCGCCAGGGGAAGGGCGTCCTCCGAAGGCCCCGAATGATGACACCGCATTAACATAGTTTCTCAGATACCCACTCCATCTATGTTGGGTAAATAGGAAAAAATAATCCTTTTAATCACAAGAAATTTTGAATGTAGACTATACTCCATGTTTTTTCTTTCCCAGTGCACATAAGTGACCGGAGCATTTTTTATTGTTAGTTTGTTTTTTTAAACACATTTTAAATCAAAACAAAAAAACACTGATCTGGCAAGCCATCACACCGAACGAAACTGGTAAAAAAAAAAATAAAAAAACCCGAGGTATGTATGAAACTGTGGGCTAACTATATTTGGATGGATGGATGGATGCACACAGACATTGGTAGATGTAAACACAAACAGATTGTGTGGTCACAATTATGAATATGGGACTAGTGATATAACTTAATCACTAAGTAAATGTTAATAAAAGCTTTCGATGTTTCTATACTAAAGTGTGCATCGAATATGTTAAACACTGAAGCTCGAACATGTGTGTGAAGTGCTAGAACAGACCTCATTGGTTCTTGCACATTACACCGACATTAGAGCATCTTCTTTTCCATTTAATGGCGGTTGACGAAGCCTACTGGAAGGTGCACACCGTCACCCACTGCATGACACCAGCATGACAGCTCACGGAAAATAAGGATCAGGCTTAGGATAGCCAATACTGATCAGTAAAAAAAAATCCTTGAGAGCAGCTCGGGACATCCCTAGACATTTTAATACATACTGAAATAAAACAACATTATTTAAAATTGTAATATTTCACAATAGTGCTGCGTTTACTATTATTTTGATCAAATAAATTCAGCCTTCTATCAAAAACATATAAAAATAAATCAACTTCATCAACTTCAAACTTTTGAACAGTGGTGTATGTGCATTTAGTAGAACATTACATACTGTTGCCGCTGAAATCTCATCGCTCTATCACACTCATCACATAGAAACTGAATAGGAGATTGATTACACGATTCTTACTGATATATCTCACTGATCCCTGTCATGTATTGACTGCATTACTGCCTCAGTTTTGGCAACAAAAAGTAAAGTTCACCAAAATGAGAACAAGCACTGGGGAATGCAGGTGATTGCAACAGAATGAATCAGGATGTTTTACACTGTGAATGTGTGTGATGTGTATTTGTCCCTTCAGGGCATGCTGTAGAAAGTACATGTTCATGTTGTCAGGTGCTCGACAGCTTTAGTTAAAGAAGATTTACATTCATCAAATACAGACTGTTCTGCCTCCAAAAAAAAAAACTTAAAAGTGCATTTAAAAGGGAAAACTGTTATAACCCTCATGTCACTCCCAACATGTGGAACACAAAAGAAAAACATCCATACAGTGAAAGTTAGAGGGACTCAAAACAACCCAGGAGCCCACTGACTTTCATTGTATAGTCCAAAAAAAACTCCACGGATATTCGCAAATATATATTTTTTGTGTTTACCAGTAGAATGCAAGTCAGGTTTGGAATAATGGAGCAAACACACCTTCTATGCAAATGAGACTCATTCACAAAACTCAGCACTATTTGCCTTGTACAATTAAGGTCACATTATTATTACTGCCCACAGAATTCAGGTGGTCAATGTACTTTAATTCCAAAGATGTTTTACTGATCGAGACAGCAGTTATCCATCAAATGATGAAGCATTATACCCTGACATGTATCCAGACGGCACTTTCAGCATTTTAAAGAGATGATTCAGGTTCCTGCATCACAGTGGACAAATAGTGCAAATTGTGTTCAGCATGAATTTTGAGGGTGTGTTTGCAATGCTACCTGATTTCCATAATTCCTTTGGGAACTAAGGAACTGAAAAAAAGCAGACCGCAGACTGCAAAATAACGCTAACAGTGGCTGAGATTCATTCTTAGCGAATTCCCCTGCAATACTCTCAAAGAACCTGGAGAACACCCAATTTCAAACCAATTTTCACCTGAATGTTAAGTTCTCAAAAGTACAGTGACATTCAATTTATTTTTTACCTACTTTTGCCAAATTCGTCTCTCTCCTAGTACTAGCACATCATGCATACTGAAGTGGCAGAAGCTGCAGCATTTGCGCTATATGCTACATACCAACTAAAATGTTCATAAATTCAGACCAAGTGGAGAGACAATTTATACAGGTATTTTTGAAACTCATTTTATAAACGATGGAAATCTGGATTAGTGCAAAATACCTTCAATAACTAACAATTGAAATAAACACAGCGTGATTAAGATACCCACCCACTCACTCCGTCTCGGCTTCAAACCGCACACAGAGCAGCACTGAGCGGGTGAGAGTGATTTGTAGTAAGCCTGGGTAATCCCTGCTGCACGAACAAAATAAACCAGAATTAGACTGAGAGGCATTTAAAGCAATGAAAACCCTGAAGCAGAAGAGGAAAACACTACTAAATGCTCCCACGGGAGCAGAGCGAGCAGAAGGAAAGCACTTCATCTCATTTTGAATGCACTTTAAGCGCCTGTTGGCAGCACATATGTGCGCTATCTGTATGTGTGTGTGTTGTGTGTGTGTGTGTGTGTGTGTGTGTGTGTGTAATGGGGGAGTGAGTGACCTTTGGTAAATTGAATGTAGTGTGAACCTGCTGTGTGCTGGGAGGGAGCCTTACTTCATTCTCTGCATGTGTGAAAGTGTGTGCTTCTTGACCTGCTGTACCATAAGCAGATGGTTTAAGATGAACAAACTGATGTTGTGTGTGAAATACAATGAGAGAGCCAAAGGGAATGAGCGAGAAGGGGGGGGGAAGATACAAATCAAATTATGCCCCATTTGGAAGTGGCCAGAGGTGAATCGTTTCATCACTGCTCGCATGTGAGAATAATTACATAAATGTTTTAAAATTATTATTAAAATAAAAATGGTGGTAATGATGTTGTATGATATGATTGCATTATTGTTTGATCTGTTGGCACTGACATAACAACAAAGCAAGCCCCAAACAACGCCATGGTCATGGGAATACATGAACTTTCAAAATCTATACCATCTGATGCAATTCGGTATCATCTAATAAAAATGTTGGTAACGCTTTACAATAAGACTTAATTTGTAAACATTTATTATTATAGCTAACATCAAATAGCCTAGCAATTAAATACACTTTTTCAGCATTTATTAATCTTGGTTAATATAATATAATGTAATGTAATAAAAAAAGACGACGACCAAGCAGTGTGTAGCTACTAGTCTAGCTATGCCAGAGATGAGAGACAAATAAGAAACACCTGAAAAATTTGCCAGTGGCAGACTCTCTCTGCCTCCCTACACTCGTATTTTGAGTGTGATTCGTTGAAAAAATACAAAATAAGTCTAAATAAAAGTTAACGATTAACTAGCATTTTTTTTCTATAGATATTGTGACAATATTGTTATCATGAATTATTTTGGTAGTATTGGTAGTTTTAGTAGTGAAAATCTGATATTGAGACAAGTTAATATAATATAATGACCCTGGAGCACAAAACCAGTCTTAAGTCGCTGGGGTTTTATTTGTAGCAATAGCCAAAAATACACTGTAAGGGTCAAAATTACTGATTTTTCTTTTATGCCAAAAATCATTAACATTAAGTAAAGATCATGTTCCATGAAGATATTTTGTAAATCTCCTAAATTCTAAATTTGGACAACTTTAAAGGCGATTTTTTCTCAGTATTTTGATTTTCTTGCACCCTCAGATTCCAGATTTTCAAATAGTTGTATCTCAGTCAATGTCCTATCCTAAGAAACCATACATCAAAAAGTCTTATGCATACATTTCAGATGTTGTATAAATCTCAATTTCAAAAATGTACCCTTATGACTGGTTTTGTGGTCCAGGGTCACATATACCAATTCATAAATATATTAATTTTCAAATATTTAACAGTTAATCTACTAGGAACCATACAAATTAACATGACAGAATTTATAAATGAATATTAACCTAGATTAAAGGTTCAACCTTCCACAGGCACAGATGACAGTTTTACTCAGCTGTTATAGAGTCGGTTCTGTGCTCTTCTATAACTGTCTGGTATGGGTCAGCCAGCAAATCAGATATAAGAAGACTGCAACGGACTGTCAGGACAGCTGAAAATATCATTGGTGTGCACCTGCCCAGCCTTCAGGACTTGTACAACTCCAGAGTGAAGAAACGGGCAGGAAACATTATCAAAGACCCCTCTCACCCCGGGCACAACCTGTTTGCACTTCTCCCCTCTGGCAGACGCTACAGATCTCTGTGCACTAGAACATCTAGGCATAAAAATAGGTTTTCCCCCATGCCATCTCCAGCTTAAACAGCTAATACGGAAATCACCAACTGTCTTCTGTAATTCTTTTCTTAAGAACTAATTATTGCCTCTCTCTCTCTCAAGTATTATGCAAATACATATACATATTTTTATTTATACAGCTGTATAATAATGTACAAATCTTCTGTTCCAGATGCACCACATTATTATTATTTTTTTTTCCCTTAGACTTACTTATTTAAATGTTCTTTCTGTTCCCAATGTCAAATTTGTATGTACAGTATCTCACAGAAGTGAGTACACCCCTCACATTTTTGTAAATATTTTATTATATCTTTTCATGTGACAACACTGAAGAATTACACTTTGCTACAATGTAAAGTCGTGAGTGTACAGCTTGTATAACAGTGTCAATTTGATGTCCCCTCAAAATAACTCAACACACAGCCATTAATGTCTAAACCGCTGGCCACAAAAGTGAGTACACCCCTAAGTGAAAATGTCCAAATTGGGCCCAAAGTGTCAATATTTTGTGCGCCCACCATTACTTTCCAGCACTGCCTTAACCCTCTTGAGAGTTCACCAGAGCTTCACAGGTTGCAACTGGAGTCCTCTTCCACTCCTCCATAACGACATCACGGAGCTGGTGGATGTTAAAAGACCTTGCGCTCCTCCACCTTCCATTTAGAGGATGCCATGCGGGCCAATTCCACACCTTTACCCTTAGCTTCTTTAGCAGCAGTGGCCGTCTTGAGTTGTGTTGTGGTCGTCTCTGTTGGAATATGACCTGCCCCAGTCCTCCGAAGAGTATCACCTCTGCTTCAGTGTCACAGTACATGTTGGCATTCATGTTTCCCTCAATGAACTGTAGCTCCCCAGTTGCCGGCAGCACTCATGCAGCCCCAGTCCATGATGCTACCACCACCATGCTTGATTGTAGGCAAGACACACTTGTCTTTGTAATCCTCATCTGGTTGCCGCCACACACGCTTGACACTTTCTGAACCAAATATGTTTATCTTGGTCTCATCAGACCACATGACATGGTTTCAGTAATACATGTCTTTAGTCTGCTTGTCTTCAGTAAACTGTTTGCGGGCTTTCTTGTGCAGCATCTTTAAAAGACTTCCTTCTGGGACGACAGCCATCCAGACCAATTTGATGCAGTGTTCAGCGTATGGTCTGAGCACTGACAGGCCCCACCCCTTCAACCTCTGCAGCAATGCTGGCAGCACTCATATGTCTATTTCCCGAACACAACCTCTGGATATGACGCCGAGCACGTGCACTCATCTTCTTTGGTCGACCATGGCGAGGCCTGTTCTGAGTGGAACCTGTCCTGTTAAACAGCTGTATGGTCTTGGCCACCGTGCTGCAGCTCAGTTTCAAGGTCTTGGCAATCTTCTTATAGCCTACGCCATCTTTATATAGAGCAACAATTCTTTTTTTCAGACCCTCAGAGAGTTCTTTGCCATGAGGTGCCATGTTTAACTTCCAGTGACCAGTATGAGAGAGATAACACCAAATTTAACACACCTGCTCCTAATTCACACCTGAGACCTTGTAACACTAATGAGTCACATGACACCGGGGAGAGAAAATGGCTAATTGGGCCCAATTTGGACATTTTCACTTAGGGGTGTACTCACTTTTGTGGCCAGCAGTTTAGACATTAATGGCTGTGTGTTGAGTTATTTTGAGGGAACAGCAAATTGACACTGTTATACAAGCTGTACACTCACTACTTTACATTGTAGCAAAGTGTCATTTCTTCAGTGTTGTCACATGAAAAGATATAATAAAATATTTACAAAAATGTGAGGGGGGTACTCACTTCTGTGAGATACTGTACATGTTGTACCAAGAGCTCCTTAAAAAAACACAACAAATTCCTTGTGTGTTTGCACACACACGGCGGATAAAGCTCATTCTAATTCTGATTAATAATTGCTGTAAAAATGTTAATCATACCTAATACATTAACTGAAAAAAACTGACCTTTTTATAACACGTTACAAAAATATATCCATGTTTCTACCATCACTAAAATTTTGTGCTGTCACAGTCCACACTTCTTCTACATTTGCATATTTTCAATCTGTTTTAACTTCCAAGTAACTCTGAAAAACAAAAGTCAAACTCCACTGATTGGATCCCTAACAAAGCCTCTGTGTCTTCAGTGTTCCTGAAGTACTTTTGGTTGAAAGCAAACAGCATTCAGGTCAGTGCTTTAACTAGGCCACTCCAGTGACTATTTCAAGATGTCTTCGGATTTATGCTAGGGTACATTTTTGATAATTCCATGACATCTTTGTATCTCTGATGAAAATGAAAGGTCACAGACATGTCCAGAGGCTCATCAGGAAAACACTGCGACTTTTGAGAAATGGACTAAGAAGCCTCTGTTTCTGAAAAGACTCTGTGTTTCGAAAGATTCTGCATTTTGAAGAGTGTCTGTGCATTTCTGAAGAGCCCCTGTGTTCTTCAGAGGGGTTTCTGAGGAGTCTCCACCCTTTCCACAGAGTATCGCTATGTTCCCGAAGAATAGAACTGCATTTGTGAACAAGCTGCTGTGGATTTCTGGATATTTATGGCACACGACTGATTCTTCATGAATTTACACATCTTTTTGAAGAGAAACAGATCACATCCACACATGCAGTTAAAGGAATAGTCCAACCAAAAATTGTCAATTTACTCACCTCATGTCGTTCCAATCCTGTATGACTTTCTTTCTTCTATGAAACATGAAAGAAGATATTTTGAGAAATGTTTCAGTGTTTTTGTTAATACAATGGACGTCAATAGTAACCAATACCACTTGATTACCAACATTCTCAACCTATCTCTTAGTTTTCTGAAGAAGAAAGTCATACAGGTTTGTAGCGGCATGGGGATGAGTAAATGATGACAATTTACATTTTCAGGTGAACTCTCTCTTTAACATGTTCTTGGCTTTGTTTTGAGTTCATATCAGTCAGTTTAAGATGTTCAAATCTAAGTAGTTCTAAGTTAAATGCCTTTAGATAGAAGCAGCTGTTGCATGAATAAATAACATCTGAGAAGTGTGTGTGTGTGTGGGGGGAAGGAAATGTTCTCTGTGCTCTAGCTGTGTGTGTGTTTGGCTGCATACAGCTCATTGTTCTTAGCAGTTCTCTGGCTTCTACCCACCAATCCCCAGTCCCCCTCCACTACCCCAAATTACACTTCTCCTCTTCTTCTACCAATCCTGTTTATGCCTCTCTTTCTCCACTTACACTTCTCCTCTCATTCACCCAACAAACAAACAAATGTATGATTAACATTCCTCACTGACATACTTAGGTTTCATGGTCAAAGTCTAATTCTCATGAAACCTTGTGTCATAAGCAGCGCTGCACTTCCACACCAGCTATTAAACACATTAGTCTCAATCCACACCAATTGCCATACACACATATTCGGTCTTATATAGGGTGGCCATATGCGCCATTTAAACGGAACAGGCCAGGATTTTTATATTGCCTAAAACATCCAAAGTAGTTTGACCAATAACATGCAGTTATTGAACATAATCGACCAATCATGGCGTGTCTCACGTGAGAAGATGAGAACGATCAAAGCGATGCAATTATGCGCACGTGTTTGTTCGTAAATTCGTTCGACTTGAAGTTGCGCACCGATCATTGTATGACACCAAAGTACCGCGAGAGCGATTTAAAAGCAAAGGAGCCGTCTGCTCTGCTCTCTATAGCTCTCGTGAAATAATGCCATACAACGATCAATCTGCGCAGTGCAAACAATGTCATAAGAAATTCTCCTACAATCCACAGCAGGGGTTTTCCAAATGGGGTTCGGGGACCACAAGGAGGTGTTAGGGGGTCCGCGGGAAGGTCCAGAGAAAAATAGTGTATAAATAAAAACATTAATATAAAAAAAAATCTAAATCTAAAATCTACAGAATTTGATATTATTACTGTTTCTTCTTTCCAAAGACATTTCTAAAAAAATATTTTATTCTACAGTAAACATTTTATGTTTCTTTTTAGGCTTATAGATCTAAAAGTACTTTGACGGTGGGTAGAAAAAAGATACACATTCTATATAAAATAGAAACTGAATGGTCTCTAGGTCATGTTTTAGACATTTTTTATATTTTCACTTGAATTAAAACTTACACTTGAAAATATATAGCTGTCTTTATGGGGGTTCCTTGCAAGGGGACCATCATATTTGGTCCGGAGCTTAAAAAAAAACCTGTGCTAACTGTGGAGGAGTGACTGTGGAGGAGTGACTGTGGAGGAGTTCATGAATAAATAAATAAATACATTTAAATAATTGTCATAAAATAAAATACAAACTTGATATTAATACAATATGGTTTGATAATATTTTACACATTTATTTATTTTTCACAGTATATTCTCAGAATCATCAGGTCATCACATTTTAAGATTTGAGGCACCAAAGTTTGAAAAACCCGATAAACAGGATCTAATGCACATCAATATGAATTTGTTAAATCATTATCTCCGAGTTCTGAATCAAATCACATAGCTACAGAAAACTAGCCAACAACCCATAGGCACTTAGTATGGAGACCAGAGCCAGATGCACTGAAGAATAAAGTGAGGTTAAAACTCACCGTGACCCTTTCGATGCTGTAGGGACGACCTCTCCATCCTAATCACTTAAACTCCAGTGGTCCAACATTATGTTAACCTTCAAGAGACACAGAAAAGTGCCTGCAACAGCCATTCAAACACTTACAACCTGTCTAAAACCAACATACGCTCATACATTTCCAACAGGTCCAAACAGAAAACAATTTTTTATCCAAACAAGGCCAAAGAGTCACGTTTAACCAAATCGTCTCTGAGAAGCAGAGCAGGATCTGATTTACTGTGGCGCTCAGTATCCTGAGGGGGAGGGATTGGGGGGGGGGGGTGGTTTGTTCGGCCCTTCTGCCTACTCCCCACCATTAAACCTATCTGAACGGTTTTTCCCGAGACCAAATGTTCGGCCCTCAAAAACTCCTCCTACACGTACCACACTACAGTCTGTGTGTTCTTGTGTGCCTCAACATGCCAAACGAGCTCAAGCGCCATAATCCACAAGGTCTGTCATTAGCCTTATTAGGGCTGTGTGTTAGACCCTGAGGGACTGTTAGGTGCTTCATAAAGTTATTAAATTTGGTGAAGTATAAAATAACCAGCCAAAAGCCCAGCTGCAAACCTGCGACAATCAGACAAGGATGTTTAGGAGACATGTGTATTTCGATAATTTCGATGATTTTTTCTTTGCAGAATGTGTTTGTGTTTTTGACTTGAAAAAAAGTCAAATGCTACTTTAAAACTGAAACTAATCAGACAGTAAGTCAGTCATTGGCCACATCTGAAAATGCATACTTCCCTACTACAAAGCAGGGTGAAAAACAGTATGTGAAAAAGTAGTACGTCTGAATTCACAGCATTCATAAAACAGTAGACAAAAGGTACCTGGATAACCTGCTATTTCAGGTAAGATTCTGAAGTGTGCATCCAATTCCATGAAATCAATGGAGAGGACTTGTGAATGGCAGCAAAGCAATGCAATTGACGCTGGTATTATGAACACAGTACACCGGGTAGTGCTGGGCGATATGCTCCATAGTCCATACTCTATCGTCCTATCGTTAGCCTGGGAGATCGCTAAAACATGATATTATAATGCAGATTTATTTAATTATTTACTTAGATTCATAGCCAGAGAGTGAACCAACTCAAGGGTACGGCCAAAAGCAGCCTAATGTTAAACTACACATTATCTTTTTAGTCAAGTAGCATATGGATGTCATGTCATAAAATATTTTTAATATGACTGAATTTGTATTTAACATGATACTTTAAAAAAAATGGCAAGTTACAAATTATAATGCTTACATTTCCTCATTTATTGAGGAAAGTTATCAGTGACTTATACTTACATCGCATGTACATCTGCACTTTGTGGTTTATGATGAGAGAATTCGCGAGAGAGCAGAATTCAGTCAGCGAGTGTGCACTCGACAACAAAACTCCAGTGACTACGTTTACATGGACATCAGTAATCTAATTATTTACCTTATTCTAAATAAGCCAATATTATGATTATGGTGTTTACATGAGTTGCTTTTAGAATATTCCTTTCATGTTCCCATTTCTTTCAGGAATGAAACAAGTCACTGTCTTTATGAATGTATAACAATCACTAACTCACCTGATTCATTCAAAAATGCAGATTCATTCAAAATAAAACACTGCTGTGTGTTGCTCGGAGATGCGCAAGAGCCAGAACTGACAATATTGTGCCTAAAACGTACTGGTAATTTCTGCCAGGACATTATCCTTTTTTTTTTTTTACATACACTTCCATTAACCGTAAAACACAACGCATTGAAGTGCAAATTTGAAAATATACTGCAGATAAAACACCTGTAAAAAAATCTGTACCAAAAACTACTTCCTTTCAATACAGTACATTGTGTCCCATTTTTACAGATTTTTTGTACAGTGTAGTATTGAAAAACGACTGAGAGGAGTAGTTAAACGGAGCAAGTATGTCCTGATCAATTCTGATTGGATCACAGTCTGAAGTCATTTCCTGCTCCCTGGGATTTGCTGTCATTCGTTGGGTCCTGTGAGATTGAGGGGAAAGGAAAGGAGTGGTAAAGGAGAGGGGGAAGGACAGAGTTCAGGAAACGAGGGATCAGACAGGAAAGCACAAAGGAAAATGTCACGGCACGAAAAGGGTGTGGCGCTGTCATACACGCATCACTTCCTTTTCGATGGGCCTCTTTGATGTCTATCAGAAACAGACAGGCAACACGCAAACAAACTCATGCTCACACACCCCAGATACAGAAAGACTGGGTGCAAGGCAAAAGTGAAACAGACCATGAGAAAAATCACGAGTGTGAGACAGACAGAC
The DNA here is from genome assembly GCA_018155175.1 of Sinocyclocheilus anophthalmus. Lineage (NCBI taxonomy): Eukaryota > Metazoa > Chordata > Actinopteri > Cypriniformes > Cyprinidae > Sinocyclocheilus > Sinocyclocheilus anophthalmus. The sequence continues at coordinate 447,867 of JADLZN010000512.1, forward strand.
GATGTAATCTGAAAGAGGAAAGAGGAAATGAATGACAGTGAGTGACTCAGCTTTGACCTCACATTCCCAAAAACTGATGGACACTAAAATACAATCATTGTATGCTAAAGGCAACGTCAGCTCAATAACTGTGACAAACTGAGCAGAAGATGGCCATGACAATCTGCGGAGTATGCTTGGAGATTGTCATTGCATATATACCCTGGAATGAAGAAAAGAGTATCTGTCATGTCATTGTGATCTTGTGGAACTATGGGCCGAGAGGCCATATATTCCTGAAAATAAACTGAAACATGACAATCTGTTCCCTTTCAAACACACACAATCACTTTACATATGTACACCTATATACACAGAGAATTATCAGCACACACACGGGCCTACTGCTACACACAGCATTTCCACTTCAAACACGAACACAGCATGACAAACATGCACGCACACACAAAATCTAGCAAGAAGACCAGAAAAAAGTCGAAAACCACTTCAAACGCTTCAGATTTCTTCAAACGTGTGTGCTTTCTTGTGTGCATTTTTAAGCAGCGTGAGTTTAGAACTTGTTGCAAACCCAAAATATTTAGGCTACTGGTGTTAAATGATCCAACATGACAAAGAGATTTATTCAATCTAAATAAACAAGAAAAGAAAATCTACAACCTTTACAAAAACACTGTTAGAGTTAAGTTCACACCAACACAAATGTTCTGCATGAAAATTCGGTCAGATTTCCACATGTGTGATCTTAGTTCTGACCAGTGGCAGACAGGATGAATGTAAATGCAAATTCCCTCTCGGACCGTAAATGGCATTTTTAGAAAAGCACTAATAGCCGGGTTACCCCTGCACACAAAGTGCTGCTCAACTTTGCGTTTCTGATGCTTAGCAAAATAGTCTGTTCACGAGTGGCACCACTTCGTAGGACATTAGGGCTGTCAAAAAATAAATAAATAAAACATTTTGAATTTCGAATATTCGTCGAATTTTAAAAAAAAAAAAAATTTGCATACTAATTTTAGGTGTGTGTTAAGGAGGCAGCCTTATCAGTGGCGCACGAGATGCGACGACGATGTAAGAGTCACTGCATTTTAATGTTTTTGTTAACCTATCCAGTTGAAGCCACTAGATGCGTCGCTGCTGCGTTGTTAATTACAAATATTGCGGGAAAAGAGAACATCAATGCGGAGAAGATCTTGTTTACGTCAAAAACTAAACCAAGCCGTTCACACAGAACGCATATTTCGCAGAGGGACATCTATCACCGTTGCACTCGCGTCTCACACAAAAGAGCCGCATGTTTAGAAACCCATGTAAAATTAATGCAAGTTCAACTTTGAAAAAACATATCTCGAGACATCCCACTGCAAACTCCTGTTTTTAAATAAAAAATGCACTCTGAAATGTGTGATTGGCTCTCAGCCTTTGTATTAAACTATGCATTCATACATTATGCCGTTTTGTTTAGTTGTTTAAGCAACTTAATTATAATTGGTTTATAAACATTATTTTAAACATAATGCACTTTTTTCAAAGATAGTCGTGCATTAGTAATATTTTGCTTGATGCGCCCTCTTGTGGCCTCAGGAGAGAAGCCAAAAGCTTTTCTTCACCCAAACTGAAATTATGCATTTTAAATTTGAATATAATTCGAATTCTGATCATATTTAAGTAAAAAAAAATTGAATTTAGCTCTTCAGCCATTTTGACAGCCCTATAGGACATGTGACCAAAAGTGTGAATCTTATTGGTTGGTCAGTTTTCTTTGCAGTGCAATTAAAAAAAAAAAAGATTAGAACACATCTCTGTATAAAAAAAAAAAAGTACCTGTATTAACAAATTAAAAATGTTTATCATAACAAATTTTCACACCAAATACTTCTCGATGTGGACATACCGTTAAGTCTGGGAACAAAGAACCCGTTTTTATTCCAAACCAGTTCCAAACACTAATTGCTGAAGAGCAACTGAACTAATGACTCACTTATTGAACCACACATTATTACTTCAATCATATCTGACATCTGAAATTACCTCGTCATTCATCAACTATTATTACATTTCTTATGATTTCCAACCATGGGAATCAGCTGGAATGAAGGAAGGAAGGAATCAATCAATCAATCAAAGCATAAATTAATGAAACAATGCATAAATCACTGAAACAGTGAATCTATAAATGGATCAATCCATCTATCAATCCTAATCTACAACCATTTATTTAAAGAATTACAGACCAGACAAAGGGAAAACATGACACTTCCATTTACATCTGTAAACATAAATTGTCACAGAAACCTTCAAATACTTAGGACCCTTTCACTGAACTCTCCCTCGTCAAAATCACTATCATCATCCAAGATCAGCAGGCTGAAACACAAGGTAACATCAAACATGCAGCATGTGGTCTGTCTACTCACCAGTCTATTTGGTCTAGAGCCCCAAGAACAGCTGTTACTTAAGTATTTCCCTTACACACACTCAAACACCACACACACACAAGATGTTTCTGCATGGTCATAGCTGCAGTGACCTTTCTTTAACAAGGCCTCAGAAATTCAGCACACGGTGATGAGAAAGAGAAAAATAATGAAACGATGTGAGAATGTCTTACACGATCAATTTCCTCTTGCAGGGGCTTCTCAGAGGCTTGTGGGCTGTTTGCACTTCACTGTTTGTTTGCTTTGTACCTTCATGCCCTTTTTGTATGTATGTGTCTGTTGTGTTGTGATATGCAGCTCTCACTAAGGTTCTTGCAGCAGGGGTTGAAAAACAGTGGTTTCCTCTGTGCCATTTTACAGCTGTCTGGATGCAGATGACAAACATTGGAGCAGGAATCAACATCATCAAACACACTGTTATTTGGAGATGCACCAGAGAAGATCACAGTGTAAATTGTATTTAGTCTAGCCAAACCACTGAGACCTCATCAGACCAATGTGCCTGACCAAATATCGACCCAACAGGTCAAGATACAACGGAGATCTCATTCACGAGCTCACATATCACTGTTTGACTTTCATATATACAAATGTAAAAAAAAATGTCATATATACAAAATTATGAAAAAATAAAGTTAAAATGTATTTTAATGTGTTCAATAGCAAAGAACAAGAAGGAGGGCACAAGACAAGCTGGTTTTATGTCACCTCTTTTAACTGAACTCCTGTGTTCAGTGATGCGATCCCTTAAACGCCAAAATGTTTCTCAGACAAACTTTTTTTACTGGGGCATTGTATTAAATATATGACTTTTTGTATTCGATTAAAGTTTTTAATAGTTGTGCCATTTTTATAACATTTGACTGCAATTTACTAATACATTTCTGCTGAAATTTCTATATACATAATGTTTCAAATTATTCAAAACAAGTAGCATGAGAATACAATAAAATTACTGACGACTTAAATTTCCACCTCCCTCATAAATGTCTAGAGATCACATTAATCTCATCTCGCAAGGAAAAGTAGGTGGATCAAAAGCTAGGGCTGCACGATAAATTGAAATGTAATCGAGATGGCGATTCGACAGAAGCTGCGATTGTCATGCGTATCTTTCAGTGAAGCACGGTTCTGTGATCAGCAGTAAATTTCCATCCAAAGACCAGAGGGCGCTCTCGTGCTGAAACTCCAAATACGCCTCGCAGAAGAAACCCAGGAAATCCCTATAGTGGTTGTTGAATAAACAGAAGATTCAACTGCTTTCATTGATTCAACGGGACTAATAAACACACGACTACGGCAATATATGGTTTATCTGAATTTTCATTAAAATAAAGTATATTTATAATGCAATGCCTTTATCACTGCTTAAATACTATGAAATATGTTGCGTGCCTTATTCTGTGTAAGAAGCCACATCATCTCACAGAAGGATTTATTTCAAACACTCGACTGACGTTATGAAAGTGAGTTTGGAGTAAAAATATGTTATAAATGTGGTATTTTCACATGCTTTCAGATGGAGCCGCATTTACTACACAGAGCCATAGATCAATGACAAGCTAGAGCTATGCAAACAGCATGTCATACCGTGTGAACGATTTTCTTCCGATTTCGCGCGATATTTTTTTTGCGTAACTTGTCAGTGAGCTACGGCTATATGTAGTAAATTCTGCTCCATCTGAAAGCACGTGATGATGATTTCCTGCTGATTACAGAACCAGCTTTACTAACAAAATCTCATTCGATTAATCGTGCAGCCCTACCAAAAGCTTGATAAAATTTGGACACATTAGGCAGTCTCTCTGCTTCTTTCTGGATGTGACAAGATCAGTGCACCCCTCCCCCCCCCTGTTGCCAGTTACAAGTAAATAAACACAAATAACCAATAAATACCAAAAAAGTCAATCCAGACTTTTTTTCTGTAATAAAGTAAAAGATGTTTTAAAGGTATTTTTGTGTATTTGGTGTAATGAAATTTGTTTATGCAGTTTAAGGTTCAAAAAAAACATTACTTAACATACTGTACATTATTTTTTTCTCCTCTATGCCCCACCTTTCTGAAAAACGATTTTTACAAAGCTCATCGGTCTGAAAACTGAGGTGTGCTCTGATTGGCCAGCTATCAGTACGTTGTGATTGGTGAATACCTCAAGCGTGAGCGAAATGTTACGCCCTTGCCATATTGTGATGCCTTGTCCCAGCCGGAGCGACGAGACAAAAAACATTCAAACCCATTATAAACGAGCATTTGTTGCATCCAGTGGGGACAAAAATGATGGATTATAATGACTTATACTGTCTTTTAACGTGTTGCGTTGCATCGGGCCACGTAAACATAAAACCATGTCTGCATTTATGATCGGAGGAATGACAAACAACAAGCACTACTCTACACTGCCCAAAAAACTCGTCAGTGGCTAATTCTTTAAATATGAAAACTTACTTGCAGACTGTGAGTCAGAACAGCCGACATTGTAGTCTACTCTCCCAGAATCAGGAAACAGTCCTCCATAAAATGCGCTGCACACATCTGAATATTTGGGTTGAACTGTTCTGGAACAGTGTTGTATATACAACTTAACCACTGATTTCTAGTCGTGTCTTCTTTTGGAAGGCCAAACAAAGTATTTTTCGCTTTCGCAACGAAACACAGCGTCTTCACAACATGGCGGCGGTGGTGGCAGCAACAATAAAGTTACGCCTTCTTTCTTTGCGTGAACATTTGGGCAGCGTTATGCAAATCTTCCCACGCAGTGACGTAGACATGTGGGGGCGTGTTTAAACGAGGCGTTTTAGGAGGGCTTGGACCAGTCTTAACTTTCATAAAGAATATCTCTTTGGGTTTGAGACTTTATTCTTTGCAACTTTAGGGATCTTATCCATTCACGAACAGCTTGTAACACTCCAAAGAGAAAGGAAAACTTGAAATCGCATCATATGACTTTAATGAACCACACAATCTTTTTTATGTTGCAACACTGGATTGTAATGCTTGCTTCCTCTCAGCTGACATTCTGTAGAGGTTACTACTGCACGTCGATCAACAACCGAAAGAAACCTAGAGAAGGACCATCCACAAGCTCAAACCATAAAGCCAAAGCAGCACATATGACATGCTCGCTGCCTCCATTCAGAAGTGTCATATCATATTCCACTCTGCATATCTTTCTGAGGGATCCCAACATTTGAAACTAGTGGCTGAAGTTTTATTGTAAGATCTTTGATCATTTCAGTTTGATCTTAACAGTTTGCACATTGTTCGTGACTGTGCAATGCACAATGCAATTATGCTTTTTAAAGAGGATATTATTAAATGATGGTCAAGTTAAAACTATATTGTAACTCAACAGGAAAATATGAACATCTAGTGAAACAGTACATTTATTCTCATTTCACTTGCAAAAATGAAAATTAACATAGGACTCTTAAAGGCACGGTGCCAAAAAATATTCAATTTAGAGGTAGGAAAATGTTCATTAAAAACTAAATTACAAACTAAATTATAGATTATATAATTGAGGTAAACCTTATAAGCGAAAAAATATATAAAGACATCTAAAATTAAAGACACTCAAAAACAAACCTGTGTGTGTGTGTGTGTGTGTGTGTATTTCCCCCACTCTCCCCCTCCCCATCCCATTTATTTGAAATACTCTGGTTAAAGATAAACCTGCTCATCACATGCTCATCAAACAAATCACATGAAAGAGGAAATGCTAATTCTCTGTAAAAGCATTTGACTTCTGAAACTCCTCCGTTTAAGGTCCAAAACCCCTTCCACAATGACAAACACATCCCTGCCCTCTGGGGCAAACAATTCAACATGATAAAAGTCCACTGGAACTAGCCAAGAAAGAGGAGAAGAAATGGTTGCACAAGAAGATCCACAGCGGGACGGTTGCAGATCCACCCTGACCTGAAAGGGTTAATTACATCAACTAAAAATCTCATTAAGATAATCACAGTCTCAATGGAAATGGGAAACTCACACTGTCATGTTTGTAACAAGATCAACAGAAAGTTGACTTGTAAAAAAATAAATAAATAAAGACCAGAAATGTGAACACATAAATGCCAGTTATGTTAACTGAAGGCAATTTCAGATTCTTTCCTCCTTTCTTTCTCCAGATAAAAGCTTTGCGGGAAGCCAAAGGTGATTATTAGCAGCACAACGTTGATGTATATGGATGCACAAACAGTGGCTGTGTCTCAACACCAACCGAGATTCCTTTCTAAACAGCATTTCTGAACATCATGCACGTGTGCAGCAACTGTCTAGGTAGGAAGCTCACCATGTTTTGAGACACAGCTAGTGAGCACAGACTCAAACTGATCTTTCCCTGCCTGGCTCACACCAAGCTCTCTATACGTCCATTCTCCACGGTCTCGTGCGTGTGGCAGTGGGCCTCTAACAGATGAACAGATCTCTTATTTCAGCTGCATGCAAAAACGTGGCAGCGCGTGCACACTCAAGTAACCATATTATAGCTGACCCTGATATTTTACCATGGTAAACACAGCTTTAGTCAAAATAACATTGTTTCTACAAAAGAAAAACTCTTACTAGACTGTAAAGTGAATTGTGCATTAGCCTATTGTCATTAAAAAGAAATACATTATGAAATTATTCCAACACCTTTTAAGGAGAATACTTAAAATTACTTATATAGAAGTAATCAACTTTACTAAATATGCTATTGGGGGAAACCATGGTTACCACGGTAAATGTCCGAGGGTTCAGCAATGCATGAAGGAAACCTCAAGGGTTTATTTCGCTACTGAAATTTGCACAATATTTCATGATATATTTTATAATAATGTACCAAAGATATCTGGTTTATTGTTAAATGAAACGGCATTAACCCTACAGAAAGCAATCTTGGGCACACTTTCGAGCCCCGTTTGAAGGTTTTAATAGACGGACTCGTTGCTGTCTCACCCGATGCCTTAAAATCTCACTCTCCTAAAAAGACAAATCTATTTTCTGTATAACTTACCCGCTATCTGCCGCTGTTTCGCCTTCCTCCGCAGTAAAGTCAGGGCTCTGTATGTAGATTCTCTGAACTGTGAAGAGAATGATCGCGCTTGTTGGCCATTTCGGCTTTTATCCATTTCCAAACTCCTTCGCCAACTCTCTCCTGACTTCTGAACTCAACTTTTAACCCCGGACTTCTTCTTTGTTAGACTCTTGAGGCGCACGAAGTCTTAGTCCTGAGACGAAGCAGGGGTTATTCATGCTGCTTCGTCACTTAGACACTAGCGCAATCGATTCATTTCTTTAAAAACTCCAATTAAAAGGACTTTCTGTGGACGCTGCCCTGTAACCATTCAAACCGCTAAGCATCACGGGACATGAAGTCTCTTCGCGTGTGCGTCTTCTGACTGTAGTAGTTTCCGTGATGACGCCAAACGGACTTTTTCAAACAGTCCCGAGCTGTTTAAACGGATGCAATGCCTATTTTTAAGTGTCTTGGTTTAGTTATACTTATAAGGACACACTTTAAATGCTCCCAGGTCAAGTCCATTACTTTTAAACTTTAATTTTATAATTTACAGAAACATTTTCACAAGATGTAGGCTACTAAGAATGTCTACACTGGTATGGAGAAATGTATTTTATAATATAAAAAACCTAATAGATGTCAAACCTAAACTTTTTGCATATATAGTGATAATTCATGTTTAACGTTACCCCTGATAAAAAAAAAAGGGGAGCAAGCCGAAGGGAGAGAGAGAGCGAGAGAGTGATAATTCATGTTTAATTTTAACTAGCTTTTTAAATCATTTAAATATATTTTTTCCACATAACATGTGCCTTTTTTTCTTTAAAAAAAGACAAAATAATTATTTCACATAATATGTGTCTCTTTTTTCCTCATGTCCTGGTTAAAAACTCTAGCATAAAAGGGTGGTTAATGCCATATAACAACAAATTAACAAATTATTTGAAGTTGTTTAAATAACATTTCATTTTGGATGGGTTGGCCTGATGCCTAGAGATCCCTGATGCTGCTGCCATTGTGGACTGATACTTCCCAGACTTTAAACTGAATCAATCTGTAAATATGCAAAGTACATATCTCACACGTGTTACAGTGCTTGATCAATCTATGTGACTAAATAGATATCTAATCTGAAGTTAAATCAGAATGACTGAATAACATTTTTCAAAAATGTGTTCACATGCCAGAGAACAGTGACAAGATGAAGCAATCAAACTGAGTGAATAGCCATTAAGAGACCCTGACAGCATTGAAGAACCAAGCTATCGCCCATGTGGACAAAAGATGGCTTGTCTGTGTGTATAATTTACACCAAAAACAACCACACACACATGCGTCTGTTTGCTGAGCTTGTTATTTTGCATAGGTTGTAGGGACCTTTGTGAATAGGATGAACTACAAACATTATAATTATAGAGTCAAATAAACCATACTCATAAAGTCCCAGCAGAAACTGAACACAGTGTGCCTAAAATCTGCTCCACAAAGGGATTTTTGTTTTTCTGATCATTTTTAAACTAGAACAAGAAAAGACTCATTATTAGTCTTATTTTAATGTTCCTTCAAAATCAGCAGGTCCACATAAAATCAAAACATATAAATATAAAATAAAAGCCATACATTTTATTTCTATTTGTGTTTTTCATAGCATGCACTTCCAGAGAGTGGCTCCTATGGCACATAGGAACCCCTGTGCCTCACAGTCTGTGGGGAATAATTACACATCTACCAGGCCATCTGAGGTGTGTTATAAATAGTATGATCTACTTTCTGTGTCACGTGATCCAAAGACTGGAGACTACCATGACTTTCCTAAAATGCAACTGGGTGACAACCACAGTAGATCGCTGCATGGAGAGGGTAGAGGTCAAAGGGTTCTAGAACAGCTCGCCTTGAACTACAGATCAACCAATATCAAGAAAGTAGCATTAGAGTTTAAAACAGAACCATGGGATATTTTGTCCATATAATCTACTTTGTTTTACATACATTTTATTAACAATGATAGTAGAGACTGTTATACGTTCCTTAGTATGTTGTTTAAGACTGAATTGTGTACATTTCACTGCCAGGAATTTACACTCACAGTGTTTTTATAGGTGCTCTAGCAAGTGCCATGGTAATGTTGTTAGTGCATGGCAAAGCCATTCAGCTGTAATACAATCTCACATCTTTACCTGATCTCTGGACACGACAGCAGGTCAGCTTCTGAAACATCAGGGGAAAAATTTTTTACAATCATATTTGATGGAATTTTACAAGAAGATCTTTGTGTCTGCTTTTCTCTGGGTGCTCTCACTTTGTGCTTCAGCATCACCTTAATAAAATAAACCCTTAATAACAAGGATACTTGAAGTATACATTTAGTGTAGCCTGTATGGGGTTCTTCTTAAAGAAATTAATACTTTCATTCAGCAAGGATGCAATATATATTATATATAGTGAGTGAGTGACGTGTGGCGCCCGGGGAGCAGTTGGGGGTTCGGTGCCTTGCTCAAGGGCACCTCAGATGTGGTACTGAAGGTGGGAGAGAGCGCTGTACATTCACTCCCCCCACCTACAATCCCTGCTGGTATGAGACTTGAACCCACAACCTTTAGGTTACGAGTCCGACTCTCTAACCATTAAGCCATGACTTCCCCATTATTAATATATATAATGTTGATTGAAAATATCAATTTTTTTACATTGTAAAAGTCTTCATATATATATATATATGAAGACGTTTCAGAGATAAAATAAAAAAACAGTAAATACTATCTATCTATCTATCTATCTATCTCTCTCTCTCTCTCTCTCTATAGATATATATATATATATTCATATAGTATTTAATGATATTTTTTTATTTATCTCTGAATTCTGCCCAACATCTAATTTTTCAATAACAGAGTTGTTGTGTGTGTGTGTGTGTGTGTATGTGTGCCCCTGAATCAAAGTGTGATTCTCCAGTAATTTCAGTTGAACAGACATTCCACTGTATCCAAAGTCTGCAAGGGGAAAAAAACCCAAAAACTAAATATATCAGGATCTCTCACTTAGGAACGTTGTGATGTCATAGGGTTTGCATCCGGAAAGGGTGAATGGGTGCTTTTAAAAAAGACGTTGCCCTGGTAACAGAGTTTTGGCTGAATCCCAACTCACTATGAGCAGCCAGTGAGTGAGTCCAGTTCAGCAAATAATCATTTCCTACGTGCACCGCACCACCCAAAACACTTACACATGCTCACAAAGTGCCTTCTAACAACTCACAACTCACACAGTATATGCTAAAAAAAAAACAGTTCTTTTCAAAGACGAAAACATTCAAATCATAAGCTTTTGAGAGTTGTTTCCCTTACACAAGTACTGTGGCGGTACCATGGTATAGTGATGGTAGCCTATGATATTTATATGCCATAGTATTCAAAGGACACCATAGAGCATCCAAAAACATAGTAACACCATGGTAACTTTTAGTACTGTTTGTAAGTGTTCAGAGACCATAACAACACAGAGGCTAAGAGCAGCTGCTTCGTTTCTCAGATAGACCTGATCTTGACAGCTGTCAGTCAAAGCATGACTTTTAAAGCTATACTTTGTGTTTTGTGTATCTCTCTCAGTCTCTCGCTGTCTTACCTTAGCCTGGTTGATGAGTGCTCTTAGGCAGTTGACAAAAGCCATGTTCGCAGATACCCACACTGAGGGTCAGGTTCAAAAGGTCGAGGCTGAACAGTCATGAAGGTTGCCGTGTGAGTCTGTGCACATTAACGGCTCTCTGAGAGTCTGATGGTCTGGAGTTTAGTGGTTTGAAGAGGCAGATAGGGAGGGGCCACAAGGCCATATTTCAGCTGGCCAAGAGGAGAGATTCCCTGCATACCACTGTAGCTAGTGCTAAATGCTAACACACAGCGGGAAGCATTGAAGCCCAGCCGGATCTGCTATCAGAACAGAGAGACCATACTGGGAATAGTACACATGAAACTTTAAAGCAGTAGTCCCAATGTTATTCCATTCTTGTATTATTTTCTTGCTTCAGTGAAATACAAAAGGAGAAGTTAGCCAGAAAGAGCAACTCTTATTTTACACCATTTCTAATTCATTACAAGGACTAAAAAGATTCGTGAGCTTAAATTTAAGTCTGTTCCACGCACACAACTATTAAAGACTTGGGAAATAGCATATTGAACACTCCAAAATATATTCAGATTTAGCTAGCTTCATTGGAATGGTAAAAACTTTACTGTGAATTACAAACCCATTTTTAATTGCTATATATATGTTGTTAAATTTAATTTGATTTAGTTTTATTATTTTACTACAGAAGTATTTTATGCCTGTTACACAGTCTCATTTTCCAGTTGGTGGTCCTGTCCCACAGACTGCCCTTTTAATGTGCATGGACTTCACATACTTCGTTGAGCATCTGAATTACTTGCTGTGAGAATTACTCTAAACCAAGAGTTCTCAAACCTTTTTGTCAGCCGAACCCCTCTGACCTACAATATTTACTTTAAATACCCCCTGAGGTAACATTTCAATAATAGAACAACACATTTGTATGTTCACCGTTCTCTGATGTTGGTTAATGGTCACATGACATGCAGGTAAACAAATAAAATATGATTTTTTTTTCAGTAAGTGTTTTATTCTGATTCATTTGAAAATTATTTTTTTAATTTTACATTTTTATGACCTCGCAAACCTCAGGAAAACTCTGCTCTAAATGATTAGCATATGATCACTGACTGATGTTACACCTAAACACAATACACAATAAACGTAAAGTGTGTATGTTTGTGCAAATTATAGCTTTAACAGTTTAAATTATATAAATACAAAATTAAGTGTTTCTGTTCCTGGATGCCTGTCTAAAATGTAAATTTTGGATGCCCCCTTTATACCCAATTCAACTGTTTAGTTCATTAGTAGAGGCTCCAAGACCTGATATGGGTATATGTCAGATAAAAGGGAGACATCCAAAATGACACTCTGAGACATGTAAGCGATTTGAATTCTCAACTCTATTATATCAGATGTCTGCAGGCAAACAGACACACATATACTGTTTGTATATAGTTATCAGTAGCTCTGTTGAGAACTTGCACAGTCGCACCCACCACTATTGTTATGTGTCAAAGACACAAAAACAAAAACTAACAGTGTTTTCACTTCTCCCACTCCAGCATGCCAGAGATCACACACACACACACACACACCTTTACAAAGGCCTACACACAAAAGAATGTGTCTCTGACCTCCGTCAGCAGATTTGTCTCAAACTCATTTGAGATACTGCATTAGAGGAAGTTCTGCTTCTCATAATCTACATTCAGCTCATTAACAGTCATCCAGGTATATTCTCTATTTATCACTACATAGACAGGATCAGTGGAATTAATTTCCAAAATTTCACTCATTACATGGGAAACCTCCCTTAACCAGTTTTGCTCTCAAATGGAAAAGGTTTTGCTCACTCTTAAGCCAGTTTCATCCTTCCAGGGATATAAACAGGTCGTTTTTGGTTCCATCTTTTCAGAGAACATTTTTATTGCATCCAGATGCGGTTGCAAATGTATTTTAGAGAGGTGTTGTTATCAGGACATGTTTATGATATGTGCTTCTGAATAGAGGCATTGGGGGTTTGAAAGAGCAATCTGCGCACTCATCTCTCAAGAAAGTCATAGCTAACATTGAGAACAACAAATGTTCTTTTGACATTCAGGTCACAACTGCCACTTCCTCAGAGACAGGCTCAGTGTCGTCTGTCTCTGATGTTCTGCGTTATTGTCTCCAAAGGCGAAAGATTCTAAGCTGAGAAATTCTTCTTTTCTACTTGTGCAGGACTGACTCAAGTTATCACAAACAGCACCAACATGGATTTTTAAGATAGCCACGTTCCTTTACCTTAAATTACTTGAGATTTTGAATGGTATGACAAGCTAATGCCACCCACATGGCCAAGGCACAAACATGTGCACTATGTCCTCAACCATCTAGTTTATGAATTTTGTATGGATATTTTGTCATCCAGCTTTTGAGTCTGAAAGCCCCGCTTCTCTGAATGCATACAACATATTATTTTTTAACCATATTTTTCATTGCAGAAATAGTCAAAGAAGTACAGTAGTTCTATACTTCAATAATTTTCTGAACTCAGCAGAACATTGCACACTTAGTCTTTTTAGTTAAATTAGTGCATCATCCAGGTATTTGAAGTGTACTTCTTCTTCTTGGAATTTCCACACGACTCACACTATTTTACTACGAAATGGCATGCATAAGTATAATATATAAATATAATTTATGCATGCACATGAGCACAAATGAGAGCGCTGCCAACACTCTGCCAACGTGCGCACCATTTAAACATATTGGACATGCTTTCTTGCATTTGTTTGGCTGTAACACTAAGGTCAGAGGCCGTATATTGAGCTGTCTCTGACATTATACCAGATGTGTTATTCAAGTAAACTGCCATAAACATAATAACTTATGTCGGGTATATATTACATCATTTTAGGCCCGATTTCCACTAATTGACAGTTGTCTGGAGATCAACAACAAAAGCCCGTCATTTAAAATCGGTGTTCAATCGGAGTGACAATCGCATAGTGTGAATTATCAAAGATGCGATATTCAGAAATATTTAGCAGGCTCTGGACCTGTCTGCAGCTCAGAGTTTTACAGTGTGAAATGTGTTTTGACTGTAAATGACATCTACAATGACTTACTGTACAGCCAATGAGAGCGCAAGACACAAAGCGTTTGGGGAGGAGTTGTAGACTTTGTATCACTTCTTGCGCATGCATTTTGTAAACGAGACAAAGTTAGCGGGAATTCTAGTGAAAGGTTGTGTGTGATCCCCAGTCAATCTACTGTGTAATGTTAAAACAAATAGACTTCATGAAACCTAAAACAGTTGTGTACACACACACACACACACACACACATGTACTGGTTTATATATCCTGGTGGGGACTTAAACCTGACTACACAGACTCATGGGGACTCGTGTCACGGTGGGGACCTAAATTGTGGTCCCCACGGGTACAAAAGCTTTATAAATCATACAGAATTAAGTTTTTTGAAAATCTAAAAATGCAGAAAGTTTCCTGTGAGGGATAGGTTTAGGGGTAGGGTTGGTATAGGGCAATAGAATATACGTTCTGTACAGTATAGAAACCATTACGCCTATGGAGAGTCCCCCAGGATAGCTACCGACACACCTACCACACACACACACACCACACACACACACACCACACACACAACACACACACACACCTCTATCCCGCTTCTCGCCCTCCTCTCTATCTCTCTCTCCACACACACACAAACACCACACCCAATATAACACATTTTAAATTAAGAAGAAAAGTATTGAAAAATATTTTGTATCAAATACAAGACAAGAGTCATTTTCTAATTTGTCCACGTCTGAGGTTATTAAAGACCAATATTACCTTCCTCTTTGCTCCCATAAAATCCTGGCTGTATAATGACAGAAAAGTGAAATTGTGTCATGTGCTTTGGGACACACCTCATGTCGCTGATTGCAAGTGTCAGGAAAGACTATACATATTTGATACCTTTAAAAATGTTCAAGGGCAGAGTTTAATTTTGCCTGTACTCTCGTATTGAATGTATTGATACCCATAGTACAATATAAACACTTTGATAGATGGATATTTATTTATCCAAAGTGACTGACAAAATGAGGACAACAGAAGCAATCAATTGTAGTATTAAACTAAAAACAACTGAAAACAGATCCAAAACTTACCTACACATAGTAAGAAATGGTTATAAAAACTGAAACAGAAGTGAAACAAGTAATAGGAAAGAGGAGAATTAAAAAGCGATACTTATCCTTTGGTGGTGTCCCTGCCCGGTGGAGTCGCACGGTAGAGTCGATGGTCTTTACACTCTTTTCGGTCTTCACACGAGGAGGTCGTCACGCGATGGCTGCCACGTTAACTAAGCTTTTTTATACCCGTCTAACAAAATACTAAATTAATTCAGCTGGACACACTTTCCTTACTTTTTCACAACAAATGGCCAAGCAAGCGCAGACACTGACAAGATACGCGATACAGAACGAGACCAAACGCGATATCAGCACGTCTAACAAGTAAACACAGTAAACAAAACAAGCGTTTCGTGGCAACGACAACTGCACTAAACACTAATGAGACAAGTAAATACACTTACTATCTGTTGATCACTTACTGGATATCTGTTGTTTGCAGACTGTGAGAAGAAGCCCAGCCACAGAACTAGCAGATGAGGCTGGATTTTGACTGACTGCTGTGACAGAGCCATGATGAGAGTCCCAGCGGTCCTACTTCTGTCCTGAATAGCAGGTGAAAAACATCTCTAGGTCAGCTGAGCCACAGTGCACCAGCATCCCCTAAAATGTTGATATTTTAGAAGTTCAAACAGAAAGAGAGCGTAAGGTCTGGAGTCTGAAAATGCTGTAATGATCACGTTAGAGATTTGGAGCAGCTGCTCTGAAGGATCTTTCATAGTTGAAAGTGGCCTTTCTCCTCTGCCCCAGCAGTGAACTTTCTTATCGCTGTTATTAATGTAATGAAACAAGCCTCTCTGTCTTGTGCACACATTCACCTTCCACTGCCAGAACACCTTTCTGCAGCATTTTTATTTGTATAGCACAGTATAGAGTGGACTGGGAGCAATGTGGGAGACAAAAGAGGACTGAAAAGGACCAGCAGAACCAAAGGTGTCAGAATACACCAATGTGATAAAGCTCAGGTATCTGGCACGCTGGTGAGGTTGAGCCCCCTGTACTGGGCCTGGATCTAGGAATGGTATTGCTCTAATGAGGCTCCAGCACTTTAGTATCCCGTCATGCTTTTAGGTGACCTGTGAGGAGGTTTTTTTTCTCTGTGCCATAATCTCCGGTTGGCCAGAAACAGTGGTGTTAGGGTTAGGAGTTGGACCACAGAGAGACTGTGATCATTCATTCTGACAGACTGCAGCTGCTCTGAAAATGACGCACACAAAGCGTGATGATACATGGTATAAAGAGCCAGCCTCATCATAACAGAGCTCAGCACTCTTTCTTTCTTTCTTTCTTTCTCTTTTTCTTTCTTTCTTTATGACTGTTATAGATACGTGGTGTGTACGGAAAGTATTCAAACCCCCTTAAATTTTTCACTCTGTTATATTGCAGCCATTTGCTAAAATCATTTAAGTTAATTTTTTTTTCCTCTTTAATGTACACACAGCACCCCATTTTTACAGAAAAACACAGAATTGTTGACTTTTTTGCAGATTTATTAAAAGAAAAACGAAATATCACATGTCCTAAGTATTCAGACCCTTTGCTGTGACACTCATATATTTAACTCAGGTGCTGTCCATTTCTTCTGATCATCCTTGAGATGGTTCTACACCTTCATTTGAGTCCAGCTGTGTTTGATTATACTGATTGGACTTGATTAGGAAAGCCACACACCTGTCTATATAAGACCTTACAGCTCACAGTGCATGTCAGAGCAAATGAGAATCATGAGGTCAAAGGAACTGCCTGAAGAGCTCAGAGACAGATTTGTGGCAAGGCACAGATCTGGCCAATGTTACAAAAAAAATTTCTGCTGCACTAAAGGTTCCTAAGAGCACAGTGGCCTCCATATTCCTTAAATGGAAGACGTTTGGGATGTCCAGAACCCTTCCTAGAGCTGGCCGTTCCGGCCAAATTTAGCTATCGGGGGAGAAGAGCCTTGGTTTGAGAGGTAAAGAAGAACCCAAAGATCGCTATGGCTGAGCTCCAGAGATGCAGTCGGGAGATGGGAGAAGTTGTAGAAAGTCAACCATCACTGCAGCCCTCCACCAGTCGGGGCTTTATGGCAGAGTGGCCCGACGGAAGCCTCTCCTCAGTGCAAGACACATGAAAGCCCGCATGGAGTTTGCTAAAAAACCTGAAGGACTCCAAGATGGTGAGAAATAGATTCTCTGGTCTGATGAGACCAAGATAGAACTTTTTTGGCCTTAATTCTAAGTGGTATGTTTGGAGAAAACCAGGCACTGCTCATCATCACCTGCCCAATACAGTCCCAACAGTGAAGCATGGTGGTTGCAGCATCATGCTGTGGGTGTGTTTTTCAACTGCAGGGACAGGACGACTAGTTGCAATCGAGGGAAAGATGAATGCGGCCAAGTACAGGGATATCCTGGACGAAAACCTTCTCCAGAGTGCTCAGGACCTCAGACTGGGCCGAAGGTTTACCTTCCAACAAGACAATGACCTAAGCACACAGCTAAAATAACGAAGTAGTGGCTTCACAACATCTCTGTGACTGTTCTTGAATGGCCCAGCCAGAGCCTTGACTTAAACCCAGTTGAGCATCTCTGGATAGACCTAAAAATGGCTGTCCACCAACGTTTACCATCCAAACTGACAGAACTGGAGAGGATCTGCAAGGAGGATTGGCAGAGGATCCCCAAATCCAGGTGTGAAAAACTTCTTGCATCTTTCCCAAAAAGACTCATGGCTGTTTTAGATCAAAAGGGTGCTTCTACTAAATACTGAGCAAAGGGTCTGAATACTTAGGACCATGTGATCTTTCAGTTTTTCTTTTTTAATAAATCTGCAAAATGTCAACAATTCTGTGTTTTTATGTCAATATGGGGGGCTGTGTGTACATTAATGAGAAAAAAATTAACTTAAATGATTTTAGCAAATCATATAACAAAGAGTGAAAAATTTAAGGGGTCTGAATACTTTCCGTACCCCCTGTATATATTTATTAATATATATATGATCTATATATATATAATATATATTATATATATATATATTCACACTGTATACCCTACCAAACTTTTGGAGGTTGGTAGGGTTTTTTTTAAGATATTTTGATCAAAATACAGTAAAATTGCAATATGTGAAATATATTTTCAATTTAAAATAGTTTTTTCTATTTTTTTTAAAGCAAAAATGGTCTTCCAGCCACTTCTATCAAACCTCTACACTTAATCCAAAATGCCTCTGCAAGATTAATCTTTAATGAGCCGAAAAGAACACATGTCACACCTCTGTTCATCAATTTGCACTATAGCTGCTCGCATTAAATTCAAGGCATTAATGTTTGCCTACAAAACTACCATTGGCTCTGCACCCCTTTACCTAAATTATTTACTTCAGAGTTATGTGCCCTCTAGCAGCTTGCGTTCTGCAAGTGAACGGCATATTATTGTGCCATCTCAAAGAGGCACAAAATAATTTTCACCGAGACTTTTCATAAACTGTTTCCCTCCTGGTGGAATGACCTGCCCTACTCAATCCCAGCAGCTGAGTCCTTATCCATCTTCAAGAAATGACTAAAAACATATCTGTTCCGCCTTTATTTGACCCTCTAACTCTAAAACTTTCTATTCTATTTTAATTCTACTTTATATTTATCTTCTTTATTTAAAAAACAAACAAAAAAACACTAGCTTTCTATTTTTTCTATTTATTACTTGTTTTTCTTTGTGGTGTGTGTTTTATTAATATATATATATATATATAATATATATATATATATCTACAATTGCTCCGTGTACTGCGTTCGGCTAACCGAGGACTTGTCATTTGCACTTGATATATTTTGCTCTTTTTCATTTGCACTTATATTTGTTTCTCTTTTACTGCTTTTAATGTCCTCAGTTGTTAATCGCTTTGGATAAAGTTGGTCTGTCTAAATGCTAATGTAAAATGTAATGTAAATGTAGTTTAAAATCTATTAAATGTATTATTCCTGTGATAACCACAGCTTACGTTTTACAGCCATTACTTCAGTCTTGTGTCACATAATCCTTCAGAAATCATAATTATGCTAATCTTGTGCTCAAGAAACAATTTCTTTTTTGTAATCAATGTCTTTTAACTGTTAATTTGACAATTTTTATCATCTTATTTTCTTTTTAAAATCTTAACTGACCCAAACTTATGTATATTAGTGCAATATATAATTATGATTATATAATTCTTATTATTATCATTATTACTATTTTATGGGATAGTGGAATGGGGACAGGAAAGTATGGCTGAGTGAGAGGGAATGTGATGGGATTACAGGAGACAACAGCTCTTACATGTGCTGAGTCACTGCACGACAACGGCCATCTGACATCTGCTATTTATTAATATTATTAAGACAGATGGTTCAGGCACAAGGAATTCCCACCTAAAAGAGCATTTCCCAACATTAGAGCAACAAACAGCAAAATACTGAACTGACCCTGAGAAACACCTTTTCTGTTTGGAAAATCTGATCATTTACATTTATGCATCTTGCAGATTACTTTATTAAAGAGCAACTTATGGTGCATTCATAATGCACTTTCTTCGTACATATTTTCCCTGGAAATCAGGAAAGCTGCATCTGTTGTATGAGTCCTTAAACGTATTTGAACTGCAACTACTTCTCCAAATGACTCACTTGTTGTTTTAGAATGGACACACGCTTAACTGTTGAGTCTGAATGGAGGAACAAGGGTTCATTAAGTTGTTTTAAAGAAACATGTAAGCAAACACAACGGTTTGTTGAGCTGCAGCGTGTTTATGTCTCCCATGCACAGCCTGCCCTCTACAGAAGCTGGAGATCTCATTTAGACTTCAAACAATCAATCTTAGACTTTAATCAGCAGGTGGCACATCATTAACATATTAATTATATCCAGAATTCATTACCATGCACCTCTTTTAAACAATATAAAATGTCAGGCCTCAACAGATAGTGTAGCTGTAAAACAGTCTTTGCTGTTGTTTTCCAAATTTACTCTTTTCATTTCTACTCTGTTTCCCTTTGGTTCTCTATTAATACTCTTGACTAATAACAGATTGAGAAACTTCAGCAACGCACATAGCAAATGAGTCTGTCACTAATTATAAAATCCACACACAAAACTTGATATTAATAAATTGTGCTGATGAAACCACAGGAAGCACTTAAAGGGATATGTCACTCAAAAGTGAAAATTATGTCATCATTTATTCATGTCATTCCGAAACTGTTTGACTTTATTTTATTCTGTGGAACACCATTTTAAAGAATGTTGGCAACCAAACAATTTTGATGACCATTGACTTCCATTGTATTGCCCCCCCAAAAAAGGGGGAGACATTTCTTAAAACATCTTATATTATATATATTTTTTAAAAAGTGACAGGTGAGAGAATTCTCATTTTTGGGGCGAACGATTCCTACATCACAAGAAAAAATCCTAAGAAATTAATAAAACCAGACATCATAGCAGCACAGGTTAGCAACCACAACACTGTTGGATACAGACATATAAAGGTCTGTATTTTCTAACACTCATACACCTTTATTTAATCAGCACACACGCCTCAGTTGCACCTTATGGTTCAGGTGCTGCAATGCATTAGAAGTGAAATAGTCTTTTTTTAGACATACAAGATGGAACATCTAATTAGAACTACTATCACAGAGCGGCAAAGGCAGAGAGAGAGAGAGAGAGAGGAGTGAAGACTCTGTGTGTGTGTGTGTGTGTGTTTCTCAATGTGAGGGAAACAAAAAGACACATTGCTGATGTGTGTCTTTATATGACGAGAGACTGTGTATGGGAAGACCGTCTTTGTCAAATGGACAGCAAGATGTGTGTGAAAATACTGTTTAAATGACAGACCACATTTATACAGAGAGAAACAGTACTTCCAATTCAACCTGAAGATACATTTTTCATTTTCTGTGTGCAAAAAAGACAAAGCTCATACATTCTATGCAGTACTTATTAAAGTCCATGTTTATTTTTTTCAGGAATGTACTAACTTCCACCAACGAAAACTAAATGTAAGCCCAAACATCATTCAGAACTAAAAAGAAAACACCAAAGAAAAGAAACATTTGTGTGCAACAATGTGAGGGGACAGATGTGAATGTGCGGCCTGATGTAGCTGAATAATTCTCCCAACAGAGTACAATGCTCAGTCAGACACAAAAACAAATACATGCACACTCACATAGTCACATATACTACACTTGAGCAAACACATCCACACACAAAGTCATAGCCGAGACACACAAAACATAGTAATGTTGGGGGTGTGGGTACACCTTGGAACTGCTCAGAAGGGCACTGACATTCCTCACACAACAAAACATTCATATAATGAAGACATATAAGCTGTTGTTAACTGAAGAATTAGTGTCCTCCATTCCTTTTCTCTCCACTCATCCAACTGTGAATGAGGGATGGGGAGGTGTGGTATCTATGGAATAATCCCCTTACTGTCCCTTTATGAGTGTCCATTAAAATGTTCCGCCTCATTTTAGGCTAGGCCAATCACCGGCCAGCTCCCTGACAGTCTGCTGGTTGTCTTATTGAAGGGGAGGAGTTCATTTTGCAATTGGCATATGGTATATGCGTGCTAAGGAGAAGGCGAAAATGTCAGGATCATCCAGCTAATTACAAAGTAGAACAGGAACACTGGATACACGACCAGGGCTTTCCTATTGGCCGGTTGGCTGTCTGCAAGAAATGCTGTGGAGGCTGTAAATGAAAGACACGCATAGAGATATGAGCTCAGATCTCACTGAAACCCCCTAAAGACTGTGTGTACAAGAGAGACACAATGAGTGTCATGACAGAAAACCGAGTAATCTGACATCTGTGTTAATTGATGCTCCCTATGTAGTTTATGTTGTAATTTATTGTTGATAAGACTGCTTATAATTCAAATTTTAGCCAGCACTGCAGAATTTTATTTTATTTTTTGTTACTGTTAACTAAAACTAAACCATTACAAAATAATTTACGGTAACTGCAATAAAGCTGAAATAATACAAAATATAAATCGGAGATGAAAACTTAAAAACGGAAATGTTACCTTGGCAACTAGCTTAAGTAAATAAGTTTAATAAACGGACTAAAACTAAATTAATTAATTAAAGCTATATATATATACAACAAATACAAATAGCAAATGCACATAACACAATTAATTAAACTAAAATTAAAAGGAAAACTGAAAATATAAAAATGAGAGCTAATTAAAAAAAACATTAACTAATATATACATAATACTAAAATAATACTGGTCACTACCAGGCTATTCTTTTGGGAATATTGTTATTGCACTTTTATTTATTTTGCACTGTGAGCCATTCAAATGTAAGTTGTATTTAGTTTTTTCTATCATGCATATGAAGTGTTAAAATTAAAAACAAAAAAAACATTAAATGAGTCTGCACTGCCTCCTGGTGGTGGCTGCACGCACTGCCTGAGGAGCTAGTCGGCCAATCAGGCTCATCTGGTGCACCAGCAGACAACATAAATGGATTCTAAACGTTTCTTCTAAAAACATCAATCCAGTTTATTTAAATAGAACAATCTCTGGGCCTTTAGTATTCTGGGATTGCTGAAACAGATAAACGATTTAGATTCTTACCAAACGTTGACCAGCAGAAGGAGGCGGTGACAACTATGAGACGGACAACAAAACTGACGCTGCTTAAAGCTCCCAGAAGAATGATACGGCAAACTATCATGGCCACAGTCAGAGGAAGAATACAGTACCCCAACACACACAGACTCTGGAAAAATGATCTGTACAGACAAAAAGTGAAAAAAGGAGTCAATGACATTGTTTCAGTAATGTGCTCAAACTCGCAGAAGAAGCTAATGAACAGTTTGCAAATTCAGCCAAACTCATCAAAACTTTTTCTATTTGTCTCAAAAATTAAGGCATATTTAAATAACTAGATTATACTTTAAATATGATTTTATGTGAACATTTATTAAAGTATCTAAGTGATAAAATCTATCTGTGTGCTGAATTGTGTTGGGAAGTCAGAACTTTCACTTACCGTATTAAAAACTGGTGAAATTTTGAGACCTAAATTCCCAGTGTTGCAATTTGTTAATTATACCGGATGCAAATTTTGCTAAACCAATTGGTTTTTATGACTAATGGCTTTCTAAAGGCATATTTAAGTGTGGGGGGAAAAAAGGAATATCAATGCTTGGGTCTCTGGGGCTAAAAGAAACAATTACTGTCACCCCCACTCTGTTCCCTCAGTGGTCAGTGGCATAAAATGGTCAATTGTGCTGCACCTGGTTGACTTGCATTCCCATTACACTGAAATAAAGTGCTCTTTTCTACCTCTAGCAATGAAAACAACTTCCCATTGGTAGGTACAGCTGCTAAATCCCAGGCAACCATTTGGTTCGACTTAAGACACTTCTTTTTAATCAGGGTATCTGCAGGATTTTGAAAAGCTCAAATTTAAGACCTTTTCGGAACAGCAGAAATATAGCGGTTTCCCGGGTAATGGCAGAACACAAAGCAGCACAGCAGCAGAATTTGAAACGTGCAGCACTCGCAATGAAATCAAAGCCTTTTGAAGTTTAATCGTCACATTAAGCTGTATCGCAATTCCTGTCTTTCCATCCCCAAATTTAAGTCCTCCTGAAATCATAATCAAGACTTTCTTGTACCATTTAAGACTTTTTATGGCCTTCAATTTGATGCAATATCAAATGTAAGACTTTTTAAGGACCCGCGGAAACCCTGTTAATGTGCATATTCAGTTACCGACTAAATAAACTGACAACATGAAAACCAAATGAACTCAACACTTCCACCAAAATGAAGATTTGAGGTGCTCACTTTTATGCAAGCAAATTAGTATAAATGAAAATCTGACTGTTTACTCACATTGTTCCTCCCAGGAGTTTGGAGTTGAGGGTTATGATTACAGAACCGAACCAGATGATGACAAAGACTTCTGCAAACTGTGGCCTGCCATCCTCCCCACTGTCGGCAGACCCACCCTGCAGCATTCTAGTATAGACAATATTATAAATATATTATATTTGCTGGAGGCATAGTGACAATAGTTCTGACTGGGACTGATCTGACAGCGTTAATACTCACAAGGCCAGAGTGACACAGAGGAGGAGAGGTCCCCATAAGTCCCCTAAAAAGAACACATACATGCTCTTTATTAGAACATTTAGCATTTGTAATAATAGGTGATAATATATAGCCCACATCTTTTATGGAATCTGCAATTGATAATGTGTCATCAGCGACTGATGAAATGTAAATGATAGACTCACAGTCTTTGAGTAGTGCAGAACTTTTCTTGGGGTACAACACATGGACAAACTTCTGTCCAACGGCTCTCAGATCCCTCAGCTGAGACCCACAAACAGAGCAAAGAGACGGTAAGAAACGCTGCTTAAACTCAGACAGAAGTACTGTTAAATGTGCAATCCAGTGTTATTTTTGTATCATTATATACTATTATGATATTTATTAATCGGTTGAATTAGCCTTTTCATGTTTACAGTTTTAGTATCTATTGTGTGCTTTTATCATTTCTTTAAAATATTTCTTTTATTTCAGGTTTTAGTGATTTTAGTACTTCAACTTAAACATATCTATTTCAGTTAGTTTCTAATTTTCATGTAAGCGTTTCATCTAATATTTGGATTTTTTTTTTCAGCTTTATTTCAATAACTTTTACTGGTTTAGTTTCATTGAACAATAACAACACTGGTGCATCCCTCATTATAAATATCCACACTAAACATTTGAACAAATGTGCATTATCCCTTCACTTTTGCCAATATATACAACGAAAGGTTTCACTTACAATAGTGTCTTTGACAGGCTCATCCAGTGTTGAGAAATCATCGTCAGGGTTCTGTGAGCCCACCGGGACAGATATATCTCCCTCCACTGGAATGTCCTCCGAGATTGAGATGTCAGACAAACCTGCAAACTGTGACACGAAGAATGACTGTGTAAATCATTCATGGCAAATCCAGAGACCCAGAACACTTTGCATGCAGTTCACATTCACTTATGCCAGTGATTCTAAAAACGTGGTCCACTGGTGGTCTGTGTGTTGACTGTCTTCTTAAACAAGGTAAATAAATATAATTATGATTAACTAAAAGCGCTAACATTGAATTAACTCAATATTAACATTAACGTAATAGTGTATCTGTTTTCTTCACAATAAGAGACAGTTACCATAGCAACTGAACAGCCAGCTCATTTAGCTGAAGAGGCAGGCAAACAAGAATAAAACAACAGTCAAGCAAATTACTGAATGGTGAATGTGAGACTGTTTCAGGTTATATACTGATGATAATGTGTACACTATTTAAAACTTTAGTTAAACTTTGTCCTGAAAAAGGATACGTAAACAGGCGAGACAGAAGTGTTCATGACTGTTCCTCAGGCTCTCTCTGCCCAGTGTCATTAAAAATGTGCCTGATGTTTGTCACACCCAGACTTTAAGGTTTTAAATGATATAACGTATATCAGGGAGGAGCCCAAAGTTGAGATAATCACTGAGATATATGTAGACAAAAACAAAATCACATTTTCACAATTATTCGTAAAGGGATAGCAAGGAACTTTTTAACTCTTCAAAACATACTGACATGCACCGAAACGTCGTATCAAGCCTATATTACAACATAACCTGAATCTAGTGGAGATATAAGGAATATAAAAATGTAAACATATCTCTGTCGCGATTATTCCTATCGTTATTAACAAATAACTAACATTTTAAACTGGGGCGAATCTGTCATAATCTAAAGTCTGCACTAACACAGCGAATAAATAAACACTTAAATCTTTATACGACAGAGAGAGAGAGATAGAGATAGAGAGAGAGAGAGAGAGAGAGAGAGAGAGAGAGAGAGAGAGATAGAGATAGAGATAGAGATAGATATATCTGCCCTCACTGTACTCATGGGGAAGTGGAGACAGAGCAACACTTCCTCACCAGCTGCCCGAACTATGAAGAAATTAGAAACACATTTTATCCCAAATTTGAAATACTTTACCCTGATTTTAAAATGTTAAACAAGAAAACACAACTTCAATATTTATTAGGTGAAAAACAAGATTGTATCTTACTAGCAGCAAGATACATTGATGCCTGTCACAAAAAGAGGGAGGAGTCAACAAATCAGTGATGCGCCCACACACACACACACACCACACACACCCCAACACAACCACACAAACACACACACACAAACACACACGCACACGCACAAACACGCACCAACACACACACCACACACAAACACCACACACACACTGAATTATAAATTGTTTGTAGAATTCTACGCTTCTAAAATGTTAATTTGTTTTACTTTTTAAATGTATACACTACATGTTTTTGTTGCATATTATCTGTTCTAGCTTCAGTGTAAACACTATGCTTTGGCAATACATTGTAACAATTGTCATGCCAATAAAGCACGAATTGAATTGAATTGAATTGATAGAGAGAGAGAGAGAGAGAGAGATAGAAATAGAAGAGATAGATAGATTATGAGAAGATAAGATAGAGATGAGATAGATATAGAGATAGAGAATATAGGATAGAGAGAGAGATAAGAGAGAGAGATAGAGAGATATATAGATAGATAGATGATAGATAGATAGATAGATAGAGATATGGATGGATGGATAGATAGAGAGATAGAGAGAGAGATAGAGAGATAGATAGATAGATAAAGATAGAGAGATAGAGAGAGAGAGAGAGAGAGAGAGAGATAGAGAGAGAGAAAGAGAGAGAGAGAGATAGATAGATAGAAAGAAAGAAAGAAAAGAGATAGAAAATAGAGATAGAGATAAGAGAGAGATAGATAGATAGGATAGATAATGAGGAGAGATAGATAGATAGATAGAGAGAGACAGACAGACATACAGATAGATAGATAGATAGATAGAAGATAGATGATAGATAGATAGATAGATAGATATAGAGATAGAGAGAGAGAGATAGTATAGAGATAGAGAGATAGAGATAGATAGAGAGATAGATAGATAGATAGATAGATAGAGAGAGAGAGAGAGAGAGAGAGAGAGATAGATAGATAGATAGATAGATAGATAGATAGAGAGAGAGAGAGAGAGAGAGAGAGATAGAGATAGAGATAGAGATAGAGATAGAGAGAGAGAGAGAGAGAGAGAGATGATTTTCCACTGTCACTGTTTACATAGTTTGGTAAGACTGCGCAATAAAACGCGTACTCCTGTTTTCCACTAGAAAACAGCAAATCTGTCAGTACGGACATGTGGGAGATAAGGTAGTAAATGTTCTTTAGAGCTGAGAATCTGCGTTTACATGTATTACAGAGCTTTACTGACGCATTTACAAATTCTCCAGCTTCCATTCAGGATCGGTAACCATACAGACAGAAACAAAAACTCCACGAAAAAGCTGACAACGTGTTTTAACGATGTTTAAGCGTTTAAAAGCATGTTTTGTCCCTCTTACCAAAGGCTTGCTAGACTCCTCCACTTCCGCCATCTTCACGGATACGGGCACGTCATCGGACGTATGACGTCAAAGACGCCAACGTGCCACTGAGCGGATAATAATAATAAAATAAAATAAGTGGATACAGTATATAAAACATATGAAAAATATGGTTTCAGTGCTATATATAAAAACAGTAAAGGCATAATCTGGAAAAAACAAGCCTTGTGCATTAAATTGAATAATATTCTGAATATTTTACAGTTGGTTTGATACCTTTAGATCAAATGGTGTTGTCGTTTAATGGATTTATATTATTACATTATTAAAAGTTGCAAAATTATTATAAAAAACATAAAAATTGTAATTCCGAAAACGGAGCTTTGTGCGATAACAGGTATGTTTTCCCGAACATTTTAGTATTGGTTTTATATTATAATGTCACGTAGTTAAATTGTTTAATTAATTTAAATGGTTAATTATTTTTTTTTAATTCCTAGAAATTAAGCCTTGTGCAACATAAAGGGCATATATTTATGTCTATCCGCGTTAGTTTGGGCTCAAAACATAAAAGCTGCAAAGAAATTAATTGGCAAAAAACCCGAATGTCTAATGAATGTCAAACGTCAAACTAACTTTACCGCCGTGCGGAACGTAATAATAAAATTAAAAAGATAATAATAATAATCTCATTATTATTATTATCATCAGTATTTTATTGATATTATTATCATAAACAAATTCTAACTAAACGAAATGTTTGTATTAGTTACTCTGAAATAACCTCTCAGCTCTTGAATTTATCAATTCGGCTCAGTCATTGTTATATTTGATTAATAATGTGTCAGTTGTAAAGTTCACATATTTTATTAGTAGTTAAATGGACACGTTAAAGGTTGTAAATGTCGTTAACGTACACTATGCCCTATGTTTTAGCTCAGGGGTGTCAAACTCAATTCCTGGAGGGCCGGAGCCCTGCAGAGTTTTGTTCCAACCCTGCTCCAACACCCATACCATGTAGCTTTCAAATAAGCCTGAAAGACTTGATTATTTGGATCAGGTGTGTTAAAGAGGTCATATGATGCGATTTCAAGTTTTCCTTTCTCTTTGGAGTGTTACAAGCTGATTGTGCATAGATAAGATCCCTGAATTTGCAAAGACTAAAGTCTCAAAACCAAAGAGAAGACTCTGCCACGCCCCCCTAAAACGGCTCGTTCTAACACGCCCCCACATATCTACGTCACTATGTGGGAAGATTAAGCATAATGCCGCCCAAATGTTCATGCAAAGAAAGAAGGCGTGGTTTCAGTAACCGCAGTTAGTGTTGAAGCAGCATGTCAGGGAGACGCTGTGTGTTTCTAGGCGAAAGCAAAAGCACTTTATTTGGCCTTCCAGAAGTAGATGCATTCAGGACTCTTTCAGATGACTTACAACAGAACAGCAATGCATTTTATGGACGACCGTTTCGTGAACCTAGGAGAGGAGGTCATTCTGACTTTGCTATGACAAGCTGGCGCTTCTGAATCAGCTACTGTTATGGTTATTAGTTTAAGTATTTGGTATTGACTGTTCAAATGCGAAGTTTTAAAACAAACCGCCCCCCACAACACTTACCCCACAAACAACACCGACGCATCTGTGTGTGTGTGTGTGTGTGTTGTGAGAGAGAGAGAGCGAGCTGAGAGAGAGAGAGAGAGAGAGAGCGAGACACATCACAGTGGAGTCAGCTGTCTTAACTGTGGCTTGTGTACTGCAAACACATATTCATCACTGTGTCTGTCACGCGACTCTGTTCCCCTTTCGGGCTCTGTCTTTACATTAATTTTGAAAGACGAAGCTTGCGATTATGGTAAGGGGCGTTACACATTTCCGACGAGTGTTTGTGGTGTTCGGCCAATCACAGTGCACCGGGTCAGCTGGCCAATCAGAGCAGACTGCGCTTGTCTGAAGGAGGGTCTTTGTAGAAAACGAAGCGTTTGAGAGCGGCAGGGCATAGAGGACCTACAATATTTACAGTATTTGAAAAATAATGTGTTTTTTGAACATTAAAGCATGTCAACATATTCTGTTACACTAAATACACAAAATAGTGATCTTTAAAAAAGCATCATATGACTAGGCACGGCGCCAGAATTTTATCTCTACCAGTGCTAAGGGGGGGCTAGACCAATATGTGGGGGTGCTAAGAAAATAAATTATCTTGATGAGCAGAGTTACTTCATAAAGAAATGGGCTAACCGGCTATTAATAATTCTGACGGGGCTATAGCCCCCCCTAGCCCCGGTGTAGCGCCGTCACTGCATATGACCCCTTTAATTAGGGTTGAATCTAAACTCTGCAGGGCTCCGGCCTCCAGGAATTGAGTTTGACACCCCTGTTTTAGCTGCTCAGAGCCTAGAAATCATATTATCACAATGAAACATGCATTCAAATCTATAAGAGCGTCGGCCTCTTTAAGGGTCGGAGTCATTGTGGGTTTAGAAATACAAAATGCGGGTAGAATGACAACTAGCTCGACTCTGAGGTATGAGGCTTAGTGGCCCGGATGTTGTCAATAATTGGGCAAGCACGGTGTATCTACATAATAATTATTTTATTTAAACTATTAACTGTATGTTCCAAAGCATTGGCTATTTAAATGTCCCACTTTCACTGTTTCGGAAACAATGTTTTTGTCTAGATCACTGTTGACGTGCCACGTTAGCGGCATATCACGTTAAAAGTGTTACTTTTCAAAGCGCTGCTCAGGATAAACCAATCATAGTCGTTTATGATTGCTGAATATCACGATCCTTTATTAACAATGTAATATAATGTCTAGGCGCACGTTTCCATTTGTATTTGAGGTACCAACAGTTTCAAATAATAGATTTAAACGGTTATACTTTTCAGTCTATACATTGAGTGCAGTGAAACGAAATGCACCCTTACATTTCAATGCAACTCCATGGAGAATTTCCTTTTGTGAACCCTCAAGCGCCCCCAGAGGAAGGAAACGGTACGTCCCATAAAAACAACATTTCCTAGCTACTAACTAGTGATATTTTGCCGCCCAATGATGTGGGTGTACTCAGTATGTAGCCCTGCCCGCATTTGTCAGTCCCTCCGCTCCCAAAACAAGGAAAAGTATTGATATACAAATACTTTCTTTATCAGCACTTTAAACTTGTACTTTGCCACTCGAATTGCTCGACTGAATTAGCAATACCGCGTGCACACGGATACAGTCACTACTGGAGCGCTGGATTATAACTTAGTTGTTTTATTTACAACTGCATCTCATCCAGTATGTCAAAAATGGGGAAGTTTATCGAAACCGATTAATCGAAATCCACTTGATTAATACCGCCGAGTGATCAAAAGGCGTACTTGACTGACAACAAAAGGCCGGTTATCTTCATTGAGCGGTCCGAGGGTGAGAATGGGGCATCCTCCACTAGAGTTCAGCGACTGTTACTCCGACAGTCCGGATTTCAGAGAGAGATTGAAATGCAACGAAAACGAGCTGGAAAAAACCAACAAGTTCCTAAAGGATGTCATCAAAGACGGGAACAATGTGATCAACGCGATTAAAGGTAAACTGGTGTTTTACAGCAGTCGTGCTGGTCTTCTCTGCGGGAGGTGGATGGAGGTCTCCGCCTTTGCACACCCGAGAAGACGATTAAAGACATGCAATAAAGAAGTGCATAATTGTGTTTTAATGCAAGAAATATATTTAGTTACGTTCGTAAGGCTTTTTGCATGTGCTTTCACTTGCGGGTCCCTGGTCAGTTTTAAAGGAGATTATGAGAAAGCAGAGGGAGTGATCTGGCAGATGGTGAGCAGCTCTTGGAAGATCCCCCTCTCAGAGATGCTGGCAAGCACTTTTAGGACACTGTTGGTTGATTTATTTATAGCAGGCACCTTCCATTTTCCAAATTAGTAAATGGAATTGGACTGGGAAGTTTAGAGGTGGTGTGAAAGTGTCAACCAGATGATTAAAAGCGGAGGAGAGCCAGTAGTCATATGAACTCGGATATTATAACCATCAGCCTTTCTCACTATTCACTATCCTTCCTCTTCTGTCGTTTGGCTTATGTCTGAAGTGTTGTGAAGCAACAAAATGGAAAGTTTCCAAGATCACAGCCCTTCTCTACCACCACTGTTCCTCGTTAAGGACAGAGGAAATATCACTGCAAACAATGCACTGTAGACAGAAGCTTCTGCTTAATGATGAGCCAAACTCAACAGAGCTAGCCTGTATTACAGTAATTATAGATATTGATATAAAAGTAATTATAGCTGTAGGTGTCCCCGTGCATAGCTCATATGTGGGCCTCATTGTCATTAGGGTTCAGGGAAATAGCTGGGAATTTTAAAAGTGTGATTTTCAGGCCTGTTCATGGAAATTAGTAAGAAGTATTAAAAGAATACAATCATGCAACTATTACAGTCTTATTAAATTGTATAAAATGTTAAAACGTTTTTGCATGATTTCATAGTTGATACAATTTGTCTGGAGCGATTTAACAGATTAAATAAAATAAACAATATAATGACAATATTAAATGCGTAATTGAATTTAGCAATAAATAAAAGTAGAAAGTGCATTTTAATAGAAAATTATTACTTATCCATTATTAGTTAGTACTACTAAAAAAAATTAAATTGGGAACTCTGTCATTGCCAGAAGATTTCTTGACCTATTAAAGAGTTTTAGCTGATTGGTGTTCAGTTTTTCCGTCTACATTTCACTGCCTGAGTTTGGATAGAAGACTTGACAGCTGGTCTTGTCAATGATAATTTGATGATTCAGCCTTAATTTATCTCCTAGATAGAGCTTCTCAGGCTTCCTTCCCTAATTTCAAGGGAAGTCATAAACGCACAAGTTTTCTAAAAACACAGGAAGGCTGATAGAGTTTTTATGTTTTTATTTTGCATGCGGGAGTACGCAAGATACTAATTTGACTAACAATAAGCCTCGCTTTATACCTTAGAGTGAAACACTCCAAAAGCAGAATGCTGAGCCATTAAGGCAGATTTCCTTATGGATCTGTGCGGAGCACAGCGGCTTTATTTGATGATTGCAGTCTGCTCTCGGATGCTTCCAGTGTCTTGGAAGGAGTTTTCAGTGCTTCAAGTTCCTGAAGGAGTCACTGGAGCCCAACATAAATTTCCTCTAGGGTTTCCGCCTTTTGAAGTTCTGCAGTTTCTAAAGTCATACGACCTGACTCGAAGGTTTCTAAATGCTTACTTCCTGCGTTTATGAAGTTTTGCACTTTTTGAGGAATATCGCTGTGTGTATATGAAACTTAACACAGGAAGTTTAGCATTTCCTTTTCTCCAACGATGAGGAACCTCTTTGGAGGTCTATTGCTCCTGTTATGACTAAACAGAGAATATCAACATCATGACAGATCTCCAGACTGCTTTCTCGAGGAAGCTTTCATATGAAGCTTAAATAAATATGCTTGCCAATACAGAACGGGAGCCAATAATAGTTGCGGCCGCTGTCATTTCAAATGCATTAATAACCAAATAATTCCACACGGCACTTTTTGGCACCTCCCATTCAAACATTATCGGTTTAGGTCTGTAATCTGTTTCAGCTGCACTAACCGGTTCTTCAGCCAAGTCTGGTTGTCTTTTACCAGAATGTGGTTCTTGGCTTCAACTGTGGTTTAGTAGTTTATAACTCGCAGTACAAACAGTGATTCAAACGCTTTGTCATACATGCAATTATGCATTTCAAGAACACCTGTTGCATCATTTGTAATCTAATGTTGCGAGAGTAAAATAGCTGTCTTTTAAGATCCGTGTGTGTGTTTGTCAGAGGGCTGAACAGGGCGGGTTTTGTGATCTGGTTTGGACTGTCATGCCAGCTCCTCATCCTTTAGACAAACACACTCTTTGTGTCCTTTTCATCAGAGGGGATATAATCGTTTAAGCCATCTCCTCTGTTAGCACCGCTCACTTCACAGAGGGTGCAGGCCTACAGCACAGAGCACAGCCAGAGAGTTAGAGAGCGAAAGATGGATGAATGGCTCGCATGGCTATTGATCAGTAACATAAGACTGAAATCAAATAGAGTTTCTCTTTTCTGGATCTTATCAGAATATTTATATTAAGAATATTGGAAAATATGGGAATATATTATATTACAGAATTCATTTTGAGTAAATACTGTGCAGTCATTAAATGAATGACTGATTTGTTTAGGCCTATATTTCAAAGAATAATTTATCAAAATGTATTCGATTTGTTTGTGATAGTTGTTAGTAGTCTTTAATGATAAGATTTCTTGAGAGTTCGTTATCATTATCTTTTTTAAATATATCAATGTGGCACCTAATTCTGTTGTTTGTTTGTTTGTTTTCCACTCATATTTTAATGTTCATTTGTCTGTATAATGAGTATGTTGTAGGCCTGTGTTTTATTGGTTGTTGTGTCCCCTCTTTTCACCCTCTGCACTCTCATTTTTCCACAAATTTACACGCCTAATATTTTGTGGAGACTGTCATACACTACCACTCACAATTTGGATAAATAAGTAAATAAATAAATAAATAAAAATAAATTAATATTTTTATTCAGCAAGGACTCGTTAATTTGATCAAAAGTGATAATAAAGAAATTCATAATGTTACAAAAGATTTTTATTTAAAATAAATGCTGTTCTTTTGAACTTTCTGTTCATCAAAGAAGCCTTAAAAAATATCACAGTTTCCACAAAAATAATAAGCAGCAAAGCTTTTCACACATATTAGAATGGGTCTTTCTTCTGAAGGATTGTGTGACACTGAAGCCTGGACTAATGATGCTGAAAATTCAGATTTGCCATCACAGGATTTTTTTTTTTAAAATATATTACTATAGAAAACTTTTATTTGAAATTGTAATAATATTTCACAATATTACTGTTTGTACTGTATTTCTGCTCAAATGAGTGTAAGTGGTGAGCGTAAGCGACATTTAAAAAACATTTTAAAATCTTAATTATTTAGGTGGAACCATGATCTGGAGAGTTAGAGATCCACTGAGATCCCACTACTGCTTTATTTTCATAGTGTTTTGTTCAAAGAACTAAACACTTTTAAACCTTAGGCTGACCTGGGAGAATGTCCCAGCGATTACAATACTGTGAAATGCTCTGGATGAATGCATCTGACAGTGGCCTGTCTTCCTGTGTGTGTGTGTGTGTGTGTGTGTTCTGGAACTGACTTGTGTAGAGCGTTTGAGACATAATTCCATCCCCACTGAGCTCCACAACATCTGATTTCACTTAGCAATAAAGCTGCTTTTATGGTTTCTCAGAGGTTCAGTAATTAATGGCTTCATATGTTAAGTGGCCAACAACCAAGCAACGTGGTGAAAGGTTGTTTGCGTTTGAGTTTCCTGGCCATGGTTGTCTTTCTGTTTTTAGTGAAACTGTGAGAGTTGATATAGAGAGTGTTTTTTGGGGGCTGGGCTGAAGCCAGAGACAGTATAAGGCGGAGGAGAAGGACCACTTGAACACAAATGTCCCACTTTCAATTAATAAAGCCAATTGCCTTATTAGTAGAGGCGTTGTTTGATTGTTTACTCTGGAACAAAGTATGCACATTAGCTGGGGAGCATGATTTGAGCTAAAAAAACAACATTTAAGATACGTTAATTGCCAACATTCCAGTTACTTGCATAGAAAATAGTTGCCCTGGCATGTGGACAGACCGGGTGGACGACCTTTAAATCTGCTAGCACTTGCGACCCATATGTTCAATCAGGCCGTGTTCTACTATCGATTGATATTCTTCATAAGCAGCCATTTTTTCTGACCAAATAACAAAACCTACAAAAAATAATGTGGGTTTTTGATTCATTTCTTTAAAATTTCGATGTTATTTCCAGAGTACTCGCTAGGAGTGCAGAAGTTCTCTCAGACCCTTCAGTCGTTCCAGTTCGATTTCATCGGTGACACTCTGACTGATGATGAGATAAACATTGGTGAGTCAACAGCAGCTCTTAACCTGATTGGAGTGGTGCTCAGTGTGTCCATTTCATTTATGTGATGTATTTGAATGATTTCACTTCTGTTCCGCTGAGTTTGTATGTGGAATGAGTGTGTTGGACTGTGCCTGCATGTTTGTGTCAATCTCTGGCGGTAGTTTTTGAGCATGCATGTGCATGTTTCATTTGTATGTTGCTTACATGACCACGTTTTACCTACACAGCGGAGTCATTTCGAGAGTTTGCTGGTTTGCTACAGGACGTGGAAGAGGGTCGAATGATGCTGGTTGGTGAAGTACATTTCCTCCCATACCCTTGTAAAACACTGTCAATCATAATCTAAACTCGTATAACAACAGCACTTAAGATCCTCAGATATGTCAATCATTAACATTCCGCACGATTAGCCTTCTTGTGCTGAGTGCCAGTTAAACATGTTGTAGTTAATTTTATTGAGATGTTCTAAACTCTAGAACACAAGCTTGATTATAAATCTGATCTGTTCTAACCATGTACAACAGGAAACTCCAGATGCAGATAAAAAAAAATGACCTCTTCCTTCCTCAAAAGGTGTAGGACACATGCTTAAGTAATCATTTTATGAGAACAATACTCATGCACACTCATAATCCAGTGAAGTGCATGGCGGGACTGAAAGAAATATTTGCTGCTACATACAATTGTATTTATTCCCACAAGTTCCACATCTATGAGGGGAAAGTCCCAAACAATTGTTCCCTATATAATATAGATCAGAATTAATGAATCCATAGACATGAACAAAGCAAATCAATAATTTTGTGTTCAAAATTCCATTCAAAATTTGGATTTTTAATTTTAATGCAGTAATGCAGAAATCAATATTTCCTACGTTAAGCCATCTAGGCAAACTTATGATGGACAGTGTCACAATGTTTGTGTAACAGGAGCTTCACACATCACATCTCATATATGATGATATGAGTGACACGGTGGTTTTGCTGATATGGAAAAACAGCTAAATATTTCCATTGGCGTATAGACAAAAATTATATTAGATATAATATATAAACAAATAATTCTATATTTATTTTTGGACCCTGCTATATGCTTTCTATTCAGAGCCCCTGACTTTGTGTCACTCAGACATTCATCTGCTCAAATGTGACAGCTCTTGACTTCTGACCCCCATATACTAAACAAAAGCAGGGACAAGACTTTATTATAGATACAGTAAGATACTTCTGTACTCACCCGTCTTTCTCTCTTGCAGGTCCAGAATGCCTGTGACTTGCTTATCAAACCTTTGGAAAAGTTTAGGAAACAGCAGATTGGGGTCACAAAAGTGAGTGTTATTTATATACATTTAGACACATTAAGAACACACACCACATTATCCCACATGTGTGAGCATACTCCTCATTTCCGCCTCTACTTCCTTTCTCAAACATATCCAAACACACATGGGTGTTTTCCAACCATACACACACACACACACACAACTAGGCTGGAATAATGTGTCAGCAACTGGAGCATCTATGGAAAAACTATTTAGTTTTAGAGAGAAAGAGTTAAAGAGCTATCATGATTCTACAAGGAAAGCAAGATCATTTGTAGGAAAAACGACACATGGAAAGTTTAGAATTCCAGAGACTTTTTACTGGATTAGACTCTTTCCACAGCAGCACGCTTCAGTTAACATTACTGAAGTATCAGTTTCATTTCAACAGTTTCAGTGTGGCTTCTCAGAGATTATTGGTTGAAATTATTGGTTGTGAGGAACCAGTTACAAGTCTTTCTAAGAACAATTTACTTATAATGCTTTTTTATTATTATTATTCATTAGGAATGGGTTTAGCGAACTGGACCACTTCCACTCCAGTTTTCTGTCTTATTTTCTGGGTTTCATTTGTTTGCTTGTGTTTCAGGAGAGAAGAAAGAAGTTTGAGAAGGAGAGTGAGAAGTATTACTCTCAGTTGGACAAACATATGAACCTGTCCTCAAAGAAAAAAGAGACACAACTACAAGAGGTACATTTGAAAATACAGTCAATTAAAATGAAAGAAAAAAAATGAAACCCAATAATATAATCTTGATTTTTGTGTGTTTATAGGCTGATGGACTGTTGGATAAGGAGCGTCAGGCATTTTATGAGTCATCTGTTGAATATGTGTACCAGATCCAGCAGGTTCAGGACAGGAAAAAGTTTGATGTTGTGGAGCCTGTGCGTGTGAACTTCCTTTTCCTCTAGCACACACACTCTTGTTTTTATATATGCTTTGTAGTACCTGATGGTTTACTGTGTGTACAAGAAGGTGCATGGATAAAAACGATACATGCATTGATGATATTCATGCTGATACAAACAATGAATTGACCAAAGCATGTTATACTTAAAGGGGTGTGTCCTTGTTTTTGATTGACAGGTTTTAGCATTTCTGCAGAGCATCCTAACTCTGAATAATCTCACCGTGGAGATGACACAGGACTTCCTTCCATATAAACAGGAGCTTCAGCTCAGTCTACAGAACGTGAGAGCTTCACCGATCGATAATGAGTCTAACCTTCCATCCATATAGTCACATGCATGATCAGATCAGCAGAATACGAGTCATTCAATCTGCTGCTCTGTTGGTTTGTCCTTCACACTTTATATTTAATTATTTCTGAGTGGTTTTTGTTTAGCAGATGATTTTATCCAAAGTGTCTTTCAGTAACTGTATTACAGATTATTGGATTCATTGTGGTGTTGTGAACATACAAGTTTAATAAATGATGAAGAAAATGAACAGTATTCCACCGCTAATTATTAATATGATTTATATGTTAATAAATGCAAGTTTCTGAACTTATTATTTTAACATTTTTATATTATTTGACATATTTTAAAGGGTTAGTTCACCCAAAAAAATTAAAATTAGCCTATGTTTTACTCACCCTCGAGGCATCCTAGGTGTATATGACTTTCTTCTTTCAGACGAATCATATCGGAGTTATATTCAAAATTAGGGTATATTAAACATTTTTAATATAACTCCGACTGGATGCGTCTGAAAGAAGAAAGTCATATACACCTAGGATGCCTCGAGGGTGAGTAAAACATAGCCTAATTTTCATTTCTGGGTGAACTAACCCCTTAAAATAGTCCAATAATATACAAATGTTAAAATAAGAATTTCCCGAAACTTGCATTTATTAATGTATAAATAATATTAATAATTAGCAGTGGAATACTGTTATACAGTTTTAAATTTAGTTAAGTATTTTTTTTCTACTGATTTATAATTAAGTTATATACACTACCATTCAAACATTGGGGTCTGTACGATTTTTTTTAAGTTATTGAGTTCTTATGCTTACCCAGTTGCATTTATTTGATCAAAAAACTAGTACAACTGTCTTTTGTGAAATATTATTTACAATTAAAATTACGTTTAAATTTTTAAATATTTAAGCATTAATTTATTCCTGTGATGGCAATTATTCCAGTCTTCAGTGTCACATAATCCTTCAGAAATCCTTCTTAATTGCCGATTTAGTGCTCAAGAAACATTTCCTCCCATTTTAATGTTAACATTGATTGTGCTGCTTAATATTATTGTAGAAACCCGGATACATTTTTTTTCTCTGTTCTTTGATGAATAGAAACTTCAAAATAAACTTCAAAATTTGATTAATTTAATGCATCCCTGCTGAATAAAGTATTAATTTCATAATAAAGAAAAGACTTACCCCAAACTTTTGAACAGTACTTTGGTTAATATTATTTATAATTAATAAGGAGCAAAATAAATCGGCATATCCGTTGTAATGGCTCCTGATTATATGTAGAAATGTAACTGCATGTATGTTTATTTGTTTGTATGTGTGATTGGGTGCCGCTGGTGTAGACCCGTAACCACTTTGAGAGCACCAGAGAGGAGATGGAGGAGCTAATGAAGAGGATGAAGGGGTCGGCACAGATCTGTATTAGACACAGCCAGCAGGCAACTATGGAGGGATACATTTATGTGCAGGAGAAATGTGAGTGCACTTTACTTCTGCAGCAATGGTCCATTACTACAGGCAATTATTTCATCTCAATTGACGGTGTGTATAAATGTGCAGGAAACAGAAACGCAGTATAATAAAAGCTTAGTAGGTAAGTGGACCAGAGGCATGACGCTCAAATAAGTATTTACAGTAATTCTTCAGTAAAACATGTTAGCTGCTATGTTGAACTATAAAGTTTTTTTTAGGTGGAGGAACTTGGTTATGCATAGCAATGGGTGGAGATTGTAAAACATCGACAAAGACTGGTTGGTTTTGTGCATGTATAATGCTGGTATAGTCACATCGCTGCCTTTTCATGTACCTTCTTGGTATCCTTTCATGATTGTCAGCCATCAAATGAGTTGTTATTCTATGTTATTCTAGGCTATTTGATCTTTCCAATCTCATGCCAACACACTTGTGATGGCTATACTACCAAAACATGTAACGTTTCCATTATAAGTGAATAACTGTAAAAGCCTTCTCATCCATTTTTTTAAATATGAGACCGTTCAAAATGATTGTGGTAATCAGCAGCCTGACACAACCCTGAATATTCCTTTAAAAAAATCCAACCACAAGGAAATATTTCTTTGTGAAAGAAAGAGCATCTAGTAGTAATTGTCTGTAAAGGTCAGTGTCCACACACAGCACAAATCTTAATATGAGTTATGATAGTTAATAAAAGATTTCACAACACAGCTTTCTGACTGGTCAAACACAGCATTCGGCAGTAAAAGTTTTTTTTTTTTGTATATTGACTTATTATGACGCTAAACTGTGTAATTCATTGTTGGCACTGGATTTCTGGTAGCTGTGCTAGATTGATGTCTCTGTGGTACAACTCTGCAATCTCAATCTTCTCACATGATAAAATAAACCCACATCAATATTTTACGACCATTTATTTGGCAAGTAACTGTAATAAGTGGGATAATTTACATTTAGCTAGTCTTTATAGCAGAATAAACCCCAGAAAAAAGGTCGTACGAGACCCCTCGATTTCCCCTCCAGGGTTCGTCACCCTGTCAGGATTAATCTCTGCAGTATTGACTGGCTGACCCTATCTATAATTCAAATGATGCATATGTTATTAATCTTTTAGTCTCTTTCTGTGTCTCTAGGGGCTCTTGGTGTAACCTGGGTTAAGTATTACTGTAAATACTTCAAGGACAACAAGTTATTCATTATGATGCCAGTGGAACAAAAGACAGGAGCCAGACAGGTGCAGGATTATTACAGATACGATCATTACTTTGTGAAGTGTCAGCCCTTTTCTCTTACATTTGTCTCTTTGTTTCTCTTAGACCACAGCTCAACTCACACTGAAGTCCTGCGTACGCCGTAAAACCGACTCCACTGATAAACGCTTCTGTTTTGACATCGAGACAAATGAAAGGTGAGGCTCCTATCCGTTATATTCACTCATTCTCAAGTCTGTTTGTTCACTCTACGAAGTGCACCTATAGCAAACGTTTTAGTAGGACCAGAGGAGGGCCAGTAAATTGGAAAGTTGATATTTTTGTCAGAGCACTTACAAGAATTCTTCCATAAAAACTAATTTTCTTGTTGAACTGTGAAGTTGCTCTCCAATGTGTAGGCAGTTGTTTGATACTGGATACATTTCACACAAACAACAAGAGGTTTAATTGATTTTGTTGCAGTGTGTCTTAAGTGTTTTGTGTTGTGTCTCCATAGGTGCAGCCCTGTCCTGCTCCAGGCTATTTCTGAGGTCAACAGGAAGCAGTGGATGGAGGCCATGGATGGCAAAGAACCGGTGAGTTTAACATGATCTCTCCTCAGGCTTCATTAAGAGCCCTCACTACTGTCAGTCTCTGTGCATGATCATGTTTCTGATCCTTTGTGGTTTCTGTTCCAGATTTATCATTCTCCGATTCAAAAGCAGGCAGAGAGTAAGTGTAACTTCACTTCATCAGGGCAATAGTGTATTAGTACAGGTGCTTATTTGTATCAGAAAACCACTGATATTTATTCCCTACTTGTCAAAAACAATTAGACCTGCCCAGTCCTTCAGTTACACACTCTCCAAAAAGCCACCCTTCACATGTCAAATGTTTCACTGGAAAATAGCATTTCTAAAAAGGGTGGACTGCTTTTCAGGCTGTATTGTTTTGCATTTTACAGAGACTAGGAATGTAACATAGATACTATGGTTTAAAGGTCGGTGAGAAAAATTTATCAGTTTTCGCAAAAATATTAAGCAGAACAACTGTTTTCAGCATTGATGATAATGCTCAATTGCTTGAGCATCAAATCAGCATATTAGAATGTTTTCTGAAGGATCACGTGACTCTGAAGACTGGAGTAATGGCTGCTGAAAATATAGCTTTGCATCACAAGAATAAATTACATTTTAAAATATATTGAAAACTGTTATTTTAAATTTCGTAAATATTGCTGATTTACTGTATTTTTGACCAAATAAATGCAGCCTTGTTTTCTGCCTTAGAAGAATGAGAAGTATTCTCAAAGACTCCTTTCACCCCAACCACAGACTGTTCACTATTCTCCCATCAGGGTATATAGTATTTTATATATATATATATTATATAGTCTTCGCAGTAACGGCCTATTGAGCTCTAATCTCAGACATTGAACACTACATCCTAGATGGACCACCTAATGTGTAAAAAAAAAAAAAAATTGCTCTGTATAGTATCCTGTCTTTTCTGCACACTTACAGTGTTTCTTATTATGCCTTATTATAGCTTTGTCTTATTATACACATTTCTACCTCCTAATGCCATTTGCTCTGCTATGGTCACTGGCCATACAGAAAAAACACTATTGATAGACCTCACTCTGTATAATGCACCTTCTGTGTTATACTTGTTCACTTGCACCTTATGTTACATTTGCAGTTATTTGCATTGAGGTGGTCTCTGTTCCTCTACCTCATTACTTGCACTCTGTACAATAATGTACTGTGTGTGTATATATATATATATATACAGCATTGCTATTTGCACTTCTGGTTAGATGCTAACTGCATTTCATTGGCTCTGTACTTGTACTCTGCACAATGACAGTAAAGTTTAATCTAATCTAATCTAATCTAAAAACAAGAAAATCTTACCGACACCAAACTTTTGAATGGTAGTATAGGTGTGATATCTCAGGACCTTTTTCAGTGATGTTTAGCTATAAAGAGAAAAGCTGCAGAACACAGGAAACTCCCAAAATAGATGCTGCTTAATAGATTCCGGTATTTGCAAGGCTGTGCAATACCATATATAATAATTACACCATAAAAAGTGTGCAGTAACCTATTGAGAAATGCATACAGGGATGATGAACTGTGTTCATTATATGTAATATTAATTGTTTTTTGTTTTTTTCTCAGTGGACCTAAATGACATCGGCTTCAAGTTTGTCAGAAAATGCATCAACTTTGTGGAAACAAAAGGTACCATCACACATTAGACTAGCAAGAATATCAGTTACTTATTTTAGTTTGTCACCTGTTCTCAAATGACTGACACACTGCGGTTTTCATGGCCACCATATGCTTTAATCAGAGATGAGAGACAACACAATGCCACTATTTATTGGATTCATGTCTCAAGTGCAGCCAGCAGAGGGCAGCAGCACACCATTTGTGTTCACATCTGCGGATACAGCGATTTGAGCCAACTCTAGAGAGAAAACATTCTTTTCCAGAATGTTTTTACTGCAGAACTGTGGCCAAAGAACCAGAACAACACACACACACACACACACTGAAACATACCGATTTTTGACAATAATATATCATATAAATTAAAAGAAAAAAACAAGTGATATAAATTGATAGCAGATGTGTATATGCTCTCCCTCACATTTTCTCCCACATGGCAAGTCATTTGAAACCTGGCTGTAGCATTTCCATGGCTGTTATAGTACGGCAGTAAAATCGTGAAGAGGCCGTTCATGCACATTAAAATGCATGATTACACCATTGCGTTGACTGCGGGAGCACCGAGCACTAACGGCTCTGAAGCGCTGATGTATGCGTTCACCAGTCTCTGAGTGTGCCGTTACTCAGATTTCCCAGACATTTAAGACCAACCCTAATGTCAGGCACAACGTGGTGTATGTTAACAATCAGTAAACTCTGGCAAGCTATCGTTTGGGGTTATTGCACGTCTAATGATGGCTGAGCGTGAACTGAAAGTGGGCCAGTTCCACCGCACGTTTTCCAGTAGAGCTGTACTTTTCCACTGTGGACACTGGCCCCTTTCTTTCTCCTTCATGGCAGGTTCTTCAGTTTTCTCAGTCTATAAATCATGCTTTCTGTCTCCCTTACCTCCGTTTTTCAGTTTCTCTCTTCTTCTCTTTCTTTCTGGCAGGGCTGACTCAGGAAGGAGTCTACAGGACTGTGGGCAGCAACATTCAAGTACAAAAACTTCTGAATGCCTTCTTTGGTGAGGAAATGGCTAAAAAGAACATCTGCTTTATGTGTGTGTTTATGTGTGTACAAGAGGAAGACATTCGAACATGCTCTCACACAAACATGCACTCATTGTGTTTCTAAAACTTGTAAACCAGATTTATACACAAACATTTACAACCAAATATACAAACATACTTTATTTCTTGTTAAGAAGCTAATCGTGTTATCATAAATTTATTGTCTCATAATTCTGAGTCCAGAATATTGTGGCGTGTTTAATATCTGCAGTGAGCTTTGTGAACTTCCTGAGTTTTTTACTCCGTGGAAACCAAAGCAGAGATATACGTCCATGAGAGCGTCCTTGAGCTGTTACAAAATCCCTGACACATATTCAACAACAGTAACAACCATCTGAGGAAGGCCGTTTATCTCTCTCTCTCTCTCTGTCTTCATCTGTCCTCCTCTCTCTGTAGACCCAAAGTGTGCAGCAGATGTAGATTTCAATTCCACTGACATGGACA
This sequence comes from Sinocyclocheilus anophthalmus, assembly GCA_018155175.1. Classification (NCBI taxonomy): domain Eukaryota; kingdom Metazoa; phylum Chordata; class Actinopteri; order Cypriniformes; family Cyprinidae; genus Sinocyclocheilus; species Sinocyclocheilus anophthalmus. The sequence continues at coordinate 492,450 of JADLZN010000512.1, forward strand.
TTAAGACCCCCCACCCCCCCACCGGCCCCACACTAGGCTTTTTAAATTCTGCTGCGGTGAGTTAAGCACACATGATTTTACCATGTTCAAAAAAAGTTTTTTTTTTTTTTTTTTTTTAATGTGTGCTGTCATTTGCATGCTTTTCCGGATTTTGAGTTAACCACGAATGACCTATCAGCCTGCATGAGCACTGAGTCTTAGCAGCAAGTATGACAGCGAACACACACAGACAAACACTTTTATGTGTATGTGTGTATTTTCCATCTCTTTTGTGGGTCAGTTTTGTTCAACTCGAGCGTAGCTCTAAAAGAGGGGAAAAACACAAGTCCAAGTGCACTGTTTGCTCTTTCAGTTCTACACAATACTATATCCCACATCAGTGATCCTCAACCATGGATATATGTACCACAATGGGTAACTAAGCAGGTTCCAGGGGGTCCTTTTGATTATGCTTTGCTAACCCTACAAAACAAAAGACTGCAAGTTGTATACATTTGAATGACACTGATAACAGAATGCACTACCGTTCTTTGTGAAATGAATACCTTTATTCAGCAAGGATCCATTAAACTTATCAAAACTGACAGTATCGACATTTATAATCTTACAAAAGATTTCTTCTTCAAATAATAGCTGTTCTTTTGAACTTTCTATTCTTCAAAGCATCCTGGACAAAATGTATCATGGTTTCTGCAAAAAATATTCGTAGCACAACTGTTTTCAACATTGATAATAATAAGAAAATCACAGGAATAAATGACATTTTAAAATATATTAAAATAGAAAAGTTTAATTTTAAATTGTAATAATCCTTCACAACATTACTGTTTTTACTGAATTTTTTATCAAATAACTGCAGCCTTGGTGAACATGAGATTCAAAAACATAAAAAAAGACAATTCCCCAGCTACTGTTAATAATGGTATTTACCGTTTTGTATTATATTTTAATACTTTATATACAATGCACACACACATATTTGTACCATGAGTTTATGCGTTGTGTCATCCTATAGGCACTCTGTTACAGGACAGTCTGGAAAACTTTGTAAACTTCTTTCTATTACTTTGTGGTTATTAAGTTATGTATTACATGCACAATTAAATAGAATTCTGAATTGTGAACCGAAGCAAGATATTGCAGTATTGACGGGTACCCTACTGTTTTTATTTTACAATGAATAAATTTAGCCTGGGTAAATTGCATCTTATTTATGCATTCAGACTTAAGTTCTCTGAAAACACCTGTCACAGTATCTGAGTGCCTGTGCTCACGCTGCTGTAGTCAAGCATGCAGCTGACCGAGTAAAGGGCATTTTCAAGACTGACATTTACATGGGCATTTAATAAAAGCATCATTAAAAGAAAAATATGTGTTGATAGATTAATCTTTTGTAATGTTTGACGCATCATGTCATTATCCAAACTGACCTGCACTGCCTGTATTGTACTGGCTTTGCATAGTCTTTCCTTTTGTTTAAAATATTAAGCCACTCGAGGACGTTTTTACAGTAATTTTACAAAGGTGATGGGTATTATTAGGTCTAAAACCCTTAATCTTGGTAAAATGCACAGCTTCAAGTGACTTCGTTAAAATGTTGCCAAAATGAATACGAAAGAAGATGGCAGTGTTTAATAAATAGATAAATTTAATTACTAATAATATTCAGAATAACAAATTCTGTAAAAAGTAATATAGTCCATTTAGCATTATTGTAGGCTGTGTAGGGTTGCCAGCAATGTAGCATATTAATACACTTTAGAATGCAACTCATCTAATCAGAAATTAAAGACAAAACCGTCCGTTTTGAGGCGTTGTGTCTGCATGAGTTGAGTGTGTGCCCAGTTTTGAGTGTTTTCAATGAATTGTGTCTGAAAAGTGCTGTATTGTAATCCTCGCCATAGTAAGATTAAAAGCCATTAAAGCAGCTTTGATTATTATAGCTTGTCTGCTTGCTTGTGCTCAGATTACACACAACTAAACAAACTCAGTAGAGCAGAGGAAAGGGCTACACCTGCCGAGGGATTAACGGCTCGCTGTAATGTGCTTTACTCACTTGGCCCAAATGACATCTCGGTCTGTCGTGTTGTAGAATTTCTTCACATTTTTTATTTTAAAGATGTCAAGAGAGTTTTGTCCGACTCTTTCAAAGATGCTACAGCTTCTCTTAAAAACGCTGTACACAGTTCACAAGTACACGTTTTTGCTCCGCTCTTTATAAAGTAGCTTTGTTACGCTTCGCCACAGGCTGTATTTTTAGATAAAGCTGTGTTTATCCCATAGTTCACAATAAATGTGTCAGTACTGATCCTTTTAGGATTTTACAAGTTATCTTTGGACAAGTTGAAAGACGTTCAGCAAACTGCCGTGAGATGTCTGCAGCAAGAAAAGAAAAGCCACTAGCTTGCTAACACAATCAATCAGCTCTATTAGTCTTAGTGTAGACTGAGAAGTGCACTGACTTGCACTGTCTGCTTTATTCTGCCTTTACGATGCATTCTTTAAAGTGTTTTCCTTTGGTACCTTGTAATGGGGGTCATGGCAGCGAGAATAGTCGTAGCCAGAGCAAGGCTTTTCCCTAATGGGACCGAAGCGACGGTTTTTTGAGAGGTCAACACAGATTGTGGCACAACAGTTATGTTAATAGAGCAATCTGTGGATCATGTCCATATTATAGTTGTGATCATACTAGATGCAACCGCCCGCCTGTGCTCGTGTGTGACTTTTCCTACATTTTTTCCCCAGAGTCGGAGAATCTGGACTATCGGTTAGGGGCGGTTCACTCACTTGTTTACAAACTCCCAGAGCGGAACAGAGAGATGCTGGAACTACTAATCAAACACCTGGTCAGGTAACACATACACACATAACACAAGCAGGCATGCGTGAACACAGACGTGCTAATGTTGAAACACACACACACACAAACAGACGGACTGTGGTTTTTCTAAATGCTACCCAGCTTGCTGACGTGGTGTACTTGAAAATATATATCAAACTGGTGTTTTGATAATGTGAAAGGGTGGGCTTGACAGAAGTGTATGGTGAAAGTCGGATGAGACCGAATACGTGTGGGTTCTAACAAACCTGACAATAAGCTCAATGTAGAGATCAATGTCTCCTTTTTTTGTGTGTGTGTGGTACCAAGGGATAGGTGTGTATGTGTAAAATATCTTAAATAAAACATACAGCATATTCACATAAGTAGCTTGAACTTTATATTTAACAAGCTCATATACTAAATAGAAAATTAGGATTACATTAATAATGCATTGGTAAGATTTTTGAAAATTTTAAGGCTACATTTATTTGATCAAGAGTACAGTGAAAACAGTAATGTTGTTATTAAGTAGTGAAATAACATGTCCCATTATCAATGTTGAAAACGTTTGTGCTGCTTAATATTTTTGTGAAATATAAAGTTCGAAAGAACAGCATTTATTTGAAATCATTTGTAATATTATCTTTACTGTAACTTTTGATCATTTTAATGCATCCTTGCTGAATAAAAGATTAGTATTTCTGTGAGATAAAAATATATTGGAAAGCAAGATTGTTATATGTGCCAGAAAATATATTTATGAAATCTATATGAAATCCTCAATACATCACAGTAAACCAAACATTACATTTTAGAAGGCATAAACACATTTATATGATTAACGAATGTACAATCCAGTGACAACACCGCACTGGCCCAATAAAGACTTCCCAAAACTTTCTCACCCTGGCCATGGGCAAGTGGGCTTATTATAATGAGCCCTGCATTATAATAAGTAGCAGACACTGCAAGCATTATTTATCAGTTTTATCCAAAGTTATTCAGCACTTATCACGGGGATAATCCCTACGTCCTATCCAAAATCTCACTACATTATCTCTGTTTTTTTTTTAGTGTTTGCAGCCACAGCAGTGAAAATCTGATGACCGTGTCAAATATGGGTGTAATATTTGGCCCCACTCTCATGAGAGCAGAGGAGGAAACCGTAGCGGCCATGCTGGATATTAAGTTCCAGAACATCGTCATGGAGATCCTCATTGAGGACTACTGCAAGGTCAGACCTTTCCGTGCCCCTTTCCCAACGATCAGGGGGACAGTTTATCTCTGTATCTATTTTTATACAAGCAAAACGCTCCGACAGAAAACAGGTTTCGAATGAGAACTGCTGTATTTGTGCTGTAAAATATTTTGTAATCAAAACAAAAATGCTGTAATTTATGAGAGATTAATTTCAACTATCTTCTCACATTTTCAGTGGCCTTAACAGTGACATAGATTGATGATGTCTTTTTTTGTAATTACTGCCGTCTCTGATGTTCGCAGATCTTTAAGGGTCCTCCTGAAGAAACCATACCGCCTCCTATTCCTCCTCCAAGGGTGACGCCACGGAGACGGCAGCCAATCACAATCTCAAAACGCCCACCCCGTCTCTACCCCGGCCTTCAGCCTCCAGTTTTTGAGCGTAAATAGCCTTCAGAAAGATAGTCATCATCATCATCATTGTCATCCTCATCATCACCATCTCTTCGCCATATAATGCATATTTTTTTTAGCTTATCAGTGAAAATATGAATTATATTTTTAAGAATTTATCTTTAGCATAGATGAAAATTGATTTTTTTTATTTTACATTTTCATTTTTTTAAATTGTTTTTTTTACTTTTAATATAAAAAAAGATTACTTAATTTTTTAAAGATCTATGCAGCTCCGATAAGACATACTATATTATGTTTCAGAATCTATAGTGTGTATTATATATATAAATATATATATATATTATATATAGATCTATAATATATATATTTAGGACATTATGTTTTTCCTCCATGGTGTTCTGCTTTTATTTGCTGTCCTTTTTGCTTTACTGTTTTCAAAGCAAAGCCTGTTTTTGTGCTGCAAGCTTAATATACAGTAACACACCTAAACAATGAAGTTCGTGGAGCAGTGCGCGCCCACACACAACAACACGACAAACACAACCACGCAAAACAGGCTCATTGGGTTTCAGATGTTTGGAAGGGAACTTGGACTGGCTCGTGTTCTCCTAAAGGGTTTTCTCCTAAATGAAGGCAAATACTACCAAACATCCCTGATCTTCGTCACACACACACCACCCACACACACTACTTCCCCCTGTGCCAGTTTAGAAAGAACCCTCCAGACATTGTGAATTGTACTTTTTGTTTGAGCTAAATATGCAAGGATCTCGAGGGTGGGTGAGGCGTATGCCTGTGCTATGCTAACTGTGAGTTCTTGAGTGGGGTTCCTCACCTCATTGTGACCCTGGGTATGTAGGGTAACAACCAAGTCACGCTTCAGTGTACACTCACATAGGTGAGAGATGATCACGAAACAACTACCTGCCTTAGTGCAGAGCGTGTGGTGTGGGGCAATCAGCACCAAGGGTGTCTGAAATGTGTGGTCTTGCCCGACGGTGCGTGGTGTGCAGTGTGTTTTAATGCGTGCAATGACGAGTGTTGGTATGCTGGTATGGGTGGCGACACCGTGGTCGAGACTGCTAATGCCTGCATGCGTTTTACGAACTCGTGATCTGTTTCCTATTGGCTTGGGGACCTGTTTCTCTAATAAGCTATTTTCATATTAGCATCTGACCTTGTGTTCGGACCGTTTTGATCAAAAAAGAACTGTACCTGTTAATGAAACCATTAAATGAAGATCGGGTCATTTGTATTATACTCAGAAATTTTGCTTATTAACCGCACATGCCGGAATTCTTGCTGGTTCAGATCAGGTGGAATCATTCTTTTCCCTTCTGTTGTAGATTTCAATCAAACATAATATAATGTAGATCATAACGGTCGTTCCTGTTTGTTGAATAAACGGTGGCCCCGCGGGATATGTTCTTGTGTTTGTGTGTGTGGTGGGTGTGTGTGTGTGTGCAACTGTTGTTTGTGAATCTGGAGTTGCATTCAACTTGGCCCTGTGTGTATATGCGTAGATTTCCTGTGTTTTTTGTGAGAATACAGCTACAGGAGGGGGTGGAGTATTAAGGAGAGCAGCACACTGTGCTGTTTGTGTGGGAACCCCTGCAAATACGAATGTGTTTGTGAATGTGTATTCATGCAAATGTGTCCAGTTTGGCTAGCTCACACACAGCTGGTTGTTTTGACTGATGCTGTTCACACACACACAGCTGTTTTAAACTCTTGTCCTTGGTTCTCACATGAACAACTTTTTTTATTTTTTTTATATCAGACCTGTTCACAAACTAAACTAGAGTCAAACCAGACTGTCAATCCGTTTGTCTTTCATTCATACCTCATTTCAAATCTTTTTTCTTTTTTGATCCCAGATTCATATTTTTTTCTCAGTTAAATAAGCAAAGTCTATAAAAACACCTTTCCCGGCTATAAAAACCTTTTCATTGTATGAAAGAAACATTAGAGTCTGGTTTAAATGCCAGTACTGAAGATCATTGTTGCGCTCAATATATTACAAATTCAGTTTAGCTTTTAACCATTCCAGGAGTATGCTAATCCACACAGCCGCAGAGCTGTATTTCTTTGTAAAGAGATCATGAAAGTCGGGTAAAAATCGTCAGGCTTTTCAAAAGATAGTCTTTGACCATATGACTTGAGCTGATAACAATCAGCGTGTTTGAGTTAAGCCGTTCATGGCTTCTAGACACTTTTTCTTTCAGTTTAAAGCTTCCATTATGTTCTGGTTGTGTTGAAGCTGTTGGAATGAAATGACTCATTTTGGGTAATTTGATTTTGACTAGTTCAGTCTTTATTGGCTTGTATTTCTCGTATTGTGGAAACGGAGCATCTGTCGAGCTGTTCTCTTTATTTATTTATCGTAACTATCACAGTCTCCTGTTTTTAAGCCAAAACTACAGGAACAGGACATTTAAAATTTTAACGACACCCCTGATACAATCTCCCCTGTGGGGAATGTTCAAGGCTAAACCCTTGCAATTGGGCTTCTGACCTGCCTAATGTTTAGTAGTGTTTTATCTAAACTGCCTGCATTCACCGACTCTTTGCTTTGCAGGGCGAGAGCAAAATGGCGCCACCCACAATGATGGTGAACCCGAGGGCGATACCAGCCTTGCCAGTCCGTTTCCTCATCAAAGAACAAAACTGACACCTCCTTCCGTCTCTCCTCCATCTGTCCCGCTCTCCTCTCCGACATCTCGGAAGCCTGCTCACCCCAGACCTGCTCTTCGGCCCTTGGATTCTGATGTCAGCAGGCTTGAAGTTAGGATACAGGATGGTCAGAGGTCGGACGCCATGGTGACGACCAATGGGGAATCAGGAGTGACAGTGAACCGAACTCAATCTTTTCAAGGAAGGAGGCCACCACTCAGAGGAACAACTGGTAAACAAGCAACACACATGGTCAAACTATTCATCAGTTCATTTTGATGTTTTTGGGGGACCCTAACATCAAACATTTCAAATTACACATTATATGTATATGTGTGGGGGTAGATATCTCTATTATATAATATATTACTATCTAGATATATAATATATATTATATAAGAAACCTTGTGAATTTGGCAAACAGTCTTACATTTATTTTTGAAAAGAATATTTTTACAAAAACACGTCAACAATGTGATACATTAAAAACTTGCTGCCAAAAAATCAAAGGTCATTCGATTCGAGGAACATCGGCAAAAAATCATAAAACGGGGAAAAAGAAGCATTAGACGAGGAACCGCAGCCCGCCCTGGATTTCAAGTGCCTGATGTAAGTTCTCAGAAGTGTTTTTAAGCGATATTGAGTTTTCCTATGAAGAAGGCCAAGACTTTACAGAGGAAGGAACCAGTAAATTTTTTGAATCCTCAAATAAACCATAATAAGTTAGAAAAGTTATCTACTCGTGAATTGCAATAAATGCACATGACTTAAAACTACCTTGGAAGATATTTATTTAAAAGTTTTTGAAAAAAAATGGAAGTAGGGGATACTCACTATTTGAACCTTTTAAAAATACACAATATTACAACGTATTAGTATATTATATATAGTTAAATATATACAGTGCTGCTTGAATGTTTGTGAACCCTTTAGAATTTTCTGTATTTCTGCAAATATACTCAAAACATCATCAGATTTTTACACAAGTCCTGAAAGTATACAAAGAGAATCCAGTCAAACAAAGGAGACAAAAATAGACTTGTCCTATTTTGAGAAAATTATTCAGTGTAAAAAGGGTCATAGATGCTCATTTCCACACGGTTGCAGGATTCTTTAGGGTCTACATGAACAGGTCTGTAAATAGTTTGGTTAATTCCTCACTGATAGTGAAAACAAAACACTATTGTTCCCTGCAAGCGTTTTTAGCATTCCTCCTTAAATGCTACGAGGCTCTGCTGAGACCCCGACCCTCTCTTTGAGCTGCTATAGAGAGGCATGTTTACTTTAGCGCGTTTTCATCTGTGACATCTTGCTAATTCGCACATTATTTAGGAAAGCCCTAATTTGCAAAAATCATTACAAAATCAGTTTTTTACTACTCACTTCTTCTGTAGATGAGGGTGGGCTCATGAATGATCGCGGTCGGAATAAGACCCTCCGATGACCCCTTTAAAATATGTGAGTTGTGCAAAAAAGTTATGTGAATCTTGCTCAGTATTCTGTGTGACACCCTTTTGCAGAAATTTAACTGTCAAGTAACTGTGATCAGTCCTGCACTGACAGTCATCAGTACAGAAACCATTCAGACGAGGGGAGGTGTGGTGGTTTCCTCTATGACGTCGCTCAGTTGCTCAATAACTGTGATGAGAAGGTCCGAACCTTGTCCTGGCCATTCCAAAAGATTAACTTTGTTCTTCTTTAACCATTATTTTGTAGATAGAACAAGACCGTGTGCTTGGTGGGTTGTCATTGCGCATGAACCACTCTAGAGATTCAGTTCTCGGACGAATGTCCTACATTTCTCAGAATTTGTGGGTTCTAATTCAGAATTCATTTGCATCAGATGGCAACGCGTCTGGCCCAGAGGCAAACCCAGCTCAAACCATGGATATACCCCACCATGCATATGGGATAGGTTAGTATGTGGACTGCAGTGTTTTCTTTCTCCAAAACAACGCTGCTCCGTTCAATCCAAAATGTTATTTTGGTCTACATCCATCAGTAAACATTTCTCCAGTATTCCCTGCTGTACGGACATGATCTTGCAAACTGGCAGATGGGCCAGCATTAGTTCTTTGGAGAGCAGTGGCTTTTGTCTTGCTACCTGCCATGCACACCCTGTTGTTCAGGTGTCTCTGCTGCTCGGGCCATAAACCTCCTTAGCCAATGGAGACGAACGCCTTTAATGCTTAGAGTTAGCCGCAGGCCTTTGAATTAGGGTATATTACACGTCTTGCTTGTAGAGTGTTCTTTGTTGTTGGAGCCTCTGAGGATGGGTGGTAACAGTGGTCTGAATTTCTTTCTATTTGTGCATCAACATGTCGGACGTCCTGGGATTGCTGGAGTCCAAATCGTTAGAGCCGGCTTTGAAAAACTTTTATTAGCCTGATGTAGCAACACAACTCTTTTTCTGGTCCGCAGAGATCTCTTGGTTCGGCTAATGATCCACTCCACAAACATCCTCCGAACGTTGATAAACCTTTCTGTAAATTAAAACAGGGCAGTGCATGGACACCTGATTAGTCAATATCACTGATTAAAAACACCGCCAAAAATGAAAATCACCAACTTGTGACCGCACAGATATGTAATAGGGGAGCAGTTCCTGAATAAATAATGACAAAGTATATATTCATCTAATTTTTGATTGGGTTTCTCTTGTCAACTTTCAGGCCTGCATGAAAATCTGATGATTTTTTTGGGGTTATATTTATGCAGAAATATAGACAATTCTAAAGGGTTCACAAAACTTAAAGCAGCGCTATATATATATATGATCTATGATATTCTATATATAGTTATAAAAAGGAACATTTAAAACAGAGTAGTTTCTAAAAAATGTGACGTGTGGGGGTTTGTGTTAGTTTTTTAAAAAAACAACACAAAAAAAAAAAAAAAAAAGATTTTTCTTCTATATTATGGACACTCCTATATGTCATTGGTCTCTAAATGACTGATTCCTGTGATGTTAAAAAACAGTATGGCATTTGAAGTATGAATGATCGCCATAGTACATATCCGGCAGTTCCATATGTTCTACAGTTAGCAGAACACACATGTACAGTAATCCCGATGCAACGAGTCAGTCGGTTAAAATGGTTGTAACAGGTGTGTGTATGTGTGCGTAACAGGAGAGGCTCAGGGGCTGAAAGGACAATCTTTCTCAGAGAAGAGTTCCATCTGCCGGCCACCAAGTCGACCACCAGATCCACCCTCTCGTCTCCTCAATAAAACTCCAAATGAAGACACCCCAGCCTCATAGTGAGTACACATCACTCACCACAAACCCCACTTCACCGTGATGCTACTGCTGATTTATGATTGAATGGTTCTCTGTGGAAAAACTCCAATTTCTTTTTTGCAACATGATTTTTTTTTTCTTTCTTGTTATATATTGCCAAGAAGCTGAAATATGTTGCATAGCTCATGGGGAGTGGCTCCCATGCAGCGGTGACAGGATATGTTTGGGTGAAGTATAAATCAGCTTTGCATGCTGCTCAGGTGTGATTTTGGCACATTCATCCAGGCAGATTTGCTCCAGATTGTTCCGGTTACTTGCTCGACACCGGTCCACTGCAATTTTCAAGTAGCGCCACAGATTCTCAGTTGGATTGAGTTCAGGACTTTGATTGGGCCATTATGAGATGGGAGATTTGTTCTTGTGCCAATGTGATGTTTGTTTAGCCTTGTGTCTGGAAATATTGACCTTCTGAAGGAAGAACTTTCTCCCAAGCTTTGTTCTCTTGCAGTAGGGCTGAACAATTTTAGGGATGCATGTTATATATTGGAACCAACACCGTTATCAGTTATCACATATTTTAGGTCAGTATTTGATGTTTAATTGTACATTGATTTCCTCTGTTTTTTTACACTTAGATGACATTTTTCATCATCTAATGCTCACTAAAAGTTAATTTTTAAAAACACTAATTTAATAACACTGTCAGTGTAATCTTTATGAATGTTTAAAATAAATATCCATTTTTTCATACTGTACATTATAATGTTGTGATGCCTAAATTCACTTAAAACGACCGATTTAGATTTTAAGTATTTAGACAAAGTGGTAACAATTTTGTCAAATAAAAATATATTTGAAAAATGTTGAAATAATGGTTTGAAATGCAGCCTAAACATTGAATATGTGTTGTTGTTGCTGCTTAGGTATATCAAGACCAAAAGGCATAAAAGTCCATTGTGACAGCAGCTCTCAGGCTGAACTCAGGGTGTGCAAGAATTACAAACTAGGAAGTCTGTCTCCAAACTAAGCCATGTTCTGCCTAAGCTTTCCTGCTAACAGAAGGAGGAACTCAGACCTCTTTCAGTTGAGCCAAAAGTGAACGGAGTGAAAAAGAACCCAGTTCTCATGGCATTAACATTATACCTGAACTTAGGGTGGACTCAGAAATCGATCCTCTTGAGTTGTCAGAGGGTCTCTTTCTACTTTTTATTTCTACAGTTATTTTTAGGAACCCAGCAAACTTAAATGTTAATGATGTATTGTTATTATATTGAATGTTATGAATATTGAAATTGTTGTGCAATATGTTTCTGTTGTAATTTATTTACTTTAAACCCTCAAGCCTGTTTGGAGTGAAGTTCACAATATAGTTTTCACTCTCTACACGTTTATTAATGATTATTTTATATATTTTGTTAAATTTTGGCCGTTTGTGCTTTAATAATTACACATTTCATATTGCTAATTTGATTCTATTGCAGTTAATTTTGCAGCCCTATATTGCAGTACCTTTCTGTATTTTGCATCGTCCATTCTTCCTCCTGCTTTTATGAACATGTCCAGTTCCTGTTGATGAAGAGAAGCCTTACATGATGGTACTGCAAAACTTTAGCATGTGGCTGGTGTTTTTTGGTGGTGTGGGCAGATATACTGTAGATTTGTGTCATCCAGATTGTTTTAGGCTGACCAAGATCTGATCATTTCCTGCATTGCAGCTGGATCACTGTTATGCATTTTGGCAAACTCCTGACATGCTTACACATAATTATTTTTGAGGAATGGCTCCATGCTGCCACCCTCCCTATACAGGCCGGTGGTTTGCAGGACTATTGCAATGGTTGGCTGGTGCGTGTTTACTCTTGTCAACCAGTGAACGCTGTAGATCCTGCGGAATGATTGTTGGCCTCTATGTGGTCCTCTTGGAAATTTCCTGGTTCACACAGTTCACAGGAATTACCTTTTATAGGCGCGTCTGGGTGGCCAAAGGTTATCACTGGGACATCCAAACACTTGGATATAGTTTTGTTTTTCCAAAATGTATGCATTTGTTTTACTATAACTAGGACCCAGGAATGCTCTTAACTTGTAATTTTCACAGCAAGTCCTTAAGACTTGCAGCTAGAATAATGATCCCTTAACTGTGGGGTTTTTATCTAGAAAATTCTACGGGTATTTTAATGGTTCACAGGTAGTAGTCAATTCAACGGAATTTGTGTCCTCATTAACACAATTGCCATCTGTGTAGACTTAAAACTACTGCGTCAAAGGGATTACATTTTTATTATATATATATATTTTTTCAAATTCTTTTTAACAACAAAAAAACAAACACATTAAAGGGTTAGTTCACCCAAAAATGAAAATTAGCCTATAAATTACTCACCCTCAAGTCATCCTAGGTGTATATGACTTTCTTCTTTCAGACGAATCCAGTCTGAGTTATATTAAAAATGGTCTTTAATCTTTCAAGCTGTTTCATGGCAGTCAGCGGGTGTTGCATGCATCAGTCCAAAAGCACTGAAATAAAAAGCGCCCATCCATAAAAAAAAGTGTCTCTAACGGCTCCAGGGGGATGTGGAACAAACACCTTCTGTAGCGAATTGATGCGTTTTGGTAAGAAAAATATCCATATTCAAAACGTAATAATCACTTTAATCTAGCTTGCGCCAACAGTTGTACACGGAAGCAGTTCCGGGCAGATGACGTATGAGGTCAGCTTTGCGCATGCGCCGCTCAGAAGTGACGAACGCGGAAGCGCAGCGGAGAGATTAAAACAAAACAACGGTCACTAATTAGAAGTACAAAAGGAGGATTTGGAAAGAAGAATGTCGGAGGATTTCGATATAAGCCAAGAGGAGACTGGTTTTCCTTTGCTAAAGTAAGGAAACTTTGCTTTCTTTGCTCCTGTTAACAAACGTAGGTTTTCACAAGACAGAGATGGAATTCACCGGCCACATGTGCGAACACTAAACTCATACATCATCAGAACCAAGCGGAACGTGCTTCCCGTGTACAACTGTTTGCGCAAGCTACATTAAAGTGATTATTGCGTTTTGAATATGGATATTTTTCTTACAAAAACACATCGATTCGCTACAGAAGGCCTTTGTTCACCCCCGGGGCCGTGTGAGACACTTTTTTTATGGAGGGGCACCTTTTATTGAACACTTTTGGACATGATGCATGCACCACCCGCTGAGTGCATTAAACAGCTTGAAAGGATCAAAGAACACATTTTACTATTAACTCGACTGGATTCGTCTGAAAAGAAGGAAAAGAAAGTCATAATACACCTAGGATGACATTAGGGTGTAATTCTTGTATATTTTTGGGTGAACTAACCCTTTAAATTTCTTGACAGTCACATTAAAATAATTTTGAGTTTCAGTGCTTGGAAATACAAATATCCCAGAGAGCTCCGTTTCAGTGCAGGATTTGCAGGGGTTAAGTAAACTGAGAGAGTTAGTAAAGTATCTGAATCCTTTCGCAAGCCATTGTAAATATGCTATATACAGCAGACTTTAACTATAGAAGACCGCTAATCTTAAATCAAGTATAAGTTTCTGCTTGTCATATCCTCATAATTACCATTCTATGAGCAGGAGCAGGAGCGTAATCTTAGACCGATTGGGTCTGAGGAAAAAAAAAAACAAAAAAAAAAAAAAAAAAAAAAAACAAACAAAAAAAAACAAAAAAAAAAAAACACAAAAAAAAAAAAAATCATGTGGGTGTGCTGGCCCCAGTGTCAAACAGACCAGCCTGGTCTCATGTTTATACATAGATATTAATACGTAACATTTACAAGAACAAAACGTACACTTTTGTACGTTTTTATTGATGCTAAAACGTACAAATCGCTACGTATTTTTAGCTAAAAAATGTAAAAATATGTACGTATCTTTTATATCATTTAGATATTCGTATCAATGCATTTTTATCATTTTATCATTAAGCAATTTAGATTTTTAGACCCCTTAACCTACCCCCAAACCTAAACCTACCCATTTTATAGCGATATATAAAGGATATAAAATGCAAATGACCGAATAAAATTTTTAGTAACAATATAGCATTAAAATATGTTTATAGTCGCTAATTCCACTCCTACCTATAAGCCTAAACATTTCTGTACAATATAAAAAAACATGACAGACAGATAAATGCAATTAAAAAATTTTTTTGCAAAAATGTCAAAAGCAGGCACTACATAGTAATCCAAAAGAGCGATGCGTTGCACCCGCAGTCCTCTCGGCGGATCAGTAGGTTGTGGTGATCCAGAGACGCATTTATGTTGTTAACGCTGAAAACTAAGTAATATTCGATAATTTTATATCCAGATAATTTTCCCGATCCACTCCGTGAACTCGTGAAGGAAGGCGCGCATCATTCAAACACACCTCACCAGAAAACACGGCATGTCGTCAATCTGTGCACGGAAAAGGCAATAAATACACCAACATGCAGGAACAGAGAGCCAAGACAAGATGCGCCTCGGCATGTAGACCTCGAAAAACCTGTCGGTTTTGAAGCGGACAGCAGTAGGAAGTTGAAAGAGCGCACTCAGTACAGCGCGGGCTTTGCTTTGCTGGCTCAGGTCACTGGCTCGCTGGCTCGAGAATGCGAGAGACAGATCGCCGAAAAAAAAAGGCTTGGATTCCTCACAGATGGTTATGGATTCGGAAGATTTGGATTACAGCGCACTAATAAAATTGTTTCATTTCACAATTATGTTGCGTTTTTGGTGTATTTTATAGTTCTATTGTCAGTCACAGCATGTCGGAGAAAACGCCTTTTGTGGCCCATGACAATCAAAGTAAACATTACATGACAAGTAAAGGTTCAGCGATTGCAAAAATGTTATTTATTTTAAGGTTTAAAATTAAGTCTTGTTTAACATTATGTAGGCCTATTATTGGAAACGAGCTGGCAGCAGCAATCACACAGAACAGAAAGAAATGTTATAATTTAATTTTAAGTAAACAAGTAAACAATTTAATAATGCAATTGAAAACAAACTAATTCATATGACAACTAAAAACTAATAAAATTAATGCTGCGATTTCAATATTCATAAGGATTAATTTTTAGGTGTCGTCAATACGTCAGTTTTGTATGTTTAAATTCTGAAAATATGTAAGTATTGTACATTTTAGTGCCTGTAAAAACGTAAGTAAATGTACGTTTTATAGAACCACATTTTACGTAAAATACATACGAATGATCATGAGATGAAACAGAATCATGGGTCTTATCTCAGAAGAGCTACCTACAATCAGATTTCTCATGAAAACACACATACACTCAAGCATACTGGCTCTCTCATTCTTGTGGCAGACCAAGGGATGAGTTGATCTTTTTGTTGTTGTTGTTGTTTTGTGGTATACTCTCAAGGTTTTTTCTCTCCTGAAAATGAGGCATGTGTATCTCCATTGCTTATTTGTGTCAGCCAAATTTCTTATAAAAATATAGAAATTTTTTTTAATAACTTGTCAGAAGGTTGTTAATCAATAATAATAATAATAAATAATAATTACGACAAAAAAAAAAAATCTTAATTAAAATCTAATAAGGTGCAGTTATTTAGAATTAGTTTAATTAAGAGCAACATATCAAATGGAGATCTTCACAAGTGTAAGCACAGCAGTAATAGCCGTGTTACTCATCAGCAGAATTACTGGGGAAAAAAAATATATTAATATAGTCTACAAAAAATATGACAAGAAAACAACAATGCAAGATACTAAAAATGCACTAACAATTTTCGAAGAGGAAAAATGTAGAACAAACAGGGTTACATAATCAAATCAATATGTGCAGATTTGAACTGAAGGACGCTAAACTGAACCACTAGCGAGTTAATTAACTCACTCAAACACATACATGTATAGTCATTTTATAACCAACATAATTTTATAAATTTCACCTGCACAGATAATAAATTAAATGCACCGATGAACTTAAACTTGAATGTGCTTGACAGAATGTTTAACAGAGACTGTAAATACAGTTTGTCATTGTCTGTTCCCTACAACACAAAATATGAATATCAGTCTTTGACTTTGAAGCATGACTTCATAACACAGTAACTTCTAGTGCAGTCAGTACTTCAGTATATTCATACTATGATTTCAAGAGCTCAGAATTTCAATTTTTTTTTTAAATATTTGGTTTTACTTTTTTGCCGCTTTGAACAGTTATAGACTAAATTTTGAGTGAAGCAGAATTTGACATGACAAAATGAAATACATAAAGCATGACTATAACAAAAATGGCACAAATGAGCTCTGCTTATTATTGTGTTCTGTCAGATATCCTCATATTGTCCATATGTCCTTAATGGGAACAACGGCTTCAAATGCAGATATACATTCACACGCGCTGAGATTCAATGCGAATGTCAGTACATGTAAATGAGATTTAGTGTAAAGAGTAAGTCAGACCTCAAAACGGCAACATTTCCACATTTTGGATTGAAGATTCCAACTTCAGCCTCCGAAGAGACTAATCTAATGAAGAATGGTCTTCACAGCATGTAAACAACATGAACAAAATGTGAAAAATATAGACAAATTAGTTCTATTCAGTCTTGTCTTATTTAGAATGATCCCAGTAGATCATTTCCGTTCATGATCAGTTTTGTATCAATGTATTCTTCTTTCTCTCTTTCCCCATAGTGTCGCCTCCAAAACCAAATTTTTTGAGAACGCTTCGAGGCAGGTGGGGAGGTATGTATGCGTGTATTTGAGGGCATATGCTGGCTCAGGTGTGTGTGTGTGTGTGTGTGTGTGTGTGTGTGTGTATGAACCTTTCATTGTTTCCAGCAGCTGCCTGACCTCACTTAGAGCGGAGCCAGTAAAACCTGATGCACTTTTGATGTTTGTGCTTTCAAATAAAGTTGTGTTTAATACACGACCACATGCTGAAAGGCCTTGTGTTACAGACCAAATAAAAACGGGACTAGACATACATCCGATCGGTTGTTTAGTCCTGCGTGATGGTTTAGTTTAAATCTTTCAAATAGACAGGTAGTTTAGAGCAGGTAATTCAATCCATGTCTGGGAAAAGTCTTAAAACACACACACACACACACACACACACACACACACACACACCACACACACACACACTCAGATATTTGCACCCTACCGGCACATCTCCTTATTTGAAACCTTGGCTTAAAGAAACAGTTCATCTAAAAATAAAAATTCTGTCATCATTTAGTCAATTCGAATGTTGTTTCACGCCCTTTCTTCCCTTCGTGGAACACAACATGAAAAATTCGGATGAATAATTTGGTCTGTTTTCCAAGCAAATTCCAATTAATCCATTTAAAAGCTTCAAAAAGGATGTAAAAGCACCATAAAACTGTCATAAAATTGTTCCGTGTGACTCATGTGCTACTGTATATTCCAAGTCTGCTCCGTCATACAATAGCTTTGTGTGAGGACAGTCTGTTATCGCTCATCATGTTTGATTGATACCGATGTCCGTGTTTTTCAATGACAATTCATTCTTCTAGGCTGAATCAGTATTCTGAATTTGGATCAGTGATCTGAGTATTCCTGTAGCTCAATCAATAGAGCATAGCGCTAGCAAGGTCATGGGTTTAATTCCCAGGGAATACATAAATGAAGTCAAATGTTGTATATCTTGATTTCAGTGCAAGTCATCTTGGATAAAAGCATCTGCCAAATGCGTAATTTTAAATGAATCATTCATGTAAATACTTTATTCACTAATCAGATTGATTCAGTCCCATTCAATTCAATGACTCAGCACAGCAGTTAACAAATGACTTCATGTGTCTTGATTGCTTTTTTTTTTTTTGTACTTTTGGAGCTTGACATCCCCTGGTCATAAACTGGACCAGTTTAATGACACTTTTATGTTTTTTGTCCATTTAGATGCTTGAAATCGCCAGTGCTCAGTCATTTTTACTGCATGAAGAAGAGCGACATTCTTCACATTTATGTTCCACAGAAAATAGAAAGTCATACAATTGAGTAAATGATGACAGAATGTTCATTTTTGACTGAACTATTCCTTTAAGCACAAAGGTTCAAATAAGGCTACAGTTACAGTGTCTGTAAAATGTTCTAAGACACAACAGGAAAGTACAGATAAGTTAAGACGAGCTACTGCTCAGATATTAGGTTGTGTATGGACAGTTTGTGTGTAATCTAAAATGGGTATGAGCTGATCTTTTACTAAATTCTGAATTCTGAAATACGAGATGATGAGCAGTGTGGCTGCCTGTTTGAGTTTCGGAGGATTCTCTTCACTGCTCATGGAGGCTCTCCAAGCCCACGCACACACTTGTGTAGTTCAAGTTCAAGGCCTTTCACAATGCTAGAACACATCCCTGAGGGAACTCTCAGAGGATACTAAAATAAAAGGTTTGACCAATGCAAAGCATCAAAGTTAACAAAAATGAAAGTCTGTAATGAAGCAGCACACTCCACTCATTTCATGAGCTTGTGAACACTGCTCGCAATGCAGGTGCCCATATTTCATGCGCATAAAATCTAATGTACCGTTGATAGTGCAAGTGTCATTTTAAAGGAATAATTCAGCCAAAAAGGAAAAGTCTGGCATAATTTTCTAAACCTCATGACGTTCCAAATTTTGAGGATTCTTCATTGCCATATACCTATATATATATATAATATATATAGATATTATATCTATATATGAGATATATACAGGGTGGCATCTTAATAAATTAGAATGTTGTGGAAAAGTTCTTTTATTTCAGTAATTCAACTCAAATGGTGAAACTCGTGTATTAAATTAAATTCAATGCACACAGACTGAAGTATTTTAAATCTTTGGTTCTTTTAATTGTGATGATTGTGGCTCACATTTAACAAACCCACCAATTCACTATCTCAACAAAAATTTAGAATACTTCATAAGACTAATTAAAAAAAACATTTTTAGTGAATTGTTTGGCCTTCTGGAAAGTATGTTCATTAACTGTACATGTACTCAATACATGGTAGGGGCACCTTTTGCTTTAATTTTAATTACTCGCTCAATTCAGAATGATGAAGCAATCCAGGTGTCGCCCGTGGTGTTATGGAAGCCCAGGTTTCTTTGACAGTGGTTTTCAGCTCATCTGCATTTTTTGGTCTTTTGTTTCTCATTTTCCTCTTGACAATACACAATAGATTCTCTATGGGGTTCAGGCTGGGGAGTTGTGGCCAGTCAAGCACACCAAACACCATGGTCATTTAACCAACTTTTGGTGCTTGTGGCAGTGTGGGCAGGTGCCAAATCCAGCTGGAAAATGAAATCAGCATCTTCAAAAAGCTGGTCAGCAGAAGGAAGCCTGAAATGCTCCAAAATTTCTTGGTAAACATGTGCAGTGACGTTGGTTTTCAAAAAACACAATGGACCAAACACCAGCAGATGACATTGCACCCCGAATCATCACAGATTGTGGAAACTTAACATTGGACTTCAAGCAACTTGGGCGATGAGCTTCTCCACCCTTTCTCCAGACTCTAGGACCTTGGTTCCAAATGAAATACAAAACTTGCTCTCATCTGAAAAGAGAGGACTTTGGACCACTGGGCAACAGTCCATTTTTTCTTTCCTTAGTCCATGGTAAGTAGTTATTCGCAATTTTTTCAGGCGACGACGTTGTTTGTGGTCAGGAGGTGGCTCTCAATTAACAGAGCGGAATCACGACAACGGTAGCATTACTTTTCTGTTGCTGGACAACGGTCTGTGGTGTGTGTGTGGTCTCTTTCGATGGCCTTGACCCCAGAATCAGTCCTATTTCTTTTTGTTGTGGTATAGTTTCAAGTTCAAATTTTCTGGTAATCGTTTTGTGTGCTTGCACTATATCCTCATAAAGTTTATTTTAGTCTCGGTTTCTTCTTTCGGTTTTTGGTTGTGATCTTTTTCCCTTCCAATCAAGCCTTTCTGGTTTAACGACTGGCTTGGATACAAGCACTTGTGTGGAACAGCCAGCTTCTTTGGCAATGAATGTTTGTGCTTACCCTCCTTGTGAAAGGTGTCAATGACTATCTTCTGGACAACTGTCAGATCAGCAATTTTCCCCATGATTGTGTAGCCTAGTGAACAAAACTGAGAGACAATTTTGAAGGCTCAGGAAAAACTTTGCAGGATGTTTTGAGTTCGATTAGCTGATTGGATGTCACCATATTCATTTGTTGAGATAGTGAATTGGTGGTGTTTTGTTTGGGTTTTTTTTTGTTAAAGGTGAGCCAAAATCATCACAATTTAAAAAAAACAAAGACTTAAACTACTTCAGTCTCTATGCATTGAATTTATTTAATACACAAGATTCACAATTTGAGTTGAATTACTAAAAATAAATGAACTTTTCCACAACATTCTAATTTATTAAGATGCACCTGTATAGATGTAATGTAATAAATGAAATAGTTGGATATGTCTAGACCATCAGTGGACTTTTGTGCCTATCCAGTGTTTAGTATTTTTTTAATTAGTTATTATTCATATCACGGATTATGTTTTTATAGTTTTTTATTAATATTTTAAAGTAGCTTTTATTTTTATATTTCAGTTTTCATTTTAATTTTCATTTAGTTTACTGTAATTTTGCTATGTGATTGTCTTTTATTAGTTTTACCTCTTAAATTATTTCTATTAAGTTATTTTTAAACATTACTATTAAGGTTTAATTATATCAGTTGTAGTTTCTATTTATTTCTAGCTCATTTTATTACTTTTGCAAACTTATTTCAGTTATCATTCAGTTGTTATGGTAAGATTTCTAATTTTCTTTTAGTTTGTATTTCATTTTAGCTTTATTTCAGTTAACAATAATAACCTTGATTGCCATTGTCTCTATGACCAAAACTATTTTATGATGTATCGACTATACACCATATTGATTGTTGATAAGTGGGTGGTTGATATGTTACATTGAGGATTTTAGGACTTTGGGAAGAAAGATCGTACCTTTGTTATTTTTTTTACTGCAATTGTAGGCAAAACCGAGTCTGCTTTTGGGTTTGGAACAACATGAGTAATAACTAATGACTGAATTTTCTTTATTGGGTGAACTACTGTTTTGTGTCCTACAGCTCCTCTCCGAATGTCTCACCTGCAGCTTCTAGAGATGAGGTACAGCATGTTCATTCTTATTTTTATTATTGAGGTAACCTATAATGTTAATGCTCATTATTGCCACTTGTTTGTCTTTGCAGAACACTAAGTAAGAACTTCCTTTCAGTCACAACTTGTGGATTGATGTCTTGTGGACCAATTAACGCACATCAGTGGTCAAGAGAGCACAGGCCGGTGTCTGGTCATGGTTTTGAGAGATAAATTATTAACACTTCTTGACTTCAGTTTTCTTTTTGTGAATGAATCGGAAAGGGTACTGTTTTAGTTTTTTTTGTGATATGCCGCCAATTTCTGCACTTGCTTACTTTGCTGTAAAACAAAGTCTTTGATTCTTGCTTGGATCAAAGAACAAAAAGAAAGCATTGAATCTTTTTTTCTTTCTTAAACATTTTGACCTTTCTGCGCACAACAGGAAGAACTCCCTCCCTGTTCTCTCCTTCATTGTGTCCCTCCGTATCTCCCCTTTTCTGTGACCTACTTAAGAGACGGATAGGACGTAAGGTTTGATAGTCTCACTCTACAGAACAGACACACTACAGACTTCACTTTAAGAGCGATAGAAGGTGGTACAGCCCAGATGTATTAAATAATATTCTGAATCAACACTAATCAGTATTTAATTACGCAGAAGCTGAGCATGCTGTTATTATCTCAGTAATTAGTAACTGGAAGGAGATGAATGACCTGGGTGCTGCTTTTAAATGTTTTTGACAAGCAGAGTAGTTACTGTAATAGCAAAGCGTTTCTCCTTTTATCTGGTGGGACACACTAGTGGTGTTCCTACAAAAAAAACCCCAAAAGGGATCGAGGAACTTTTGTTACTTCAACTAGTTCATAGAGCAAAGTATGCTTCCTTTATAAATTATCAGTTGACCTTACTGATATAGAGGTCCGTTTCGGTATTCAGCTTAACCGGATCTTTAAGTCTCAAACAATTGACTGAAACATGAGCCTTTATCAGTTTCTTTGGTCAGTGTGAATCTTAAAATGTGAAAGCTAAAGATTTTAAGTCTCATTCTCACTTTCACATAACTGTAAATGTGGAAATAAGAAAAAAAAGGACGTCAATATGTTTTTGGTACTTCAGATACAATAAGGTTGAAATTTTAGGTCACTTTATGCGGGTTTGGCATGAACTCAGTTTTAGATTTGAAGCAGACTGGAGCGCATTCATTCTTATGTAATAATATTATTATCATAAAGCTTCAAATTTCCAGTTTACATTTGATGTATTTTTTGTAAATATTTTGTTGTTTCTTAAGCTGGTCGTCAACTCTTGAAAACCTAACAGTCACTAAACCCTTTTTGTTTTGTTTTTTTGGAATGTTACTCTGCAGTGTAGAAACCATAAGGAACAATAGGGGGAAAAATGCAACTTTATAAAAAAAAATTAAAAATAAATAAAAGGATTGAAGGTGTGTCTTGTTTTTTCTACGAACGAAAAATATATTTTAGAAGCACCTAGTGGTGGGAAGTGCACGAGCCGACCCAGAGTAGAAATAAAGCTATACAAATGAAATGGCCTTGTGATAATCAATAAATGATTGTGAGGAGAACAAACCTCTGGAATCCAGTTAAATTATAACAGCTGCGCATCAGTCAAAATTCAAAGTGCAAAAAAAAAGTCAGCCTAAACCGTTTTTTTTAGACAAGTTCCCACCACTGAAATGCTTCTCGTACCCAATTGCTTTTACAGGATATTGTTAAGGTCCACCCAATTCAGGGTGTCTCACGAAAAAGTTTCAGAGAACAACTTTCAAGATTTTCAAATGTTTTTTATTGAATTGAAAGCGGTAAAACACAAACAAACTGGATTTACACAGGCTCTACACAACAAGAATCAGATCAGTTGGCAAACTGCTCGAAAGAAATCGTCAGTTAACAACTGTCAATACAACACTACATAACAGTACTAAATAATCTGCGCAAAAAAGCGTGCATGCACACACACACACACACACACACACACACACACACACACAAAACTGCTGCTGCTGTAAAAAAGACTATAAAGGTCCAAAGATTTAAGTAACAAACATCATTTAAGAAGCCAGAATTTCCTCTTCTATCATATAAAGCCAAACTATCTAGCTCCTCCTTCTGCATATGGATTAGCAAAAAAATATCCCATAACACCAGGAAAAGACAGGAATTATTCACACCAGAGAAAAAAGCTGTAAAAAAAAGCATTCACTAATGATGTTTTAGTACCTTAATAGTTTTGCTTCGTATCAGCCACTGTGAATGAAACTAGAAGAGAAAGTAAAAGAAAATAGTACGAATGAAAACAAAGTCATCTCGTTATACATGATATATATGGGAGTTTTTATATGGTTTACAAAGCTGAAACAGGACATAAATAGATACAGCTCTGCCTGCAAACAATTCATATGGTTTCATTAGCACATTTAGTGTCTGTAAACCAGTGTGGTGCTCTGTTCAACATACAACTTTATGTCAAGATACTCCACATTAGAAACCCAAATTACTTTCCTCATTGCTGGGGAAAATATATCAGTGAGAAATCGTTTGGTAACATTTTTCTCTACTAGTAGAAAGACCCATTTATAACCACAGGAAGCATCCTGGTGACATGCAGACTGTTATTAAGACTCCAGGTTTTCTTGTTCATGTGAGAGTAGAAACATTGGTAGGATCCAAGCAAACCTTTTTTTGTCATCAACACAGGCCAAATTCAGTTTTTTGCAAAAGACACCAAAATTGCAAAAGGCCCTTATTGCTTTTTCCCCCTTTTTGTACTTATAAGGGTGGCCAAGCAGTGCCTGCTAACAGATTTACAAAAGCGCATATAAACATACACATATGCTTTTGCTATTGGTTGACCAAACCGCACACAGTAACAGTAAACCCTAAGACTTTAATTGAAAACCAACACGCAAAGTTCTACATCATAGCTCAAAAGAGAAATGTTAAGAAAGTCACAAAGCAGCTTATGGGTCATCCAAGCACGAGTCGGTTCACGAGCACTGCGCTAGCCGTCACATCTGACATTACAAACAGACAATATTATAAGACAGCGAGAGAGTGCGTCTCTCGCAAAGTCGAGTATGAACGAACTATATCTGTTTACATGCTAGTGCCCCCTCCGAAAGTCCGCCGGCTAATGAACGACTTTGTGATTAGACTTTGGCTTCGGCTCTGTCCTAAAGCGCTGCAGGTTTGTGGTGAAAGTCATGAGTTCTTTTTTGGCAGGGTAAAAGTGCAGTTTGGAGTTCTGCAAATTCTAATGAGTGCTTTTGGGCCATCTAAATGGGTAAACACCTGCGTGTAATTGCGTGGAGCTCGGTGCTGTCAGCGCAGAGGAGCTGTCTCTGACAGCATATTCTCTGCCTGGCACATTTAATCCGTCAACATGCTCCGCGGCGACAAGAGCTCGAGCAGCTAAACCACATCTCGTCGTCTCAACTCGGCGGAAAACTCCATGCTCTGCCGAAAGTACACCCCAGGTCACCCCAGGCCTGACAAAGACAACACAGCGGTGCGATTTTAGGGCTCTTTAAAGAGTAATCTACATACATAACGCTGCAGGCATTAGGCCTATTCAATCATTTAGAAATGGAGAGCGTGCGGAGGGAAAAAGTTGACACGTCTAGAAAATACTCGCTGCGCCGGAGTATTTGTGGTTAAGGTAGAGAACTAAGAAAGCGCAGGAAAGGTTCATTAGCTGACAGGATATAATAGTGGAACTTGTCATTTTCATTAATGAAGCTGAAAGCAGAGTGTAAAATAAATTTAATACATTACTGTCGCTTAGGGTTTTTTTGTTTGTTTTGTCTTTTGTCTCGTTTAAAGGGATTGTTCACACACAAATGAAAATTGTGTTATCATTTACTCACCCTCAAGTTTTTCCAATCCTGGGCGCCCTATGTCTAGTTTTTGCCTGTTGATTGTATGGTTGTATACAAACAATGCTATGTGTCTATGTTTTTTTTTAAGTGAAGTGGTTTGTTTTGGGTAACAACACAAAACAAAATTGACTTTTCATTTGGTATTTTGTCAAGTCTGTTTTTCCTTAGCCCCATATCTTGTTATGTACGTAAGGTGCTGTCCACTGTCTGGCTTCTGCATTAGTTTCGTTGTTTTATTTGTTGTGTTTTCACCATGACGAAGAGAGTATCTACTACTATCGTAGGTTTTAGAACAACTTGTTGTGTATGGTATTAATAGTCACAGATGTTTTCTATTCTGTGGGGTGTGATTTTACTATTTGCTCTGGTGTAACACTCTAGTTGGAATTGATTTAAGATGAGAGTTGTTCAGTTTTTAGCACCACTGTGTCGTGATTGCGACAGGTTTGGATGGCGAATTAAGATATTTGGTACAAGTTTCTGGAAAAATAACAGTCCTGCGTTATTTTGATTTTGTTTTTAACAGTAGTACTTGCTGGTGTTTAGCACATTATGTGTTAGCTCGTTTTTAGTTTTTGTTGTAGTTAGTTGTGTTGGTATTTAAGTCTGTTTTGTGCTGTCGATTTGACGGTTCATGTCTTTTTGTATTCTAAATAGATGTTGGTTGTGTAAATAGTGTTTTGAAGCATGTTTTGGTATTCTAAAAGAGCTAGTTAAAAGAGTGTGTTAAGCATGTGATTGCTTATTGCTAGCGCGGAGAAATACAAATCCCTCAGTGGCACTTACTATAAAGGAAAGAGTAAAACTATTGACTACATCCATACATTAGCACATAGAAAGATTTAAAAGAACCACGCTCAACTTTTACAGATATATATACAAGAACATTACCTTGCCAAATCTTCCATTAAGGACAGTGAAAGAGAGATCAACTTCATAAGAGCCTTATGGGAAACAGTCCCGTTTCCTAACAATATCCATTTAGCTTACTGGAAATGCAGTTTGGTTTGTTTGAATATCTAAGGCTTTATCATGCAATTGTTTTTTATTTTGTTGATGGATATGAAGACAGCATGCATAGATTTATATATATGTGTATAGGCTATATTTGAAGATCTTCTTTGCTGACCCAAGCGTTGATTTATTTATGTTCTATGTACAAACTGTCAACAATATACCCTAAAACCTGCACTTTAATATCCAGGTTGCAAAAGAGGGCACTGAGCCCCATCTTAACACATCTCTGCTGTCTGGAGGCGGCAACTCTTGATGACTTTTTTTAATTTTTTATTGTGCTGTTCTTTCATTCTTAGTGGCAAAACACAACTGTGACAGATTTTCAACTGAATGAAAAAGTCTCAAATTGTCTGATCCCAAAAGAATGATGCCTCTTTTAAAAGCTTTTAAAGAGCCTCTACATTTCATAAGAAATGAATGAAGCACTTGTTTTACAATCAATAAACTAATAAAGCAGGGAGGAGACTGATAGTCAGCCTGCAGTACTGAAATACTGTTGTAATACTACAATACTGTATTTAGTAGCGTGTTGTTCTAACTCACAAGAGTAAATGTCACAAGCGAAGAGATTCTGTCACCGTTTGTCTCACGTTCAGTAGTTTTTCCTCTATGCATACTGCTTTGCTTTTCCTGATCTCTCAAGTCATGGACAATAAATGAAACCTTTTTATATTACGATGCATAGAGTGGAGGCAGGTCACAGACTCTGATAGAGAGCTGCATAATGTCCGTTTTTTTTATTTTTTTTTATTAAGGGCTCAGATGAAACTTCAGTGTGATATTTTTTTCCCAACCTGTCCACCAGGCAACACGCTGTAACTCTTGAAGGATAACTGCTGGTCGAAAGAAAGAACAAAACCTGCTTCACACCATGCTGTCAGTTTGAGAAAATGAGCTCAAATGATCTCTGAGGAGAAGATAGACAACTGTAATGATGTAATGGTCCCGCTACTTTTCAGGGCTATTTTTCAAAAGGAGAGAGAGAGAGAGAGATGAGACTGCTATAGAAAGGGAGGGAGGGATAGAATGGGAAAAATTCTAAAAAATAAAAAAGGAAAATAAAAAAAATCTGTATCGTTCAGTCCCGTCGCTCGATTCGAGTCCAGATTAAAAGCATGGCAGGCTGGTTTAGGCTGGATCAGACCAAACTGACTGGCTCATATGGCCTGGGTGGGGTTGATATGGATGAGTGGTTCAGGGGTGTAGTCTTGTCATTTGTGAAACAGGATTGGTTTAGACAGGCCGGCGAGGATCTTTGGCACCTGGACCGAGACTATTTCTGCAATCATTTCGGGAAAGCTGACCTTTGTGGGCAGGGACCGAGCTTGGACAAAGAGGTCAAAGGTGAACTGGTGCAACTTCTGAACAATCTGGGTGAGGGAGAGAAAAAGAGAGAGATAAAGAGAGACAAGAATAAGCAAAATGACCAAATGAAAAACGGAAGGGATAGAGAAAATCATAGCATGTTTAAGGAAGAATTCACTAAGAATTGTGCCTGTCAATTGTGTCATTATTTCCATGTGCTGCCTGTGTTGTTTTAGAATCAGATTTACTAAAGGAATTATGTAAATCAGTTAATGGCGCAAACACAGCCAAACAATTAGCAGTGAACTCAATGCACATCTTGCAGTTCCCCATCTCAGGCTGGTTCTGAGTGTTCAGTTGTGGACAATGCAGCAGACTACCACAATCTGGCATAGTATACTGCGATTGTACAGCATTCACCTGAATTGGCTCTTTAAAATGCTGAAAATTTTGATTACCCACATTCTATCTTCTTTTGTGTCCAGCAGAAGAAAGAAAATCATACAGGTTTGAAACAACTTCAGGGTGAGTAAATGATGACAGAATTTTCATTTTTGGGTAAACCATCCTAAGGGATGAATGATCCGATAAAATGTATACCTTGAATGCAATGTATGTCGCTTCGGATCAAAGCATCTGCCAAATGCAAACGGCTGAGTATTGTGAATTAGATGCATCAGTAATGAGCCTAATTTACATAGAATGGTGTGTTTGCACTGGAATGAATGACAACAAATTAATTTAAATATAGTGCAGGATATTTCAGTGCATTTAGCACTTGGTTAAACTGGATTGCAGATTGTTAATGATCAAAATGCATGCATACAAAAGTAGCACAACTTTTTAGTGAATTTGCCTGTAATTGTCTTATTTGTGTATGGATATATGAATAAAACTTAATACTAATACTACTGACACCAAACATTTGAACGGTAGGGTCTCATGGGGCCATTATTGCATCTAACACACAAATCATTATGCTTGGTGTATGGTGCCTCTATGTGTGTTTTTTGTGTATGTGTTACTAACTGGTTGCAGTGAGTCCATCAATCGGGTCAGCTGATGGAAGCGCATGGCGCAGTTGGTCTTCCTGCCATAGTTGATTAAACGATCAAGCTCGTTTATATATGTCAGACGCAGCTCATCAAAATACTTCTGACTCTTCAGCCCCTCCACTGGAACTGCAGAAACGGAAATAAAAACGTTCACCTGAACTTGCATACACTTGGAAAAAGAGCATGTCATTAAAAATGTACTTATGTTGTGTTGATGTATTGTGATAATGGTGTTGTTTGTTTTTAATACAAATAGAAAATACACTACAAATAGGGTACGAAGGGACTAAAATGCTTAAAATAATCTGCTTTTTTAATAAATGCCCAGCGAAAGGAAGTACTTAACCTTCAGGAGGTCAAACTCAATTTTATATGAGCTTTATTTTCTATACATTTAATAAGAGGTTTGAAAATTTTGTGACCCTGTTACCATAATGTAGGACATTTATGCAGTTTAAAAGACTGTATTTTGTGTAATTAATATTTTCTAGCATACCCATTAAATAACATCAATATTCCATTATATACAAACAGCTAAAATAAAATATCAAATTATGTATAAATTAAGCTATCTCTCGGCAGTTTATTTGGGGCAAATTTTTTGTTCATTTATAATTATATGTTTTTTTGTAATTGGGGGAAATCATGCAGTAACAGGGTTGAGCACAAAATGTAAGACACCGCTACAATTTGAGGTTTTGGCATTAAAAATAGTTCATTAAAATAATTGATACTGCAGTGATTAAATATCAATTCACAAGATTGTAAAAAATTGATTTGATTTGCTGAATACAGTGTAAAAGTTTTCTGGACAGGCTTATGTCACCATTTCAAGATGCTGGATATAGACATTTTATGCTAGCTACTTGAAGAGCTTGGCTCATTTTATGTTAGATAAGTTTACATAAAACAGTACTTTCTCACAACAGAAAACAGGAAATATGCCTCTAATTATTATTATGATTATTTTTAATCTGTCATTAGGTGTTAGTATCCATAAGTACTTTGGCAGAAAAAGTCTGTTCTGAACACACACACACACAGCAGTAGACTCACTGATGCTGAAAAGAAGGAGGGCCTTCATGCAGAGAAACTCTTCCTGTGTGACCTGCAGCAGCACAAACTCCTGCGAGAGGTGCTTCATCTGAACACAGTGCTCGTACATGCTGGAGATATGCATCCTATGACTGACAAATAGGGGGCAGATTATTTGACATACACAGAGAGAAAGAAGCAAACAAAGAAACATCTGACAATAACAACAACTTTTCAACACCCGCTAATTACAAAGCAGTACTGAATAATGTGGTCAGTCATCTAATGACTCCCAGATCTCTCACTAAATGAAATGTATTTCATGCCCACAACACAAATTCTGTCAGCAGTAGTGGTATGGGATACAGCCAAGATGCATTTTAGAAGTAAGTCTTCTATTTCAGATATTGGTGAAAAAGGCCATTGAGAGCATGTGAGCCCCCCTAAAAAATCCAATCTCTCTTGGGATTGTGTTTGTGACAAAGATCCTCCTTGGAAGCATCCACGACAAGACTTATTGTGTGCATGAAGTACAAGATATGTACCTGCTCGAGAGAGAGAGAGAGAGAGCGAGAGAGCGCAAGATAGAGATGGAATAAGGTAGAGAAAGGGCCGCTGAGGAGAAATGAAAGAAAAATAAGTGTGAAGAAAGATGGATTAGTACATTTACAAAAGACAAACAAATGGACAGAAGAAGAAAATGGAATGAGAGAGAGAAGTCAACAATGCAGAACACAGATGGGTGCCGGACACAAAAGAAAACAGGCAAATAAGAGCAGAGCGGATGTGAAAGAGAATGAGACTGACTCATTGAAGACCAGGTCTGGCGCGAAGTACAGCATCCGCGCGTTGGCGTTCTTGTAGGACCTCCAACCCAGAGCAAAGACCATCACTCCCATCCAGGTGTGTTGTATGACCGTCATCTGATCATCCACATGCAGGTTACGGAAACCTGACAGGTGGAAAAGATGGGAGAGATATTTGTGGTTTGTGCTTGCTGCCTATAGCTTATAGTTTGTCTATTTTATATTTATATTTCTCTATTTCAGCTCTTTCAGCTCATGCCATGAATCAGACTTCATATATATATGCATGCCCAACCAAACAAACCAAACAAAACAATATGTTGAAGGCCAGGCAGCCTATGCACCGCTTTCAGGAAACAAAGGGGAAACACGCTTAAAGGGTTAGTTCACCAAAAAAATTTAAATTAGCCCATAAAATGACTCACCCTCAAGTCATCCTAGGTGTATATGACTTTCTTCTTTCAGACGAATCCAGTCTGAGGTATATTAAAAATTGTCTCAGCTGAAAAAAAACGTATCTTTCAAGCTGTTTCATGGCAGTCAGCGGGTGTTGCATGCTCACAGTCCAAAGAAGAGTTAAATAAAAAGTGCCCATCCATGCGTTTTTGTAAGAAAAATATCCATATTCAAAACGTAATCATCACTTAATGTAGCTTGCGCTCACTGTTGTACACGGAAGCAGTTCCGGGCGGATGATGTATGAGGTCGGCATTGCGCATGCGCTGCTCAGAAGTGACGAACGCGGAAATGCAGCGGAGATATTAAAACAAAACAACGGTCACTTATTAGAAGTACAAAACGAGGATTTGTAAAGAAGAATTTCGATATAAGCCAAGAGGAGACTGGCTTTCCTTTGCTAAAGTAATGAAACTTTGCTTCCTTTGCTCCTGTTAACAAAAATTGGTTGTCCCCCCCCTCCGAGACTCACCAGCGCACAGTTGCAACACTGAACTCATACCTCATCAGCCCGGAGCTGCTTCCATGTACAACTTTTGGCGCAAGCTACATTAAAGTGATTATTACGTTTTGAATATGGATATTTTTCTTACAAAAACACATCGATTCGCTACAGAAGGCCTTTGTTCATCCCCCTGGAGCTGTGTGAGACACTTTTTTTATGGATGGGCGCTTTTTATTTAACTTCTTTTGGACTGATGCATGCAACACCCGCTGAGTGCCATGAAACAGCTTGAAAGATCAAAGACAATTTTTAATATAACTGCGACTGGATTCGTCTGAAAGAAGAAAGTCATATACACCTAGGATGACTTGAGGGTGAGTAATTTATGGACTAATTTTAATTTTGGGGTGAACTAACCCTTTAACTTTCTGGCATAAACTTGATCTCTCTTCCCTCTTAACACATTCATCACTGGATTCAGTGGAGATTAAAATGCCAGGCCTCACAGTTTTAATAATGCTATCAATAACAGGAAATTGGAAAACCGCAACAAATCACATCACCCTGATTCTATCAACCAATCACACACTGTCACAATATGAGCTTCAAAAAACAAACCACACCCCTTTCTCCCCTACTGCTGTTTTTCTCTCAGTATTTGATGCTTTACTATTTTAGTATGACTGAAGTCTGCCTTTGCTTGGATTTATTAAACCCATTAGAATTAAGTACATTATACAACACCTCTCAAGCCTCTGAATTGGAAATACAAACTATAATTAAATCACTGAGAAAAAAAAAAACTCTCCACTGATGTCCCGACTTCACCAGGCAGGATCTCCATCTTGTTATTATACTATTGTGTCAATGAATATTAAGTGTGTTACAGATAAAGAAAAAGAAAGATCCTTTAAAAATATAGTTTCTACAAAAATTACTTTTTGTATTCATGTTGGTTTCATGTGGTATTTAAAAACATTTAATAAAAATAAAAAAAGAGTAAAAACAAATATTTTCATTACACTTTAAAAACATGAGTATACGCATTTTAATCATTATTTTCAGAAATAGTTTTAATTATATCATTGAAGGTAAAAAGTTATTATTATTATTATTACTACTACTTTTTGCAAACATCATTAACTATTAATTCATATATATATCAAGTGTTTGGTTGCATCGCATGACATTTTACTAACCTTGTTTTGTAATGAAAAAGTCAAATGATCAGATTTAAGAGACTGACTGATCTTTAAAAAACATGAGGATCTGCAGGGGTCCTCTCGTTACCTGTTTAAAGTTTCTGCATGATGTTGGACCACATGACTCTAATTTGGTGGACAAAAGCTTTTAAATAATAAGGAGTAAAGCAGTGTTGTTGAAATATATATTCTTTTTCTTCAAATAAATGATAACAAATTAATATATGAAACTACTTCAAAACATAACTGAATTCCAATTACAGTATTCTTTCAAAAATATATATTTTTTTTTTAACGAGGCTTTTTTACTTCATTGTGATATCGACCTTTTTGATTATATTTCCATCAAAAAATATCAAAATGAATTTTTGATCCAGAAATGAAAAGCATGCTCATCATAGAAGAGGTGAAATCAAATTTGTGTACAATCATGTCACTGACCCTTTTATAAAAAGCAAAACAGCATAACTGGAATAAGTGAAAATTTGATATGCTTAAATTACCTGGAAGTCCTTTGGCCCACTTCACTACCTTGACAAGTTGCCTCTCTCCCAACTCGTTAAGGCTGGTGAGGAGTGCAACTGCTGAGTCAGGCTGAGCGTGATCATGGCCGGCGTTCACCACCTCGGGCTCGATGGCCTCCAGGATGTTCAGGAAGATCAACTGTGAGTGGAACGTCAGGCTTGGCTTGGGCGACATGCACTGGACTGTCTCTGATGGGCCCTGAACGGGGCCGACCTCCTCCGGACCTTTCATCTGTCCGATCTTCCTCAGCTTGCGGGCTGCAGCACAGAACAAAAGCAATATACTGTAATAAACCGAGTGGGAGTACTGCTTTGTAAATTCAACCTGCGCAAAAACACATTATTAATCTGGAACACTTCTTTATTTTATCTAGCACATATTATTTAGGAGGCAATGAACCAGGTGGTCTCTGAATAATGAGGTTGGCATGATCTTATTGCTGCTCTTGAATATCTCTATTATACAACAGAAGATAAAAGCTGCACTGCGACGACTAGTCTCTCCGCCACATTATC
This sequence comes from Sinocyclocheilus anophthalmus, assembly GCA_018155175.1. Classification (NCBI taxonomy): domain Eukaryota; kingdom Metazoa; phylum Chordata; class Actinopteri; order Cypriniformes; family Cyprinidae; genus Sinocyclocheilus; species Sinocyclocheilus anophthalmus. Next base: position 526,156 of record JADLZN010000512.1, read on the forward strand.
TCCTGCCAGTCAGCACAAAGAAAGATTACTGGCCACAAAACACACCTGAGACAACGTACTTTTTCCTCAGCTGCCACTACAACAAAGAACTTGACAGGATTAGCGTAACTGTGTTGATATATTTCAGTAAGGTGGAGCAGAACAACAATCATTCAAGGATGCAAAACATGCATTGTTCACCTAATACTTGCGGATGTACGTTCTTGCACCAGAAACACCCATTAACTATGCACAACAGAGGAAAACCATCTGTATTCTGAGGGTGCTGCTAATAAAGTGAATTAAATGAAGATGTAAATATGAGTGTGTGCGTGCATGTGCTTTTATTAGTTGCTACAGTAGAAACAGTTTTGCTTCTGCTCCAGCGAGTGCCTGTGGTTTTGTTATGATGCCTAACACTCACAGTTTCCACTCTGAATTATAAATCAGAGATGCTCATTATTCAATGGGCAGCGTTTGGGTGAGGAATGAAAGACTTTTTACAACTCGCAGACTTTAATGGCGCATTATGAACACCGATCCAAAATGTAAAAAACAAGTTCTATTAAGAAAAAAACAAAGAATAATCTGTGAGGCAGCTGATTTAAAATGCCTAAAAAGCTCTTTGTTGCTGGCTAAGAGGACAAACTCGAAATGAAAATGAATCAGCCCTCTGAGATCCCCACAAAAAGAGGGCTCCAATTTTGCTGACGAGAGACCGGAGCCGCTCTGCTTGTGGTCTAAAATGAAGTGTGGTAAAGAGATAGGGAGAGAGAGTGAAATTATAATTTTACCCTGAGATGGTTTATCAAAAGCCTATGGGTTTGCGGTAAACTTGTGGCAAGGTACCAGAGACACCACCACCGAGATTCTCTCTTCAAAAGACACATAAACCTGCCATTCCAGCTAATACAAGCAAAAATATAATATGGATGGCAAATACAGCAAAAATTGCTGCTGCAAAACACTGTCTCCTACACCTAGATTTGCTGATGTGTCTTCAGTATGGAGTAGAACTGAGATATGAAGCGTATGTCCGAGCTTGCTTCAGCTTCAAACAGGCTCTAGAAAGACTGAAAATTAAAAGAAAGACCTATAATTCTATATATTCTGCAATGTTAACATTCAGAGTAGGGACTGTGGCAAATATAAACCAATTGTGCTAATCAGCTTTGCATTGCAATGGCTTCAGATGCAAGTTTAAACAAGTATACGCCATATCCAGTACTCCTAAAAAGATCAAGTCCAGCCATGAGAGAAGATGCATCATCACGTTATCTCTAAAATGAAACTGACTCAAATGGGCGATTCTAAAACTCAAAACTTTGTAAACACATGTGAAGTCATCCAGTGGAGTTTCTCTGGAGGTGAGTAATTGGGTAAATGGTGTCGTTGACTAAATCATCTTGAGCAAGAACTGGAGGAACAAGGTGAATGTGTTAAAACTTCACAGATGAGTGAGAAGCCAGCACTCAATAGCGAATGCCATAGATAAGTGAACAGTTTTCTGTTACATGAGAGAAAGCGTTTTGTTTCAGAGTTTTGGCATTCTGGGCTCCACTCAGAATCTGTGAAAAGTTTTGAATGATGTGAACTTTAAGCCATAATGACAGATATGTGCATAAAGACTTCTGTCTCTCACTGGCAGAAAAACAGTTTTGGGACTTTTCGGGAATAAGTAACTGGATGCTATAAATGTTCAGTCTTAAAAGTGTCTTAAACGTAGGCATGAACTGACAGACCATTTGTGAGAATGAACAAACAACAAATCAACAAATAGAGAATTTTGGAATACGTGTTTGTGAAGAAATGTGATTATAAACTGAAAAAAAAGTGCATTTTCCAAAAAGTTTTTTTCTCTTTTCTATTCTTTCCTCTGTCTGTCTGTCTTTCTTTTTTGAAAAAAGTCTTGGACTTTAAAATTGTCAATTTTAATAGAAAAAATGCCACTCTTTAAGGTGCCACTCTTTATTTATTAATTATAAAAAAAAAAACTTAATACTTAGAGGCCATTTTAGAAAAAATAATTATATACTTGTCAGAAACTTTCCTTTTTTATTCTGTGGATAAAACTCAAAATGTGTTTCTGAATCAAAATGACTGTGGGTGAGCAGGTTAAGCAAAGTGAGCAGGTTGCATATATAGTGAGCATAAAAGCCTTCAAGTAGGTCAAATGTTCAGGAAAACCCAAATTAAGAAAACATGTAAGAGAAAACGTCAAATAGACACAGACGTGTTACATTGCAGCTAAAATCACACAATTTTAGCCCCACAAGTGATACCTGATCACCCTGTCAGGGTTTATTTTTGACTGTACATGACCTCTTCTGTCATGTTTGAATGTTTGATTTCTCTATATGGTTGTCACGACTTCTGAGTAGGTGTGATTATTTGCACAATGATGGTATTTTGTGAAGAAAACAGTAAAGAGAAAAAAAAGCTGATCACATTACACCAGGGACTCATTATTTCTGAGCTGTTTACTAAGACAACAATTCCAACAAACACGACCACAAAGAAGAGAAAGGATGAGACAAAGAATAGTGCTAGTGTGACAGTATGAGTAAGCGAGATAGATAGGATGCATTTAGTTGTAAATTGATCCACAGTGTCATTTGAGTCCAAAAGGTGAAACGCGAGTCACAAAATTCAAACGTCCGCTTGTCCACTGCCATCTGCTTTGTTCAGATGCTCAGTGGCCACAAACAGATGTATTGTGTGTGATGGTTTTACAACCACATTTGTGTGCTGTCTACTATTTGTTTTTGTCAACAGGACGATTAAGGTTTTAGTTGCACAACTAAACATTTCAACAAAAACAAATGAACAAAAAAGCCAAATAAACCCTCAAAACAAACTAAATAACACACAGTGTAGATTTACATAGCTATTGAGTTTTAGGTTTATTTTAATAATAAGGAAAAACATTTTTCTTATTATTTCTGAGCATTGTGTGTTATATTGATTTTTGTAGTCATATATCTTATTGTGTTTGCATTAATATTTAATCAAATGTAATGTGATTACGCTGTTGAAATGATAAAATATAAAGGTGATATACAGCATGTTAAAAGGGAATAATGAAAAATCACATTATATACTGATTAAATGAACAGAAATGCATTTTAGACTTGTAATGGTTAGTCCACCTCTGCCTTTGTCATTGCATTAAATACCTGAAATCAGATGACTAAAACCATAAGAAAGTCTATAGGACGCCTTATATAAACATCAGGGCCATCCGTTACTAAGCTGAGTCTGAGCTGTAAGTGGACCTGAAATATGATACGTTCTGCTAGAAGAAGTGAGCAAACATTTCATTAGAAAAGAGACTAAACTGTTATGAGACTGACAAATTACGAAAAACACCAGTAGTTTTAAGCCAAAGCTATAAAATCATTTAAAATGACCTTTTTCACTGTTACTTAAACACATGTAAGCTAATTAACTAAATATGTTTAAAGTTCTTAATATTCTCTAAAAGTTAGGCCTAATGCATATATCTAATCGGACTCTTTGATATCCATGCTCAATTCACAGACACACATGTTTACTAAACAATCTACATGAAAACATACCAAAGACTTACATTTTTTTTATATATAAGCTAATTATAAAGACTACAGACCTACCCACAGCACTACTGCTAAAAGAAAACTAGGCCATTTGCTTTTTAGAATAATTTTTATCCTAAATCAGCACTTCCATAAATGACTACAAAGGCAGGTAGTCTCCAAAGTATAGCGAAGTAAAACTGCACAAAGACACACACACACACACACACACACACACACACGTTGGTATATGTGGTTTACGGGCAGTGGTGTAGTCTAGTTTTTTGTAGTGGGTATACTCTGATATTCCTCCCAGCCTCACACTCTCCGTGCCACAGCAACATCCCATAAGCACCACCACACACACTAATTCATATAATATGCATCTATGTAACTGAGAGCATTCTGAAAGACTGCTTATGTGATATCAACATGTCAATTTATTATAAGTAACAGAAGACTTTAACAGCCAATGACATTTACAGCTGGGGAGACTGGATTGATTTCTTACTGTTTAGTGTTAATCATTTAACTCAGCCAGTTATATTTATCTTAAGAATATGGTCCCTGGAGAATATGTTTTATCAGCTGGCAATTTTCAATGCACATTTAAGAGTGCCTGTTTTTAAATTCCCTAGCCTGACCTTCAGTCCACAAGGTTGGTCAGGAGTTCTCATCTCTCCCATCATCTGAAACAAGAAGATATAAACATTGTATTCGGTTTAACTGCTGTAGACACACACACACATATACCGTAGTGGTGTATCTCTCCGCCTTCTCCCGCATTCATGATCACCCACTAACGTTATCAAGTATTGGTTAGTATATGTGGCTTGAAAAGAAAATCCGTAACTAATATTTAAACTTATTCTTCTTCTTCTGAGACCAGTAATTTTCAACTGTACTTTATATCCTCCTAGGGCTTTAATGCTACAGGCACCAAACTCATCAGAGACTTTGGACCTGATCTATAGTTTGTTTCTATATCTTTTCTAACTGATGAGACTTACAGTTTTGTATAAATAATTATCAGAAATCAAAGGTTTCCCATAGACTTGCATTGGCTGAGCAAAAATGCACTCTCTAGAGGACAACTGCAGTCCACTATAGGGAGCCACAGGATAAGAAATCTTTCAACTCCCCTCATTTACTTTCGTTTTCAGACAGTTAAATTTACAAATAATTGCATACTTTTCCTTTATGCCGCCAAGCAAAGCTAACATATTTGATCATGACTAGGTCAGGTAGTGACTATCTGATGTCCAGAGGCCAGTGTGACAGCACACAACCGCATTCGAGACAGTTGACTGATCTGTCACTGCTCAGATGGGGCCACTGGTGCGTCCTCACAAAACGTAATCATTTGCACGTTTTTTAAGCCTTGCCAATTAAAACATTCAAGCGATTCGTGTCATCTGCTGCAGCCGAAGCAGCAGCAGCTTCAGGGGCAGGCTTACGAAAACACCGAAAGAGTGTAGTTTGAGTTTGCTTTCGTTTCATATCTCCTTTAGTGATTCACATTCAATGCTGCGCAATAATAGCACTGGTCATCAACAGAAACACGGCGTGATTTTCAAAAAGTAGGTGCTTCGCAACATGGACGGGTGTGACTAATGTGTGAAAGTTCTGTTACAAAAAGATGTTGTTACGTATCCTCGTTGCCGTTTTTAAAGTGGGTTACGGAAAATCCTTAACCTTCCTCGTGGGTATCGGATATACCGTGTATCAAGTAGAATACACCACTGGTTACGGGGACACTCCATAGGCGTAATGGTTTTTATACTGTACAAACTGTATTTTCTATTGCCCTACACCAACCCTACACCTAAACCTACCCCTTACAGGTAACTTTGTGCATTTTTAAATTGTCAAAAAAACACCATTTAGTATGTTTTTTAAGCCTTTTAAATTACGGGGACACAGGAAGTGTCCTCATAAACCACCCTTTCCGATTTGTCTACCTGTGTAATCCCAGGTTAATACAAATTTGTGTCCTCATAAACCACATAAACACACACACACACACACACAAATTTACCAGTAATTTATGGAGAAAGACCTTCTTAATGAAAAAGTCAAATCAAAAATCAAAACCAGATGGGAAGTTTACCAAAATAAATAAATAAAAAATGAAATTTGATAACCATCAAAGCATCTGTGTTGTTGGTGTGTTTAAAGCAAAAGAGTAAAAGCTGCTTTGCCTGATGACTATATGCAGACACACATACAGTATACATATACATATCTCTTATGTACTCTCCAAGGTTGCATTTATTTAATAAAAAACAGTAATACTGTGAAATATTATTACAATTTAAAATAACTTGTTTTGTATATGAATATAAATGTAATTTATTCCTGTGATGGCAAAGCCGAATTTTCAGCAGCCATTATTCCAGTCTTCAGTGTCACATGATCCTTCGGAAATCATTGTAATGTGCTGGTTTGGTGCTAAAGAAACATTTCTTATTATCATCAATGTTGAAAAGAGCTGTGTTGCTTAATATTTTTGTGGAAACTGTGATACTTTTTTTTCAGAATTGTTTTGATCAATAGATAGTTCTGCTGTTTTACTAATTCTGCCATTTTAAGTTATACTTTTTATACTGGTTAAGATGTTATGAGGGGATTTAATTTGAACACTATACAGTTGAAGTTTGTCTGGCACAATATTGCCACAAAACCCACCTACAACCATTCTATACATTTAAAGATGCCTCCACATAACGCAGGTACCTAGAGAAGGAGCTGCACATTCACTTTTAACATACCTACACCTACAATCCAAAACCTTGAGTTAAACTGTCTCCAAGTTTCTGTCTGTAAACTCCCAGTGGCTCTTAAGTGAATTTTATATAATTCTGAAGAGAGATAAGATTATGAGGCAAACATTAATACATCAAAAATGAGCAATGAATAGGCCACAGTCCAGAGCCGGGGGGATCTGAGAACTGTCTCAGTTATCTACTTAGAACCAGAAAGATTTCACTTTTTTTATTCAAAAAAATAAACAAACAAAAAACGGAGTTCATGTGTCAGGAGAGGAAATAGGGAAGATGTGAGTCATCCGACACCACACTTTTATCACACACATGCACACACACATCCTCTGCAGTGCCATACACTGCTCCTGAAAGAAGCTGGTTTTACTGTCATTACACACAAAAGTTCTTTAAAATTCAGAACCTAGAGAAATCAGCACCTGCAACTGTCGGGGGCAAGTTACAAATTACACAAAAAAGACTTTACTTAGGCTTTTGTCTTCAATAGCCGTATTTTGACAGCACTGACTTTTCTCGGCTAAAGTCCTGAACATTTTCTTCCTGCCTCGAACCTTGTTGCATTTTTTATTTCCATTGCTTGAGTCAGTGGTTCAGCGTCTGCTGTTTAGCTGGTCGAGCAACTTTTCTTTTGTATCTATTTTGACTAAAAATACACTGCAAAATATACTTTTTTCTTACTTAATAGAATTTATATTCTATACGGATTTGCCAAAATGTACACTCTGCAACACCTGACAAACCTAAACAATGTACATTCATTAATTTGCAAGTTAGAGGCAATTTGCGTATTTGAAATAAATAAATAAACAAACAAACAACTAAATAAATAAATGGTCACACTTTAGTTTAGGGACTAATTCTCACTGATAACTAACTAGTAATCAGGCCGTTGCCTCAATAAACTCATAATTGTGCGTTATTAATAGTAAGAAAGTTTTAATTTAGGTATGGGGTGGGATTAAGGGATCTAAAATATGGTCATGCAGAATAAGGCATTAATGTGTGTTGTATAAGTACTAATAAACAGCCAATATACTAGTAATATTATATTATATAGTAAGATTGGTCGCTAAAATAAAGTGAAATAAATAAATAAATAAATGGTATATTAAATAAAATAGTGATATGAATAAATAATGTTATATTCACTCCTTCTACAGCGTGCATTGACCCACATTGCCACACTGTCTCATTGCATTTACAATTAAAATGCTACTGATACCAATCCAATCAATTACTCTCTTAATTCAATATATTACTTATAAACTTTGCGATGAAATGGGGAAGGATGAAGGATACTGAATTCATTAACCCCTTAACTGTCAACACCCCCCCCCCCCCCCCATTTTTAAATAGGCATGCAGGGGCACTATCCAAAATGAAAGTGTAGTAATTTATGAACACTTTGGAATACAGACATAAGGTCGGTCTCTTTTTAAAGAAGAAAATCAGCAAATTATCGCAAAAGTGGAAAAATTTAAGTATCAAAAAGTTATAGAAGTTTAAATGTACTGTAAATAAATGCACTATATTAATTTTATTTATAATGCATATTTTACACAACAGGTTTTACTCTAAAATTGGTATAAAAATTAAAGCCTTATGTCTAAATAAGTTATGTTCCAAATTTGAAGTTTATATGAAAAAAAATTTAGGTTCCTGTGAGATTTTATTTAGGGCGTTATACCACAAACAGCCACCGGGTGCCATCCAAACTCCATTGAATGTTTTAATGCATTTTTCTGTCACAAATGTCTAGAGTTCTCTGTCAATATTACTTCTATCTCAAAATAAACCAAATATGGAATCCTGAGATCAGGACCTTTCCAATTATATGTTTTTTTTCAAGATTATAAAAAGGTTTGATTCTAAAAGACCGTAATGCATTTTGTAATATGACACTTGACACTGCCCACTAAGTGGGAGGAGACCACCAAAAGATTTTAAAGTACCATTTCCATGGTAACGCAATGTCCGATTTCAAAATGGGTTTCACAGGATGAATCTTGGGCTTCTAAGCTTTCAAATGATATATGATTTTTGATGATTACTAAAAGATTTGATAGAGAAAAAAACACAACATAAAAAAGAGCGCCAAACGTCCCACAGGTGGGACGGTGACAGTTAAGGGGTTTTAAGGGATAAAACCAATTGTCAATTAAAATCAAAAGAGGTGACCAAGTTTACAGTGACACTTCCTCTGAAAATGATGTCAGCCAAGTTTGTACATAATCACATTAGAAAACGATGACTACAATTCACAGTTAGCTGGAGATCACAATTAGCTACGAGAGGAGTGCCACTGGCACTGAAGTTCCTCTGTTGGCATCTACAAGCAAGCAAACTTTTTGCTATACTGTACTGCCCATGGAGAATGAGGATTACCGTATTGACCTGAATATAAGACGATGTTTTTTTTCTTGGAAATAAATAAATAAAAAACGCGGCGTCTTATATTCAGGTCTAGGACTTGGGACATGTCAATAATACAACCCACAACAATAGGTGGCGCCACCAAAATACGAATTTAAAAACGAGTGTGCCACGAAATACGTAAATGCGTGTTGTAAAGATCGCGATCAAACTCCCTTCGTGTTTTTAAAACTTAAGACAGTACCCAGATTTGAAGACTACAGTAAGATTTAACTTCTACTGTTAATGAGATTTTGGTACGCTACTATTAGATGGATAGCCTAAATGTCCTAACCTGTTTTTTTATTTTAATGGTATATCAAAAAGTGTATATTTTTTAAATGTGATTGTTGGTACATTTTGCCCGTTTTTACCATATTTTCAAAACAAAAATTAAAATAGGAAAAATATGCAATTTGAAAATAATTGAAGACAAAATGTGTAACGGAGAAAAAAAACAGATGTGTTTTGAAAAAGCCTTTTTCCAAAAGGTACATCTGGAAAAGGGGGGGGTCGTCTTATAATCAGGGTCATCTTATATTCGGGCCAATAAGGTAATTCTGTGTAAGCGTGTGTGTCTAAATGCTTTTCTCTTTAGATCAGTGCAGCTTTACAGCTTGTTTTACTGAGGATTAGGACCGTTCAGTGTGTGAAAAGATGAAAGATTTCTAATATTTCCACTAACAGGTTGCTACATTATCTTCTCTAAGTCCTTCTAAATCATCCGAGCTTTAGGTCATGTATAGCTGTTATTAGAAGCTGCTGAAAGTTTTTTTTCCCACCAGAATGATGGGTTGTCTCTTTATTTTGCCTCTTTTTTCCATTCTCTGTTCTGCTTTCTAGACACCATATCTCTTAACTTCCCCCTCTTAGACAAAAAGAAGATTTGATCAGATTATGACTAAAGCAGTAGATCTGAGGGGCCTTGGGGAGAGAGATTACCTGTGCTCCGTTGCACTCAAATTGATCAAATAGATAGTTCTGGCTTTGCTATCTGAGCCACATTCGAAGATGTAAAATACATCTTTGTCTGTACACACCCATATCTGTATGTCGATTGAATTCTACATTAATGCATCCCGATGTAAGTGGGATTCTTACACCCTAACCATGGTGAAACTAGTCTTCTTGAGTTTTATTGATTTAATAAAACACACATATAGAAAAGTTTAGAATGATAGGACCAGATTTACTAAACAGGGCAAATTAGCGTGAGAGCACAATCCCATAAAATCGCAGACGGGACTGGAAGTTTTGCGGGTGATTTACTGACAATGTGCTAATTAAAGAACACAGACGCAGCCAGATCATTTCCATAATGACCAACACAATCTACCAAGAGCAGCGAAAATTAGCGCCAGCTTTAAGACATGCTTTTTTGGAGCGTTAAATAATGGCGAAAATACCTGTAATTTGATGAGCGCAAACGTTAGTAATCACTTTGCGTGATTCATTTCAATACTTTCCTCCCATAAATATTGCTTCTGAAAGGGAAAATATACCAAATTAATATTCAATAGGTCAGGCGAAAAAAATAACTGTGTCCACGCCTTTTCAGTGCTAATTCTTCACGGGCATCTGTAGTAATCTGACAGTAACTTTAATGCCAAAAGACTACACTGGCACAAGCTGTTAGTAAATCTGGCCCTTAGACTGAGAATAGAGGACTGAAATTTCCCCTGGAACGCCTCCGAAATACTATAAAATCACTCATACAAAACTGTATATTAAAAGGTCTGAATGGAGCTAATAAACATCAAATGCAGTTAAATGTGTAATTGTTGACCGAGTCTGTCTAATAACGTGAGATAAGGCTTTATAATTCTGTGGCATGTGGTGTCTGAGCTTTTACGACGGTTACAAAACGAGAATAAGTGTTAAGACACGTGACAGAGACCATTAATAGCATCTATTGATGAAGATATGTTGAGGAAATTGCCAGAACAAAATCATCTTATCTGAAACAGAGGGGAAAATAAAGCGTAAGATTATAATGGGATAGCAAAGCTATCCGTTAATGCATGCAATATTTCCTTTGTAAATGTTTTTGTTTTTTTTTTACATTAAATCATCATTCTGTTGGGGCGATTTCATTTGAGGGGATCATTGCATATTAAAAAAATTATAATAAATGAATAAATAAACTAATAGCGTAGGGTGGTATACTAAACTTATTGCAGTATTCCACTGTATTGCATAGATGGGTATAACATTTGAGTAATGAATAAGCCAAATACAAGTCTTCCTGATCTCTCTCACACATACAACCTGTTTACTGTACAAACACAAAATGTTAATGTTTGCATTTCTAATGCAAACCTCGTTCTATGCTCATGTCTGTCACTGTTTTTAATCATTTCTGTGCATGACTGTATGGTAGTTAATGTTAAATTTGCCGAAGTTTTCATATGAAATTTAAAGGGGACTGGGGCGATCATGAATTTGTGTACAGTTTATGGAGCTAATTGCAAAATTTTTAGAAATGGCCTAGTGATGCCCATGATTCTGGCTCTCTATAGTCAAGCACCTGGTAAATCACCTCTTATTTATAAATCAAAGTAAATAATTTCTTTAGATTTTGGAATTAATTCTTCATGCCAACAGTTAAATGGTTCACATCAAAATGAAAAGCCAAACAGCATGAGGGTGAGTAAATAATGACAAAATGTAAATTTCTTTAATACAGGAACGCTGTTTGTTGCAAAAGCAAATAGGTGATTTAAAGAGTGCTGCTTTCAAGAATGTACACTATGATTGTTCCTTACAAAATGCCAAACATTAATAATAATAATAATACATGGACCTGTTATTTATTAGGATTCCTGAAAGATTATGGCCAATATAGATATTTAATGGACAATAAACCAAAATAAGATAAGCTATTCTACTGGGGGAAAAAACACCCTAAAATGAAAATATATTGTATGCTACAAGTAAATGTATCATAATAGTATGGAAGATGGATAAATAATTAGTTTGAAATATGCAAGAGAAAAGAATATACTGCTTCAATGAGACTTTTCTACGGAAGTCCTAAGATTAATTTTCTTATGATTTCGATATAACGAAAGTTGTTTTCGCGTTATCACGACTTAATTGTATGATATCGATCAACGAAGTTGTTTTTCGTATCAGGAAATTAATTTGTAGATCTCGCTATAACGAAGTTGTTTCTCGTTACACGACTTAATTTTCTTATGACTCGATATAACGGAAAGTTGTTTTTCTCGTTAGCAGGACTAATTTCTTATGATCTCCGAAAACGAACAGTTGTTTTCTCGTATCAGGACCTTAATTTTCTTATGATCCGATATAACGACAAGTTGTGTTATAGTATAAGAATAATTTTATTACTGTCTCGATTTAACGAAAGTGTGGTTCTCGTTATCAGACTTAATTTCTTATGATCTGATTATAGACGAAGTTGTTTGTCATTATCACAACTTACTTTTTTATGATCTCGATATAACGGAAAGTTGTTTTCGTTATCACGCTTACTGTTTTAGGATTGCTATAACGAAGTTGTTTTCTCGTTATGCCGATAATTTTCTTATATCTCGATTATAACGAAAGTGGTTTTCTCGTTACAAGATTAATGTTATGTGATCTTGAAATAACGAAGTGTTTCTCGTTATCAGATTAATTTCTTGTGATCTTGAATAACAAAGGTTGTTTTCTCGTTTCATGACTAATTTCTTTGATCTCGATTATAACGAGTTGTGTCGCGTTATCAGACTTAATTTCTTATGATCTCAATAGAACGACAGTGGTTATCGTTATAATGACTTAATTTTCTTGTGATCTTGACATAACGAAAGGTGTTTTCTCGTTATCAAGACTTAATTTTCTTATGATATTGGCATAACGAAAAGGGTTTTTTGTATCAAGATTGATTTTATGTGATCTTGACAATACGAAGTTGTTTCTCGTTATAACGACTTAATTTTCTCGATATATCGACATAACGAGAGTTTTTTCTCGTTATAATGACTTAATTTTCTTGTGATCTTGACATAACGAAAGTTGTTTTCTCGTTATAACTACTTAATTTTCTCGTTATATCGACATGACAAGAGTTGTTTTCTCGTGATCACGACTTTATTTTTCTCGTGATCTCGACATAACAAAAGTTTTTTTCTCGTTATCACGACTTAATTTTCTTATGATCTCGACATAACGAAAGTTGTTTTCTCGTTATCACGACTTAATTTTCTTGTGATCTTGACATAACGAAAGGTGTTTTCTCGTTATCAAGACTTAATTTTCTTATGATCTCGATATAACGAAAGTTGTTTTCTCGTTATAACAACTTAATTTCTCGTTATATCGACATAACAAGAGTTATTTTCTCGTTATAACGACTTAATTTCCTCGTTATATCGACATAACGAGAGTTGTTTTCTCGTTATCACGACTTAATTTTCGTATGATCTCGATATAACGAAAGTTGTTTTCTCGTTATCACGACTTAATTTTCTTATGATCTCGATATAACGAAAGTTGTTTTCTCGTTGTCACGACTAAATTATTTTGTGATCTCGTCATAACAAAAGTAGTTTTCTCGTTGTCACGACTTAATTATTTTATGATCTCGACATAACGAAAGTTGTTCTCTAAGTTACACAACTGCGCCAACGGGTGGCAGTATAGACCTGAATATAACGTGTTTGGGACAAAATAAGGACCTTCTTCGGGATCGCTATAATTTGTGCAGTATTGTTTATTACTGATATTTAATTAATTCATAAATGTTAAATGCTTGAATCAATATGATTATTGTGTGTATCGTTAAGTTCTTGCTAGATGCGTGACTCATGACGTTGACACCGCAATAGCTTTCCGTGTCATAAACTGCTTATTAAAACCAAGGTTGACGTCACTGTATTCTGTTTGCACCTATATCTTTATTTGTGCATCTTTGAAGTACATGATTGTTAGTTAATAAGTGGGGATGTTGTGTTTATCTAGGAGGCGCTTCAACAACATATTTGTAATGTGCATCTGTTCCTTATTTTTTATCTTTATTGTTAATCATTAAATGTATATTGATAAGAAATATGATACAGTATAAGAGTGCACGGTTTATCTGTCGATCAGATGTGCGCCGTTGCGTTCGTTACTATAGCAAAAGTAGATCAAACAAATCAAACAATCATTGTAAAAAAACAACTTTCGTTTCGTCGAGATCACGAGAAAATTAAGTTGTGATCAAGAGAAGACAAGAAAGAAAAATATTAATAATCCATGGCCTCTTAGGACTTCCATACTTTTCACTTTTGTGTGACTTTCTTTCTTCTGTGGAACACAAATAAAAGCATTATGAGAAACACTGGAGTCCAAAACAATATTGGACCCTGTTGACTCATTGTATGGACAAAACTGTTCAAACAATCTTCACATATCCTTTTTTGTTTCACAGACAGAAGAATGTCATGCAGTTTTGGAATAACATCATTTTGGTTTAACTATCCAAGTTGATGCTAGATGATGATCTTAAATAAGCAGAAATAATTAAACATCCAAATATCAGTTGATACTAAATGAAAAAAAGTACAATGCAGTTGTGTTGGATTAAAATAATTTAATTGATTGATTAATTTTTAACTATTATTGATTAAACATTTTCTTTTCTCTCCAAATTTTTTTAATATCTTTTTTAGAACACATATGAGGGGAAAATATCTCCCCTTTTCGGATCACATGTATTACAATATATTATTTTGCTGTCCACTAAAGAAATATTAGTAAGGAGGAATCAGCATTGTGGTATTTCAGTATTTTGGGCTATGTGCCAAACCACAGCCATATAAAATCACTGCTGCTTTCCATATTCAAAAGAAACAAGGATCTTAAAAATCAGCCTTCTGATGAGAAGGAGTGATTTAGAGACAGAGTGACTATGTAAATCCCATGGATATAACAGCGGCATCCAGATACACACTAAACGGCTAAGTGAGTTTATTACTGAAACTAAACAGCTGTTATAAAAATAAATACAACTGGTAAAAGACTGAGACACATAAAATTATACGTTACTAGTTATACTAACACAAAGACCACAGCTTCTGATATGTATGAGAGTAATGAGCAAAAAAAAAAAAAGTATGAGTACTGCGTATTGTTTCTTGTCTTCTTATAACTGTGACAGATGATCATCCTCCCCTTTTAACATCATCACTATACTCAGGCTCAAGATAAGCCTGACGGTAAAGACACATTTGTCATAGGCAATACAGTTATTAAAATAAGAATCTACAAGATTTGGAATTGCGAAAATTTCCCCCACAGATTTCCCAACAAGTTTAAGTTGGTCATGCGAATTTGCCATGTTGATCAACAGAAAGCTGCATGGTTTGAAAGCGACTTCTTTGTTAGCTGTGCTTCATACATAGCTACAATTTTTTTAATTGTTGTTCTTCATTACCATGGCTATAAATCCACAGTGGCTTATTTCATGCATGTAAATTTTTGTAGTTTACATACTAATTTGTTTGCATTCAAATAAATGACTGAATCTAGGTACCTAGATGCACAAAAAGTCCACAAAACATGTTGAAGCGACACGACACAGGCTTAACAGTATGTCAGTGCAGGAAAACCTCATTGCTGACAGACAGGAGCAAACCATACGATCCTAACACTTTATCAACACGTCATCGACCTTTTGACATGATTAGCATGCACTATGACAAACCACAAAGGACAGTGCTATACTCCACTGTCACCTGAGTCTTGACATAATGAAACATTAACATTTGAAATTACATCTCACATTGGTCTAAGTTTCCTTACCAAGAAGTCAATCAATAGCGCCTTGAGCTTAAAATCTCAATATGAAATATGACATGCACGATTCATGGGTAAACTCAATGTCAGCTTGACCGTGCTGGCTAGAGCAACTTGTGCATCAGGTTATTTGCAAAATGGTAAAATGAAAGTACTTTCTGTAGGGGTGCAACGGATCCCCAAACCCACGGTTCAGATCATATTACTTTTATTGAGTCATGGATTGGATAATTTTTTGGTTCAGCAAAAAATAGGGTGAGGGGAGACAAAAGTAGCCCTGATTGTGTGGAACCTGTGAACCTTTAACTTATTTTTTAATCTTTCATTAAATATTGGTGTCATTCCGTAAATATGGAAATCAGCTTTTGTTGTTCCCTTATTAAAAGGGGGAGATCCTACTATATTAGATAATTACAGACCAATTTCAAAGCTTTTTGTTCTATACAATTTTTTAGAAAGCCTTATTTGTGAACAGTTGATATGCTATTTGAATGCAAACAAAGTGTTGTCTATTAATCAATCTGGGTTTCATAAAAAACATAGTACTACAACAACAGCTGTTTTGAAAGTTTTAAATGATATTGTGGGATCCATTGGTAATGATTTTTGTGCTTCACTTTTTATAGATTTATCAAAGGCTTCTGGCACAGCGGATCATGAAATACTGCTGTATAGATTGAAGAGTGTTGGTTTATCAAATTATGTTATTCCCTGGTTTAAAAAATTATTTAAGTGGAAGAACTCAGTGTGTATAGGCTAAAGGTAAATTATCTGAATCATTGGAGATTGCCAAAGGTGTTCCCCAAGGATTTGAGCTGGGGCCCCTTTTATTTACCCTTTATATAAACGGTCTTGATTATGACATTCAGGATGCCAATTTTAATTTTTATGCACTATGCAGATGATTCTGTCATGTATTATAGTGCCTCTTCTGGACAACAAGCATTGTATAAGCTACAATCAGCTTTCGATGTCATTCAATCAAGGCTTTATAATTTAAAACTTGTCTTGATTGCTGATAAAACCAAGTATATGTTATTTTCAGGTTCAAAGAAATTTGAAAATGATTTAATTTCTCTTCAGACCTTACAAGGTAATGTGATTGAATTAGTAAAAGAGTACAAATACCTTGGAATCATTGTTGACAATGTACTATCTTTTAGATCTCATATTACTCAACTGAAGAAAATCGTGGCCTAATGGATAGAGAGTCGGACTTATAACCCGAAGGTTGTGGGTTCGAGTCTCAGGTCCGGCAGGGATTGTAGGTGGGGGGAGTGAATATCCAGCGCTCTCTCCACCCTCAATACCATGTGAGACTGGGGTGAGACCCTTGAGCAAGGCACCAAACCCCCATCTGCTCCCCAGGCGCCGCAGAATTGCCCACTTCTCTGGGTGTGTTTGCGTCTTTGTTCACTACACACTGTGTGCACTTGGATGGGTTAAATGCAGAGCACAAATTCCAAGTATGGCCACACATCACGTCCTTTCATTTCCTTTCCTTTCTTTGTCTATCAGAAGATAAATGCACTGGTATTTAATCTATTATAAAGCAATCAAAGCCAATTTAATCTTTTATGAAGCCATCTTGGGGATGTTGCCTCCATATATTTGTTGCCTTATACAATGGAATAATGTTGAGAAATATTTCCTTCGTTCTCAAAATTGTTATACTGTTATCAGTTCCTTTTGTTCGAACTGAACTGGGTAAGAAGGCTTTTATGTATACAGCTTTGTCTGACTGGAATCTTCTTCAATCGAAATTAAAATTACAAAATTTGCTGTCTTTGGATCATTTTAAAACAGGTATTCAGTAAATAGAAGATGACTCAATGATATGTAAAGTTTTATTATTATTTGTAATAGTAATAATTAAGTTATTAATTAAACAATTACATAACTTTATTCAAAAAGTTATAGCCTACGTGACGTTCATAAGAGAAATCAAGTGTTGCGAATAAAACACTTGGCTGTCAGCACCAACATTTTATATTCCTCTCAGGTTGTAAAGTCCTTTTAGAGCTTTCCTGCTCTTATTTGCTTTCCTCTCTCAAAAATGAATGTGTTCTAAAACAGTAATTGATCCTCATTTCATTTCACCTTTTCTTCTCATAAATCCAGTAATTATTCCTTCATATGCAAACAAGTAAATTAAACCTGATTCTGCCATGATGTGCAATCAAACTGTTTACAGTTGGCTGAAATTTATAATTCACTTTTAATGAAGAGTGAGGAGAACAGGAAGGGGGTGAATATTGAGCAAATATTACAGAAATTTTGACTTGGCATCTTCATCAAAATTATACTCGCTCACAGAGCGGCTTGATACACACAATTGTGTGTGCAATTGTGTGTATTTGTGTCTTTTATCGGTAGTCAGATCTTTGCATAACTCACTGTAAATAGGTCAGGTTAGAGTAACCTGCTCGTACTTGCCTACTCCACCCACAGGAAATGAATGCCAACACAAATATACCAATCTCCCAGCCATGAGCTCATCCCATAGACACACACACAAACAAACAATGATTATAACCTAAGTGCACTCCCATCAAATATCTAATATCAATCCCTATTAAAACGCATAACAAATAAAATAGACCCATGCACACAGAGACTGGTTGTGTTGGTATTAATTTGCAGTGGGTGAAGCAAACCGTGTGTGTGTTTGATTCAGAAAATTCATTACTGCCATCAACAGCTGATGTCAGGCTGACTTCAGAGAAATGTCCTCTGATTACTTTCCTGAGATCTTTCATAGTTCATACACACACAGGCTGAGCTGTTTTTCTGAAGCCCGTTGGCCATTGCACATGCTCCGTCCTGAGCCAATGTGGAATGTGTTACATAGTTGTGAAGCTTCTGAATAGACTTTGTGCTTCGGTCAAAAGTGCTGAGAGGTCACTGAATGCCCAGAAGAACAGTTCTAAGATGAAGTGTGTTTACATGCAAAAAAATGCAAAGTCTGCTGTACTTGCGATATAGCACCTTTATTTTGCAAAGAAATACTCTTGAAAGAATAGGAAATACTCATCACTGCAGGATACACCCTCCACCTTTACAGTAGCAAAAAGCATGTCTTAAATAATAAAGCATTAAGCAATTATACTACCACTACCTTAGGATACATTAATTTACTTGGATGGGGCCTAATGGTTAAGGATGTGGGGTACTAACTCCAAGGCTGCTGACTCAGTACCAAGTAGGATTCACCCAGGAGAGTTACTAAGACTACAGTTCGACTCCACAGGTCCTGTGTCTCTGAAGAAGGCACTTGCACTAGAGTGAATAACAAATGTCAAATAAGATATTGCTGAAAACAATTTGTAAAATGACCCATCTGAGAGAACACACATACATAATGATCACAGGAAGTAGTAGGGTCCATTTAAAGTCAGTCAATCTATACAGATGGACACACAAAGAAACAAATACTAATTCTGCAGTCTTTATGTATTAGGTTTTCCTAACCTGTCTATATACTGTACATGCATTTGGTTTTTCACTTTGTCTGACAGCTGAAAAACTGAACTGTGAAAGTATCTGGGTTTTGATGACATGGTTCAAGTTATATTGATTTGACTTTGCTCTGCTTGTCATTAGATGGTAAAGAAAATATTACAAAAAGACAGAACTCAAACAGCATTTTCTAATAATAAATTTGCTTAAAACAATTACACATTTGACGACTAGCTATTGCACACTGATTAAACAATGCCGATTAAACAAAAGTCTTAGAGTTTGTACTTGACTAACTGGGGCCCAGGTCAGGAAGCAGACAGACTGGCTAAACCAACCCCGCCTCTAGCACCCCCATAACTAAGTCAGTTAATTCTCAGCACATAGAGACTCTTTCACCTAGATATCATAATATTGAGACGGTGTCTTTTCCCCTAACTAGCAAATACAAAAACCGTCCAAAACTATTTAAGGGTAACAATTTAATTGATATTCAGCAAATTAAAAATAGATAGAATACAGATAAACAAATGATAAAGCTTGGCTTAATGCATATTAATCCCTTTCTACAAAAGCGCTTTGTAAATATGATCACTGATCATAAATTAGATGTGCTCTGTTTGACAGAAACTTGCTAAAACCAGATGATTACATTATTTAAATGAGTCTACCCCCAAGATTACTGTTATAAACACGAGCCACATCCAAAAGGTAAAGGGGGAGATGTTGCTTCAATTTATAACAATATTTCCAGTATTTCTCAGAGGTCTGGTTTCAAGTATAATTCTTTTGAAGTAATGGTGCTTCATATAACATTACCCAGAGAAACAAGTGTTAATGATAAATCCCCACTGACCACCAGGGCAGCATACAGACTTTATCAAAGAATTTGCAGATTTTCTGTTGATGCTGGCTGCAGATAAAATCTTAATTGTTGGTGATTTTAATATCCATAATGAAAAAGATGCATTGGGATCAGCATTTATAGACATTCTGAACTCTATTGGGGTCAGACAACACGTGTCAGGGCATACTCATTGTCATAATCATACTTTAGATCTAATAATGTCACATGGAATTGATGTTAATGGCATTGAAATTCTGCATTAGAGTGATGATATCTCGGATTATCTAGTCCATATAGCTAAAGCTGCAAATTCAACTCCTTGTTACAAATATGGTAGAACCATCACTTCTACCACAAAAGACTGCTTTGTAATACTCAGCACATCCAATAGCTCAGAAAAACTTGATGTTGTAACAGAAACTATGGAATCTCTCTTTTCTAGCATTTTAGATAAGGTTGCTCCTTTACGCTTAAAGAAGATTAAGGAAAACAGTCAGACACCATGGTATAACGAGCACACTCACGCCTTAAAGAGAGCAGCCCAGAAAATGGAGCGTATCTGGAAGAAAACAAAACTGGAGGTATTTCATATTGCATGGAGGGAAAGTACTTCTACTTATAGAAAAAAACTAAAAACTGCTAGATCTGCTTACTTTTCATCACTTAGATGAAGCAAACCAAACCCCAACATTATCATCATGGCTACTTAACAAAAAACATAGCATCAACCATTCACAGACATTATTTCCCAACAGCACAGCATTAATGACTTTATGAACTACTTTACTTCTAAGATTGATACTATTAGAGATAAAATTCTAACCATGCAGCCATCAGCTACAGTGTTGCATCAGACAGTGCACTATAGATCCCTTGAGGAACAATTCCACTCATGCTCTGCTATAGGAGAGGAAGAATTGTATAAACTTGTCAAATCATCAAAACCAACAACATGTATGTTAGATTCCATCTAAGTGCTTCCAGAAGTCATAGATCCTCTTCTGAATATTATTAATTTGTCAATGTCATTAGGATATGTCCCAAAATCCTTCAAACTGGCTGTTATTAAGCCTCTCATTAAAAAAACACAACTTGAATCCTATCCTGAGAATTAGTTAAGGGGTCCTTACAGATAAACCAATTTCCCTTGATCTTCTATCATTACACTGAACAAAATTATAAACGCAAAACACTTTTGTTTTTGCCCCATTTTTCATGAGCTGAACTCAAAGGTCTAAGACTTTTTCTATGTACACAAGAGTCCTATTTCTCTCAAATATTGTTCACAAATCTGTCTAAATCTGTGTTAGTGAGCACTTCTCTTTTGCCGAGATAATCCATCCACCTCACAGGTGTGGCATATCAAGATGCTGATTAGACAGCATGATTATTGCACAGGTGTTCTTTAGGCTGGCCACAATAAAAGGTCACTTTTAGTTTTACTGTATTGGGGGGTACGGGGGGGTCAGAAAACCAGTCAATATCTGGTGTGACCACCATTTGCCTCACGCAGTGCAACACATCTCCTTCACATAGAGTTGATCAAGTTGTTGATTGTGACCTGTGGAATGTTGGTCCACTCCTCTTCAATGGCTGTGTGATGTTGCTGGATATTGGCAGGAACTGGAACACGCTGTCTTATATGCCGATCCAGAGCATCCCAAACATGCTCAATGGGTGACATGTCCGGTGAGTATGCTGGCCATGCAAGAACTGGGATGTTTTCAGCTTCCGGGAATTGTGTACAGATCCTTGCAACATGGGGCCGTGCATTATCATGCTGCAAACATGAGGTGATGGTCGTGGATGAATGGCACAACAATGGGCCTCAGGATCTCGTTTCGGTATCTCTGTGCATTCAAAATGCCTCAATAAAATGCACCTGTGTTCGTTGTCCAGAACATACGCCTGCCCATACCATAACCCCACCTCCACCATGGGCCACTCGATCCACAACTTTGACATTAGCAAACCGCTCACCCACACAATGCCATACACGCTGTCTGCCATCTGCCCTGTACAGTGAAAACCGGGATTCATCCGTGAAGAGAACACCTCTCCAAAGTGCCAGACGCCATCGAATGTGAGCATTTACCCACTCAAGTCGGTTACGACGACGATTTGCAGTCAGGTCGAGACCCCGATGAGTACGACGAGCATGCAGATGAGCTTCCCTGAGACTTTTTCTGACAGTTTGTGCAGAAATTCTTTGGTTTTGCAAACCGATTGTTGCAGCAGCTGTTTGGGTGGCTGGTCTCAGACGATCTTGGGAGGTGAAGATGCTGGATGTGGTTACACGTGGTCTGCAGTTGTGAGGCCAGTTGGATGTACTGCCAAATTCTCTGAAACGCCTTTGGAGACGGTTTATGGTAGAGAAATGAACATTAAATTCACGGGCAACAGCTCTGGTGGACATTCCTGCAGTCAGCATGCCAATTGCACGCTCCCTCAAAATTTACAACATCTGTGGCATTGTGCTGTGTGATAAAACTGCACATTTTAGAGTGGCCTTTTATTGTGGCCAGCCTAAGGCACACCTTTGCAATAATTATGCTGTCTAATCAGCATCTTGATATGCCACCCTGTGAGGTGGATGGATTATCTTGGCAAAGGAGAAGTGCTCCCTAACACAGATTTAGACAGATTTGTGAACAATATTTGAGAGAAATAGGTCTTTTGTGTACATAGAAAAAGTCTTAGATCTTTGAGTTCAGCTCATGAAAAATGGGGGCAAAAACAAAAGTGTTGCGTTTATAATTTTGTTCAGTGTAGAAGAGGTCTTTGTATGCTTAATATACATTTTGGAGAGGAACAATGTGACGTAACCTGGGCACAGTCGTTTGCATATGACCGACTCCAGAGCAAGATTTTTGCATAGGTATAGTCTGCACGTGCAAATGAGGAGCCTGTAGCCGGTGCAGGAGTCTCCAACCACAAACACAGACACATATCGTCTGCTGATATAAGGTATTTCGTTGCACTTTAACAAGTAATCTGAAAATTTACCCTGATACGAATGCATTTGCCTTGATTTAAACGTATTTCATGGGAACAGGTCTCAGTTCCATCTGCCACCACAGGCACAGAAGTGTCTTTTTCAGAAGCTGTTCTTGTATCTTCCACTCTTGATTAAAAGTCTAAGCTCACAGAATTTCTCAGTTTCAGAAAGTTTCACTCAACTTATTTTTACTCCTTTTAAGGGTAAGAAATCATACTTTCTTTTTGACAAATTACTTTCTGCTTTTGCTACAGTGTTACACTGAATTTAGGAATTTTACTTTTTGCTACAATTTGTTGTGCTGATTTGTTGTGAGGTTATTTTCATTGGTCAGCAATCTCTTTGAATACGCAGGTCCAAAGATAACTTCATTTGAATGACCCTAATGCTTGATTTATTTTCTTATAAAATCAGTGCAGTCTTACTGAGAACAGTGGGAAGTTGTGGTTTTATGATTTTTCCAAAGGAAGGATGCGCTTCACATTTTCAATGTGATGCTTAGCTGGTTAACATTAAATGTATGCATCTCATAGACTTGCAGAAACCTGTTCAAATCGATTAAGATAATATGTTCCACATTTAAATCAGTATTTGAATGAAAGGTTAGCAGACCTTTATTTGATTTCTTTCTTTTTTCAAATGAAGTAAAGATTTAACATCTCAACACTGCAATACAGCAGTGTTACAGCTCACAGAAGTCTGCTACAACAGATTCAGATCCAAGCCATTTTAACAATTATTGCTGTTTTGACTTCATTCATCAAGCAAAATTATTTAAGTTAATCCCAGTTATTGTAAGAAAAAAAAATGTTTCCTTAAAATAATGCAAAATAAAATTTACTGCAATCCAAAAACATGTATGTATTATGTATATATATAAATAAATGTATTTACATATTTATTTTCATGTCTCGGCTATAAATAAAATATGTCTCAAATTTTGAATCTCATATAAACTGAACAGAAAATAAAGCAGCTAATATAATATTTGGTTTCACCTCTTAAGCTTAATAGTCAACATTTCACAAATATTAGATATTCTGACCATTTGTTTAAAAAGAAAAAGGAATTACATTCATCACTTTTAAAGTAGTTTTTAAGAAGCATGTTTAAAACCCTATTTTGTACCTAATTCATAGAAAGTGATCTGCAACTAATCTATGATGAGCAAATCGGTCTGACCCTCACAGGTCCAAGGTAGCCTACGTCAAGCCATTACGAATATAAATAGTAACGTTGATAACTGGCTTTAAACTTCAAGCTGTGCGACTGACTTCTTGATAAGAAAGCTTAGATGTGATTTCAAATATTCATTTTTTTTTATTGATTTACCTCTCAGGTGACATACAGTAAAATACCCAATCAGAAACTGGCTTGTCACACTAAAGGAGGAGGGGGAAAAGGGGGAAAACACCATGGGACAGAGATACAGCAAAAGAGAGTGGCAGTTGGCTTAGAAATATGGAAAAAGAAATCCATACAGAAGGAGAGGTGATATAGTGGCAGGCATTGCCCATGCAAAACAACACTGAACACCAGCAGCACTTGACTGTAAGCTTCTTCCAGAATCAAAGAAGTATTTCAAAGAAGCATGTAAAGCATGCTTAACTCTTTCCCCGCCAGCGTTTAAAAAAAAAAGTTGCCAGCATTTTTGATGATTTTCGCCTAAATTTGACAGCCCTCAGAATATTTTCTGCTATGAATATATGAACATATTATATATCAAAACAAAGAAACAAGCCTCTGCTTTTAAACAAAAAAAAACTATTTTATTCTCTCTTCATGTGTTCATGTTTTATCACCACTTGAATGCAAATGGGTTTCATTAGAAATACAACATTTTGGACAAAAAACTGAGAAGAATGCATTTTTATCAAAGTAGTGCATTTTCAATGTTATATTCTTTCACCTGTACATAATTATATAAGCAATTGAAAAAAGTGCATGCATAAACAGAACAAACAAACAGACAGACACACACACACACACCACACCCCACCCACACACCATCAGGCTACACAATACCTTTACAATATGTGACCCTGGACCACAAAACCAGTCTTAAGTCGCTGGGTATATAGCAATAGCCATAAATACATTGTATGGGTCAAAATTATAGATTTTTCTTTTATGCCAAAAATCATAAGTATATTAAGTAAAGGTCATGTTCCATGAATATATTTTGTAATTTTCCTACTGTAATAATCAACTTAATTTTTGATTAGTAATATGCATTGCGAAAAACTTCATTTGGACAACTTTAAAAGCAATTTCTCAGTATTTTAATTTTTTTGCACCCTCAGATTCCAGATTTTCAAATAGTTGGATCTCGACCAAATATTGTCCTATCCTAACAAACCATATATCAATGGTTTTGTATAATTGTATAAAATGGTCAAATAATCATCTTTCAGATGATGTATAAATCTCAATTTTTATTCATTTTTAATTATAAATCCCCTTATGACTGGTTTTGTGGTCCAGGGTCACATATACATAGGCCTACATACACACACACACACACACACACACACACACACACACATATATATATACGTACATAGATCACGCACACACATACATATACATATTCAGATCAATGGGATATCGGTCTATCCACGACACAACTAGAGATGTTTCTGTGTCTGTAAAGGCATCTCCCTCACTGACTACTTCATCCCGATCAGATTCAAAATAGTCAAAACATGATCAACATATATGATGATCTACAATTTCTCTGATCTTTCTGTTTATGCCGATCGTCTTGTATTCACACCCGGAAGAACCGGAAGTCTCGTAACTCATTCAGGACATGCGCTAGGGATTTCCTTACCGTAATACACCTAGAACACGGATTGCTGTAAAAACTCATCTTTGGCGGGGAAGCGTTGTCTCTTAATTGACAAGATATCTTTTCAATGGCGGGGAAAGAGTTAAGAAAGGGTGTGGCTATATAGGACATCTTGTTCCAGGTGTGATGATGAACATGGCCCTTATTTTGTTTGATAAAAACAAGTTCCCTATCAAAAGATACTCTCGATGCTGCGTTTCAATAATGCATATGAGAACATTCTTTGTTCGACCGGTTGTGAAGCACGTGTGTCAAACATGCCAAGAATTGGCTTAAATAACCTTGGTGGGTGACGTCATTAGATTATGTGCACCTGAGGGGTTATAAATAGACATGAAACAGACACACCTTCAGGTTTCTTTGTCTTCAGAGACTGCATTGTGTGTGTGTGTGAGTTGTGTTTAACATTTGTGCTGTTAAAAAAGAAGAAAGAGATCATGTCTGTCAAGAGATGCTTTCCACCTTGTGCACAAGTTCAAAATGCTGACAATCAAAATGATTGTTTCTCAGATCCAATCAGGGGGGATTGGTTCGTGACAATCGATCTCAAGGATGTATAATTTCACATAGAAATTTTGCCACAACACAAGTAGTTCCTGAGGTTTGCTTTCGGGGGCGAAGCTTACCAGTATCGGGTTCTTCTATTAGGCCTTGCTTTGTCACCCTGCACATACACAAAATTCATGGATGCAGCAGTGGTTCCTCTGCTACTCCAGGGCATTCCGCATTTTAAATTCCGTAGATGGCTGGATGATTTTGGCCCAGTCTCAAGAGCTTGAGCTTTGACATCGGGATATTGTCCTAGCTCATCTCGAATCTCTGGTCCAGAGGTCAACATATTTGGGGGTTCTATTTGATTCGATCACAATGCGGGCACTGCTGTCTCCTGCATGTGTCAAATCCATTCTAAACACCCTAAAGAATATCAAGCTAGGCCATAAAGTTACTGTCCATTATTTTCAAAGGGTTCTAGGTCTCTTGGCAGCTGCATCCACGGTGATACCTTTGGGCCTCCTGCACATGAGACCATTTATGTTGTGGCTCAGAGCCAGGGGAATTCATCCAAGGGCCAATCCTTAGAGGCAGATAAGGGTTAAGTGCCAGAAGCTTCATACCCTTTCTATGTGGTTCAGACCCCAGTTTCTGACTTTGGGTCCCACTCTAGGCACGTGTTGTCGTCGCAAGATCCCTCACGGGTTGGGGTGCAGTCTTACATGGATCTGGAGAGGTCATCTTCTAAACTGGCACATCAATTGCCTCGAAATGATGGCTTTATTTCGGGCGCTGAAATACTTCCTCCAGCAGTTAAGAGGCTACCATGTCCTAGTGCAGGTGGACAACACTGCGGTAGTCTTTTACATAAATCACCATGGCGGACTGTGTTTGTGCCACCTGAACAGGCTAGCGCAGCAGGTTCTGCTTTGGGCACAGAACAAGTTCCTGGCCCATATGTGGCCCAGACTGCATCTTTACACATTTCCCACGATCGCTCTGCACCCGGGAGTCCTGGCCATGGTCCATCAACAAGGGTCTCGCCTCTTACTGATAGCACCCCATTGGCCGACCAGAGTGTGGTGCTCGGATCTAATATTCCTCCTCGACAGCTCGCCGTGGGCGATTCCAGTCAGGAGAGTTCTCCTATCTCAGGCGCAGGGGACAGTATTTCATCCCAGGCCAGAGCTCTGGAACCTTTATGACTGGCCCCAGAGGGGGACCAACTAAGAGATGCTGGGCTTCCAGCCGATGTAGTACAGACTATTCTAAGTGCTAGGGCTCCATCCACTAGAAGAACTTATGCCCTCAGATAGTGCGTTTTTGAAAGTTGGTGTATGACACACCATGCAGACCCAGTTCACTGCCAAGTTGTTTCAGTGCTGGAGTTCCTGCAAGAAAAACTGTCCTCAGGTACATGTCCTGGTACTCTCAGTGTCCATGGGGCCACCATTTCAGCTTGCCATGCTCTGATTGATGGGGTCTCTGTGGGGAAGCACCCTTTATTCGCCCGCTTCATTTGTGGAGCTAAGTGGTTGAGGCCACCCACCAGAGCAACAGTCCCTTTGTGGGACTTAGCTATAGTGCTCGAGGGTATGGTTGGGACCCCTTTTGAACCACTAGAGTCAGTGCCTGTCAGGTTTCTGACTCTAAAGATGTTTTTCTCATGACTATTACTTCTCTGAAGAGAATTGGAGATTTGCAGGCTCTGTCAGTCTCGCCATCCTGCTTAGACTTTGCCCCTGGGCTGGTCAAAGCTATTTTGTATCCTCACCCTAATTATCTTCCGAAAGTTCCATTCTCGACCATATATCCAGATGTTCTTGAAGCCTCTTGCCCTCCACCATTCACAACACCGGAGCAAGAAAGACTTCACTTAATGTGTCTAGTACGTGCTCTTCAGATTTACGTCCACCGCACTAGTCAGTGGCATAAGTCGGAGCAGATTTTCATATGCTGTGGGGGCCGCAACCAGGGGGAGGCTGCCACTAGACAAACAATATAACATTGGGTGAGGGTTGCTATTGCCCTAGCATATGAGGTGCCCAGCTTTGCCTCTAGGAGTTAGGGCCCATTCAACCAGGGAGGTTGCATCCTCTAGAGCTGTAGCAAGAGGTGTCCCTTTGCAGCAAGTGTATGATGCTGCAGGCTGGTCCTCCCCACACACATTTATCAGATTCTATAGTTTCGATGTCCATGCTACTCTGGACAACATCCCAAAGTCATGTCGGAGACATCTTCAATGTTTGTGCACACACACTACACAACCTTGAGTGGTTCAGACACATCCAGTGCAGCAGCGTTGGTATTCTCGTTCCCATATGCATTATTGAAACGCAGCATCTCGTTCCCGCTTTTTCAGGGAACAGGGTTACAGTCAAGTAACCCGAGACGCACGTTGCAAATAGTCAGTACAGTCCATAAAGGTGAGCATGGACATTTGGATGCTAGATTGTTGCTTTCAGGCTAGAAGTCTAAAATTGTGTAGTATCTTTACATGTTTTCATATACCTGGTTTTAAGAACTGTTTTCAGATTAACCGTAGACATGTAACGAGTCTGAACTTTGCATTATTTAACCTCTTTTTCTATGTTTTTAAGCCATCTTCCACTCTCTCTTGCCGTATCTCTCTCACATGGTGCTTTGCCCTCTTTGTCCCCTCCTTCTTTTCTCTCATACACCCAATGACTTTCATCATGTATTCATTTTCACCCAGACCCCTGACGATCTTACAGAAGGGCAGAGGACCCTGTGACAGTGTGTGCACATGTGTGTGTGTGAGAGGTGTTGAGATGTTTTTAATATGGCCTCCAGCTGCCAGAGAGGGTCTAGAGGGGCAAAAGTGCCATAATTCAATAATGTGCTGATAACACCCTTTCTCCTCTCTTTATTCTTCTCAAAGAAAGACAGCTCTCCTAATCCTCCCCATCCTGACATTTTTTTCTTTTAGTTCCTTTGGAAATACCTCACATCTCTTACATTTTCTGCCAAACTTTATAATCTCACTTACACACTCTTTCTCGGTTCTATCTCTAACTCCTGTAATTTAGAAGCTGATGGAAGTTGTTAGTGATATGACTGATTATAGAATAATACATGCTCTCGTTCCGTCTCCCGTTCAGCATGTTCACTATAATAACTTCAGATAGGTGCGTTAGAGTCGGCGTCCAATTGAAACTGGATCTCTCCTCTTCATTTATATCCCTCACTGTACCGCAA
Source organism: Sinocyclocheilus anophthalmus (assembly GCA_018155175.1). Classification (NCBI taxonomy): domain Eukaryota; kingdom Metazoa; phylum Chordata; class Actinopteri; order Cypriniformes; family Cyprinidae; genus Sinocyclocheilus; species Sinocyclocheilus anophthalmus. The sequence continues at coordinate 555,536 of JADLZN010000512.1, forward strand.
CCTCCTCGGCAATCAAAGAAAACAACCTCAGTGCGCTGTAATGCTGCCTTATATCAGTCGCCTGAGAAATACAATTATTGCAGGTCATTGTCACCAAGTCAAGAAGTGCACCTGTCTGCTCAGGAACTTACTGCTTGATTAACTGAAAGCCATGCATTACTTCGCAATACAGCACACCTGAGAAATAATTTGGATTAATTTCCTCTTTGAAAATTATTCCAGTTTATACATAATTGTATAAATTATGAACAAGCCTATATCGTAAAACTCTGGCTTTACAACAAATACGCCAGTGGATGTTCTAAATAAATAATAGAAATTATATGAAATTTATTAAGGTCAAGATGCTGCTGTCTATAGCTGCATGAAAAAAAAACAACAGCTAAGTTCTGCCACAGAAACCCTCAACTTCATTTTGACCTCTGTACTTTCTACATTGAATTTCTATATTGAGTAACTTGTCCGCTATTAGTTATATTTGTGCACTTATAAAAGAACCTCCTGACTCTGAGTTATAACAATAAATTGCTGCAATAAAAAAATCCTGACTGGCAATGAATTGTATCTTATGCACAGCTTACAGAGTTATAAAATACTGTATATAACTCAAAACCTCATATGTATATAACACACACACACACACACGATGTGTGTGATGTAATGACTGCTGCTACCAGCTTTTCCCTCACAGGAATAAATTACTATATAATATAAAAAAAAAATGTTGAATTTATAAAAATGACCCCGTTCAAAAGTTTACATACGCTTCATTCTTAATACTGTGTTGTTACCTGGTTACCTGCATGATCCACAGCGGGTTTTTTTTTTGTGATAGTTGTTCATGAGTCCCTTTTTTGTCCTGAGCAGTTCAACTGCCCATTTTTCTTCAGAAAAATCCTCCAGTTCCTGCATATTCTTTGGTTTTCCAGCATCTTTTGGGTATTTGAACCCTTCCCAATAATGACTGTATGATTCTGAGATCCATCTTTTCACACTGAGGACAACTGAGGGATTCATACGCAACTATTACAAAAGGTTCAAACGGTCACTGATGCTCTAGAAGGAAAAATTATGCATTAAAGGGGTTAAATTTTTAACCAGCATGGCGCCGCAAATGGCAGCCAGGACGCTGAGCTCCGCAGTTCTTCTATTGTTTTTGTTTGCTTGTTCTGTGTTTAGTCATTCTTCTTCTATAAGTTTTACAAGAGACGAACTCCTTAACATTAAGCAACACATCCAATATTTTTCCAGTTTTTGATTATTCAGACGTTTTGATGGACATTCTAGTCGGAGGTACAGCTGTGTTGTTCAAACGCGCGTGCAGACGCAGAAAAGGGAAACGCGCCGGCGCCCTAGTGAAGCTCCGCGCACGCGGCTTTCGAACTGCGCTCCCAAGCATTCATCTCGCGAATGTCCATTCCCTTCCTAACAAAACGGATAACTCTTCTCCTCACCACACCAAACGCAGGACTTTTCAAACTCTGCTTGCACTGGGCTTCACTGAAACCCCTGCTGAGTGAGCCATTCCTACAACCGCTTCAGCCTTTTTTTGGCCCCCCCCCCCCCCGGGCTAACCAATTGTTCAAGAGGATCGCATCGCAGATTTTAACGGGGAAAACCAGAGGTGGTGGATTGTGTTTCTACCTCAACGAAAGTTGGTGTTCAGATGTAACAACGCTGAAAAAGGTATGTTGTCCTAATTTAGAGGCACTCATCATAAATTGTAAACCTTTCTACTCGCCGCCGGAGTTTTCCTCTTTCATTCTTGTGAATGTGTACGTGCCTCCGGACGCGTGCGTGAGTGCCGCGATGCAACAGCTGGCCGAACAGATAACTGAAATGGAGCAAAGGAACCCAGACTCTATTTTAATCATTCTTGGAGACTTTAACAAATCAAATCGCTCCCGTGAACTGCCAAAATACAAGCAACACATTACGTGTCCCACCAGAGACAGAACTATTTTGGATCACTGTTACACAGCAATAAAGGATGCATATCACTCTGTCCCACAGGCAGCTTTGGGCTCTCTGATCACTGTTTGGTTCAACTTATACCGATCTACAGGTAGAAACTGAAATCAGTTAAACCTGTATTAAGGACTGTAAAAAGTTGGACTAATGAAGCAGAGCAGGATTTTACAAGCTTGTTTTGACCTCACTGATTGGAGCGTTTTTGAAGTTGCTGCCACCGATCTGGACGAGCTCACTGAGACTGTAACATCTTATATCTGTTTCTGTGAAGATATGTGCATTCCTCCCAGGACTCATTTCTTATCCCTTTAATAATGATAACTTTTAACGGGGTTTACTGGGAAACTCAAACGCTTCGGCACGCCAAAGAGTATGCTTACAGAAGTGGGGAAAAATTTGTATAACCGGCCAGGACCAATACTAACAAAGGAGAATCAGATGTGCTAAAAAAAACACTCAGAAAAGCGAGAAAGAGCTTTCAGTCAAACGATCCAGGTCAGTATGGACTGGTCTGAGGAACTCACCATGTACAAACACCCACCCCCCCACCTCTTGCGGAGAATCACACTGGCTTATCATTCTAATGTGTTTTACTGCAGATTTGAAAAGGATCGTCTACCACCCCCATCCGCTCTGATCTGCACTTCACACCTTCACCTACCCCCCCTGCAACCCCCCTCCCTCCCTCCTCCACCATTCAACCTGTGCTTAAGGTCTGTGTAGAGGATGTGAACCGGGTCTTCAGGAGGCAGAAATCTAGAAAAGCTTCAGGCCCAGATGGTGTTTCACCTGCCTGTTTAAAAGTCTGCGCTGACCAACTGGCCCCGATCTTCACACAGATCTTCAACAGATCATTGGAGCTGTGTGAAGTTCCCTGCTGTTTCAAACGCTCCACCATCATTCCGGTCCACAAAAAGCCCAAAATCACTGGACTTAAAGACTACAGACCTGTCGCTCTCACATCCGTGGTCATGAAGTCACTTGAGAGACTAGTCCTGGCCTACCTGAAGGACATCACTAGAACCTTGCTGGATCCTCTTCAGTTTGCCAACAGAGCAAACAGGTCTGTGGATGATGCGGTCAACATGGGACCGGCAAGACACTGGGAGTATTCAAGGACCTATTTGTGGACTTCAATTTCGGCCTTCATACCATCATGCCTTACCCTTCTCGCAGACCACTAACTCAGCTCTCCGTGTCCACCTCCGTCTGTCAGTGGATCAACTGCTTCCTGACAGACAGGCAGCAGCTATTGAGGCTGGGCAAACTCACATCCAGGACTATCACCATCAGCACTGGCGCCCCCCCAGGGGTGTGTTCTCTCCCCACTGCTCTTCTCTCTCTCTACATGAATGACTGCACCTCTAAAGACCCCTCTGTCAAGCTCCTGAAGTTCGCAGACGACACTACAGTCATCGGCCTCATCAAGGACGGAGATGAGTCTGCGTACAGACAGGAGGTTAAAGAGCTGGCTGTCTGGTGCAGTCTTAACCTGGAGCTTAACACGCTCAAAACTGTGGAGATGATCGTGGATTTCAGGAGGAACCCCCCTGCTCTCCCCCACTCACCATCATGGAAAGCCCTTTGGCTGCAGTGGAGTCATTCAGGTTCTTGGGCACCACTATCTCTCAGGACCTGGAGTGGGACACTCACATAGACTCCATTGCAAAAAAGGCCCAGCATAGGTTGTACTTCCTTCGCCAGCTGAGGAAATTCAACCTGCCACAGGAGCTGCTGAAACAGTTCTACTCTGCTATCATTGAATCTGTCCTGTGTTCATCCATAACTGTATGGTTTGGTTCAGCTACAAAATCAGAAATCAGAAGACTACAGAGAACGATTCGGACTGCTGAAAGGATTATTGGTACCCCCCTGCCTACCCTCCAAGAACTGTACATCCAGAGTGAGGAAAAGGGCTCAAAAAAATCACCTTTACGCCCGCCCAACACCCAGCCCTCTCTCTCTTCGAACTGTTGCCTTCTGGTCGGGGCTACAGAGCACTGACCACCAGAACAGCCAGGCACAAGAACAGTTTTTTTTCCCACAGGCTATATTCAGTCTAATTAATGAATAATTAATCTTTCATAATTATACATCGTCCATTACAACTAACATAGTATATTTATATTTATATTAAACTGCACACTTTTTAAATAACATATCTGCACACTAATAAATATATCTGTACATTTGTCTAAACAATTAAATTTTTTCCTATACTCTATTTCTGTATAGAATACATTATTCAATTTTTCTTTTTTTTATTACATTAGTATATTACATCCCTACTGTGTTATTCTTATTCCTATGTATGTCTGCACTCTCATGTATGTCTGCACTATGTTTGTACATTCTTCTACACTGGAAGCTCCTCTCGTCAAGTCAAATTCCTTGTGTGTGAAAACATACTTGATAATAAAGCTCTTCTGATTCTGATTCTGATATTATGCGATTTCATTTTTCCTTTGTCTTTGGAGTTAAAAGCTGTTCATGCATTCAGAATAATCCTAAAGTTGCAAAGATTAAAGTCCTCAACCCAAGAGATATCCCCCCCCTCTTTATAAAAGTGAACATCAACTCCACACGAACCTTCCTAAAACCCTCGTTCAAATAGCTACGTCACTGTGTGGGAAGATGCATAACACCGCCCAAAAATATATGGCAAGGCCAACTTTTATTCTCGCTGTATCTGTGCAACTGCCGTCATTACATGGAGACGCTGTGTGTTTCGTTTGCGAAAGCCAAACTACTTTGTTTGGCCTTCCAAAAAAGGACACAACTAGAAATCAGTGGTTATGGTTTATTTACAACACTGTTCCAGAACAGTACAACCAAAATATTCAGATGTGTGCAGCACATTTACAGAGGAACGTTTCCTGAACCTGGTAAGGTGCGTAACATTTCCGTCAAACGCTTGAGATATTCGGCCAATCACAAACGCACTAGATAGCTGGCCATCAGAGCACATCGCACTTTTCAAAACGTTGAGCTTTTGTAAAAAATTTAAACATTTCAGAAAGGCGGGGCATAGAGAAAAAACAATAATGTACAGTATGTGGAAAAAGTGTTTTTTGAACCTAAAACCACTTAAAACATTGCATTACACAGCTACATAACTAAGTTCTTTTTAGCAATGTGATATTACCCCTTTAAATACACCCACACACACACACATATATATATATATATATTGATGATCTCCAAGTAACAATATAATACCAACTTGTCAGGAAAAAAAAAAACAAAAAAAAAACACAAAGACTGTCATAAATTCCTGCTACTGCTTCAGAGTTGCTGTAGGCCTCTTGGGAGCTTCTCAGACCAGTTTCCTTCTGGCTCTTTCATCCAGTTTGAAGCGACATCCTGATCCTGGGAGGGTCTGTGTTGTACTAAATACCTTCCACTTCTTAAAGGGGTCATATGATGTTGCTAAAAAGAACGTTATTTTATGTATTTGGTGTAATGAAATGTTTTTATGTGGTTTAAGGTTCAAAAAACACTTTATTTTCCACATATTTACATTATTGTTGCTCCTCTATGCCCAGCCTTTCTGAAATGCATCGATTTTTACAAAGCTCATCGTTCTGAAAAGCGTGGTGTGCTGTGATTGGCCAGCTATCCCATGCATTGTGATTGGCCGAATACCTCAAGCGTGTGACGGAACTGTTACGCCCCTACCATACTGTGATGCCTTGTCCCGGAGCGACCAGACAAAACCAATAAAACCCATTATAAACGATGCATTTGTTGCAACCAGTGGGGACATAATTACTGATTATAAAACTCTGTCTGCGTTTTTTACGCATTGTGTGTTGCAAAAATCGCCCGTGTAAACATAAAACCATGTCTGCATTTGAGATCGGAAGACAAACAACAAGCCTTCTCTACACTGCTCAAACTCGCATTTGAATCATCAGTGGCAAAATATTTAAATATAAAAAACGTACTTACAGACTTTGAGTCAGAACAGCCAGCACTGTAGTCTACTCTCCCAGGATCAGGAAACAGTCCTCCATAAATTGTGTTGCACACATCTGAATATTTGGTTGAACTGTTTTCCGGGACAGTGTTGTAAATACAACTTAACCACTGAACCACTGATTTCTAGTCGTGTCCTTTTTTGGAAGACACGTCTTTTTCGCTTTCTCAACGAAACACACAGCATCTTCACAACATGCGGCGGCGGTGGCAGCAACAATAAAGTTACGCTTTCTTTCTTTGCGTATACATTTGGGCGGTTTTATGCAAATCTTCCCACATAGTGATGTTGACATGTGGGGGCGTGTTTAAACTAGCCGTTTTAGGAGCGTGGAACAGTCCTAACTTTTATAAAGAATATCTCTTTGGGGTTGAGACTTTAGTCTTTGCACTTTAGGGATCTTATCTGTTCACGAACAGCTTGTAACACTCCAAAAAAGAATGGAAAATTGGAAATTGCATCATATGACCCCTTTTTAATAATAGACTTATCTAGCTTCTATGCATGGATCCAGTCTTTGAAGTTTTTTTTGTATCCATCTGCTTGTTCTGTCCACAACTTTCTCTAGAGATCGTTCGACAGTGATTGCCACCAATAGGTTGATTGTTGCTTCAGTTGCACTAAAAGGAAATGGTCCAGAAGCCTTTTCATGCTGAACTATCAATCTTCCAACAGTTAATCACGTTGAAATTCAAATGGTTTTGTGTTCCATTGCTAAGGTGATTCATACACCTGATTGAAGTTTCCAGTCTTTTCATCCTTTTCCAACTCATGATTCATATTTTTTCTGATATTAGGGTGTTATATCTTTAAGTTGGATGTTATAAGCTGCACTGAGTAAATACATTTGGATAAAACAAAAACTGTGTCCGTCTCATTTCAGGCTGCAAAGCAACACAATGTGACCAATTTAAAGGGAGGTGTGTTTGTTGTGTGTGTGTGTGTGTGTGGAGCAATATCCCCAGGAGTCAGCAGCGTTTCTTATGTATAACACTCCCCGTGTCAGCGACTGTTGTACGTTCTTTGTTGGGCGTTTATACAAACATTCGACGTCACGATTGTTAAGACAGTCAACAACAACAGGGTTCTTAATACCATCTTTTGTGCAAACTACTTTCTCTGCCCATTGATTCAAAGCTCAAGTTGACAGTTTAACAGCTGAGTCCAAGCCTCCTTTACTAATTTGAAAATGTCACTTTAGAACTAGTAACGAAGGAACGTTGAGTTGCTTCATTGAAAGCTTATTGTATTACTGTAGTAACAGCAGTGTATAATGTATATTTAAGAGTATTGTGAGAGAAATACTGACTGAGTGAATGTGTTTACCTGCATCTCATACGGCGTTCATTCTTCAGATCAATCTCATATTCTCAATAAAACATTAGTTTGAATGTCTGCTCAGAAAAGCGATTTCTTTGTCATACTATCCTTTCATCTGATTTCCGATGACAGCGCAGCTCAGTGCATTTGTTGGCTGCGTCTTACAAGGTGTTGTTGAAAGTAAAAAAAAAATGTCCTTGTTTACAACCCGGTTTCAGTGTTTTTCAATATAAAAGTCATTAATACTGACTCACACATAAAAACAGTCCCTGTGTCCAAAATCACCCCCTATACCCTTAAATAGGACACTATTAGAGGGGACAGCCATTTTTAGTCGTGTCCAAAACCATAGTGGACATTATCGAGTGCACTCATTCAATCCCACAATGCACATCAATAACAAGTGTATAACTTATGTATGCTCAACGGCTAGAGAATACCCATAATGCACTGTGAGAGTCGCATAATGAATGAATTGCCGCATCTCACCAGAAGATGGGGCCCACAGTGGAATCATCCATCCATTAATTTTACAAAGTGCTCGTCCACGGTGTATAGTGTAACATCTGCCATGGCACTCGCTGTAAATAAAACCGCAAGCGGAGTGATATCACTAGAATATCGCACTAATCTTAGCCAATCAGATTCGAGGACCAGAAAGAACTGTTGTATATATACAAATATAAACATTTGAACAGGATGATGATCTTTCCTATTTTGTTTAAACATCTCATTTATTAATTTAGTACTACTCTTTGGGAAGCTACATAAGACATTATTCCCAGAAGACTAAATAAGTACAATTTACTCCAATGATACTCTTCAAAATGTTTTGCCTTCTTGAGTATCAATGAAGTTGTAATTTTAAAGTTGTAATTTGTACTCAAGCAGTACTAAAGACATAGTCTTTAAATTACAGTTTAACTAGTCTATAAATTCTGGGTTTGAGTCAGATGAACACAGATTCAGAGTTAATTTAATCTATTCAAAGAATGAGACAGAAAGACTGAAAGAGAATCAGTCATCACAATCATGCTGATTGGAACTCATTACCCAGTGACCTACTGTATACAGTCTCAAACAAACTAAAAAAACGTTATAAAACACTTTTAAAAAGTCCTAATGAAATGAAATGGCCTGTTCTTTGGAATAATCTACAGCATCTGTTCTGAAAAAATTAAATAACTTTTCATGAAGAATAAGTATGCTGTAATTTAAGTGATTAAAGCAGAATGCAATAAACTATGCTTTGATTACTTCTGATCCATTATCCATTGCTGACTGCAAATCACAAGAAAATTTATTAAATTAGTGAGAGACAAAGGAGAGAGAGAGGAAGACCTTAAGAGAGGGAGACCTCTTAATGCAGACCAGAAAGATAAACCCTTAATAATTCATCAGCGAGTGTCCTAGAGGGAAAGAGAGATCAAGGAGAAATGCAAACCTGACTGCACTACTTCAACAAAGAAGTTCCCCACAGATGATTTGAAGACAAAGCAGTCTTTAAATGGGCTCAGTTGCTATAGACCTGCATTACCAACTCAATTTATCTACAAATTCAGAGCTTCATACACAAACAGGGTTCAAAATCACCACTCACCAATTGCCATATCCATGTAAACACCGGCTTTGGTGAGTTAAGGCCCTGTTCACGATATCTATAAAGATAACTATATTAGTGTCCACACCAACGGATGATATCATCTGTTTATTCTAAGTGCATGCTCGTCTGGTACTCTAAATTCTCGAGCTTGTTATAGCAGGATTGATTCTGATTGGGTGTCAATGTTTTTATCGTTCATTGGCTGGAAAAAAACATTCTGAAAGTGATTTCAACTATGTAGTTTCTTTTCTGTGCCTATATCATTATAGTTGTGATGTGGACTATTCCTTAATATTGAGAATGTTTTTTAGAACTATATCTTTATCGTTATCTTTATAGTTATCGTCCTTGGTGTGAACAGGCCTTTACTCTTCAGATGGCTGGCAACTTTATTAGGGATGTCAATGTAATACATGGTTTAAGTGGAAGGCTAAGAATAATTGCCTGACTCATGCTGATGGAAGCACATCCACAGAAATACAATCCATGTCCAAATAAAATTTTTGCGACTTGTTCATCCTGAGTGGAAAATTTACCTTCTAAAGTTTGCCTGGAATTTTTTTCTAGAACTGCATGTGGCAGAATTACATAGGGTATTTCTCATATTAAAGGTATAGTTCACCCAAAAATGACAATTGTGACTATTTACTCGCTCTCAAGTTGTTTCAAACCTGTATGGATTTCTTTCTTCTACTGAACTCTTTTGACTATTTTGAAGAATGCGTGTAACCAAACAGTTTTTGTTCCCCACTGACTTCCATGGTATTTTCCCATACTATGCAAGTCCATCAGGACCAGTACCTGTTTGGTTACCCACGTTCTTCAAAATATCTTTTTATGTTCATAAGAAAGAAAGAAAGAAAGAAAGAAAGAAAGAAAGAAAGAAAGAAAGAAAAACTCATACAGGTTTGGAACAATTTGAGGGCGAGTAAATGATGACAATTTTCATTTTTGGTGATTGTTCCTGTATTACTGGGTGAACCAGGACCAGTGGAATTTGCTTCCATAACTTAAAAAGACAACCTAGGATGAGATAGCTTGCTCCTTGCAGTGATCGAGGCAGCACACTTCTCATTGCTATGCCTTGCTGTAAAGGAATAGTTCACCCAATGTCATTATTAAAGTGTAAATCAATCTTCTCTGCTGAGGTTATTTGAGGTCATTTTGTGAACAAATTATTCTTTTGAGTCAGTTCTTTTCCATGATTGATCTGAGTGACTGTGAGTTTCACAAATCAAACTGAATGATTTGTTCACAAATTTGACAAATTTCACAGATTCGGCTCACAACTGGATGATTCACAGCAGTTTTCTACCAACATTCCTAAAACTGGTGCCTCACAATGCCATAGAAGAACCTTTTTGTCTAAATGGTTCCATAAAGAACCTTTAACATCTGAAGAACCTTTCTTTTTCACAAAAGGTTCTTTGGGGCGAAAAAAGGTTCTTCAGATTATAAAAAGGTAAGAAAGAGATGGTTCTTTAAAGAACCTTTGACTGAATAGTTCTTTGTGGAACCAAAAATGGTTCTTCTATGGCAGGGGTGGTGAACGTCAGTCCTGGAGAGCCGCAGCCCTGCAGAGTTCAGCTCCAACCCTAATCAAACACACCTGTCTGTAGCTGAATTTGTGATCTTGAAGACATTGATTAGCTTGTTCAGGTGTGTTTGATTAGGGTTGAAGCAAAATTCTGCAGGGCTGCAGCTCTCCAGGACTGACGTTCGCCACCCCTGTTCTATGGCATCGCTGTGAAGAACCTTTTTTTAAGCACCTTTATTTTTAAGAGTGCACTGGATGGGAAGAATAGTGATTTAAATGTTGGCCTCTTCCTCACACAAAGCACATATAGTATGCCAAAGAAAATATAGTATGCCTTCAAAAGACTTGGACAAAGGTGCAATACTTCTTTCTTCTTCTTCTTCCGCTCTTGAAGTCTATGGCAGCCCATAGAACTGCTTACGGGAAAGTTGTGAAATTTGGCACACAGATAAGCACGTCAAACCTAACCATAGAAAGTCTGCGTCTTACTCAACCCCTAGTGCACCACAGCTCAAATTTGCCTCATGTTATGCTAATAACATTTTGAAATGTTAAAGTTTAGAGCCAATTCTTTTTTTCCCATTGATTCTTGTTCCCTCTGAGTCAAATGCATACTGAAATTTAAATTCTACAATTTTTTTTTTTTGCAATTTTGAATTTTACGTAAAACTTCAACCATGCTGGCAAAAATGATTAAAAACCTTTTGAAACCCTACCATTTTCAAATACGCACAAACCATTTTACGAAGGTATGAAAAATGGACGTGAGGCTATACTCCCACAACGCTTCAGCGTATCAACCAGGAACCTGTGATGTTTCGAATGCCATACTATCATCTACTCCTACTATTTCGGTAAGTATCCAGTATGTTTACTGTGAATATTATGTAAATTTTCTGTATGCATGGAATACCCGGATGACCTACTATACTTGCCAGAATCTGCTAAATATAACACAAGTACACTGAAATCAGTACAGAAGCTGCTCGGAATGGCATACTACCATACTATATTGCATTATGCTGTGTGTATACTGTGAATAGTATATGAATTTTCTGTATGCATGGAATGCTCGGATTACCTGCTACATTGGCTGAAATTTGATGTATGCATCTGAAGACACTGCATGGGATACTGTTTCCCACAACGCAACGCGCTCCATGTGACGTTTCATCATCAAATGCGTGAGTGAACTGGAGGCGGGGGATAGTAATTGTAAATGTAACACTTTTATATGTACTTATAGAAATGGTACTAAACTACCAAACTATTGCTCTGTTCTAAAAACATATCGTTTATAGCACATAATTTGTACCTTCATAATCAAGTCAAATGATGTCACCTTTATCTCTATAGCGCTTTATACAGTATAGATTGTTTCAAAGATATTAAATAATAATAATATTGCAGAAATATAATATACAAATAACATATAATATATAAATAAAAATAATATTTAAATTATGCAAGCAGAATTCAATTCCGCTGTAAAGCAGCTCTAAAAAGAAACGGAGTGTCTATTTACTCTAAGTACAAGTAGCCCGATTTGTTGGCAGGGGCTACAGTAACTTCGCCCACCAATGCTTGGCTGTGATAAAGAGCAAAGTAACTTTGACACGATTGACCCGAGTTCGATTCCGGCTTTTGTCAAATTCGTGCTTATCCTTTTCCCATCACATACCAGATCAGAAATGCATTTATTTTTTATAAAAATTATGTAAATATTTGAAAAGTGGAAATAAAACAGCTCATTAATAATACAGTGTTATTGGGTACGGTTAGCATAGGTGTAGGGAGGGCTTTATTGTCCCAATAAGGCGACATCTATTTAATAATATTAGTAAATAAATATGATAGTTTACACTCAATATGTTATTACATACTGTTTTATAATGTACTACAGTACTGAATACATATTTGCCACCTAACTTACACAAAGTTAGCCTATTGCTAAAGAAATACTGCTATTTTAGTGACCTGAATTGATCATTATTGCACTTAGTGTACACAGAATATATCACTATTTTCCACTTAGTGAACTATAACTGCCAAAAAGAAAACAATATCATTGTTCAGTTAAAGGCAGATCAGTGTTGATTCAGGCCTGTTCAATATGTTTAATAGTATGAACCCTTATTAACAAAGCTTTGTAAAAAGAATGGTTAGCACATTTATTAGCAAGGTAACAGCCTCAACAGCTGTTCTGAATTAATGTTCAGTGTTTGTCATCTGACAACACTGTAGCATACTACTCTGAAACATTTTGTTGCTTAATGCTTATTGTATACTATTTCAAAAACTATTCTTTAAAAAAAATAGTAGGCAGTGTATACACTGTATGCTGGACAGTAGGCAATAAGCAGTATGTTAGTATGCCATTTCGAACAAAGGATCAGTGTGTGTTATAAGAACCACGACCTGAAACTACCTGCACAGTTTCGGCGTAGGGCCCCCTACTGGTCAGGAGAATGGAAATGGATATTTTTGCTTATAACTTCTGAACAGTTTGCCCAAAAATCATAAAAGTGATATTGTTAGATTTGGGTCGGCATGCTGAGTCAAATAATATCATACATTTTGAATTTTGTTGTAAAATGCTGTATTTTATAAAACGCATTAGCGTATCATTACGAAACTCAGTATTGGTCATCGGCACGATGCCCTGAAGGAGCCTAAGAAGTTTCTAACCAGTGCCACCTAGTGGTAAAATCAAATATTTAGTTATGGATGTAGTTGACTTACTTTCACGAGAGTCATATCTTTAAATTTCTGAATCCTTGCTGAGTTCAACGATACCAAACATCCTAGGTTTCAACTTATGGTTCGTGCAACATTGTGATTTAGCGTTTAAACAACTTTCGCAAATATCTTCAAAACCGTTAGTCCGATCAAGATGAAACCACCGTAGGAAAATCAAAAACATAGGTTGTTGCCTATATGCTAATGGCCAAATCTCAAAATTTTGATTCTAAGTGGCAAAAGAATGCAATCAAAGTCGGACATAGGTCATTTTTTATGTTTTCATAAATACAAATAAATGTAAATAAATAAGTCTTTATAACTAAAAGATAAAATATATTTTCACCAAATTTGACACACTTGTGTGTGGGCGCACTCTGAGGACACAAAATAATTGTGACACTTGGTGGCGCTATAGTTGAACAAAATATGAAATTGGAACTAATTACAGTACAGTATTATGATATGAAATGCTATATTTTATTTGTATGTTATTACGAAACTATGTATGTGTTATTGGTACGATGTCCTGAAGGTACTCAAAAAATTCTGAGGCAGTGCCATCTTGTGGTCAAGAGTTATAATGAAATTTAAAAAAAAAAATGCTAATAGCTTTTGACTGTTTTTGCCTATTGTCATAATTCTGGTCTTAATAGATTCCTTGGGTCATACTGAAAACATAGATACTAATGTTCCTGTCTGCTAATTTGATTTTCTTTGATAACCTACTTCTTCGAACTCCTCACAGACCGTTGGTCCGATTTTCACCAAATTTGAGTCAGATCATCTTCAGACCATATTCACAAAAAGTCGATAGATTAAATCATTTTTAGTATACCGCAGTTGTTGATGGCGTTTATTTATTTCAAGTATACATTTTTTTTTCCAGGATTTAGTTAACTATAATAACCCTTTTTGGAATGACATGAGAGTCATTATTTTTATAACCCCTATATAGCACATCCCAGTAGATATGAGAGCACAGAATTTACCTCCCAGGGTCATTCCAGCCTCAAAACATCTCTTCAGACGGCAGGATGGGCAGTTCTTCCTCCTCAGTTTATCTATGGTGCAGTCATTCCTGCTAGCGCAGAGATACTTCTGCTTCCCTAGAAGTAGAAATAGATGGTTTTCAGAAGTTTTAACTTAGTTTGAGTCAGGTGGCAGCCAAAGTAAAGCTCAAGAAAGGACCGAGCTGGACATATCACATTGACACCAAGATAAAACATGGATCAGAATTAAAAAAAGAGAACAAACACACACACACACAGAGAATCCTCCAATTAGAGGGAGCTGTTAACGTGACAATCCAGTCTGATAGGTCACAGCCCTCACTCTGATCACCTGGGGACAGTCAAATGAAAAGTGCAGAGTGAGATTTGAAAAGAGGTTCTACTGTGTGTGTGTGTGTGTGTGTGTGTGTGTGTGTGTGTTAATAAGGAACACAGAGCCACCACTGAAGTAACCTACACAACTGAAGTCAGGTCTGACATAAAATTATAATGAGATGTAACCGATATCCACTGCCAGACCTACATACAATTATAACAAGATCTGAGATTAACAGATAAAACAGAAGTAAAACCTAATCAACTGTAAATCAAGTGTAAAAGCAATGCAATTCACCTCACCACAAGAATCAAAATTTAACATGGAATAATTTACATAAATACTGAGTAACACACTATCATAATCAGATTTGACATAATTCCAAACAAATGTACTTATTCTATAAATGTTATTATCCTTTAAACTTATTCAGAAAGACAGCTCTAACCTTAAATATCTGTCTACAATTATTCATAAACAACAACAATGAGGCCAGAATAAGACTACTCCTCTTAGTATATTGTTCCATGTCTCTCTCTCTGTCTCAATTAACAACTGTTTAAACAGTATAATAGTGTGATATTTCTGTATTTGATTAAACTGAAGTTCATTGTTGGCTGTGAGGCAAGACCTTTGAACTAACCCTTTAACCTTGATCAATTGTTTTGTTCCACAATCTGTGGGTGTTCAAAGCAAAAAGGGCATCACTTTATCAGAAGTGTATATTGTTGTTTCAATTTGAACATTTATTTGCAGGATTATGGAACGATATTCCGGACAATTTTCAAATAGAATAGCAATTTGTATTTTATTTTTGCGTTTTCAATATGTGGACGCATATATTGTGACATAATCCAAATGCAATTGCAAATCCTGCATTACCGTTTGCCTTTTCGCTTTCGCGAACGCACAGTGACTGCCAAATTTCAAATGAAAAAGCAAAGTCCATTTGCAACTGTATTTCCCATGTCTTAGGAGTTACGAGCCTGTCATATTTAAATAGCAATATTAATTACCACGTCTGCTTTTTCACTCTCGCTGTGTCGCACATGTAACCTGCCAAAACTCAAATGGAATCGCAATTCCTTTTGCATCTGAATTTCCGATGTCTACATGGAAAGCTGCCAATCATTGTGAGGGGGCGGGGCTATACTAGGGGCGTTTTTGTGTTGGGAGGTGACGTCACTCATAGACGACCGTGCCGAATGCTCTGATCCATGGAGGTAATCGGTAAAGGCTCCGCTAAAGGCAGCTACCAATCAGTTTCGTACCTGTGTTAATGAACAGAAAGTGCAACCTTCTTGGCACAATACATAGTTATGTCTTTTTTACCCCAAATGTAGCTATTATCCCCTGCTAACAGCGGGAGCCACAATGGTACACACATTAGGTCAATATTCACTGTTAACCAAACGCTTTTCACCTGTCTCGGCATCTCTCACTGTTTACACTCACTTACACTTTTAATCCTTAATAGAGAGCGTCACACCTGCCTCAAGACATTTTACCGTTTGCACTCCACTTGATGCACAAACAGACAGTGCAAATCTATACTTATTTTCCACCTTACTTTATATTTTATTCAACAGTTTTTAAATAATTATGGAGTTCGCGTCCCGTACATGGCACCAAAGCGTTGCGCCTGCCTCAAGATCTCTCACTATTTACAGCCACTGGACACCGCGATTGATGCATGTGATTTTTAATGTTATCTTGCCTTGGCTGTGGCGTGTTCTGTGACAGCTGCACCTAGATCTGACTGCTGAAGTGTCATCTGGGGCAGGCAGAGTAAGAGTAGCAGCATTTTTTGTTTTGTCACATGCATCTATCGGATCTTAAACAGACAGAGATCTTGAGGCAGGTGCTCCATTATAAGATAGGAATAAGATACAGGTGGCATATAGGTAAATACGTGTAGATTTGCACTGTTTGTTTAAGTGCATCAAGTGGAGTGCAAACGGTAAAAGGCCTTGAGGCAGGTGTGACGCTCTCTATTAAGGATTAAAAGTGTAAGTGAGTGTAAACAGTGAGAGATGCTGAGACAGGTGAAAAGCGTTTGGTTAATAGTGAATATTGACCTATTGTGCGTACCGTTGTGGCTCCTGCTGTTAGCAGGGGATAATCGCTACATTTGGGGTAAAAAGACATAATTATGTATTGTGCCAAGAAGGTTGCACTGTCTGTTCGTTCACACAGTTGTGAAACTGATTGGTAGCTGCCTTTAGCGTAGCCTTTACTGATTGCCTCCATTGATCAGAGCATTCTGCGCGGTCGTCTGTGAGTGACGTCACCTCGCAATACAAACACGCCCCCTAGTATAGCCCCTCACATTGATTGACAGCTTTCCATGTAGACGTCGGAATTCAAATGCAAAAGGAATTGCGATTCTATTTGAGTTTTGGCAGGTTACATGCGCGACGCAGCGAGAGTGAAAAAGCAGACGTGGTAATTAATATTGCTATTTAAATATGACAGGCTCGTAACTCCTAAGACATGGGAAATACAGTTGCAAATGGACTTTGCTTTTTCATTTGAAATTTGACAGTCACTGTGCGTTCGCGAAAGCGAAAATGCAAACGGTAACGCAGGATTTGCAATTGCATTTGGATTATGTAACAATTTATGCGTCCACATATTGAAAACGCAAAATTTGCTATTCTATTTTAAAATTGTCCGGAATATCGTTCCATACAGGATGAACATGGGTTTACATAGTTACATTATTAAACTTTGCACACTTGTATACATCCTAACATTATCACTGATATACATTAATTCTTTTTTTATTTATAGTGAATATATTTGTATATCGTGTGTATATTCAGTCTATCCTCACTCCAAAATTTGACATAATTTACTGATCCTCATGTCACTTTCAAACCTGAATGACAATACACTACCGTTCAAAGTTTTGTGGTCAGTAAGATTTTTTTTAAATGTTCTTGAAAGAAGTCTCTTATGTTCAATTGGGGCAGAATTTATTTGATCAAAAATACATTACAACAGTAATGTTGTGAAATTTTATTACAATTTAAAATAACAGTTTTTCTATTTTAATATATTTTAAAATGTAATTTATTTTGTGATGTGAGTCACCTAATGGTTAGAGAGTCAGACTTGTAACCCGAAGGTTGTGGGTTCGAGTCTCAGGTCCGGCAGGGATTGTCGGGGGTGGGTGACTATACAGCACTCCCTTCCACCCTCAATACCATGACTGAGGTGAGACCCTTGAGCAAGGCACCGAACCCCCAACTGCTCCCCTGGCGCCGCAGCAATATGGCTGCCCACTGCTCGGGGTGTGTGCACACTTGGATGGGTTAAATGCAGAGCACAAATTCTGAGTATGGGTCACCATACTTGGTCACACGTCACTTCACTTTCACTTTCAAAGCAAACATTTCACAGACATGTCTTAAGGCTAGTCCCAGATTAAAATGCATGTTTGAGCTGTCGCAACTGAAAATATCTTGCTCTGACATATCTTAAAAAATGTCAGTTCCATTGTTCTGTCTCAAGATGCACACATGTAACGTTTTCTTCTAAGGCATTTTTATAAAAGCTGCTTAAATATCTTAATTTAACTAAGGCCTAGTCCTGGCTTAAACTAAGCCCCATCTTAGTCTTCAATCTCCAGTCTTCAGCGTCACATGATCCTCCAAAAATATTCTAAAATGCTAATTTGGAGCTCAAGTATTATTTCTTATTATCAATGCTGAAAACAGTTGTGCTGCTTAACAATTTTTGTGCAAACTGTGATATGTTTTTAAAGAAGTTCTGTTTGTTTTTTTGACATTGTAAAATACTTTACTGTCAGTTTTGCTAATTTTTTTAAACCATCACTTTTAAATAATAGTACATTTTATCTATGGAACACAAATACACAGCAAAACTTTATTTTACGGAGCCCGGGAAGTCACCTGTAGGAGAGAAGAAAAAAAAAATCCATCCCCTCAGTTAATAAACCATACTCACGAATTCTTCAACTGTTCCCTCGGTTTAACAAATCGTGCCCACAGATTAATAAACCGTACCCACAAATTTCCAATCCGTGCGCTCAGATTTTGTAAACCGTGGTTGAATCTACCGCCCCCACCGGCAGATTCAACCACGGTGTGGGATGCATAGTATTGTGTTTATTAAACATTATTTTTCATAGTAGCCTATGAGACCATGATCCGCACTCACAAAATAGTCTTCGTTTTAGCGTTTATTTAACATTAATCACCAATAGGATAAAACACCGTCTCCTGTAAATAAACGCTAAAAAGAAGAATAGAAAATTTCCTGAATTTTCTAAAAAAAAAACGATACAAAAAGCAATACAAAACAAATAATGTACCGGTTATGTTGTCATTCCTTTGCTCTCTAACTGAATGCAATGTTATAATAGGCCTAGTTATTTAATAATAACATTAACAGTGAAGCATGCATCTAACTCTGGGCGGAAAAGCTTAGTATAATAAAATCACCTAAATAAGTCTGTGAATGAATGAATGAAATATGTTAAGAATGAACTTATTATTGTTATTATTATTTTACATTTAGGTTACATATGCATTTAGAAGAAGCTTTTATCCAAAACGACTTACAAAAGAGGAACAAATGACTCCAAAGTCAGTCACAATGGCAGGTTTATTATACAATAATAATCAAGTGCTACGATTATCACAAATTAAACAAGATTTTGACACATCTTTCTTATTAAATCGTTGTATTCCACCTCGTACCCGTTACAATTGATAGAGAATCACTTAAGACAATTTGCTGTAGGCCTATTCCACATAATAATATGCAATAAAACAATATACAATATGATTCGTTAACACATAGGCTACCTAGGAGCTTGCTGCATGAATCCGTAAGTACAGTTTACAAACCTGAGGGAACGGATTGCGAAAGCGTGCGCACGGATTATGAATTTGTGGGTATGGATTCAAAAACCGAAGGTACGGTTTACAAAATCTAAACGCACACAGATTGGAAATTCGTGGGTATGGTTTATTAATCTGTGGGCACGATTTGTTAAACCGAGGGAACAGTTTAAGAATTTGTGAGTACGGTTTATAAACTGAGGGGACGGATTGTAAAACCGTCGCAATGGATTGTTTTTTTTTTCTCCTACTGGTGACTTCCCGTGGCCCGTATTATTTATGTTCCATGGAACACAAAAGTTTTTTCATGAAGATATCAAGTAGACTGTCCAAGTTGCTTTTTTTATACATTGGAAACAACCACAACTGTCCCTTCCTTCCTCTGGTTCTCAGACTTTCGTTGTAGGGAACAGACCATCTTGCATATTCTGCCTAATAACTCCTTTTGAGTTCCATGCAAAAACGTAAGTCATACAAGTTTGGAACAGGGATGAGAAAATGAATAAGAGACATGAATAATACTGAAATCTATGCTTAGGTCACTTTGAGCGAAGTGTTTGAGTCTCAGTGATTACTAATTGTTTATGACGAGTCTTTACACACCTCACAGCCAAGTCTGTACTTTACAGGGTTGTAGGCATTCAATTTCCATTGCTACATTTTCTTTTGGGTTGCGTAATAGGGAAAGAACGTGTCCCTAATTTGTGTATATTTAAGACACAAAGTGTCGCCTACTTGCTCTCTCTTTGTCTCTCTCTTTAGCTGAACTCCTGAATGCCTGTGTATGACGTGCCAATTGTTGCTTTATAAAGTGATATGATTAAAAACAATAAAAGCTGTACTAGACACATGGTCAAAAGCATATTAATTCTATGGCAGCTTTTAATGCAGCTTTAAAGGCAGTTTATAGCTGCAATTAAAAGTTCTAATTAAAGTGATAACAGTCCTCACATATGGTGAATATATTTAGTCGTTAATATAATCCGAAGCCAGACTTTTGTTATAATGGGTGTGTTTATGTTACCCTCAGCAGCTCTCTTAAAGAACACTTTGCAGCTTCCACAAGTGAGGGCTCCATAGTGACATCCCGATGCTTCGTCAGAGCAGATTAGGCATGTCCTTTGTGGAGGAAGGAAAAAGTCCATTGGGAAAATGTCACTCCTCCCTCCATCATACCTAAAAATAAAAACACAGCATAAACTAATGGCATAACAAAACACTGACATAAATGTTCTGTTCTCTGTTATATCAGCAGAAGAAAACAAATGCACGGCAAACATGGAACTTGTTCTTCCACTGTAATGTAAATTGTGAAGAAAAATATGAGGTCCATTATCAGCAATTTGAACAGAACACACATATCAGATCTCCAAACAAACACAGAAATATAGGAGTAATGGGTGCGTATTCGTACATTCAGATGTTTGAACAGAATAAAAATAGTGTAGGATGTAGCTGAATTTCTCTGAAGTTTTACATCAGTTGTCCAGTGTGCGGCTGCTAAACTAGAAATGTCATTTGCAGGTCCAGCACTCAGCTATAATATTCCCTATGAAAATGCCCAGTTGAAAGCTGGTGCATGTACCCGTGTGTGTCATCGGCCAAATGATGGTTGTAAGTAGAGGTGGCATTATCCTAATGCAAGCGCCAGGTATCTAATGAAGGGTAATAACTGCTTTATTCCTTAAGGAATGATGGAAAGATTCTGAGTTAAAGAGAGTCATTCAACATGATTATTCTGTTCTGGTGATGGCAGCCAATTCTGTCACCACACACACAGCGAGAAAGGAAAAGTGAACAAAATGACTATGATTAGGACAAGGGCATATTTCTGATATTTTCTTGGCTGTCTAAAAGAAGTGGTCAAACGTTCTACATTATAATAACTTTTTTTTTAAAGAGAGAGTAAAATAAAAAAAGAGAGAACTCAGGTGATACATTGTGACAGTCCGGACCTACATAAAAAAGTAAAAAAAGAAATCTCATTGTCACCATTGTTTTTCACTTTTCTCTCTCTGTTTTCACCTCTTTTTTTTTCTTACATACACATGGTTGGGTGCTGCTGGTTCAAGATCAACCCGTAGTAGAATGGATGAATGGAAAGATGGCCATCTCAACTATAATTAATGGCAGGAAATAAATAATGGGAAAATGACTGTCCACTTCAACATGAAAACATGTCTGCATTAGGTATGAGAGATTTATAAAAACTTGTACATCTACGGTTTAAACCTTTTTCATTCAATTTAAACAGGAAAGAGATATTTATATTCATTTAACAGTAATAAACAACATTAACCTACAAATATATTTTACTGAAAACCTTTTAAAATGCCACTTGGAGACTTTAGTGATGACATAAATTGTAGCATTCGATTCAGTGTGACAATTTATGTGAAATGGTTTTTAAAGCCATTTACACAGAATGTAATTTTGCTCATGTTTAATTAATGAGGACCTCTGTGAATATATCATAAAAATTGAATATATCAACCCATTTTCCTATTTTTTTCCTATTCCCATTTTCCTACTGTATGAACATACAGTATGGGTATATCAACACACTTTTTCCCACATTTATCTGTGCAGATTGAATGGGGAAAATCTGTGAAATTCTGTCAAAAAAATGTAAGAATGGTAAAAAGTGTTAACAGGAGCTATTAATATTATTGGTAGCTAAAGACACATTCAAAATCTATTCAAAATATTCAAAATAATGAATAAATGAACACATGTGTAGGAAGTTTGTAAATAACAGCACTGGAATTTTCCAGAAATCTGCTGTATTCTGTGGAATTCTGTGCAGATTCCAGGAAGGCCTGCATATGGGTAAAATCTCTCTAATGTTGTATGGGAGTTCGGACATTCTCTGGAGGTGTTTGGGTTGTTTTACTCACACTACTGACCTGCCAGCTGCGGCATTTTCCAAACAAGCCATATCAATCACAGGGTCTGGGTGTCTCTCACTATCAGCATTATGGCCGCTATTGCTTTGACCTCATGCAATGCCGTGTTTAAGAAGGTCATTTGGGCTAAAAATAAGGTCGCATTAAAGTTCTGAGCCAGAGCAGTCACACCACACATGCTCTCACCAGGGACTCGAGTGGTGTTGGTTTGCTCTCACTTACTATTTCCACTGACACGTTCTTTAGTCTTCCTCATTGCTGTAGATTAGACATAACTTGATAGCTTAATAACACTCAAAGGACATTTTTGAAATACTAAATGGGCAGTGTGTGTTTATCTTCACCATTGCTCAGTAAATTTATTGTCATGCTTCGTGCTTATGTCAAGTTTGCATTTATTTCTCATGCTCCCTCAACTGCTGTGAGGCTTGCGTTTGCCATTTCTCGGTCTCCAACACTGTTACATAAATGTTATTTTAACATATCCCACTGTCACTGATATACTAGGTTTGCATTAGTGACACTAGCATGCAGATAAAAATCTACATATTTTACCCATATATAAAATGTACATCAAAGGAATAGTTCACCTAAAATTAACTCACCCTCATGTTGTTCCAAACCTGTCCAGTTTTGTTTTAGACCCCATTCACTTTCACTTTATGGACAAAAACAACAGAAACATTCTTTAAAGTATCTTCTTTTGTGTTCCACAGTAGAAAGAAGGGTTTGGAACGACATGAGGTTGAGTGAATGATGACCAAATGTTTATTACATTAATGTCAGTGTTGTAATACTGATGAAATGTAGATGTTTTAGGTATTGTGGGCTCTGGCCTAATCAGCTCTTGAACTGAGCTGGGGTGTTAATGACACCTAAGTATAACACAGAGAGACAGTCTTTACTGATGAAGGTAGAGACAGGGAGTATGAAGTTAAGATCGAGTGGGTACAAGTTTGTGTGTGTGTGTGTGAGAGAAAAGGACTGCACCACAACCAATAAGTTGATTGGACACAGAGTACAGACATAACCAGTGTTGGGGAAAGTTACTTTTAAAAGTAATGCATTACAATATTGCGTTACTCCATAAAAAAAGCAACTAATAAAGTCACTTTTTTATTAAGGAAAGTAATGCATTACGTTACTTTTGCGTTACTTTTTAAATCTGGACAGGGCTTGCGTGTTTGTTTTTAAAATAAAAAAGTTATAGTTTTGGCAAATATAAAAGCCTTTTCAAAAGTGAAATGAATAAGCCTCAGACTGAAGGGAAAGTAAATTTACATCCGTACTGTATAATGCAGAAGAAGAAATTTCAACACACTTCAGCAATAAAAAAAACACACAAATGTTTGTCTAGAGTAATTTTTGCTTATTAGTACGGTTGAACTGAATCATCAAAGACATTGGTTAATAGAATGGGATTAAATAAATAAAGGATATTTGTGTTGTTTAACATTTAATTTTTGCAGGTATGCGTCATATTCTGAGTTGCATTATTTTTATTCAATTTGAGGAATACTGAATCTGTGTTTTCTTGTGTGAGTGAGAGAATAATGCATATTCATATTTATTTTATATCTACAGTAACATCTTCTGATTTCTCAGCATGGGGACAGGAGAGCTGTCAAACAATACATTTTTAAAAAAAAGTAAATTGCGTTACTTATTTGAAAAAGTAACACAGATATTCTCTTGTAAATTAAAAAGTAATGCGTTACTTTACTAGTTACTTGAAAAAGTATCGGACTACTCATTGCGTTACTGGTAATATATTACCCCCAACACTGGACATAACTATACTCAGTGACATGAGATGTCAAGGGTACTCACAAGGGCGATCACATATAACAAACACTCACATACTGACACGTTTTTTTACACTAAACTTCAGGACAGTTATATGATAATGAAACATACACTTCACACGAGTATGAATAATATACAAATTTCTTAATATGAAACCTATAAGCAAAGACAAACATGAGCTAAGCACATTTCATCGCACAAAGAGATTAAAATAGGTTCATTGCTCTTTCTTTCTTTCTCAAAAAATAATTTACTCGCCCTCATATCTTTAAAAACCCATATTACTTCTGTGGAACATAAAGTCAGTTATTTATAGCAGGATGTTCAAGATGCTCTTTTCCATTTGACAGGGAACAATGACCACAGCTGTCCAAAATTTTCAGTGAATAACGACTTTCAATTTCTATTCCACAAAAAGCTATTGTATGAATGAATGAAATATAGCATAGAAGTCATAGGAACGAAATAAACTACATTATAATGAGCGTTTTGGTCTTTTTTGCTTGGGGGGGGGGGGGGGGGGGGGGGGGGGGGTTGGTGACAAACTTGGTCTCCATCCACTTTCACGTACAAGACAAATCAGATTGGATATTCTGCTAATAATAATTTAAAAAGACAGGTTTTGGTCGGGACCATCAATTTGTTTCATGTGGTAACATTTAAAGTTATTCAAGTAAATTAAGAAATTTTAGTCAAGTATTATATTAAATTATTAATCTATAAATTGTAAATGATATGATCAGCCTGATTTCATTACATTAGCCTAGCTAAAGTAATTTTTAGGTCTTCAGGTATGCATTTGTATGCTGCACGTATGCAGTCCACTGAAGAAAGAATATCACACAAAGTGGTGACAGAATATTAATTTTTGGGTGAACTGTCCATTTAACAAATATTTATATAATGTAAAACAGAGAAAGAGTTGTGCACAAATTAGAATTAAATTGAGAATGCCTTTTAAATTCCAATTAAACGGCTGAATTTAAACCGAGATATTAAACAAGATGCATAATTGCAATAACAACTGGAATCCATAAAAGTACAACTAAAATTTAAATGAAGTTTCAGGACAAACTAAAGGTTTGCATCCAGAATGAATGAGAGACACTGAAACAGAAATTTGTATTTACCTTATATAGTTTCACATATTTTGGCCTATTTCTTTTCCCAGAATGAATTCCTGTGATGAATTACTTTCATTCCAGTCCAACTTCCTATGGGGTGAGTGGCCAATTCAACACTCATTCCAGGTTATAAATAAAAAGAGATTTTTCAATTCTGAATTGAACACAGGTCCAGAATTTCTGTCATTCCCTTACAGGTGAACTCAAGAAACACAGTGAAGTTTTTAGGGTCCTTCATTAGGCTGTAAACACATTCTGAGACCATGTGTAAGGCGACAGTGATGTGAGAAGTGTAACGCATTTGTAGGTGAGGTGACTGTGTTTGCATGTGTGTCCTGTGATGTTTCCAGAGGTGATTAGGTGTACAGGTGATTAAGTGATCTCAGGTTAAGCTAACAACTCAAATTTGTCACTTACTTCATCAACACTTGCTGCAAAACAGGTATACAACTTATCGAAGAGTCACACACACAAGCGCCGATCCCCCAACAACCAATGGGAATGGCTCAGCACCCATGGAAAAACATGAAATATTCTCTATTAACTTTGACCAATCAAAAAAAAGAAAAGAATCAATTGAGATTCAGCAACCTCTCTGATTGGTGGAACTCACATTGTATACCTGCCGGTCTTAATACACACAAAAGCCTCTTTAGACTGGCTATTTCATGGAGTTTCGTTCGTTCAAATCACAAAATCAGCCAGTAATCTCAAAATGTAATAGTCTAGTCAGACTTGTTGTTATTCATGATATTGACCTTTGTTAATTTGACTCTGTTATGTTTTCAACATTAAATAAAAAGGCTGTACGGATAAAATTAATGTGTTTGGGCAGTTTTCATTATTAGTAGCTTATATTTAGGCAATTGCATGGAGTTTTATATAGCAGTATGCTTCAAAGTCGGAAAAAATTAGCAGGACATTTGTTAATTTTTCTGTGAAAATCTCTATTTCAGAGTAAACATCTACACTTAATGTGCAAGGGCTTCATCCAATATACTTGTGCATCTGTTGATTTTTTATCGTGATTTCATGTGTGGATTATTATGGTTTTATTTGAAAAACAGAAGTATGCAGAATGGACTCCAATGTGAATCTACACCTCTGGTAAGTAATAAATAATGTGATAAGTGGCCAGCCAATGTAAACTTAATTATAAGAAAATTATTTAAGAAATGATTTACTCCATTTGCATCTCCAAGGCTTCTTTGCAAATTTTTTTTCTGTGTTCACATCAATATTTATGAATGTTGAATGTCCAACAACTTGACACTGTATTTGAAGCCCATGTGTTTTACTTTGCGAGACACAAGTAACTTGAATTCTTCATCAATCTCACTATCGCACTGAGAAAGACTGTGGGCCTAACTCTTGAAAAACTTACACCAAGTGTAACTAAGTACTGAGTAATGAGACCAGTTATCATTTGCTCAACCAATTATATTTGGTTGATAATCCATTTGCACTTTGTAAACAAATAAAAAAATTAAAGAGAAAAAACTGTACATGTTTTTCCTCGGGTGGGGGTGTTATGGAGGTTGGGCACTCACTGGCAGAAAAATATGTCGGTGCCTATGGTCACAGTAGGCCTGGGCGATAAAATGGTATCGATATTTATCGACGGTACACTTTCATCGATAACGACAGAAAAATTTTTCGTTATAGTGCACGATATAGGCACGTGCTATGAGTGACGCAGACAGCACACACAAACATGAACACGAGGGCTGTGCCATGTGATGAGGAGATTGTGAGTAAAGAATGAATATTAGAAGAATTTAAAATAAACATTTGCATTTGAATGCAAAAAATAGTACAATCAAATGTTACGTGTCAGGGAGCGTCATCAGTGGAGCACGAGATGCGGTGATGATGATGTAAGTGACGTTATTGTAGTTTAATGTCTAGCCCACGAGGCGCACAGTTGCTGTGTTATTCATTCAAAATATTAAAGAAATATAGAAGCTCAATGCGGAGAAGATCTTGAATGTGTTAAAACCGAAACCAAGCCATTCACACGGAACAGCATATTCAGGCATTTTAGATGGACCAAATTACGACTGCGCACTCACGTCTCACACAAGAGAGTAGCAACCATGCAAGTAAAACAGTTTACTTTAGCAAACAAAAACAACAGTAAACAAAACTTTTAGAAAATACGTCGCAAATTTGTGGAGGTTTATTTATTTTCACTGCGTCTCATATGTTTTTTTAAAGGCAATCTGTGTGATGGGTGATTCGGTTCTTTGTATTAAGCAATGCATAAATACTTTATGCTGTTTTGTTCATAATTGTTTATACAATTTACAAAATAATATTTGATTTATAAGAGTTAATTTAGATGTAATGCACGTTTTTATAGAATTACTTCCTTGCGTTGAAAATTTAATGTGCTGCATTATTTTGCTCATTGCGCCCTCCTGTGGCCTCGGGAGACAAGCCAAAAGTTTTTTGAAGTCCTATTTAATCTGCATATACAAAATTAGAAATTAGATATTAGTTTAATTTTTATTTTGTATTTGACTGTTAAAACAAAAAAAATTTGTTGTTTGTCTCAATAAATTGAGTTAATTAAAAAATACAGTGGTTAAATGTAAAAAAAATTCTATTGCTCTTTGTTTTAAAAAAGGTTATAAAAAATGTAAATAATTATCTATACCAAACAATATGAAACATTATATCATTAATACATTTTTTAGCTATATCGCCCAGCCCTAGGTCACACACTCGGAGACAATAATAAATGTGGCCTATTTTTTTTTTTTTTGCAAAACATCTAACCAGTATTGGTGTGTTTTAAAAACAAAGCAATAATGATACAAGAGAAAGGACTCAAGGGTAAACAAATAGGTCATCGGGGAAGGGATACAGAGAAACAGAACACCCTCAGAGCGGCCCTGATTAAATCCTTCTGGTGAAGACCTCTGATGCAACATCACTGGGAGGGCCTGAGCTGCTCCAAATGGAGGGCTCTGGACAAAACACACATAGATTTAAGTAATGTTACCAAGAGACATTCACGCTAAAAACTTACAATAAGACTTTTGGTAAGCTGAGAATAGTTTGACATTGCAACAAAAATTTGGGTGCATCCGTTTCAGACGTTACTCAGGACAAGAAACAGCATGTAAAACGTTACCGTTTTGAATGAGGAAACAATTAAATTCAATTTTAGCACAAAAGGAATCTTGTGCAACTCAAGGCATGTCGTATGATTACTGAGACTCAGCCTGGGGCTCATGCAATTACACTGTAAAAAATTATATGATGAAAAAGCCATGACAACCTATGTTTTTAAGTTACTTTAACTCTAATTTAAGCAATTTCAACTTTTGAGAGATTTCTCACTTAACATTCCTATTTGAAAATGATATTAATATCATAAATGACTATTTTTTAGTTGCTCTGTAGATGAAAACATTGCGCAACCATGTGGTTGTTAAGCCCATTAAAGCATGTGTGAGGCACTGGGTGAAGCACAAAGCAGGGCTACTACAAAGATTCACATCCAGTATAACAAAATGAGAGTTTTTCGCCATTCTTGAAATATGCAAAAAAAGCACCCGTGTTGACGAGATGACAACGCGGAAAGGTTAGATCACAAAATTATTCCTGTACCGTCCTGCCAGCTACAGTGTGTGCGGAGTGTGTGCACGGCCAATTCATTTGAAGTGTGTGTGGGCATTCATGTGTGTAAGCATATAAAGTGCTGAGCCTTCCTTCACCTTTTTGAAAGACATCTTAATAAAATAATGACCACTGGGGATAAAATACTTTAAAATGTAAACAACGTCTCTTTTACTCTTCCTCTTTCTCACTCAAGACTTTTCCCATATATTGAGAGTATTTAGTTCTGTAGAACAGCACATAATGCATGTAAATGCTATAATGACATCATGCCTGCTGAAAGTGTTTATTAACAGCCAATCACACAGCAGAAATAAACGTGACAACAGCCAGTCAGTACATGTCGCTAACAAGTCTGCAAGTTCTGCGTGTTTCTGTGTGAATGAGTGGTATAGTTCAGTGTTTCCCAACCGGGGTGTCATCTGTCGAGAGCAGGGGTGCCTCTCATTCATTGATCTGCTAACCGTTATGCTCACGTGTTCTGATAATAATAGCTTTATAGGATTAAACATTATTTGGATAATTGGTAAAAAAAAAAAAATCTCTTAATAGCCCTACTGTGTGTTAGACCTACCTGAAAAACTAAAAAGCAATTTATTTCATTTGTAGGCCTATTGTTATTTTTTATTTGTGCTATCATTAGTAATTTCTTTATTTGTTCTTATTTTATTACTCACTGCTTACATGTCATTTTTTATTCAATTCAAAGTTAGAAATCAAGCTATCTCGTGCTACTGCAAAAAAATTACCCAACTGTAAAATCAAAAATACACTGAGTGAGCAAAACTTTGTTTAATTACCATTATAACTAGCTATCTCACAATGTTTACATATGAATAAAAGCCTACATTAAAATCTGTCATATAAATTGGTCTTTTCATTAGAAATTATCCTACTGATTGCCACCATTGATGGACAAAATTTTTTAAATAATATAAAAAATATCTGTATGACAGTATATTCTGCAGTTCTTCCCTGCTGTACCGATTATCTATACTTTTCAAAGTATCATATCGAAGTTATAAATTCAAATATTGTTTTTTTTTCTTTTTTTTTTTTTTTTCTGACAAAAATTAGGGTGCCAAAATTTGTTAAAAATTTCAAGGGTGCAGCGACCTTAAAGAAAGGTTGGGAAACACTGGTTAGTTGACTCTACTACACAAACTCAAACAGATCTGACGCTTATGGCTATCTTAATATGTGAGGACATGAACACATAAACTTCTTCTACAGAGCTGCTCAGAGCTTCACGATAAACTGCCAAAAAAAAAGTTTGGTTTAACTTGAAGAAATTATGACAGAAATATATTACTATTGTTTACTAAAATGTACTTCTCAAAGTAATAATAATTATAATATTATTTTATAGAACCAATATAATTTTAATCCAAATTTAAATTTGTACAGTTGAGCAGCATTTTATTTGACAAAAAACAAAAATGCAATGTTTTGTTCTAAATTAAATGTTATATTTTCATTTGATTACATTTAAAAAGATTTATTAATTAACTTAATTGTGCA
Organism: Sinocyclocheilus anophthalmus; assembly: GCA_018155175.1. Classification (NCBI taxonomy): domain Eukaryota; kingdom Metazoa; phylum Chordata; class Actinopteri; order Cypriniformes; family Cyprinidae; genus Sinocyclocheilus; species Sinocyclocheilus anophthalmus. The sequence continues at coordinate 585,869 of JADLZN010000512.1, forward strand.
CCACTTCTGATTTGTATTCAATCATAAAACACAGAATCCATGGAAGAAAAATTGAAAACACAGAATTTAGGGAAACATTTTATGGATTTCATAGAGACCTAAATTAAAGGTGTACATGTTCACATTCATTCTCAAGGTCTAACAGAAATGTGAAAAGCATTTCCTTCCCCATTAATGGTATATGAATATTGTGATAGATTATGTATTCCTGTGATGGTAGATTTCAGGATTCTTTGATAAAGAAAGCTTAAAATATCAGTATTTATTTGAAATGGATTATTTGTTAAAATGTAAAATTCTTCACTATTAATTTTTTGCCATTTAATTTGTCCTTACTAAATATTAAAGTTCTACAGTATGCATTTCTTCAAAAAAAAATATTACTGACCCCAAACTTTTGAACAGTACTGTATATAAAATATATAAAAATGAATTCATAATTGTTCATTTTTAACTTTCATTTCATTTCCGTTTCTTCATAATTTAACCTTGGTATAACCTAAAGTAGTTAGGTTGTTTATGTGACATGAAATGTTATTTTTGAATAAAGAATAAAAGGTTCATTAGTTGTTACCACATGAAGCACATTTTTGCAATCTGACAAGTTTTTACAGTCACTCCACCACAGCAATTCAGACACTTGAATCAGTAGGTGTGCCCAACTAAACCACAAAACACCATGCACGATTATAACCCTCATTTCCTTAATTTGATCATCCTTTGATGAATAACTACGGTCATGACCAAAAAAAATTCACACAAACATCTGTATCAAATGAAAGTCAGTTTCCCGACTGCTTTCCACAAATAGCACTGACTTTTGTGAGAAAGATTGAATCTATAATGAGTCTAATATACATAGAAAGCAGGGCTGTGCAATTAATCGCATGCGATTGTCAAGCGCATCTCGTCAGTAAAGCCGGTTCCATGATTAGTAGTAAATCGCCATCACCTGCTTTCAGATGGAGCGGCATTTACTACACAGAGCTTGACAATCTCATGCGATTAATTGCACAGCCCTAATAGAAACAAGTGTGTTTCCCCTCAAAGAATAACAGTGGCTTTACTGAAAGCTGGCTTTACACTGCTATATGTCAGTGCATTTTGCACTTGCATCATGGGTAATTAATGAAGAAGATCCAGGTTTTTGTGTTAAAATACAGCCCATGAACTATTAAGTGAATTTGCCCCAATGTGTTTTGTGTGAAGTCTATCACTGGATACACTAAATCGTTATATGTGCACTAACACACACAGTATTAAGCCTTATCACACAGAGCTTCCAAAATAAGTCGGTCTCTGGCAGCATCACATACTTTGTAGAGTTACACGTAATATAGAACAGAAAAACAGAACAGTGAGAAAGGATGAAGAATATTACTTCTATACTAAAAACTGTTAGATCAGTCAGTTTAATCTGGTAAATTAATCTGCATTTGTCAAATTTTTTTCTTCTTCTATAGAATAAGTATCATAATAAGTATCATAATTATAGAGACCCAGCAATCCTTCTAACTGCGGGGGGGGGATCTGAACTTTAGCGCAAGAGTAAAAAGTCAATATTCAAATATTAACTTTTAGGTTTTTAATTCCTAAACTTTTAATATTCTTTGCTTGTGCTGTGGTTTTTTAAAAGCACATTAACCTTGAGTGTAAGCCTGTCAGAATTACATTTGATCATTTTTGCTCAAATCTGACCATTAATGGAACACAACTGACTTATAACCGAGTTCATAAATGTCAGTTTTTCTATCAGTGACATTTGGATGTTCTTATTGATTTGAATTTATTCCTCTCCAAAGCCATTAAAATCTGCAGAACAAAACCTGAGAACACAAACATTAAAATTAAAATGGCAACTAATTAACATTTTTAAAACTAAAGTAGAAAAAAAAAAAAAAGGAATAAATACAAATTTGAGGGCGCTCTCACTCACTTTCTCTTTCTACGATTAAGCTTCAAACTTTTTGTAAAAATAAATAAATAAATAAATAAAATGACTAAATGAATACAACAATAACAACGTCGACAGTCCTGAAAAGAAAAGGTGCATTAGCCATCTGACACTGCTCAAGCCAGTATTGATGAATGCTCTTTAGAATTGTTCTCTGTAACCATGATGATAATGAGAAGCCAATGGGAACTAGAGAATGAGAGATGACACACACCACCCTATGTGAGCTGTAACCACTCCTGTTTGCTGTCAACAGCTGACTTGAATGTACACTTTTGTTTAAAGAGTTAGAACTATTAACAACCAAATAACATTTTCCATAAATGGATTTGTAGCTCTTTGCATTTCAATAAAGCAACAGGCCACAAGAAGACATGCATTAATTTCTAAATGTACATGTACAATATATAAAACAGCTGATTGATAAAAAATATAAAAATTGCTAATGTAAATAACAAAGTTCATTATAGACTAGTCAGGTCACTGTGCATGGAGAACCCCATTGGTGATGGCACTTCAATACCATTTAAAACCATTTTTGCACACAAAGTATAGCATACATTATTTTGACATTTAAAAAATGAGCAAAATCCTTACTAATTGTATTTTTCCCTATAGCAATATGTTATTCAATATATTACATCATTTTTTATTTAACATATTCAAACATACAATATCGTAAAATATACATAATTTATCAACTTAAAAAAATGTAAAAAAATGAAAGGGGGCGGGGGGGGGGGTTAAATACAAAGGAATCTGTATGGACTTTTTTCTTCATGTAAGTACATTTGCCTGTACAGCATAGCCTCATTTGATAGCCAATACTGAAACAATAATCCCATTCAATGGCTGATAATCAAGGGAAAGTTGGTATCAATCATGTGGGTAAGGAACTTACTACCCACCATCTAACAGAGACGGTTCTGATAAATCATCACATATTGTACACTGCAGTAGTAATTCAGCACACCTATCACTACAACCCCTAAAACAAAGTAACAGCAGACAAACAGTGATTATTTACAGAAAAAGACATCAGATGTCAGATGCTAGAACAAATGCTAATATTTGCACCCAGCATGTTCCATCTGAACAACCAGGATAACATCAGATTGCAGCCTTTGATATGGATCACCTGCCCTTGATTATTAACCAATGAATGGGGTTGCTGCCAAGCGTTAGCTTCATCATTTAAGCCAATATTTGCCTGTATGAAGAGGAGAATAAGAGCATTTTTTGTTGCCGAGCTCAGGAGAAAATGTCGCCCACACTTGTCAAAGTAGCTCAAAGATAAAATAACATGTGAATCACCATATATTAGGAACAGTGTCCAGGGACCGCTGCATGGACATCACTGTTTTTCCTTTTCAGTGTATCTGTATGTTTGTTAAATTGTGCTTGACTAAGACAAAATGCTACTTCAAGAAAAAAAAACACATTCCAGAGACAATCCTCTTTAACACAATAACTTTGCTCTCTGTGATATTTGAAATTTGGTTTCTTGTATACATCTTTATACAAATTATACTAATTTGGGTAAAAGTAAATTAAAGTAATTTGGGCTTAGATTTGAAAACCCAAACCCACAAAAATGTTATACACGTAGCAATAGCACTTAAGAACAGAACGTTGCTATTAAAAACTGTTATAAATGAGAATAAGTATTGACTGTGTGCTACAGTATGGCATGGAGAACCTTCATCGACTTCACTACACAGGAAAAAAGTGCATCTAAAAACAGCAAAAAAACCAAAGGGCAAGTTCCAGAAGAAAAAAGAGTGTATAAAACTAGTTAAAGCATGGGCTCAGCACTTTATATTAAACACTTCAAAGAAGGTCATAAGCATATGGTTTCATGTGGCAAGGTTGCCATGTCATGTGCTTCTAGAGAGCCTGTGTTATTGATGGCAGTGGTGGCTGGTGGGGGAAACACAAGTAGTAAACATCTAAAAAATGAACCTTGCTCAAAATTGGATTATAATATATACAAAATGGAAATATCCCAGAGACAAGAGTATACATGCTTTACCATTACAATGGAATATACCTAACTGCATCTCTATACATCTCCAATTGCCGGATGCACTATGTATGTCTGCTTTTTTTATATCATAGCTTTCAGTACTGTACATTTCAATAACTCGTCATTTAATGCAATTAATCCCACCCATTTGAGGGCCCAATTATCATATAAAGAAACTGCATTTCCAGATGTGACAAAACACATGGACTGAAAGCCCAAAGCCCAAACAAACAAGCAGATGCTTTTTCCACAGCAAACAGTGCACATAATGCTCTCACTGACTCCTGCTGAAGCATACAGGTGGCACCTAAAAATACTTATTTAGATGCTCCTGCTCCTTAAAGAAATATTTTTTTCCAAAAATAAAAATTCTGTCATTATTTAATCACCCTCTTGTCATAACAAAGTCATTACTTATGTCAAATGTGCCATTTTTTTTATGCACATGTGAATAAGATTTCAGGGCTTAGAGGAAGATTTGATGTTCTTTCTATTTCTCTCACAAAGCTATTATACACTTTAGAGGTCATTTGGACTATTTTATGGTGATTTTTGTACTCTTTAGTGTTTGACACCCATGGTCACCATGAACTATCAATAATCATTTTATGGGAAAAGCTTAAAGATTTTTCAAAAAATTCTAATTTTGTCTTATATGGAAAAAAGGATTTTTGGAACAACATGAGGGTGAAAAAAATAATGACAAATGTGTTCTTTTTGTCTGTCATCATTTACTCACCCTCATGTAGGGCTGGGTGGTATATCGAATTTGCATGATAGCCTATATCCAAATATTTTTTATAAACGATATGGTATGAGGCAATACCTCCTATATCAATATAACTTACAGTAGTTTGATACAAGCGCATCTGAAAAATAGCGGAGAGGACACAAAGTGAGCTGCTGTGGGGAAAAGTGCATAATCCTTTTTGTCATAAACATGAGACATGATTAATTTTAAGGGCTTTAAAATAACTGGTAAGATACAGCTAACACATCTAGTTTAAAGCGGCTTGTCCCGTCAGGACAGACTCATTTGCTGCAGACAGACACGTGCGCTGTTTAATGCATAACTTACATTTCCCAGGTATGTTCTCCATCTGTAAATGTTAGAAAGTCATGGAAAAATTTCCATTTTGCTGTCAGGAGTATGGAAGGCCAAAAGGGCCAAAAACACATGCATTTTAACACGTCAACAACACGTTAAATACACGTATTTCACATGTATTTAATGCGTATTTCACACATTAAATACATGTTGTTTGTGCGTGAAAAACTCTGCACGTTAAATCCGCGTATTCCACACGTATATAACGTGTTAAATATGCATGAAATACGCGTTAAATACGCATTAAATACTCGTGAAATACGTGTTAAAATCAGTTTGAATGGGTCAGTGTCATTGGCTGCTGAAGACTTGGGTCAAACCATTTCTGTGAGCTTAGGGGGGTGTACCATTCATAGACATGCCTTTTTGTAAATAAACACATTCGTGGGCATTCTAGCTTTAAAGGGGTCATATGATGCTGCTAAAAATAACATTATTTTGTGTATTTGCGACATGGCGGCGTGTACTACAACAATACTACTGCGAGAAAAAAAGTTACGCCTTCTTTCTTTGCATGAACATTTGGTCGGCGTTATGCAAATCTTCCCAGATAAAGTTAAGTTGTTGTTGACACCGCTGTCATGTCGTGAAGGCACTGTATGTTTTGTTGTGAAAGCGATGAAAGATGAAAGCGAAACTACTTTGTTTGGCCTTCCAAAAGAGGACGATATCCGCTTCGTCATGCCTGGAGCTGATCCATGCTGGTCGCTGAGGAAATACATCAACTTCACACTGTGGATCGCCGGATCGGCTTTCACCGTGGACGAAGCGGAGTCCAGCCCGGGGTCGTCACATGTGGTTGCCGCAAGCCCGCCGGCCGCGCCGTTCTCAAGCCCGCCGCCTCTGCTCACTCTAGCCCGCCGTGTGTTTCGTTGTGAAAAGCGAAACTACTTTGTTTGGCCTTCCAAAAGAAGGCCTTGCACGACTAGAAATCAGTGGTTAAGTTAAATTAAGTATTTACAACACTGTTCCAGAACACAAATATTCAGATGTGTGCAGCACATTTTATGGAGGACTGTTTCCTGATCCTGGTAGAGTAGACTACAATGCCGGCTGTTCTGACTCAGAGTCTGTAAGCGTTTTCATATTTAAAGAATTTGCCACTGATGATTCAAACGCGAGTTTTGAGCAGTGTAGAGTAGCACTTGTTGTTTGTCATTTCTCCGATCACAAATGCAGACATGGTTTTATGTTTACGCGGCGCGATGCAACACAACGGTATAAAAGACAGTATAAGTCATTATAATCTTTAATTATGTCCCCACTGGATGCAACAAAATGCCTCGTTTATAATGGTTTTAATGTTTTTGTCTCGTCGCTCCGGCCAGACAGGGCATCACAATATGGTGAGGGGCGTAACATTTCCGTCACACGCTTGAGGTATTCGGCCAATCACAACGCACTGGATAGCTGGCCAATCAGAGCATACCTCGCTTTTCAGACCGATGAGCTTTGTAAAAATTGAGCGTTTCAGAAAGGCGGGGCATAGAGGAGAAACAATAATGTACAGTATGTGGAAAATAATGTGTTTTTTTAACCTCAAACCGCATAAACACATTTATGACACCAAATACACAAAGTAATGTTATTTTTAGCAACATCATATTACCCCTTTAAAAAAAAAAGCGATGGACATATTTAAGACTGTAAATCAATATGGTCACTAGTTATAATGTCCCTACGTTAGCTATGTTTTGTGAAAGACTAAACGCCATTGTGCATAAAAATACCACAGAAAGAAAGTTAGTCAATATCACTCGGAATCAGCAGATTACAAATGTGATTTTAATCAACAGTTCAAGAACAAGAAGGTCATATTAGAGACTTAGTTTAAACACTATATTGCGTTTTTTGCTTTATTTTGCCAACAAAAATAATTCCAAACATAGCCACAGCGCTGTTGTGTGTCTCTGAGCAACATGATGCTGTTTTGTTCCTGAATGAATCAATTGTTTAAATTATTCGGTTCAGTCGCAATGACTCGTTTATTAACAATGACTTGCTGCCACCTGCTGGCGTTTTTTTTCTTTTCATTTTTAAAATAATTTTAAATATCAGTATTCAATGTTTTGTTTAAAATAACAAAATATTATGTATGCATTTGTAACTGCAGGTTAAACACATCCATGTCCTCGGTGTGGGAAAATTAATCCCATGCGCTTCTGTGTTTCCTCTTCATTGCAAAGATGAATTTTGTTGATACTGGTTTCATTTGTTTGGTAACAGACTAAATGTCTTATTATTGTAATTGACTGATTAAATTTAAGAATTTGTCTCAAAAGATGATGCACTTTTAGAAAAAAAGGCTTTATAAAGGTAAAAATGCCTATAAAATTTAAAAATCAATTTAAACTTATTGGAACAGATTAATTTCTATCACTGATGTGAACTGACCACACAGAATATGAAGGATATCAAAAACAAGTTTTATACACACACACCAGTACGTATAGGGGCATTTAAGAGGGTTTATCCTCCAAATAACCCTAATTTCATGATGCAGAAAAATGTGTTTAAAAATTGTGTATGGACTCTTGTTCTTGTTCCAAGTTACCTTCCTGTCCACTGATTTTTGCCTCTCACAAAAGCCACAAAGCCTTCCAAGAAGACAGTAAAGGTTTATGTCATGCTTGAGCTTAGTTAGGCTGAAACTTGAAAGTTAAGTTGCACCACATAAATGCAATGTTTAGGTATAAATATTATTTTTATTACTGTTATTTTGATTTATGCCTTAGTTTTAGTTTGTACTGTTTACCTTATTTAAAGTAATGTGAAATTTATTTTTGTATATTTTTATTTTATTTATTTTTAATTGATATATTTGTATTTTGAATGTAATTTGGCAATTAAATACATTAAATGGGTTTAGTTTTCACAGTTATTAATGTATGCAATTTCAGCAATAAAAAATTTAAATTTTTTCTAAAAAGGAAACAAATTAGTTGTTTATTTTAAGAGACCTATCTTATTATCTCTTGTATATTTAGTATTGCTCTTTAATAAAGAAAAATTACTTCTTATCCGATTATTCGATTAATCGATGGAATAATCTGTAGAATACTCGATTACTAAAATAATCGATAGCTACTGCCCTAATACAATCGTTGTCATGGAAAGCACTTGTTGGTTCGCATTGAGCCCGCAGTTTTAACGTATAGCCTATATTTTTGCATTAATTTATTTTCAAGATCTGAGGTAAAAGTTGTTATTGCTTTCAGTAGGCCTATGTCTATAAATGTCATGCAGTATGATATTCAAACTCACATTAGACACATTTAACATTGAATGAAGCATATAATCAGTAGCCTACCCGAGATCATCATGACTTCACTGTATGCACAAACAAAGAAAATATCTTTCATGTTCCACAGAAAAGGAAGTCACAGATGTTTGAAATGACAAGAAAATGTATAAATGATGGAATTTTCATTGTTGAATAAACTATCCCTTTAAGCAATCATTTGTTCTAAGCACTGCCGGTGTACAGTTCAGCACATAAGGCACACTTTAAATATGATTGCTATAACTACACCTAAAATAGTCATTGTAAATGCAAATAAAACACTTTGACAGAGGGTTCCCAGCACTCCAGTGCAATGTGGCTACAACAAACTCTTTTAGGGTTCTCGGTACAAGCCCATGTTGGTTCTACCTAGAACGCTTTGTAAGGAACCTTTGCCTTGTTTGGAATGTTGTTTGACCAGAACTGAATTTGACCAGGGTGTACTTCAGATTATTACATAACAGAGACACATGTACACAAAAACTCTCTTGACCCCTCTCCCCCTCAAAAATATAAAATAGTTTGTCTATTTTTGCACCATCCAATCATCAAACTCACTGCTTGTTAAAAATGTAAAATGTTTTGAAAAGAACAAGCTAGTGGTCAAGTAGACAACCATCACAAACCATTAATATTGTAAACTGTACATGTAGCCTAATTCTTACTCAAAGATTCACGGTGTACCCTAGAACTTTGTTGTGCTGTTCACGAACCACTTTTTCTGCCTAAATGTGGCTTCATGTTGTTAGATTTATGTTAAGAAGATTTATTATGTGCGATATTAGGTCAAGACCAGTGTGAAGTCTCTCACACTTTGTCTCATTATTTGGGTCTCTGTGTGTCAGTTTCATGTTCTGGCTGGCGTCTGCACGAAGCGTTTTTTTCACAAAGATCAAGTGGTTTTGCCTCCAACTCAAACCCCAAAGCTTCAAAGGTTAAACACACAACAAAGCTCAAATTCCTTTCAGGGGAAAAAACACACTCCATATAGACTAAAAAACAGCCTCGGGACAAAATGCTTGCTTAACTATGGTTCAGATTGAAGCACCAAATACTCACTCAAGTTCTTTAGACAAGTGCAGAGACATGCAACTGTTTTTCTCCGTAGTCTTAGTTTAAGGAAAAGTTTAATTTCAGCCTCTGCATATTTTCTTATCAATGTTCTGCTTTTGTTCCAATTTGTACAGGTCTAATTGAAACCACCTTTTTTTTTAACAGCCAGCACTGTTCAGTAAAGTCAAATTACATTTATTTATACTTAAAGAGCATTGTAAAACCACAAATGTTGACAAAGAGAGATATCAAAAAACGAAACATATAAAGACATAAATGCTTAAACTGTCAGTTGTTAAACGCCTGTCAGAAGTTAAACGCCTATCAACTGAAATGCATAGCATGACCGTAGGACCTGCATGTCGGTGTATGAATCAAAATGTGCCCTTTCCATGTCTGTGCCTGTGAGTTATTAAATGAGAGACTGACTCAGAGCATGAATATGCAGAAGTTCAAGGATAACAGCTTTGAGGCTCTTGGCATTGTGTCTTTGCGTTTGGACACGACCGTGTGGGGTTGCCTTGATGGCAGTATCCCTGGAACCCAGCAACCTTGAGGGAGGAGGCTGGCCTGTGTGTTAAAGACTATGGGTCTCTAAGTTAATGTCTACAGCTGTCTCTGTGTACTGCTTTACTTGGCTGCACACATAAAGAGAGGAACTTCAAGCAAATTAACGCTTCCTTCAGGAATTACAAATGTAATTCCTATAAAATGGTCATGAAGCAGAACTGATCCTGATCCATTAATAGAAAACCTATAAAGAACAGTCCAATACAGAACTGAAACTGAGCATGAAACCAGGGGTCTATGTGAAAGAGCTAGGCTACAGGGGGTACGTGGAGAAGATGTATAAAACAAAGCCTTTTCTTTAAAATATTTCACAACTATTTGAATGAACTTATTAGAACTAATAATCTAATGAGCATTATATACCCTAATTTAATATTATATCAATATTTTAATGAAAGTTATCATAAAATGTTATGAAGAAAAAAATAATTTTTATTCTGGGGGCCCCTGGGGTAGCTGAGAATCTGGATGGGAGGTCCCTGGGTCTGTGCAGGCTGTACATCTCTTAAAAAACGTAATTATGCACTCCAAATGAGTGCATATGATCCTGTGAATTGTTTCTTGCTAATTTCGTTTAGGCATTAATTGATCATAAAATAAATATAGGCTATAAATAATAATTAAACAATTCTGCAAGTCAGGCAAACTCCTAACTTTTTCACTGTCCTCCGTAGTCGCTTTTCGGGGTACAAAGACGCGCCTGTTTATATTTTAACGCGCGCAGTGTTTTTAATTAACTTCTTCAACGTAATGAATTAGTTGTAGCACAGAACATGATTTGTGTTAAACACACACACACACACACACACACACAGACACACACTGTGCCGCCTCTTACCTGCCATCCTCAAATGAAGTTACATCCAGCCATTTGCCCATCTCGTTTTTCACGCAGGGCACGTTAGGGTAAGGGGGACGGGTCAACATCCCGTTGGGGTACCACTGTGCAGGCGGAGGTCGCTCCCTCGGAACCAGAGCCTCGCTTCGGCCGTACTCATAGGGGTTACAGATAAAAGGCGTTTCGTGGCCAGATGCGTAAGCGGTCCTCTGATTGGGAAGTCCGTACTGGCCGTTCCTGTCCTCAGCGTACCTATGCGGGTACGCCCAGGTGTCATTCAGTTCACGGGGCATCATCTCTGCCTTGATTTTGACATTATAGAGATTCACGTAATCATCCACGGGGCCCGCGAACTCGCCGGACATCTCCGCGGGCTTCGCGAAGCTCTGGCTCGGTCCGTTTTCTAGCTCCGGGTGCACGAAATGGGTCATGCTCGCGGGCAACAGTTGTTCAAACAGGCAGGAAGCCGCTCGCGTTGCGTCTATATCCGCTGCTGTCGTACGTTCTGAACTCAGGTTGCCAAAGTCACCGGACAGGCTGCCGAACTCATGCACCTCCTGTACATCCGCGGTTAAGTGTGATCGAGACGTGCTGCTGCACTGCAAGGTCGTCCCCTCACCTGCTAGCTGCTCCAGGTCGCCACTTTTAAACATCCCGAGCAATTTGTCCCTGCCTCGCAGCTCTGTGCCTCTGTCTCGTCCCGCCGCGAGAGCGTACTCTCTGTCTTTCCTTCCTGCCTCCCTTTCGCTCACTGAGCAGTTGAGCAAAGGCATTCCAATCAAATAGATTTCCTCACTACTACTTTCAGTGGTCAGGGGCGGCGGCGCATGGTGCGGTCCCACCTCGCCCAGTTCGCTGGACTCCATAGCTAAGCCCAAAGACACGGACACGGCTTTGCACAGCTCTCGCGCTGTCTCCGAGATGCTGCTGCTGCTGTCGCCGCTACTGCTGCTGGTGGTGCACGCGCGACTTCTACTCGCCACACTTGCGTCACGGCTCGAGCCCAACTCGCGCGTGTGAACTTCAACCGCACCGCAGCGCTTCTGTCCGCTCTCAGCGCCCCGAAGGAAACCTGCGCGACTGCCGCTGCTTTCGGTGGCGTCTGCGCGGCCCGAGCCGCTAGATGACAGAGACGAGTCGCTTTTGCTTCCTGTGGAACTCTTGAGAAAATGAATACGGCTCGCCGCCGCCTGCATCACTAAACTCGCACTCTCGCACTCTTTCTCAGGGCAGCATATTACTCCTCTGCCGGGGGACAGCTTGCTTAAACGCATTTCCCTCGACGCGGTCTCCTGCAGGCAGCCGCACTTCTTGGAGCTAGAAAAGTCCAAACTCTCGGGGTTGCTCGCTCTCGCGACGCGCACGTTTTGAAAAACGCTTTGGTAAGGTCCGTGAAAACCGGCGTCTGGGGACTCGCAAGCCTCCCTCAGCCCGACCGGAACCTCCATAGTCTAGAAACAGAGTACAACACTTGGCCGTGAAGGTTTAAAGTGGACTCACCGCAACAAGTTCATCGACGAAATCCTTGAAAAAGTTCGAGTCAGACAGACACGAAAGAGCTGCGCAGCGTGAGACCGTGTAAGCAAATAATAATCAAACGAGAGCTCAGCCGGAGACGCATAGGCTGCTCTTAAACGTCAACAAGAAGTTTTCCGAAAATGAGCGGATGAAAGTGAACCCGAACGGGATGGGAATTTCTCTCCGCCGCTCGAGTTGTTTTCCGTCTACCTTGAGAACGCGATAAGATTTGCGCTCTCTGTTTTCAATGATCAGTCCGAGCCATGGCGGCGGTTGCTACAGTACCCTGGGCACTTCTTAACAACTCACACTTTCCTATTTTAAGTACAATTACAGCCCTTTTCTCTCGTGTCAGGTACTTTCCTGGGCTCAGTCGAGGTAATGCAGGGAGAGCTTGCTGTGTCGCGGTGTTTTGCCGGGGTCAGCAGTTCTTTTACGGAGAGTTCGCTCAGGAAAGTCCTTGAGCGCGTTAACTGTCAGGACTAAATAATACAGCCAACAGGAACGGCGCCAGTAAAACGGGTAAATAAGAACACGCTGCAAATACCAGCAGGAGATCACAACTCACTTTCACTTTGTAAAACATAACACTGGTGTATATCATAGGAATAAAAAAAAAGGTGAAAAATACAATAAAATCAATGAGCCCCAGTGAGAGTATGCATGGCACGCACTTTACGAGCTCTGGGCCTAACATTTATTATTGAGCACACATTAAATCTACAATGGGACTGTTAAATACACAAAATTAGCCATTTGAAGAGCAAAATAAATGGCTATTTAAAAAAAAAATAGCCATTTAGAATAAATGTTCCTGTCTGGGCATTTAATATCAATTAAATTAAATATGAAATTACATGTTTTTTTATATGTGTAACTTAATGGACTATTTTATTAAATTATAGAATTTAAGATCAAATTAATGTAAGGTCAGGTTTGTAAACATTTCAAATGCCCCCTCATCAGGGAGAATGTGAATGTTTGCATTGAGATGAGAATTTGAAGTATGGAATATATGACAGTACAACAGTAAAAGGAAATGAGAAAGAGTCAGAATGTGTTGGATAAGCTCTGCATAAATAAATCAATGAAATCACACTCTTTTTTTTTTGGACTGTTGTTGCTTTGATAAAGGCAAGGCACCACTCTACGTAATTAATTAAACACTCTACGTAATTAATTAAAGCTTGTAGATACGAAAACATCAAGACAATAATTACATCTTACTGAACAGTCAGGTCCTGAGGTGTCTTCTCATTCACATCCAGTCATGAGGACCAGTTTGATCAAAAGGCCATTACTGTGAGTACTACTACAAGTAGTAGTGTTATTTTTAGTGTGCAAAGGATAGTTCCTCATATCCATTTATTCACTGTAACTAACTGTGATCTTTATTATTTTCTTTGCAGCAAAGCTCAGAAGATATTAGTGGTCCTCAGTGAGAATATTCATTATTAATCCCGGTCGTCAGTTGTATCAAAATGAATAACACTGTAACATACAAAGTCTCATTTATTTAATATATGTTACAAGAAGAATGATTTCCTGGCATGAACTTTGCCCTATTAAGAAGCGAGAGTTTAGTGAAGCACTTTACATAACCCGCAAGCCTTCCACATATTTAAGCAGTGCAGTAAAATATTGCATTTGCAGTGCTGTATTGTCGTAAACGGTGTCTGAATTGGATGAGGAATGCTGCAGGGAAGAGTTTTGAGGTTATTCAGAATGAGTGTCTTTATTCAGAATTAACTGGTGAGCAGCACTGGGAGGAGCTGAGTGAGGGGCGGAAGTTGAGAGGGCTGTTCAGTTTTGTTTTGGTTTGGCCGGAGATTGCTAAAATGAAGGGAAAGTGCTCAGTTGTGTTGTTTATCAGTGGAGGCTGAGCTAGTTTTAGTTATATCTCATCATCACATTTTGTTTGTTTATAGGAACTGGGATTCTTGGATTCTACCCATCCCTGGCTTTTTCATTTTTTTCTATTTCTTTTGCTCTATCACATCCGCTTGAATGTGTGTGTGTGTGTGTGCACAGCACCTGTTGCTTAGTAACTATACTCAGAACATTACGGCAAAGTACAGCCCATTTACTCTGATTTTTTTTTTTAATTCTTATATTTATTTGAAATAGCTTTGAAGGTTATGGAGACCTGCTAATATTATGTTAAAAGAATATTCCAGGTTCAGTACAGGTTAAACTCAATTGACATGTGGCATGATGTTGATTATCACAAAAATGTATAAAAAAATAAATAAAAATCTGGGTTATGGTGAGGCACTTACAATGGAAGTGAAAGAGCAAATCCGTAAATGTTAATAGTTACCGTTTCAAACATGCAGAAATTAAGAATATGCATGATTTTTTTAATAAACAAAAAAAATGCTAAGTAAAATTGTGTCCAGTTTTACAACTTTGATTCCATGACAACATAATGCCTAAAAACTCTAAAATGATCGTAAAAATAACAAGAACAGCGTTACAGCTCAAATAAACAAGTTTTAACAGAATTAAGCACTTCATAAAACTCTAAGCTTCACATTTCTGCTTTTAAGAAAACTGGCCCCATTCATTTCCATTGTATGTGGTGCCTCACTATAACATCTATTTTTTTTACAAGGGACAGGTCTAAATGATGCTTTGTGTTAATCAACATTATTCCACAAACACTGTTGATTGAGCTTGACTGTTCCTGGAACACTCCTTTAATATTTTCTTTGAATATTTATGGGTAGATTTATTTGAACCTTAGTTTTTCACCAGAATCAAGACTGTATACCCTACATGAATTAATCCACACATGTGCAAACTAAAGTCTGTGTCTGTTTTGTGCTCAGTGATACAAGTGAAAAAAAGGCTTTTTGATTGATATGTCAGATTAGGTCAGATTAACTTTTGCATTACAAACATTAGCGGACAGACAGTAAAGAACCACTTAAGGGAATGTGCATATGTATTTAAGTAAGTGTCTATATAAAGCCGTTTTTGAGGTTGCTGGTGTCTCTTCATCCCCAAGGACCAGTCCAAAATTTACCTAAGAGAGACAAACTCTCTCTTTCTATATCACACCCCGACATTTCTGTACATAAAAACACTTAGCATACATAATTCAACATAATAAGTCATCTTTTCAGGACATTCAGAAAATATCCAATACTTTAAATCGAGTTTCTGCTCTAAACATTAAGAGTTTTGCCAAAATGATTTAAATGAGTTTGTATGTCTCTCTGATTGTCCTAAAGCAGCATAAGGGCAAAGATGTGAAGTATTCAAGCCATATGTGGTATTTGATCAGCTATAAACACATGGGCAGAATTAAATAATAGAAAATGAAGGTGTGGCTGCTAAAACAATTTTTTTTAAAAGTGACGTGACATGTGGCCAAGTATGGTGACCCATACTCAGAATTTGTGCTCTGCATTTATCCCATCCAAAGTTTACACACACAGCAGTGAACACACACAACCGTGAACACACACCCGGGCAGTGGGCAGCCTTTATGCTGCGGCGCCCGGGAGCAGTTGGGGTTCGGTGCCTTGCTCAAGGGCACCTCATTCGTGTATTGAAGGTGGGAGAGGTGTGGTACATTCACTCCCCCCACCTACAATTCCTGCCGGTACGAGACTCGAACCCACAACCTTTGGGTTATGAGTCCGACTCTCTAACCATTAGGCCACGACTTCCCCTCATTTTACTGGTACACTGAAAAAAAAAAGTAAAATTTACTTAATTTTTATTTTGCAAGTTTTTGCACACATTTTTTTAAAGTAAATTTAAGTATGGAATTAAGTCAAATCTACTTAACTAAGTTTGTAAAATTAAATATATAAAATTAAAAGAGAATAAGTAAAATCAGCTTGGTAAGTTTGTTGAGTAATTTCTATTTAATCACTTGACATTTACTCTGCAATACTCAAGCGCATTTTACTAAATCATTGTTTGTAATCTTTACTCTAACCATGTAGCACTGAAAAAAGCCATGATATTAAAGCATATGGTTCACTTAGAAACATCTAAGTAAACAAGGCAATAGACAGCTTGTTACACTTTCTAAGATAAGTCTACACAATATAATACAAACAAAAAATCCAACCTTATTAATTATTAATGTATGTATGCATGCACACCAGTATCATAACTTTGATATTTAGGCCTACTCAAAAAATCCTTGTAAAAATAACAAACAATTCCAAGTAAAATATACTTATATGCTCAAACTTTAATTTCTACTTGCTTGATTGAGTACTGATATGGAATTTACACTTTTTTTGTTGTTGCCTGACCTAAATTATTTAATGTAGAAAATGTGTTTTCCATAGTATTTACTTCAGCACATAACCATTTTTTTCAGTGCAGTGATTGACAAAAAAAATTGAAATGATTGTGAGCAGCTGTTTTTGTGATTCAACATCCTAAAGAGAACCATTTTGTTCTTAGTGTGAGAAACATGTTTCCACTATAAAGAACCTTTTGTATAATGGAAAGGTTTCATAGTTGTTAAAGGTTCTTCATGGAACCATATACGGCAATAAAGAATGTTTATTTTTAGGAATGTTTGTGCATTCTGCTTCTTTTAACAGTTGATCAAAATGGCATCCCAGCGACGTTTAAGATTTTTTAAGGGCGATAGGAGCAAAGAACAAAAGACACTTGATACACATCCACCTTTAGGTCTCTTTGTCTGTCCATTATGTCAAGTTTATATTTACAAGCAAACACTTACACATTCCAATCCAGTCCAGTCATTTTACCACAAAGAGAAAGAAGCAGACAGAAAGAAATGGAAACACTTCCAAACAAGCTGCAAGAAGTTTATCATTCTCTGTGGTGTCAATGCCATGCCAACAATTGAGGATTAACATCTGTCAGTGAGACGTGGTCTGCACTGATCAATGAGGCTGGGTGTTTCATAACACGTATCTAGTGTGTGAGAGCATTATTATACTCCTGCTTAGGGAAGGTTTTCGTTTCACTTGCTCATATTATATCACTCATCCCCCTCTGAAGTCAGCAGACATTTCTCCTGTGTGCCAGAGTCTGATCACTACAACCTCTTTGGCTTTGATTCATGTGTGTCTGAGAGCTGTCAGAGCAGGTGAGGAAAGTGACTGTTTGTATACCGGCTGCTCTGTGGTCAGTGGAAGTTAATGGCATAAGCTCCACCTACACTTTCATGTCGTGCCTTTCATTTGTTGTTGCTTAGTTGGAGTACAGCAACTCCTCTGAGTAAGAGTTAAACTATTTCCTCACAAACAGTGATGCACCTGCAAGCGTATTCTTTTTTTACTACTTTTTTGTTCATCTTTCGCCTTGCACGAGCTGTTTTGAATCATTAAATCTCTAGTGTGAATGCAAAATTTCCACAATCAGGTCATGTCACAGCTGTAGTTAACTTTATATCGTGGAGCTTCACGCTCATCAGTGTTTTTTTCCTTTCTGTTGATCTCATCCTATTAAAATGTTAGCCACAAGTGTCTCATTTTGACAAGTCAAACTTGTTTTATTCACTTTTGGTTAGCCTAATAAAACATCCAGTCAGACTGGAGCTTGGGTTACATAACCAGAGCCGGCGCTATCTATAGGCAGAGCAGGCAATTGCCTAGGGCAAGGGTTTCAAACTCAATTCCTGGAGGGCCGGAGCTCTGCAGAGTTTTGTTCCAACCCTGCTCCAACACACATGGTGTATTAAAGTCTTCCTGGGAAGTTCGTGTTTTTGACAAGTCATAATTATGATGTCAGGTGCATTCAAGTCACTTTGGTTGGAACAAGATGGCGATTTAACTTTTCTACATAAAATTCAACTTTTTTTTTTAAAACTCTACATCTACAAAATGATGAATAAAGAATGTGCATCATGTTTTTTTCCCGTTGTAGTCAAATTTTTTATGAGGGAGTTAAACTGAATCATTATATACAAAATATGATATTATTGAATAATAGAATATGTAACAATTTTATTGTACAGGAAAATCATGTTATTCATTTCAACAAATTTACTGTCAATACAAATGCTGCATATCTCGACATGTTTTCTCACTGACATGTCCCCAACTCGGAAACTCGGGGCTTAAGAAAATTTCGAGTTTCCCTCTCGTAATAACGACTGTCCCTGCGTTCCATTTGGAAGGGCTCATCCCTATGCCCTAATCCCTAGGGGACCAAACAACTGTTTCTTGAAGTGCTCTTCTGCGTCATCATCACGTGCTCACACAGAGGCGCCTTCATCGTGCAAATAATCTGCTCAAAGGATCATGGGAGCCCGAAGTGTCCATCAGTTGTACCCTTCGAAACGGGCCCTTTGAAGTGGCCAGTTTTTTTTTTGGGAGGCAACTGTTTTTTCGGTTTGGAACGACCCTTCAATATGGCGGCCATGATTGTTTTCACTCCGAAGTGCCCTTTGGAGGGCGATATATCCCGTTTGGTATGCACCATTTGTGGTGGCGTTCATGTGCGTTCAATTCGTAAATATGATCTATCCGACATGATTTGAACACACTATTCCCATGTAGTTGTCAAATAAGCCTGAAAGACTAGTTGGATCAGGTGTGTTTAATTAGGGTTGAATCTAAACTCTGCAGTGTCCGGCCCTCCAGGAATTGAGTTTGACACACCTGGCCCAGGGCCTCGGGCTTTGAGGCGGAGCTTCCATAACCGTAACATCCCCTATCACTCTCATAAAAAAGGTACAAAAGCTGTCACGGGGGCGGTTCCTTTTCAAAAGGCACACCTTTGTACCTAAAGAGTCCATATTGGTACCTTAAAGATACATAAGTACCAAAAGTGTACATATTAGTACCTAAAATGTACAAAAGTGTCCCTTTTGAAAGGGTACCGCCCCAATGACAGCTTTTGTACCTTTTTTTTCTGAGAGTGTACTAGTCCACCAATCAAGACAGCAGCAAAGTACTAGCCTCATTGTTCATTGGATTTAGTTTAATTGTCACTCACCTACAATTATACCAATTAATGTTGCTGTTTCAAAGCGGGTTCTGAATGTTTGCCGTGACGAACACATCCTTCAGGTGCTGTGAAGCAAAAGGCTAAACAAGCAGGCAAAGAAGTACAGCTCCTAATGCAGGTGTGTGCGTTGTCGTCATCTATTTTGGAGTGATTGCAATGTATAAACTTGTTCTGTCGATCAGCGTCATATCTGGACAGATCATTCACCGGTTAATTACGGGTTTGATAAAGATTGATTAATATGCACATACACTACAGCACTGGTCAAAAGTTTGGACACATTACTGTTTTTAATGTTTGTGAAAGAAGTCTCTTATGCTCATCAAGCCTGCATTTATTTGATCAAAAATGCAGAAAAACAGTAATACTCACCACGGATGTGTTAAATTGATAAAAAAGTAATAGTACAGACTTATATGGTTTATAAACGTTTTTTTAAAACCCCTTTTAATCATCAAAAAATCCTGGCAAAGACATCACAGTTGTAAAATAACTATAAGTACACAACTGTTTTCTAACATTGAAATAATCACATATTAAAATGATTTCTGAGGATCAGTGACACTGAAGACTTAGTAAGACTGAGAAATTCAGCTTTGCATCACAGACATAAATTACATTTTAAAAATATATTCAAATAGAAAATCATCATTTTAAATTGTAATAATATTTAACAATATTATTATTATTATTTTTTTTTATCAAATAAATACAGGCTAGCATAAGAGAATTCTTTCAAAAACATTAAAAACAGTAATATGTCCAAACTTTTGACCAGTAAAACAATAAAAAAAAAAAAAAAAAAAAAGGTAAAAATATACAAAATGAAATGAAATTTTGTATAAATAAAAAGGTTAGGAATCATATTTGTTTCAAGTGCTTTTAATTGGGAGTGAGGGGCCTCCAACATGAATTTTGCCTAGGCCCTCCAAATGCCAACCAGCCCTGTACACTGGTTAAAGGACAACAGAACATGTGCAGAACGCTGGCACTGACCAACTGATATAAATTTTGGACATGTTTTTACTAAGTCATGTTATGTAGTACGCAAAAAAAACTTATTTTGATACAGACAATTTAGCAGGTTTGTACTTTCTCTGCAGCAGAATTATACCTGAAGTTCATAAGCTGTTTCTGGGACAGAAACTAAAGAAAACGGTATTGTATGACAATTTGAGGTTTCATTTAGAATTTATATGACAGAATCCAAGGTTTTATATGAGTGCATTAGCTTTTTTTTGTTAAAAATAAGTGGTTTTGACGTTTATTGATATCATGTAAACTAAAAGGCTCAAGTGAGTTGCTATGGTGAAGAAATGGCCCTCACATTCATGAAATCTAAGTGACACTTACCCTTCACAGTGTGTGCTGAAAATTGTGTCTAATGATCAGAAACGAATTACTATCATTATGTGAAACAAGATAACATTCTAGTAATTTGGTGACAGAAATTAACACTCAATTCTTACATCATTTGCTCATGCTCATGTTGTTCAAAACCAAAATGGCTTTTTTTCTTCTGCATGTGCATTAAAGTAACAAAATATAAAATAAAAAAACATAAATATTTTAATAAAAAATAAAAGGTTGTGTCCTCTCACCCTTACTGTTTATTATGTACTCAAACAATTGTAGGAGTACTTGCCAGAGAGATATTTAATCAAATTTGCTGATGATACTGCATTGGTTAGTCTCCTTAAAGGGGATGAGGACAGTCAGGGACCCTTTTTAAATGATTTTGTTTATTGGTGTGATGTATCAAATCTCAAGTTAAATGTCTCAAAAACTAAAGAAATGTGTATTGATTTTAGGAAAGAGTCCTCAACGAGTGTGACCATTATTAAAGGGGAGCAGATTCAGAGGGTAGAAGAGTAATACCTTTAGATCCCAAATTGAGGTGGGATAAATGGACTGACGCTGTGAACAAAAAGGGCCAGCAAAGACTATATTTCCTTAGGAAGATGGTGTCATTCAGTGGAAGCCCTCCAGGCTAAAGGTGTTTTATAACTCTTTCATTGAAAGTGTACTGACCTTTTGTATTGTTTGCTGGTTCGGGTATGTTACGGTGAAACAAAAGAGTGTTCAGTTACTGCGAGTAAATTACTTGGTATCCCTGTGTTGGGTTTAAAACAAATTGATCAGACTAGATGTCTTGGTAAAGATATGAAAATTATATCTGATGATAGGCACCCACTGTATAATGAGTTTGAGCTTTTGCCTTCAGGGAGAAGATTTACCGGTGTTTTTTTTAAAAAATAGGGGGAAAAAAATCTTTCATATCACAGGCAGTGAAGTTCTTAAAAGAAAGATAGGAAAGAAAGAGGTTTTTTTCTTTCTCTCTCTCTCTCACCCCTTTCATTAAATGAGCAGGTCTCATTCAGTATTAGTATTTCTTGATTAATTTCTGTGAGATTTATGTTGTATTGTATTGTGAGAACTGCATATTGAAACAAGACACTGAAACTAAATTTCCCCAAGGGGATAAATAAAGTTACTAACTAACTAAAAGAAGATATTTTGTGAAAGTCTAGAATGGACAAAAGTCTAGTATGACTGTCAAGTATAGACAAAAAAAAACATACCAAGACACATTTTCTTTACACATTCCTACATCTTTTGTGTTCCAGAAAGCAAATCAGGTTTGGAAGTAATTCAAGTAAGACAAAATAAGTGTGTAGTAAAATGCTTAGTAAAAATAAAAGTATGTTTTCTTTAAGGTCCTCCTTTGTTTAACATTGTTTTGCTCATTATGTCTAGACCTGTTGCCGGTCTGAGGCAAATCCATCGAGGCAGACTAGTTCTGAGAGTAAAGCTGATGTTTTTAGGGGTTCTTATGCCACTTTTTATAGTTTTTCCTCTGTCAACAGCAGGTGCACTGAGATGTCCCTGAGGCCATATCAACAACTGTCATCAAAGATGAATTAGCTTTCATATTCAAACCACTTACGTATATTTTAATATGCCCTTGTAACTGTGTATATAGTTAATATGCAGAACTAAGTCTTTAGGTGTCTCTCTCTCCAGGTGGTTGAAGTTTTCTTATCTGAACTATTTCTGAGTCTGGCTCTGCTCTACGGCCTTCAAACTCCCACTAACACACACATTCATACACTCAGACAGACACAGATGCATACGCTCAGACAGGCCCACATTTAGACATGATCCTAAAATTCAAGCATTTCAGTTTGATATCTACAAAAGAACTTCCTTTGCGTTGATCAGTCATACTGTATTTTTTGCATTGGTCTGAAGTTCATCATTACAGACTTTGTCTGGGACACCTTCTTAGAACAACATCTGTCTTAGACTTAAATATGAAGCTGGACGTCAAAATATACACGTGTCTTTTTAGAAGTCAGAGCAAGTCTACGCTTCTGATAAGGATGTGTGTGAAGTGGAAGAGGACAGGAACAGGCTGAGATAAGATTCAGGGATGAGGTGAACACATGGACGTCCACGACAGCAGGACAACAATGACCAACTATCTGTGAAACTGTTCTGTTAATATAACATCCTGACAATCTGTAATTTGAATTGCTTAAGATCGGTTAAGCGACAAAACAGCCTGTACAAAAGTTCAGACCTGGTCCAGTTCAGACACAATAACCCTGACAAAATATAAAAATACTCCTCCATGCACTCTCTCCCACTTTCTGTTTTTATCTGTTTTTTCTTCCTTTGCCAAAACTACTATGACTGCTATGCAAGGCTACAGTGCCCTCCTACTCCCTCACTCACACACACACAACAGTCTCTGCAGATGTTTTCATCAACACACCACAATCACTTAAACAAAAACGTTTCAGTTAGCAATTGCACTTAACAATTTCATAATAGTTTGTGTGTTTGATAATTGTAAATAAAACTGATACCTTGTATTCTCAGTCGGGTCAAATAAGGCATTGCAAACATGGCCTGATCTGGTAGGCTACTTGCCAACTGATTACTGAGCTGCAGCGCTCAACTTAGGGTAATGCAGTCTGATAATGGAATGCAATATAATCTAGGCTACTGTAATGTTATGATCTACAAATGAATGGAATATTAAATGAATTGTGCTATTTAAGTCTTAAGTTATGTAAGGTTTGAGTGAACTTCAGAGGTCAATACGTAAATTCATTATTGCCCCCTTGTGTCCTTAAGAGGTTGCTGCAGCGAGTTAACCATGGAATTCGTAATTAAAACGAGGAAAAGCTCTTGAACATAGCCTATTCGAGGAAAAAACATCTTTTTTTAAAAATCAGTTCTACGGTTTTATAGCTACACGTTACAATTGCGACTGCTTGTGGTGGAGGAACAAGACTACGCCATATTAGTATAAATAAACAAGCTATCCAAACAAAATGTTTTATTTGAGATTCATATTCAGTCCTTTGTGAGAAATCCGTTGGAATCACAATTTCCATTCAAGAGTATTTCTCAATGAAATGGACTTTGACCGTGGCCGTGGGAGCTCGAGCATCTCCGCTTCTTCGGCTGCAGCGGATTTCAGTCACAGACAGCAGCGCGAACATGTCGGGACATGCCTGTGTGTCCCCGCGCGTTGATACACTTACATGACTGGCCAGATGTGCCAGTCAACTTCAACCACAAGCTAAACTGGACCGAATTAAGCCAAAGCCACAGGAGACGGTTACTTAATGGACAGAGAATTAAGTGACTGCTGAGATTGTCCCTGCCGCAATGTAAGTGTGGATGAAACTCCCTAATATGCGACTTTACAGGAGATTCATGATATAGTAGCTGGTGCACTGCTCTCTATGAATCGTGGCAGTGCGCCCTACTTAGTTCAATTTGACCACCTTTCTTGTATTTTATGCCTCAGTTAGATTATTCCCAACAGATCATTTAACGGAGGTATTTTTGTATTAGATGGCACCTCAATGTGCGCTCTCGCTTGATCTGTTTCTCTGTGTTCTCAGATCGAGAATGGATGAAAATGAATGGACATTCATCTTTATTATCGAAACGAACGTAAATAGCTGACTATAACCTATATTGCATGAAACTACTTTCATCATTTTTTTATTTTCTATTTCATTCTATGATAATTCTCTATACACAATAAAACGGACTGCAAATTAAGCGCTATAATCTACTGTTTTTTTAAACAGAGGCTAATCTAAAACTCTCTTAGATCGTTATTCTGAGTTCCACTTATTAATACGGACTGTGAAATGATTGTCTAATGTATGAAATGTTTGTGTACTTAAACATTAGAAAGATTAAACCTACGACTCTGTGCAGGATGATCTTGTAACCTAATTCAAACTTTTGAGACATCAACAGGTTTAGTCAAATCTACATTGTTATCAAAATCTGCCTTTTACCTTAAAAAGTACTAATAGCCACCATGATAATACAGGAGGTACAATAGAAAGGTACATATTAATTAATCATCGTAAGTGAAACATTGCCAATACAGTACACTGGGTCACACACACACACAAGACTAAAATAATGCAATAAACATGACCTAAATAACAGAAAATGTAATACAATCTTAACACGACACCTAATGTACATTACTGATAACAAAAATAAGATATATATTTTTTTTAATAAAATAATCATAATGTGAATGTCGTTTTACCCCCTTTTTTTTACCGTAAATTATATGGGTACTAATAGTTTTTATTTCCAAAAATAATTTTAAGCTAATTTTCCCTTTTATATTTTAAGGTAACTTACTGTTAACCAATTAACAGAACTTTAGCAGCATGCGTTATTTTGCATTCAGGCCTCATAGTTTTGAATTGAGTATTTGTGTGTATTGTAAGCCCATGTTTGCATGCTATATGTTTTAACTCTTTGTTTCTACTTCTCTTAGATATGGAATGGATTGCTCGATGGACGAGGATTACCACAGTGGTCAATGCCCACAATGTCCACCTGGCCAAGAGCTGAAAGAGGTGAGAGAAAGAGAGTGAGAGTGAGCAAGAAAAATGCCCTGCTGTGCATCCAAAAATTTCAGGATTACCTTAAAGCAAATATTTGAAAAGTCATTCACTTTATTAATCAACATTTGAGAAGCCCAGTGGCTGTGTGAAGACAACACCTATAATTAACCGGCACTTATTTTTAAACGCATGTAGATGAACCCCTGCAGTCAAAGTCATAAACACCTGTTGATTGACTTTGTCAGATAGTATATAAGCATGTTGTTATATTTTGAAACATTTGATTATGCAGATGTTTATTTTTGTAGTAACTGCTGGACTGATGGGTTAGTAGTCCTTGACATACAACCTAAGGATAAAACTAGTCCTTCTAATTTCTAAGCTTTAATAGATATATTATCAATATTTTAATATTACTTTTCAATATTTATTTTATTTATAAAATAATTAATATTAATATATTTTGAATCTACTTCTTTTTATTTGTATTAACGTGATAGAAGGGGGGGGGGGGGGAAATATTGATAATGTGACTGTTTATTTAAATAATTAGCAATTTTGAAAATTGCAATTGTCTTCTGTTCATAAGTATTTTTAAATGTAATTTTACCTATGAAATTATGATAAATTGCCATTTTTTTCTGTTAAAAAATGTGAAGGTCTCTCTTAGGTCTGTTTTATGTACATGATAAATCTATATGAAGACATAACATTTTAAAAATGTCCAAAGAGAGCCCCAATTTGAGGATTATGTAAACATGTTGTAGTATCCCATTGCTGCCACCAGAGGCTTACACAACCTTAAATGACTTACAAACAGGGCTTGGTTACAAAAGCTGCGTTCTCAGGAAAACTTTGACACATCCAATGTACTTATTATGTTACTGAATATGTTTGTGTGCATGTGGGCTGTTAGGACTGTGGTTATGGTGTAGGTGTGTCAGCAGTGTGTGGCGTATGTGACGGTCGGTGGTTTAAGGAAGACTGGGGCTCTCCCCCTTGCGCACTGTGCCAGAACTGCCGCAGACTCAATAGACACCAAAAATCAAGCAGAGTGTAAGCAGTCCATTTTTTTCAGCACTAAAGGGATGGTTCACCCAAAAAATGAAAATTCTGTCATCATTTACTCACCTTCATGTGATTCCAAACCTGTATGAAATTCTTTCTTCTGCTGAGCTGAACCCAAAAGATGATATTTTGAAGAATGTAACTAAACAGTTGATGGGAGCCAGTGACCATAGTATATACTATGGAAGCCAATCGCTACCATCAACTGTTTGTACGGTGGCCGAGAGAGCGCAACACGCTGCAAATGAAAAAACACATGCAAATAGAAAAGGGGGCCCCCACACCAGCAAATTAAGAAAACATCTTCATCAATTTGACAGCACACGCGCTGCAAATGCTCACAACATAAACAAATAAAGAAACGCGCTGCAAATGCTCACAACACAAACAAATAAAGAAACACTTTGCAAAAAACAGAAACGTGCCACAAATGCTCACAACACAACCAAATAAAGAAACGCGCCGCAAATGCTCACAACACAACCAAAAAAAGAAACACGCAAGTACAGACCACAACGGTAGGACACAAACAATGCCAACCAAAATTACCCCCAACAATAACGTGAAAATCAACCATGTTTTTGATGTATTGATTACCATTTGTATAACCCAAGGGTAGGCAAGTTTGGTCCTAGAGAGCCACAGTCCTGCAGAGTTCAGCTCCAACCCTGAAAAACAAAACTCACCTGCCTATAGCCCTAGTAATCCTGAAGACATTGATTAGATTGTTCAGGTGTGTTTGATTAGGGCTAGAGCTAAACTCTGTAGCTACATGGTATAAACTACAGTTTTACTACAAATGCCATGGTTAAACTATGGTTAATGTAGTAAATCCATGGTTAATTTGTGGCTACTATGGATTAACTATAGGAACCATTTTTATTTTTTTATATAATAAATGTATTTATTAATTAATTTTAATAGTAAAACTATGGTTAATTTTTGTACACTCTTAAAAATAAAGGTGCTTAACGATGCCATAGAAGAACCTTTTTGTCTAAATGGTTCCATAAAGAACCTTTAACATCTGAAGAACCTTTTTGTTTGACAAAACGTTCTTTGTGGCGAAAGAAAGTTCTTGAGATTACAAAAACGCAAGAAAAAGATGGTTCTTTAAAGAACATTTGACTGAATGGTTTTTTGTGGAACTAAAAATGGTTCTTCTATGGCATCGCTTAAAGAAACCTTTTGAAGCACCTTTATTTTTAAGAGTGTAGGGAAGTTGTAAAGTAAGTTAGCCAGCTTACATGCTTTCACAGTTAAAAATAATTGTGTATTTCGTCAGCTTATTTAGGCTAATAATTAAAAAAAAAAGAAGAAGAAGCAAAGGAATCGTATGATCAGTATGTTAAAATAAACAAAAATCTCACCTTTCAGAGCAAACATTGATAAACATGTCCCAGCCATGTTCATCACTTTGCGGTTCCCTTAAACATTTCCGTTGTGGTCTCTGTGCCTGTTTGCGCTGCGTTTCTGTATTTGGTTGTGTTGTGAGCATTTGCAGCGCGTTTCTATATTTGGTTGTGTTGTGTGAGCATTTGCAGCGCATTTCTATTTTTGCAGCACATTTCTTTATTTGGTTGTGTTGTGAGCATTTGCAGCGCATGTGTTGTCAAATTGATGAAGATGTTTTCTTAATTTGCAGGTGTTTTTTCTATTTGCATGTGTTTTTTTCATTTGCAGCGCGTTGAGCTCTCTCGGCCACCGTAGTTTGGCTCTGTACCTTATTCTGGTCATTTGATTTTCTACTTAAAAAGACATAAAGACAAATGAGAATATTTTGTTTTGTTTAAGAAATGGAAAAACTAAAATTAAGATAGATTTTTATTCTAGGCATATTTAAGAAAAACCTCACAGGTAACATGTTTTTATTCACTATTACAAACAGCAATTTAAGCTATACATCTCTTATAGCGCACAATAAGTAGGCTTCTGCACTTCTCATGTAGACGGAGGCGCCGGCGCTATCCCGATAACAGTGGAAGGAGTTTAAACCATCATTTTTGGTTATACAAATAAGACATAATAACAACAAAACGTTACAAAACCCTTTTGTAAAATAAAGAAAACAAACAGGGTGTGCTTTCTGCCATCTTGGTCTCCAAGAACTTCTTTCTGAAATGCATCACAAAAATGAACCGATGTTCAGTGAATACTTGCCTCACATAAGAAACAATAAAGCTTGAAATGTCTATTTTTAAAATGAAAGAATTTAAATTGAAAACTTTTTTTATGTAATTCGAATCGTATGAAACCAACTAGAGGTAGGCCTACAGTGTTTCCCATCTGAGCTCATTATCTGTAATGTGACACTATTCATAAGGTAATCATCTAAGAAAATAAGGCTAAGGAATAAACCTTGTATTTACCTCAGAAAAATAACGTGATGTGACGCTCAGCTTGATCCAGCAGAGGATATCATTTCTGACAAGAAAATCATTAATTCTTACTTACAATAGTTACATTAACTTGTTCTCATTTACTAGTTGGGTTTTTCCAAAACAATAGTCTATGTGGAAGACTGAATCGATGCAGGACTTTAAATGATCCTGCTTCAGTTCATAATTCAAAAATATAGCCTATAATTGGGTATTTAACCATTGCAGTAGACTAATTATTGCGGTGAAAACTTAAGTAAAGTTTTATTTTAAATAACATTAGTTATTTTTATGTGGGGTTGGGTTTTTCTCATGAAACACAAACTTTGTTATATAAAAAAATCAATTCTGCTATTGTTTGTAATAGCAAATGGATGAAAATATGTTACCTGTGAGGTTTGTATTTTATTCCAGGTCGTTTTAGATCACATACAGTAAAAGTCAAATGCTGTTTTACAGGTTATGAATAAAGTCATTTCTGTTTTGTCAATAACATGCAGTAACCGTAAAAATATAGATTTTTTAAAATCTCGTAAGCGCCGTTAACAGCCTACATGACAAAGACGCAGGATTCTTATGAATAAGCTCGGTTCGCATCAACTGAGCTCGCGGTTGCCGCGTATACAGTGTAGTACAGAAGATGGGGGACGAAAGGGCCGTTTCAGGACCACCCATTCGAAACAAATATGAAAGCATAATTAAATTTTTTACCCATGAACAAAATTATGAAAAATCTATCTTAATTTTTATTAAACAAAAGGAAAAAACTAAAATCAAACCATTTCTCTTGATTTCTTTTTAAGTAGAAAATCAAATGACCAGAAGGTACACGGATCCGTGTATCATTCGATCATTCATTTTTTGATTTAATATTGAAAGTAGAAAAATGAGAAAACGGCTCTTTTTTTGTTTTTTTGTTTTTTTTCCAAAAAACGAAAAACGAGAATTAAGCTTAAATGTTCGTTTTTTGTTCATGGGTGGAAAAATGAATAAACAGCTTGAATATTTGATTTCTACACGTGGGCGGGAATTAAACAACCCTTTCTGCTGATTGGTCAGCCGAAGATCAAACTGTGCCATCATCAGTTCTTCATCAGGCAGCAGAATAATAGTCCTCCACTGCTACAGTTGTACGGATTAATAACCCATTTTATCAATTTCATATTTTTTCTCATCAAACAAACAGGCTAATGAATAGCTCGAAACAACTCGTACCGGGGCAGAGTCTAGATAGGTAATTTCTCTGTGTAGACAGCAGTTCTTAAAGTGATAGGGGGTCCGAGAAATAATTTGCTATAGCCTAAAGTATTTCCAGACTGTAAAGTCGCTTTTTTTATCATGATACATAGGCCTACTGTGATTTATTCCAAAGTGACTTATGATGCATTTAATGTAAAATCATCTAAATGAAGCCTTTTAAAAGACAAGTATTCCCTGTGGTTCATGTTTGTGGCATGCGCCAGAAAGATGCTCAAGGAAACCAAGAAGCGCTAAAGCAGCGCATTCTGTTGTTCTCTTTATTTTTCAAAGGCATGACATTTTGTAGTTATTTTGAACATAACTGTCACGATTATGTTCAGTTTCTGTCATGTCTGTAATGAGCTCTCATTAGTTACCATGGTTTCTGATTAGTTAATCCTTGTCCAGCTGTTCCTGCTTATTTACCTTGTGTGTGTATTTATAGTCCTGATTCTGTTCTATCCTTCGTCGGTTATTAGCTTATGTTATGTGTTGTACCAAGTCAGAATTCTCAGTAAAGTCTGTTTGGAATTATGCATATTCGTTTGCTGTCCTCATTCCTTGACGACCCGTGACAGAATAACCGACCGCATCAAAATAAACAAAGCATGGACTCACCAGCGTTACGTCTCCTCCTCAGACCAGAAAGCCGAAGGTGGCTGGAGTATTTGGGCTGGATGCTTCAGAACAGCGGCCTCTCCCTCACAGAGACACCAACGGGGCTCGTCCAGGAACCAGAGCCGGAGTCCACCAAAGCCGCGGAGACTAAGCACGCTGATCAGTCCACCGTAAAGCCAGGAGTGGGCATGAACCTCATAGATCTGTGGTCCGCGGATCCAGTTCCCACCCAAGTACCCACCCTCAAACCTTTGTATTTTTCGCTGGTCCCATCTAGATTGTTAGAGGCTCCGGTCCCGTCCAGAGAACTTCCTCCTCCGATGTCCCTGTCAGATTTCCTGGTCCCATCTCCTCCACTGGTTTCAGCCAGTCCCCTGGATTCGTCGGCCCTACTGGTGTCGTCCAGCTCCTCGGCGCTGCCTCTGCCGCTAGCTCCGTGCGGCTCATCAGCCTCGCCTCAGGCTTCCCCTCCACCAGCTCAGTATGGCGCCGAGTCCCCGGCTTCACTTCGGCCCTCCAGGCCCATGTCTCCACCTCGGCCTGTCAGCCCGCCGGCTCTGTATTCCTTCGGCTCCACCGAGGCTCGTCTGCCCTAGGACTCCTCTGGGCTCCCTCGTACATCCGGACAAACCTCGGTCGGTCGTCGCTCAGCTTCACCGGGCTCCTCCCTGTCCTTGGTTTCATCTGTCGTCCTCGCTCGCTCACAAGTAGCATGGTCAGCGAATTCCCCGTCCGCTCAGTAACGGAGCCAGACGCTACACCTTGGGTTCAGCCTCTCGATGTCCTTGTCCATCGGCCCTCTCTGCTCCTGGCCGGTCCTCCACGTACCCGGGTCCACCTCGTGGATCGCTTCTGGGTGTACGCCCAGTCATCAGCCAAAGTCATACCTGGTTCTTCACAGCCGACCCACCAGGTGTTGGTCTCCTCCGAATTCTCAAGGTTCCAGTCCTACCAGCACCAAGGCCCTCCGCTAGCCTCCACCCTCTTCGATCTGTCTGTCATCGACTGTTGTGGCGTGAGGCACGCCTTCCGAAAGGGGGAGCAATGTCACGGATTAGTTCAGTTCCTGTCATGTCTGTTTTGAGCTCTCTTTAGTTACCATGGTTTCTGATTAGTTAATCCTTTTCCAGCTGTTCCTGTTTAGTTCCCTCAATTACCATGTGTGTACTTATAGTCCTGATTCTGTACTATCCTTCATCAGTTATTAGCTTATGTTATGTGTTGAACTAAGTCAGAATTCTCAGTAAAGTCTGTTTGGAATTATGCATCTTCGTTTGCTGTCCTCATTCCTTGACGACCCGTGACAATAACGTTACACAATTAAAAATATAAATTTTACCATATGACTATAAATGACAGAGTATTAAGTTATTTCCCCTCGATGGGGGAAAAAAATCCAAGTTAACATCAATCAGTACTCAATATTAATTAAACTGCTTTAAATATGACTGCTGCTAATTTCCTGTGCACTTCAATACTGGTCTGCGCTTGACTGTAGTCGCGGCTGTGCTTATTGAGTTAACTTAAACACATCGCCAAATTTATTGAAAAAACTGTGTGAACTTAGAGTCACGCCGCACCTTACTGTTGTTCTAAAGGCTTATTACTTAATGAACACAAAAATGTCCTGCTCGCACGTGCCAATTTAATGGCAGAGAATGGTGACTATTTTTTTTAAGCGGGATGAATAATCTGTCGTAAAAATAATCATATGCATCTTTGGAAGATTCCAAGCATCTGAAGGTAGACTGAGGGTTTGGTGAGAACAAACCGAAAATGGCAGTTATTACATTTTATGAAACTGCATTGCAAAGTGCGAGTGCGCAGAAGCTCACGATGAGCACAAGTGCATATCCTTTTGAGATATAAATTATAATAAATTTTAATAAAACACAAGACTACGTTATATAACTAACAGTAGGGTAATATCTGCTGTTCTCCGGTTGTCAGTCAGAATGGCAGTTCTTGCGTGAACATATGCCTGTATATACCCAAGCCAATTTATTGTTCTTTCCTTTTTGTCTTAGTGTTTAAATTTTTTATTTTGAAACAAATTAATTAATTTCTTAATTAAACAAACAAAAAAAAAGACTTACTGTGTGAGCAGGGTAGGCTAAGACAGCTGCCATATCATACCCTGCCATGCCAGCTGATGCAAAAAATAGAATTTACATCTACACAGAAGAAAGCCCTGTCTAAACTCTGCCCCAGTACGAGTTGTGTCGAGCTACTCATTAAGGCATGGTTGTTGATGAAAAAAGGTGACATGTAGTTGCAATAAAGCGTTAAGAATCATAAACTGCAGAGTGGCGGGGAATATTATTCGCTGCGTATATGTGGAAGAACTGATGCATGGTTTGATCTTCGGCTGACCAATCAGCAGAAAGGGCGTGTTTGATTCCCGCCCACAGGTAGAAATTGAATATTCAAGCTGTTTATTCATTTTTCCACCCATGAACGAAAAACGAATTAAGCTGATTCTGGTTTATCGTGTTTGGGAAAAAAAAAAAACGGAAAATGAGCCGTTTTCTCGTTTTTCTATTTTCAATATTAAATAAAAAAACGAATGATCAAATGATACACAGATTCCACAGGACCCTGCTGGTTACCACATCTCAAATCAGAAGATGGCAGGAATGTAATTTCTTTCTTCTTCTTTACACATTTTTGGTATTTTAATGGCAGTTGGCAAACCATCGTAAAAGGTGCATTTCTACGACCTGTCGGACTAGAATATGTGGTGATTAATGGCATAGTGATGGGAGAAACTCTCAATTAATTGAACTAGTTGCTTTGCAGAATGATTCACTGGCCCTGTCCCAAATGGCATCCTAAATCCTCGCGATAATCCACACTTTTTTGATGTCGCTTTGACTGTCGGGTAGAAGTCTGCTGCAGAGCTCACCTCAGTCTGGGCTCGGCGGAAGTGCAGAGAGAAGGAACATAGCAGCCACAAAGGCCCTGTCCCAAATGGCACACTTCATGTGCACTTTCAGTCTTGAGGACTCACAATGGCCACTGCATGCACGTGTCCATTAAGTCCACGAGACCGTAGAGTGTCCCATTCGTCATTTTATCTTTCAAAAGGGAGCTCAAGAGCACTTGGCGGCTGCTATGTGCCCTCAATGCTCACTTTTGCAGAGTCCGCACTGAGGCGAGCTCCGCAGCAGACTTCTACCCAACAGTCAAAGCGACATGACTCAGAGGAAGACCGTGATGGTTTAGGGTGACATTTGGGACTTGGGACAGGGTCAAAAGGGAAGCTCATGAGCACCCTTTTGAAAGCTAAAATGATGACACCACACATGAAAACACCACATGCTGGCGACACCTGCTGGTCAGAACAGTGTTAATGCAAAGTTTGCCCAAATGTGCAGAAAGTCACCTTTTTCAAACCAATTACAAAAGTGTCTATGAAAGTATAATCAATTAAATGTAATCTAATAATCATTAAATGCCCTTAAATATTAAGTGCCTGTATAATTTGTGTTCTTTTATAAATGTTTTATTAAGATGTTTTTAGGCAGGACTTGGCTAATGAAATTAGAAACAGATAACTTAACACTCTCCCTTTTTGATTATGCATGCAAGGTTTCGAAATCACCTATGACACAAGGGAAGTACAGTTGCTTATATATTGGGCTATTCTTCACCAAACTTGATCAGAATACTTAAAAATGATCAGCATATAAATTTTTTGCTGACACCCTTACTGTAAGTTAGTGCATTGGTGCTACACAGAGTCACAAATTCACTGCCATTACATAATTGAATTCACCCACTCAGATATTAATTAAATTGCCTCCTTTTTGATCTACAGAAGAAAGAAAGTCATATGTTTGGAACATCATGAGGGCATGAGTAAATGATGACTTGAGAATGATGACAATTTTATTTTTTTTGTGAATTATCCCTTTAAGACGGACTGTTATTAAAGATTTCCACACCCTGAAACACAAACCCATGTTACTATATTGTAAATATGTACATACACATTCACCTTTTTATTTCATGCTTAAAGACACTCTTCCTTCATGTTTTTCATCCTCTCAAAATTGTGGTACCCTCTTCACCCCAGCATGCACTTATTCTTTCCATGCTTTAATGCTCTTAACTGTGCTTCAGTATTTTTACTCCTTTTCTCACTGTTTTATCTCTACTCTCTTTATTCTCTCAACATGATTACGGGTGAAGTAAGAGGGGAGGTAGTTATCCAGCATGGATCAGTCAATGCTCTTTGAAAGTGCTCAGCATGGACTGAGGGTCGATCCTCCCTAAACCCACTCCATCATGGATTGACAGAGGTCTTTTAGCATTCTGCTGATCAGATACACCGCCAGCAACAGGAAGAGGGATGTTTAAAAAGAAAGGGAAGCAAAAGAATAAGGCAGCTGCAGTTGTTGTGTTTTTAAAAGTGAGAATCATTGAGATATTTACAGAGCTATTGATTCATGACCATTTAGTTGTTGATGTGTGCTGGTTCTAAAATCTTTGGAATCTGTTGATTGTGTTTTAAAAGAATAGTTTACATAGACAAGAAAATTCAGTCATGATTTATTCACTCTCATGTCATTCCTAACCCCTATCGTGTTGATTTTCAGTGGAACACTAAGACAAAATTGTGATCATGTTTGTTAAGCACCAAAAATGGCACCATAAAAGTAGTTCATTGGACTTGTGTGTTATAATCCAGTTCTTCTGCAGCCATACAATTTGTGTAATGAAATGTAGTTGTTAATGATGAATAATCTTACTCTCCAGTGAGCTACTGGATCACTGAGTCAGTGATTTGAACTTGAGAACTGAATCTTTAAACAAATTGTTCTTTTGACCATTGAAATTTTTCCAGTTGTCTGTTTCACAAATCAAGCTGAGCAATTCATATAAATCAGCCAGGTTGACGTTTTTACTATTTTCTAACATAGTAAGAAGACCTGAAACATACAACCTTCAAAAAACTGAATTACCCCACCAAAAAAATGTATAAATAAAATTACTGAATTGCCTGTTTACCAAAAGAAAGAGTAAATAAGGACTGAATTTATGAATAAAAGTTGATCTTGGTAGTATGTGTTCTAACTGATTCTACTGTTTTTAGAAGGAGAAGCGACTGGTGCGGCAAACGTCCAGACCTCAGCACCTCCCATCCAAAATGTATCATCCATAGTGAGCGCTTGTGCAGCAACAGCTATATTAACAACTGTCCTATTTGCCATTGTGTGTGTCACCTACCAGACACGGGCTTCACTCAGGAAAACATGCCAATGTATGAATATACATGCACTGAATATACTGTACATACAAAAGTAATCCACTAAATCACTTAAAACATAAATGTAACTCACATTTTATTCAACCTCTACTCTCAGGTTGTTTATCACCGGTCAGTAACAGTCACCAAGACAGTGACGCAGCTTCGGTTCCCATAACAACCCTACACACAGTGATGCAGGATGCAGAAGTGGACACATCAAGTAAGTGTGTATGACAGGCTGTGAATTACAGCTTGATTAAAGACACAATGGGGTGTGATGTAAAAATAAACAATGCCGCCTATACA
Organism: Sinocyclocheilus anophthalmus; assembly: GCA_018155175.1. Lineage (NCBI taxonomy): Eukaryota > Metazoa > Chordata > Actinopteri > Cypriniformes > Cyprinidae > Sinocyclocheilus > Sinocyclocheilus anophthalmus. The sequence continues at coordinate 621,936 of JADLZN010000512.1, forward strand.
CCACATGACAAAATATCACCTTCAAAAAGAGATTCAAAGTCTATTTAAAACAAATGTCTTAGCACGACAGTATGGTGTTTCTAATAGGAGCCTGGTGCTGACACTGATTAGCAGTGTTATCCCATAATAAAGGAACTATATCCTCTGCCTGTGTTGTTCTGCATTGAAATTACCTTTAAAATGCAGTTTCAAATTTTTATATTATGTTTCTGAGGTTAGTTTAAAGTCTGCAAAGTTTTTTTGCACCAAAAAGGTCCAATAGGCGAAAAATGTGACCCTGGACCACAAAACTTAAGTCTTAACTTCTTAAGTCGCTGGGTGAATTTGTAACAATAGCCAAAAATACATTGTATGGGTCAAAATTATTATAGATTTTTCTTGTTCCATGAAGATGTTTTGTAAATTTCCTACAGTAAATATATTAAAACTTAATTTTTGATTAGTAATATGCTAATATTGCTAAGAACTTCATTTGGAAAACTTTAAAGGCGATTTAATCAATATGTCGTTTTTTTTGCACCCTCAGATTCCAGATTTTCAAATAGTTGTATCTCTGCAAATATTGTCCAATCCTAAAAACAGACAATCAAGGGGAAAGTATATTCGATTTCAGATGATGCATGTATTACAATCTAAATTTCCGAAAAATATTACCCTATGACTTGGTTTGGGGTCAAGGTCACAAATAATAATTTTCCGTCCTCAATTTCACTCTCTGTGAAACACACACAATTTCGAGGGGAGTTACCTCTTATTGGCTAACTTCATTGCACCGTATTGTAGGGCTGGGCGGTATGAATGTGATCTATCATTACTGTGGAATAAAGTTTTAATCGTTAGAGATTTTGCTCTATCGTGTATTCCGCAGTATGCAAATATATCTGCGTAACACAGTACTACTTACCATTTATATACACCTTGAATGACAAGGAAACATGCATGAATGAGAAAAAAAAAGAAAAAAAGAAGTGAAGTGCAATAAGCAGTGAAAAGAACTCAATCCGCTGCTTGCGCTGACTGACACACAGCCGAAGCGTGCGCACTGAAAACGCCTCTCTCAGACAGCATGTGATCGCGATCTCTTTCGTGTTTTATTGTGCTTGAATGGTCAAATAAGCACACTGTTATGTCATAATGCCCGTCGTGTGGAGTATTCAAGTAAACACAGTCGGTTATGTGTTAAATAAACGTAAACAGTTGGGTGAAAACCGGATATGTATCAGTATATTGGATCCGTGCAGTTGGTCTTAAAGGGACAGCACCCGTATTAACCTGGATCTTTTTTGGATCTTTAATAAGAATCAGTTCATGTTTTATTGATACAGTGAAGACTATGCAGTGTTTTGTTTGTACACTTTATTCAGTTTCATGTTTAATAACATGTTAAATAACTCTAGCTTACTGTATCTGAATAAATTAAAAGTTTATTTCATATTTATGTTCTATTGTGTTTATAATTTGCTTCTTTTTCTTATTTTTAACAACAACAAAAAAAGCTATAATCGAGATATATATCGTTATCGTGAAATAAAATTACTCATACCGTGATGTTGGTGATAATTTTTTTCCGCCCACACAAAACGTATTGCAAGCTCTTTGTGGATGAACGCATGTTGTGCGTTTGATACTCAAGATGTCAAGCACTGTGATAGACTGTGTATGTTTGAGCCTGAGTCAGATCACAAGGCAAAAGAAATTGAAACACGACCATTTGCAACACAATGTAACAAATGTAACCGAATATCTATATACGGATTACTGTTAACACTAAGATTTAAAAAAAAATGTAACAAACTGCGTCGCCTCCAAGGGCAAAATGCTTGCCACTGCCATATCTTTCAATAAAATACATAAAACACAAAACCAGCAGCATGTTTAGAATAGTTCACAAAACAGTCCGTTGTGAAACGTGAAGAACAACAAAAACTTTAACTTTCAGTCGCTCATGCACGTCATTAAAAATAAACTTCGGCCATGCATTCCTCAGATCTTTAGGAAGGCTATGAAAAGTATTTGGAGGTGCAGTTTCTTTACATCCACTGACAGAACAATGCCTGAGTTTGACAGTCTTACTCAACATCTTTATCCAACATCAGTATCGCTCTTGTGATTGAAAGACAGACACGAGTTGTTCAGAACGAATCTCCTTGATCACGTAAGACCATGACGCATGTTAAGGGGCGTTTCGAAGGGGCATTTTCAGAAGAGTAGAAAAGAATAATTCATATTTTAAACTGGGGTATTTTTAAATGAACCACAAAAGGGGATTTCTTAAATTTCCTGCACACTTGTTCATATAAATGGCAGTAGATGCCATTACCAAGTTTTTTTTAAAAAGTTCATTATCAAGAGCATCAAGTTTTCAAAAAAAAAAAGATGAAAAAGTATCACAGAACGGTCCCATACAATGTGTGCTGTATATTCCAAGTGTTCTGGGTGTATATAATAGTTTTGATGAAAACCAAACTGAAATTTAGGGTGGGTTGCACCAATAAGGATTCATCTTAAATCTAGATTAAATCCAGATTTATCCAATAATTCTGTTGCACCAATCTTTAAACCTTGTTTAAAAATAAGCAGGTATACATTTAAACAGCCTTGTTGGTACAACCCACCCTTAATGCTATTTAACAACAAGTCTGACCATGCCTATATGTTCAATAAATTAAATAATCTACCAATGGGAAAAATTAGCTCAATTTAAGATACATTATCTGAAAATAGGACTATTATCTGACACAACTTTGAATCTCATGTCAATTTATCTTGTTTTATGTATGTTAAGATATTTTTAGAAGAGAATGAGACATAGGGTGGGTTGCAACACAGGGATTAAGCAAAGAAAAATTAAGTAAAGAAAGCTAAATGAAGCAAAGTTATAGCTAATCAAGGATTTGTTGATCTGGGTTTATTTTCAATCGAGTTGTGTTGCACCATGAGACAAGAGAGGCGCAGCAGCAATGACTGGTGCTCACCTCATCATCACCGCTGCTGTTAAATGCTACAAATATTCCTCCTATCTTTTCTTTGTCTGAAACTGAGATCTGCCGGCTTCAATCTTCATTTTTATTTGTAATAAACACCTCTCTGAGACCTGATGACACACCCACTGTTTCTGTCTTTGTTTAATCAGCCACATATTATAATTGTAGGTGCACTTTCATTTAAACCTCCTCAACTGTAAGTTAAAAGTTGTTCTCTAATTGAGATTTAAATCTGAGTTTAAAGTTATGGAGCACCAGGATTAAAATGTATCTATCTTAAATATAAATTAAATCCAGGTTCAAAAGGATGCTTTAAATGTTAAGTTGCTTTTTTTTAAACAAGGTTTTAAAAAATCAGTGCAACAGAATTATTGGATAAACCTTGATTTAACCTACATTTATGCTTAATCCTTATTGGTGCAGCCCACCCATAATATTTACTAAGAAACATAGCACCAAAATCATCTGTGCTTATAATTACAGTATAGCAGTGATGTATATAAAAGAGAGAAAAAAGAGATGCAATGATTGTGTGCCTGACTTGTTTGGTCTGTGTCCTATAAGATCCTTGCCCGCTATTGAAGGACCCCTGCACACTTAATGACATCACCACCACGAAGACCTCTGATCTTGGCCTGAATGGGTGTGAGGTTCTTCCTCTGGTGCGAAGCTCGGCCTGCACTGATCCTGCAACAGGAGTCATCATGCAGGCAACAGAAACACCTGAAGTTTCCTTTCCAGACAGCATGTCATTCTCACTCTGGTAGGAGGACAGTCTACAGTGAGGCCCTGCTGTGCCGTAGAGCAGCGGACAGTCTGGGGGCTTCATGCTCCAGTAGAGTGCACTGAACTGGACCTTCAGCATCTCTCCAATGCCCCAGAGCTCCAGACATCCAGACCTTCATAGCCAGAAATATCCCAGAGTGCCCCCATTCCTGATTACGGTTGGGTACCGAAAACCCGGTGCCGTACCTATGTAACCGGTATGTACTAGAACCGAATCAGAACGCAGATTTCGGTGCCTCATTTTGGTGCCACTTAAATGATTGAGTGATCGATTTAAATATTTGTTCTCTGGTTCTCCTAAACGGACATAAGGATCACCGTCACCGCACTTGAAAAATTATTTCCCGACTGAGAAAATTCATGAAAGCAAGCCAGAAAGCTCTAATAATACAAATCCAACACATCTTTGTAGTAACGCGAGTGTCCATGTTGTTTTCACATTCCGACTTAAAAGCACAACTCGGGAAATGAGAGCATCCGAGGAGCACGTGAATGCAGCAACAAGTACACTTGCTCTGATGGCAGCAGGTAGATACCGTTAGCTAGCTAAGCGAAACATTCTTAAATTAAAATGCCAAAAGCTAAACTTCCCTTGTATTCACATTTCTAAACCTGTTGTCCAACAAAAGAGAACACTATAACGTTTTTACTCCACAACTGCTTCCTTTTGTGATCTGATGTGGCTTCTTGTCACAGAATGAGGCAGAAAATATATTCTATACTGTAAAAAGCATATGGTAAAAAGACTATGTCGACTAGCAATGGATTATAAATATAATTAATTATGATGAAAATACCAGAGATGGCTTGAATAACACAGATAAACTATACATTGTCGCAGTCGAGTGTTTATTGTCTTTGTTTTATCATTCAAAACGTTTATATCTTCTGTTTACTCAGTTACAGCGATAACAATGCCTGTTCATATGAGGGATTTCCTGAGTTCTATTCCCTATGTTATGCATATGTGGAGTTTCTGCGCGAGGGCGCCCTCTGGCGTCCAGTATGAATGAAACAGACATTAAATGTGTTTATAGCACTCAATAATGGCCAATCCATCCTATTTTTTATTTTTTATTTTTATTTTTAAAGTATCGGTTCAGGCCCCGTTTAGGCACCGGTACCGTTTTAAAAGTATCGATTTGGCACCGGTATCGGAAAAAACCCAAACGATACCCAACCCTATTCCTGATGCTGCAGGACGTGGAGAGTAGAAAGCGAATAGGGAATGTGGAAAAGGAGATTGTTAACGTGAAGAGAGATCACAGCTGCAAACGTATGATCAAAGTAATGAGTCACTTAAGGACGCAACATACACGTTCAGTACAAACTAGTAAGTGAAGCAAGTGTGTTACTGTAGTTGTTTGACATTTCTGCAATGTGTGAAACAGGTTGTTATGAGCACAAAAGGGCATTAACAGGACAGGACCCTTTTTTTTCAGTTATCACAAGTCACACATTTGGTAGAGTACATTGATTCATTGAACTGCTGCTGCTACTCCACTTTGGAAATACTAGTCGACTTGTCGAAATTTAGTCATTTTAATGTTACGGTTTAAAATCAATACATTATTTTGAAAAGTGGATATCTGGGGCAGGAAAACAAATTCATTTAATTTCACCTCAGACCTTACACGTGCCCGGCTTAAAAATCATAAAAATAATTTATTCAGTGAAAGTTATTAACATAATAAATGGGACATATTATTTTGTCTACACTTACACTGCTGTTCAAAAGTTTGGGATTAGTAAGATTTATTTTTTAATTATTACTTTTATTCAGCAAGGATGCATTACATTGATCAAAAGTGACAGTAAAAACATTTATAATGATTTATTATAAATCAAATAATTCTGACAAATTTGGAAAAAGTTTAAGTTTAGACTCCATACCATAAAAAGCAGTATAATGCTGAACATTGTAATAATAAGACCATGTCTGAAACACTAAATCAGGCATATAGCTGCACTTGAAAGATCATGTGACACTGAAGACTGGATTAGTGGCTGCTGAAAATTCAGCTTTGACACCACAACAATAAATTACTTTAAAAAAAATTTTTATAATTGATCACATCTCACAATTACGTTTACTGTAGTTCCAAAAGATTTATTTCCAACATTCAAACCCAAGTTTGAAACAGAGTGTCCCCTTCACATTTGTAGAGTTTGTCTACCTGCCCCCTTTTTGCTTCTGGTCATAGTGCACTTTTCCCTGAAGCTGAAAATTTTTAGGTAGCTTGGCAATCGTGCACATATGTGTGGTTTGTGTGTCCACGTGGATTTCACCGCCATTACCATCATGGGTCTTTATGATAGCACAGGGCCCAAGCGTCCGACGTCACGCCACGGACGCCGTATGTACATGCTTACTGTTTAGGCTACAATTTTCTACGGTTTGGAGAGGGTAGACACTTGCCAAATGTGAGTATGAGGCCTGCGGACGAGCTGCAGAGGAGAGGCCACTCAGCGTGGACGCGAGCACGACGCCTCTCTAGAGTACAGACTCACGGCGCGGACGCACGCGCGCAGCACGGTCACGGCTGGACTCCGAGTGTGGATTAAGACCAGCAAAACCATGAAAACTTTTTTTTTATCAATTTATTGTTTCTACACTAAACTATACGGGACAGCCGGTATGAAAAAACTATGCTGAGAAACGGAATTTGGCCATCACAGGTGTCTGTGTGACACCAGACTTTGCTTTATCAATTGGTTCTACCATGGGGCTGTGAATGCTGAATAATGATGGTTGATGCAAGGTTATAAGGTGTGCAGTATTTCTGGAAACTGCAGAAAAGAAAGGCTATTGTCATGCAGTACTAGCGATGGTAATATAATGGCGGTTCTTGAAGCAGATGAAAGCTGTTTCGCTTATTAGTAGAGATTGCAGCTGCCGAACAATGATGAGAGACGACAGACTCTGTAATCTACACACGCTTAATCTCGCTCTCTCTATCTCGCTCTATCGCTCTCTCTAGTCATAACTGCAGTAATAACGAGATTAGAAGGTTTTAAGGAAAAAACAAGGAGAAGGTCTAACAATGTTGTGAGGGGAGGTAATCGTAGTATTAAATGGAATAATTGACTCATGTTTCCGTTTGATTTTAGAAAATAATGTTCACTTTGTCGGCAGCAATACCCTCGAGTGTGCATATTTAACAGATAAACAAAGCAAGGTATTTAAGTTTTTGTCAAAAGTCAACAATATCACCACCTGGGTTGTGCATATTTATTTTTATTAACGGCCCGTGTCAATTTTTTTTATTAAATATCTATGCTAAACGCTTCAGGTATTAGAGGGGCTGAGTGGATTAGCAAAATTAACTATTAAAACATGGATCATGTCACAACACGCCGTATTGCGATATTGCCTGCGATAAAGCTTGACCTTATTGGGTCCCTTAATTCTAGTAAATGGGTTTCATCTCAATCACTAAGTTGTTTTCGGCTGTATTAAATTGAAAGAATCTCAGGATTATGTTTTTGGCGTGTTAAATGCATCTCTCCAACACTTTCATAGCATCTATAGCCTGTTAGTGCTGCAGGGAAACAGTATCCTCTTTCACACAGAGATCCAGAAAATACACGGATAATGTGTCCCGTGATTTGTCTCGGGATTGTTTGATTGTGGTTCATTCACACTGCTATCTATAATAGAGAACATTATATATAGATCAGTGCGTGTACTGTTCCACTAACTGGCGAATGATCTCAGCTTCAGCGCGGATAGTGAGGAGCTCCCTAATCTCTGCTTTATTCCAGTTCGCACATATTTTTTCATCCTGAACTTTGATCTGCCTTTAAAACACCCGATAAAAGAGCCGCACGATAACGTGCGCCATCACTACGACACACCCTTTACTGGATATATATCCTTTTGACAGGATATAACAGTATGTATCCAATAACTCAGTTACATAAATTAGTTACATAAATTCAAGTAGGCTACACACCCTCTAATGTATACAGTAAATTAACTGCACAGAGGACATGATGTTTCGATATTCCTAAAAACATAATTTAACCTTATTACAACCAGCGTGTGCAAACCTGTCTTAAAACACATGCATTACAGTTCTTTGAAGAAGACTGCAGCTAGTTGCCTGAGGAGCGAACTCTATTGTAAATAAAAATTTTATTGTGTGCGCTGGCGCCAGCACTTTAGTCGGCAGGTGTGCCTGTGAATAGACAAAGATGTGGTTTGGTGGTCAGATGCAGGTGGGATGCCACAAAAACTGTACAATTATACAATATTGCAATGAATATTTGGCTTTGCTCTGTCCCAACGGGTTTTTATACGCCAAATGTTCGGCCCTCCGAGTGGCAACGGCATCAAGCATCATTAGAAGGTGTTGGGTTCATTTAATTGAGAGCTCACACCAGATCATTCCAAATCGTCTTCCAAGTATAAAAAGCATAAAGACTTGAAAGTATAAAAGAATGCAACAAAAATGATAATTCTGTAATGAAGATTATGATACATTCTTCTCCCATTTTATTCAGGTGATGTTGAAGTGCATTTAAAAAGGCAGTTTGTTAGAGCTATTTCTTGAGTAGTTTGGAGTAGGCATTTTAAGTAGCTGAGAATGAGCTAATTTCTTTTCTGTATATTTTGCATATTTGTTGTGCTGAATATTAAGAGAGTCTTGTGTTAATCAGAGTTCTATTTTTTGTCAGTGTTAAGTGTGGCATACTGTGTTGTATTATAGTAACAGTAGGATTTTTTTTCTAGCTTGTGAAGATGAATGTGTTCTTATTCAATAAATCAGGAACAGTATTTTGGGGGGAAATGCAATTATGCTATTATTGTCAGTGTTGTTTTGTTAAGTATATTTCAAATAAATTGTTTTTCTACTTTTTTCATTGAGCTAATGTCACATTTATTTTGTTGATTTAGTTTGCATCAGTACATAGGTGTCACAAATGCAATGTGTAAGACATGCATTAAAACAATTATTTGAGTAATAATTTTTCTGAAATAAAAGGTTGACCTTCAACATTTTATATATCAAACTGAAAAATGCACAAGCTTCACTGAAAGAAAAACTCATACTAAGATGTATTCATTTGTAAACACAGAAAGGTTGTATTTAGCAGCATATTTGCTGAAACTTTGAGTAATGTCATGTCTTTTTTTCTTCTCAGATATTTGCGTGTGTATTTACATTTTACAACAAAGCTCGAGATAAGGAAAAACAAAATACGGAAGCTGGGCCTTCGAAACATAATCCAGTAAAAACGTATAATCCAATGTTAAATGCTTATATGGGATTTACCTGATTTCTCACATAATTTTTACATTTGGTAAGCAAATGGTTTACTGTAAAGTAGAACCAAGAGTACTAATCTGTCTATGCTGAAGAAATCAACAAACAGAGAGAATATATCAACACCCTCGCAGGTGAACACACAGGAGAGGTCTGTGGAGCTCCCTACTGGGCTACTTGCTCAATTGCAGATCATTACTGCAAATATCCATGCTGACAGAGATAGTTGAGATGACAAGGAAGAAGATGAGACACTAGTGCATCTAACAAGCAGAAAAAAAATGTTTCACATTCCATTAAATGACATTCAGCTGTGCCATAGAGCTGAGTGCGTTTATAAGAATCCACAGGGAAGAAAAATCTCTTCAATATCCCCACAGAAAAAGAGAGCAATTGGTTTGTTTAAATCTCCTGCTTCTCAGATTTTTTTAGACTCCTGAGAAAAAAGACCCCAGTAATCTCCTGTCTCCTCTTGAGTCTCAAAATGTGCACAGATTAGCCAGAATATCAAAGTCCACAAGACTACTCTTAAAGGAATAGTTCACCTAAAATGCTCCGGTTACTAATGTAACCTTGGCTCCCTGAGATAAGGGAACGAGCATTGCATCACTGACGCTTATGGGGAAACTCCTGTCTACTCTGATACTGAATCCTGATTTGTTCACATTCGTGTAACTGCACGACCCGATGGCGCTTCAGCCCGTCAAAAGGGGAGGAGCCAGCCGCTATATAAGTCGCGTGCAGCCTTATAGCATGGCAGCCTATGCAACGCTCGTTCCCTTATCTAAGGGAACCAACATCAGTAACCGGAGTGTTCCCTTTCAAACGGTCTCTCCCATTGCGTCGCTGATGCTTATGGGGAACGCATCCAATAGTGTCATGCTATAAGCAAGTGCAAAAGGAATCCACTCTGTGAGCCCAGCCCCAGAGCACCCGTACTGAGGGCTCCTGAAAGCATGAGCCAATAATAAAATGTCTGTAGAACTTTCCGGCAGGTGTCACTATTATTTGCGTACAGTGGGGGAAAAAAGTATTTAGTCAGCCACCAATTGTGCAAGTTCTCCCACTTAAAAAGATGAGAGAGGCCTGTAATTTTCATCATAGATATACCTTAACTATGAGAGACAAAATTAGAAAAAAAATCCAGAAAATCACATTGTAGGATTTTTAAAGAATTTATTTGCAAATTATGGTGGAAAATAAGTATTTGGTCAATAACAAAATTTCACCTCAATACTTTGTTATATACCCTTTGTTGGCAATGACAGAGGTCAAACGTTTTCTGTAAGTCTTCACAAGGTTTTCACACACTGTTTCTGGTATTTTGGCCCATTCCTCCATGATCTCCTCTAGAGCAGTAATGTTTTTTGGGCTGTCGCTGGGCAACACGGATTTCAACTCCCTCCAAAGATTTTCTATTGGGTTGAGATCTGGAGACTGGCTAGGCCACTCCAGGACCTTGAAATTCTTCTTACGAAGCCACTCCTTCGTTGCCCGGGTGCGGTGTGTTTGGGATCATTGTCATGCCGAAAGACCCAGCCACGTTTCATCTTCAATGCCTTGCTGATGGAAGGAGGTTTTCACTCAAAATCTCACGATTTCATTCTTTCGTTTACACGGATCAGTTTTCCTGGTCCCTTTGCAGAAAAACAGCTCCAAAGCATGATGTTTCTACCCCCATGCTTCACAGTAGGTATGGTGTTCTTGGATGCAACTCAGCATTCTTTCTCCTCCAAAAACGACAAGTTGAGTTTTTACCAAAAGGTTTTATTTTGGTTTCATCTGACCATATGACCTTCTCCCAATCCTCTTCTGGATCATCCAAAATGCTCTCTAGCAAACTTCAGACGGTCCTGGACATGTACTGGCTTAAGCAGGGGGCCACGTCTGGCACTGCAGGATTTGAGTCCCTGGCGTCGCAGTGTGTTACTGATGGTAGCCTTGTTACTTTGGTCCCAGCTCTCTGCAGGTCATTCACTAGGTCCCTCTGTGTGGTTCTGGGATTTTTGCTCAGTTCTTGTGATCATTTTGGCCCCATGGGGTGATATCTTGCGTGGAGCCCCAGATCGAGGAGATTATCAGTGGTCTTGTATGTCTTCCTTTTTCTAATAATTGCTCCCACAGTTGATTTTTTTCACACCAAGCTGCTTACCTATTGCAGTTTCAGTCTTCCCAGCCTGGTGCAGGTTTACAATTTTGTTTCTGGTGTCCTTTGAGAGCTCTTTGGTTTTGGCCATGGTGGAGTTTGGAGTGTGATTGTTTGAGGTTGTGGACAGGTGTCTTTAATACTGATAACGAGTTCAAACAGATGCCATTATTACAGGTAACCAGTGGAGGACAGAGCAGCCTCTTAAAGAAGAAGTTACAGGTCATTGAGCGCAGAAATCTTGTTGTTTGTAGGTGACCAAATACTTATTTTTACTGAGGAATTTACCAATTAATTCTTAAAAATCCTACAATGTGATTTTCTAGATTTTTTTTTCTCATTTGTCCCTCTCATAGTTGAGGTATACCTAAGATGAAAATTACAGGCCTCTCTCATCTTTTTAGTGGGAGAACTTGCACAATTGGTGGCTGGCTAAATACTTTTTTGCCCCACTGTATGTATATTACAAATGATAGATGTTGTTATTATGTTCTGGGGTATTGAAGAATAGGTTGTGTAATGACCATCTTATTAATGCAGACACATTTAGTTCTATTTTCTAGATGTTATAATCCATTTTTTTTTAGGTTACAGCTTAGTCTTAGTCGTTCCTAGTCACCAGATTGTGTATCTGTATATGCGTAGTTAGTGCGCATGCGTCGTTTTTTTCATTTTCGTTCTGTTGTTGATCAGGACTGGTACACTTGCCGGTTTATAACCTAGCATCCTAACTGATTAGTTAACTGACAAGCTAAAATGTCACATATAACTAACAGATAGGCTAGCGTAGCAGTAACATTCAAGCTACCTTGCTTGCGAATGATTATTGTGTATGTGTACGCAATAAAAAGCTAAAAATGGCTTGAGTTGTATCCGCCGTGCTTGTCCTGAAACCCTTCCAGTGGGGAGTTTATTGACCTATAACAGGTAATTTAGTAAAAAACGGGACAATCCGAATCCAGACCGCAAAGCCTTTTGACATTATGAAATAAATGCCAAACGCTGTTTTGTAATAAAATCTAGTTTATATCAAGCACATCTAGTTCAGCTCAGTAGAGCTGTTTGGGTCCTCCGGCACCATGGGTTGCTACTACAGTTGACTGTTGATATGGTCAGACGTGTAGTGAAGAGAGCAGAAAGCGGCGCACAGACAGATGAAACTTTCAGTGAGTGAAAAAACAATGGCATTCTCAAAAATTAGGAAAGTTGACGGGTCCTTAAAAAGTCTTTAATTTGGTTGTATCAAATTTAAGGCCATAAGTCTTAAATAGTACAAGAAAGTCTTATTTATGATTTCATGATTTCTGATTTGGCAGAAATCGCATGTTTTATATAGCTTAATGTGACGATTAAACTTCAAAAGGCTGTGATTTAATTGAATAAACATGAGCACTGCACGTTTTAAATTCTTTGTGTACTGCCGTTACAAGTGGAAACCGCTATATTTCTGCCACTCCTAAAGCGCCACCTGGCGCTTTCACTGAAGGTGAAAAAAGTGATTACGGGCCAAAGGTCTAAGAAGAGAAGGCTCCTGAAAACAAATGATTTCCTGAATTGGGTCCAAATCCTCAACGAGAGTTTCACCAATGGGAAATCAATCGAAGTGTAAGAGATTAATTGTAAGGGAAAAAATTGCAGAAGTGCTGAAGGGGGGGGGGGGGGGGGGGGGGGGGGGGGAAATTTGCTTGTGAGCATTTATTTCCATCTATTGGGCAAAAGGTGATAATGCCACCAGTACAGTACATTTCGTATATTAGCTGCCCTATAGTAAAACTTAGGTTAGGTAAGGACATACCACCATTGCGTCTAGACCTCTGAAGGTCTGCCTTACACAGGCAGGGGTGTTTAACATCTAGTTTCATATTTTGAGTATCACTTCATGTTTTTTTTTAAAATTCATATTCCAATTCTCAGTTTAAAAAAGAACACTAATGTCCATCTATTATCATTATTTATGCTATGTTGAACAGGGCTCACAAAATCGCTGGTAGCCCTTCGAGCAGACATTCTTCAGATTTTTGTACCCCAAATAATTTAAGTAGCCCGACACCGCGGCACTTCACTGTGGACAAATCAGCATGATCAAAAACTTCTGTGATTGTAATTTTTCTTCAAATAAGTCAAGAGAATAGGGGTGCAACAGATCACAAAACCCATGGCTCGGATATTGCATTATCATATCAGATCGTGTCATTTTGCAGATGAGCAAAAAAATATGGTTCTTTATTAATTAAATAACAGAACACTTTGATACCACAGCAAAAACTAGTAGCATATAGGTGTCACGAATCGGGCCTCTGTGGCTCTCTCCGACGGCCTCCGGAGGGCACCCTCTCCCGAGTACTAATGTTCATGGACTACATCTCCCAGACACCCCGTAACTGGGACTGATTACGGCACAGGTGTTCCCCCTTAGCTTCCCTATTTAAGCAGCTCCCAGACTCTCTATGTTTGCGAAGTCTTGTATTGCCCCGGCTACATTTCTGAGCGTTTATACCCTATCTTGTCGTTTTTTGTGTATTACCTCGGACTGTTCTTACTAGTGTGATTCTCTGCCGCCTGCCCCGACCCTCGCTCTGCCACTGTTTACGCTCTTGGATTACCCCTGCTGTACGTGACGCTGTTGACTGAATACTGCCTGTTTTACTCTGCCTGTTATTCTAATAAAAGCTGCAAGTGGATCCGCACGCCTCTGACTCAGCGTTACAGAAGACTTCGCCACACACGGAACCAGCAGCGATTTATCAATTAACCACCGAGGTTTCTGCCCAGGCCTCCATGTTAGCGTCTCATCAGCAACAGCTGCAACGACTCACCGCACTCACCGAGGAGATGGTGAGGACGCTACAAGCCCTTCTGAATCCCATCATCCTTGGTCTGCCCTGGCTAGAAAGACACAACCCCCGGATCTCATGGACCACTAAGCAAATTCTACAGTGGTCTGACTCCTGCCAACGGAATTGTTTACTCACCAGCCTAACGCCCTCATCTCCTCGACCAGCCCAGATATCAGATGATTCACTGGTTCCGAGAATACCCTCTGAGTACTAGGACCTCGCTGACGCTTTCAGTAAGACCAAAGCCTCGCAACTTCCACCTCACCTGCGTCAGCTAGTTTCTTCTTTGTCAAAAAGAAAGAGGGAGGTCTCCATCCATGCATTGATTACCGCAGTCTAAATGAGATGACAGTCAAATTCCGGTACCCTCTACCTCTAGTTCCAGCAGCTCTAGAACAACTCTGCATTGCTAAATATTTCACCAAGCTCGACCTTCGCAGCGCCTACAATCTTATTCGCATTCGGGAGGGAGACGAGTGGATGACGGCTTTCTCAACAACGTCAGGGCACTATGAATACCTCGTCATGCTGTTCGGCCTGGTAAACAGTCCTTCAGTCTTCCAAGCTTTCATTAACGATGTTTTCAGAGGCATGCTGAATCAGGGGGTCATAGTCTATATAGATTATATCTTGATCTATTCGGATACCCTGGACTCACATGTGCAGCACGTGCGGGCTGTACTTCAGAGGCTCATTGACAACCAGCTATATGCCAAGATGGAGAAATGTGAGTTCCACCAGACAGTTACCTCTTTTCTTGGTTACATCATTAGCGCTGAGGGTGTAGCTATGGATGACAGGAAGGTACAGTCTGTGCTCAACTGGCCTCAACCGACGACGGTAAAGGAACTACAGCGCTTCTTGGGCTTTGCTAACTTCTATAGACGTTTCATTCGGGACTTCAGCACCATTGCAGCACCTCTCACCTCCATGCTAAGGGGAGGGAAGCGTAGGCTTCTTTGGTCACCATCAGCCACCGGGGCTTTTCAACGACTAAAGGAACGCTTCACCTCTGCGCCCAATCTTCACCATCCTGACCCTGAGGTAGAGTTCTTCGTGGAGGTGGATGCTTCCAACACGGGCATCGGAGCTATACTCTCTCAGCGGCAGGGTAATCCTTCCAAACTCTTTCCCTGTGCCTACTACTCTCGGAAACTCAACTCGACGGAACAAAACTATGATGTGGGAGATTGAGAACTTCTAGCCATAAAGGCAGCCTTGGAGGAATGGTGTCACTGGTTGGAGGGGGCCAAACTTCCCTTTGTTGTTCTGACGGATCATCGCAGCCTCGAGTACCTCAGAGCAGCCAAACGACTCAATCCACGGCAGGCTAGATGGTCTCTCTTCTTCACACGTTTCAATTTCAAGGTAACCTATCATCCTGGATCAAATAATTCTAAAGCTGATGCGCTCTCCAGGCAGTTCGAAGAAGATCAGATCCCTCCTTCCAAGGAACCTATAATTTCCTCTGAACTCATTCTCGCTCCTGTTCAATGGGACATTATGACCGAAATTGCAGAGGCCCAGATCAGTGAACCTCCTCCGCCAGAATGTTCCCCCGATCGCACCTATGTTCCCACTAGTCTTCGTCATCGTGTGATGCAATGGGTCCATAACTCCCCCAGCGCAGGTCACCCCGGGATAACAGCCACCATTCAACTCGTCTCCAACCGGTATTGGTGGTCCACTCTCCAGGCAGATACCATTAAGTTTGTTCGTCAGTGTACTATTTGTGACATCTCCAAATCTTCCCACCAGCGCCCAGCAGGTCTTCTTCAGCCACTTCCTGTTCCCCAACGGCCATGGTCACACATAGCTATAGACTTTGTCACTGATCTCCCCAGCTCAAGGAACTTTACCACCATCTTAATGGTCATTGAGCGTTTCTCGAAGGCATGCCGTCTCATACCCCTGAATAAACTGCCCACAGCCTTTGAAACTGCAGAGGTACTCCTCGAACATGTCTTCCGTTTCTACGGACTTCCTGAAGACATTGTCTCGGACCGTGGTCCTCAGTTCACTTCCCGAGTTTCGTCCGCGTTCTGCCAACACCTCAATATTAACGTCAGCCTCACTTCTGGATACCACCCACAGTCGAATGGCCAGGTCGAAAGATTAAACCAGGAATTGACCCGCTTTCTGCGTGCCTACTGCCATCAGAATCAGAGCGACTGGAGTCGCTTTCTCCTGTGGGCGGAATACGCACAGAATTCTCTCCGCAAACCATCCACCGGCCTTACGCCTTTTCAATGTGTACTCGTTTTCCAACCACCCCTGTTTCCCTGGTCCGGAGAACCCTCAGAGCTCCCTGCTATCAACGACTGGCTCCAGCGAAGTGAGGAGACATGGAATGTTGCTCATGTGCACCTTCAACGTGCCATCCGCATGGTCAAGGAACAGGCCGACCGTCACAGGAGGTCAGGTCCCGCTTACCTCCCAGGACAATGGGTTTGGCTCTCCACAAGAGACCTTCGCCTTCGGCTTCCGTGCAAGAAGTTGAGTCCCAGGTACATGGGTCCATTCAAAATCATTAGACAGATCACACCTGTATCTTACCGTTTAGCTCTTCCCTCTAATTATCGTATCTCACCCACCTTTCATGTTTCCCTGCTTAAGCCTGCCGGTGGTCCGAGAGGAGAGAGGGACCAGGAAGAGGCCGTGAACGAGAGTCCCCCTCCCATCATCGTGGACGGCGAGGAGGCGTACCAGGTACGGGAAATCCTGGACTCCCGACGCCGGGGGAGGTTACTTCAATAACTAATTGACTGGGAGGGGTATGGTCCTGAGGAGAGATCATGGGTTAATTCTCAGGATATCCTGGACCCTTCACTCACTACTGAATTCCATAGAACCCATAATCGCAAACCAGCCCCTCGCTCCTGTGGAAGGCCTCGGCGTCGTTCTCCTCCTCGCTTCAGGAGCCGCTCGCAGGGGGGGGGGCTCTGTCACGAATCGGGCTTCTGTGGCTCTCTCCGACGGCCTCTGGAGGACACCCTCTCCCGAGTACTAACGTTCATGGACTACATCTCCCAGACACCCCGTACCTGGGACTGATTGCTGGCACAGGTGTTTCCCCTTAGCTTCCCCGTTTAAGCAGCTCCCAGACTCTCAGTGTTCGTGAAGTCTTGTATTGCCCCGGCTATATTTCTGAGCGGTTATCCCGTTTTTGATATCTCTCGTGTATTACCTTGGACTGTGACTTCTAGTTTGATTCTCTGCCACCTGCCCCGACCCTCGCACTGCCACTGTTTACTCTCTTGGATTACCCCTGCTGTACGTGACCCTGTTGACTGAATACTGCCTGTTTTACTCTGCCTGTTATTCTAATAAAAGCTGCAAATGGATCCGCACGGCTCTGACTCAGCGTTACAATAGGGATGTAACGATTCACTCAACTAACGATTCGATGTGATTGTGCTATACGATTCACGTACTGAGTCACAAACATTTTTTTTTTACAAAATGAGGTTTAAGACAAATTATAAATGAAAAGGTGTCTTTTTATTATTGCTTGGACAAAATGCTGTACATTTCTTTGTGAAATTTAAATATGTCAAATAATAAAACTAACTTTAATTTTTTTTAAACAAATCCCAAATCAAATAATTAAATAATACAAATAAAATAAATCTCTTCATAAACAAACTACGGCTTTGGCTGTGCTTTTTCCATTTAAAACCAGATGCAACCACTGCATTTTAACCATGATCCAAACAAAGATGCTAAATACATGTTATTTAGATTTCAATTAGATTGTATAATTTCGAAATTTGAAGCAACAACAGAATGGTTTGATTTTAGCTCTGTGAATGAGACGCAAATGTCACTCTCTGACAGCAGGTGGTGCTTATGGAACAGCAGGTATTTATAGGCTGCTGCCCCTTTAAGACTGAATGCACGGATAAAATTTAATGATGCACTTGAGATTTCTTTCTCCACTCTTTATGTTAATTTAAGACATAACCGACTGTGTTTACTAGAATACTTGCCGAGACATTTATTTTTAGATAATTTTGTGTGTATGTGTTCATTCAGATGCAAGGATATGCGAAAGACGAATCAATTCTGTGTAGGCGCATTGTCTGAAACGCGGCTCTCTGTGCGTGCTTTGAATGAGTGTGCGCAGCTCCGATTGCACCTGAATGGTTTAAAACACTTGAATGTTTAAATCGGCAAGACTTAGAAACACGTCCAAACGATCAACTATGATCCGTTTTACCCCTACAAGCTAGCGAACAATGCAAATCAAGGAAGGAATTTTAATATCACTGTTCAAGATGGCCCGGCCATACATTTTGGTAGCCCGACTGGAAAACACAATAGCCCCCGGACGTCTGGCTTTTTTTGCGAGCCCTTTTGAATCAAAATATTTCTTTCTAAAGCTACTTTTTGTAATGTCTATTCAATGCTTTACTCCTAACACAATATTTTAAATGGTCTTTTGGGGGGCATATTCTCAGCTAAACTTTACGAATGATTAATTTGTGATTAATTAGATCTAGAATTAGATTAATTAGCATCTAGTGGCTACATCATGATGTTACAGATGATTTTGAATATGAATGGGCCTCCTCAAATTCGTAAATTTATGTATTTTTGTATCTTGGATTTGTACAGGTAGTGGAAGACAATTTAAGCTAGAATTCTAGTAGTATCCCTGGAACATATTTTGTCTTTAAAATACAACCTTGTAAATAGGATTTTTAAGGATGCGAATTTATTTGCAACAATTAATGCAATGACTCCAGACTCACCTCAGACTCGTGATGAAAGACTCCAGACTTGACTCTGACTCAAGCTTAAAGACTTCAGACTCGGACTTCAGATGAAAGCCTTGTGGACATGTCTGGTTGATGGCGTCCCTTCAGGTACCACTCGTCAAGGAGGCCACGGATGGGCTCTTCTGGAGCCGACCTAGTCTCAGCCTCAGAAGTCACCCCCACGGACCGTTGGGCTGAACGTCTGATGCGTATTGCATATGGTACACAAAATTGGAAACACTTCGGGAGTTTCGAAATCATCATTGGATTGGTTGAATTATACCGGATTTCCTGGAGACGTGCGTGTCGCGTTTAACGTTCCACCTGGAAACAAATATGCCGTGAAGCCAAACCCGTCCCCGAATACGAATGGGACCTTAATGTTAGAAGAAAGCCGTTGTGTTACAACTGTGACAATGAGCTCTAAACTCTGGATTTTCAAAAGTTTGTGAAATATTTAAAGTTTAGATTTAAAGTTTAAAGTCTATCGGGATAGAACATAGTCATTTGGCCTCTTGGGCGGTCCTTGGCCATTAAAAGCATCCAAGGTTCCCAGACCTTCTGCCGTCAGTCTGAAGGTCTGGCTACGTGAGACTAGAGCCGACCAAGCCAAGCCGAGATCCTCCACAGCCTTAGTTAGAATGCAGATCAGCTCGCTGTGCACACTGGACCGTGTTGTCTGCATGGAGGCGGGGTTTCAGGCTCTTCGTCCGAACACCCCACTCTTCCGCATCTGAAGCCATCAATGACATGGACTGTATCTGAAATCGCCCCCTATACCCCTAAATAGGGCACTATTTGAGGGGACAGTCATTTTTAGTGGTGTCCGAAACCATAGTGGACGTTCTCGAGTGCACTTATTCAATCCCACAATGCACCACAAAAACGAGTGTACGACCGGTGCACGCTCAATGGCTAGAGAATACCCATAATGCACTGTGAGGGTTGTGCCGAGTGAATTGCCACATCTCGCCAGAAGATGGCAACCACAGCTGAATCATCCATCCATTCATTTTAAAAGCGCTCGTCCACGGTGTAATACATTTAATAATCAATACATTGTTAATTGATTATTAAATTGTTTAACTAGGGTTTATACAAAATTTCCATTACAGAGTTCAAGATAAATACTTTAATCATACTACTGGAGCTGTCAGTTTCAAATGATTAATAAACAGCAAGCACAAACTATGCAAACGCGGGATTCCTTCCGGTGCACTCAGTGTCCGAATTCACTCACTCGTTTTCATTCACTCCTTCTAGTGAACTGAATTAGTGACCTAATGTAGGGAATAATGAATGAGGGTATAGGGGACGATTTCAAATTTCAGCACGGAGTCATCAAGACATCCTCCTCCTCAAATCCGCAAAAGAAATCAAGCCGAGCCTCTCGCAGCTGACGATGGCGCTGATCTCAACCCAGAGATGTCTGAATCATGTTCGGATGTAATACATTTTTTTTTTTTTATTACATGTACCTTCCAAAGTTATTCAACCAGCGAATACATTGTAAAGAGAAAACGAGCAATGAACATTTACATTGTCAAGGAACAGTATTTGACCGTAGAATGTATTTGACTGACTTCAGTATAGCGCGAGTTCAGGCACTCTCAAAAAACTCCCCTTTAAATCAGCTGTTTATACACTGTTTAATGAATGAATCTCCTACTTACATCATACAGTACATACATCTCCACTTTGTTGTTTATGATGAGAGAATCCTCGAGAGAGCAGAATTCAGTCAGTGAGCGCGCGCACTGAACAACAAAACTCCAGTGTTTCAGCGATGAATCATCTGAATGCCTCTGATTGGCCATTGGGTTCATAACCTCAGTGGAATCGTGTGTGATTGTTATAATGCGCAACACTGTAAAAACTCGTAAAAAGAATCATGGTGCAACTTTGAGCAGATCTCAATTTAATACTGCAGACTGCAGTCAAAACTTTCATTTTATTTTCATTTTATTTGCGACAGCCGTAATAGATTTAGTTTAACTGTACAGCAACATTTTCATCCATGTGTTGCCATAGTTTCTAAAAGCGACACCGATGCACGGATATTACTCATGGGGGGATATAAATTCCAAACCGGAATGAGAATCCCTATGCCCTACTCCCTGAAAGGGCAAGCCTTTTGAAGTGTTTTCCTTTTGAAGGAGTCTGCCATTCTGCTCGTGTACTGTGGCCGGTTTGGAACTCCCTTGGCGAAAGGAAATGACTGCCCACATTTTACCTTTACAACTCTGCACGGGTGTTCAGCATTCACACTTTGTTGCAAAAATATTTTTCTTATTATATTATTATTGCATATTGTCTAATTGTGTCTTTTTACTATTAAACTTTTTCAAACTAAATTTGCTTACACTAATGTCTTAAATCATATTTCTATCACTGATGAAAAATATTTTGAATTACATTAAAATAAAGACGAATGTAATTAGCCTATTTTCCTTACGTTTGTATGTGAAGTCGAAAATGTACCCCAACTTTGCTTTAAAATGCATCACAAGATCTCCTATCTGAAGATCTCATGATCACAAACAGAAATAATTTCTGTGAAGTGTCTTTCTCACGTTCCCTTCGATAACAGACTTCTGGAAGGGCCCTTCGTGAAGGGATTCAGTTGTTCACTTTCATTTGGAACATGCCTACAAATGGCATCCCCTTCCCGAAGTGCCCTTCAAGGGCACAAAAAAGCCGTTTGGAATTCGCCCAATTATTTAAAATTGGAATTTCTCAGGATTTACAAATCCTTGGGAACTTTTGGGATAACATAAACCCATATGAAATATATAACACGGTTCTAGTGGTTTTTGGATATTTTAATTAAAGAATCTTACATATTGTGCCTTTAAAAAAGGGAAAGACTCATATTCTCACAGTGAGAACATTCCTTCCCAATGAGCGCAGCCTCTGTGTGGGCTCTGCCCAGACAGGCGACGCACTCACCGTGCGCATCTGCATCATGCAGAGCCACTCTCGCGACATGACATTTGAAACAATGTTGCTGGAAATTTCCTTATAAATTTGCTTTTAAATGCACCAGATGGCCGCAAGGCTTCTTCCGCTGCCGGGGTCTCCTTCTCACAGTGACGAGCAGCATGCTGAACTTTTTTCTTCTTTCTCTTCGGCTTCTTGCTTGCAGAGTCAGCAAGGAGATGATCTTTGTCACTGAAGGAGACAAATTCTGACAAAACGGTGCTCAGAGCCGACTTATATAGTGGTCGGCTCCTCCCCTTTTGGTGGGTTGAAGTGCCATCGGTTCGTGCAGTTACACGAACGTGAACAAATCAGGCTTCAGTATCAGAGTAAACAGCAGTTTCACCATAAGCATCAGCAACGCAACGGGAGAGATCGTTTGAAAGGGAAATGAAAATTTGCTGAAAATTTACCAACCAAGACATCCAGTATGTAGATGAGTTTTTTTCTTCGTCTGAACCGATTTGGTGAATTTTAGTATTACATCACTTGCTCACCAGTCGATCCTCTGCAGTGAATGGGCCATCAGAATGAGAGTCCAAACAGCAGATAAAACGTTATAATACACAAGTGATCCACATGACTCCAGTTCATTAATTACCAACTTGTTAAGTGAAAAGTTGTGTGTTTGTAAGAAACAAATTCATCATAAGGCGTATTTAATTTCAACCCATTCCTAAAATACTATTGCTTTATCCAATGAAAAAGCTTTTTGTCTGAATCAGGAAAAAAATATGCACATATTTATCCACTGGTTTTACAAGCAAATTAGTCTAAAACCTTCTAAACCATTGTTGGTGGTTTTTGATCTGAGATGTACCAGCCAGGCCTGAGTGGTAATCCATGTAGCAGTTTATTAAGTATGACAGGGCCTCAGAGTAAGACAGGCGGTCGGATTCAGGCAACCACACTATCAGGACAGAGGCAGTAACGTGGTCATGACAGGCAGAAGTCAGGGCCGGCAGCAATCAGGAAAGAGTTAAGTCCGCCACAATTGGTAGGCAAGCACCAAACAGTCGACAAAGTAACCGAAGGCAGAGTCAAACACGTGAAGATAACATGAAAATACGCTCATAAATGTATCAGGGGCAAACACACTTCGCAGTGACCCGGTTTCACACATACTCCTCTGCAGTGCGCATGCGGTCCTGTGCGTACTATTCTGTGTGAAGCATTCACGGACTCATAGTGCTTCAACAAGGACACTTGTCCTCTGCTACTGATCCACGGCTGTTTATTAACATGTTCAATTCTTGAATGAATCGTTCTTTTGAGCCAGTTCTCAGGAAGTAGCCGGTTGAGCCGGTTCACAAATCGAACTGATCAAACTTTAGTTCTTTGAGACGCAGGACGCACCCGCGAAGTAACACGCGACTCAAAAAGAACCGCTGATCCGTTTCAACAACATCTCAGTTTGCAGAAGATTGCCGAGATTTCTGACGATTGAGTATCCCGAGTCCCCTCACTTAACCGAGCTCTGAGTCAAGTTTCTTTCTAACAAACAAAACATAGGCACCTGGAGATATGCTTATGAATCATTCTATTAAAGGGGTCCTATTATGCTCTTTTACAAAGTCTTGATTTTGTTTTGGGGGTGTACTAGAACAGGCTCTCATACTAGGTTGTTCGAAAAACACATTATTTTTCAATTTTTTTTTACATTATTACAACACCTCTCTCCCCCAGTCTGGCATGAACAGCTCGAATAGCTCCTGTATCAAATGAAAGCCCGCCTTCTAAAACACGAAATGTGCTGTGATTGGTCAGCTGGACCAGTGTGTGCTGTGATTGGCAGCACTCGTCCCTGTCCGATAAATGTCATGCCCCTTACCAAAGCCACCTGCTAGCTTTAGTGTAAATATTGCGTCAATATCAAATTAAAATTTGATTTAAACCCGGATGAGTTCGTCTGCCTTGGGAAAGCTAGCGTGTCTCTGACATAGTGATGACACTCACTGCCTTCTCTAGTGCAGCTCAACCAGGTCTCGTCCCATTCTTCGGTATTTGTGATATCACAAATCCCGTAAAATATGCGTTGTGTTCCAAACGAGTCATTCGTTGTAGTTTTGGAAATAATATTTATTTTAAATAAAATATCTCCTTTTGAATTGGTCTTTGAGCTTTGTAACTTTGCAGATCGTTTTTATGCTCAAACAGCAACATCACAGACTAACTAAAGTTGAAACCCCTTTAAAAAGTCCTGGATTTTTATTAAAACCTAAATTTTAGCACGGTTTATTGTGCATGCAGATCATATTTTAAGTAAGCGAAATCAAGAGTTTATAATAGGTTTATTCTTTCTTTATACTTTTTTTGATGTTCAATAATAAACATGTCACTGAGTTGTTAAAAAAAATGCGTAGTACATCATTGCTTGATGACTCAGGACGCTGAGCTGCTTTTTTATGAAATGTTCAATGAATCGAACTGTCTGAAAGAACCGGTTCGCGGAAAAGAACCGGACTTGTATCACTACTGTTTAGGCCACAAACACATCATTTATCCATTATTTTGATTTTAAATCCAAACGTTGTAACTGAAAAAGCTTTTTCAGCATTCTCTTTTATCACAGTACAGTAATACAATATTTCATAGACATTTTAATAGACGTTCATAGACGTTTAAACTCAATAAATATAAACAACGTATTATTCATGCATTTGACTTCTAGATTTATATATTAAGTTGCTCAGCAAGTGGCAAAACATTTAAACTAGAATTAGCCCACAGTCCGATCGTGCCTTTTCTTTTGCATTTAAATCTTTATTACAAGCAACCCCGCGGGTCTTAAAGAACTTTGTTTTTCTATCTCTACAAGTGCATCTACTATGTTGCCTTGTTTATCTAAAAGTGCACTTTTCCTTTTAAACCTAGCCAAAAAGCCACGTGTTGACTGTGAAACACATTAGACTTTAATTATATCAATTTATTGTGAAATTACCGACTGAGGAATCTTCACCGGCGTTCGTGGCAGAGTACAACAGAGGATAGACTTTTTCACTAGAGGATGTGTTATTATGAATTATGTGTTATTCTGGATTATGTTTCAAACATCTGCTTTTCCCACTTCACAAGACATTAATTGATGACTGGAGTTGTGTGGATTACTTGTGATTATTGTGATGTTTTTTATCAGCTGTTGTAACCTCTCGATCTGACAGCACCCATTCTCCGCAGAGGATTTATTGGTGAGCAAGTGATGTAATGCTAAATTTCCCCAAATCTGTTCTGATAAAGAAACAAGCTCATCTAACATCTTGGATGGTCTGAGTAAATTTTTGAAAGTAAATGTTCATTTTTAGATTAACTATTACTTGAGGCAGTTGTGGCAGTTGTGGCCTAATGGTTAGATAGTCGGACAGTTGTGGGTTCAAGTCTCAGGTCTGGCAGGGATTGTAGGTGGGGGTAGTGAATAACCAGTGCTCTCTTCCACTCTCAATTCCACGACTGAGGTGAGACCCTTGAGCCAGGCACAGAACCCCCAACTGCTCCCTGGGCGCCTCAGCAATATGGCTGCCCACTGCTCCGGGTTTTGTTCACGGTGTGTGTGTGTGTGTGTTAAATGCAGAGCACAAATTCAGAGTAGGGGTGGGGGGGGTGGGGGTGCCATACGTCCCTTCCTTTATTTTTATGTTTACAAACTTGGTCATTGTGCTGTTTTCACTGCTATTTTTTTTTTTTTGGTGAAGTTTTTAGGGAAAAAATTTGAGACAATATTAATGTTGATATGATACTGCAAGCTCCGTTAAGCTATAAACCTTCACATTATGCACAATAGAGTATTTCAGAATTATATTTCTTAGAATATTATCCTAAATATTAAAAATCAGAGACTATGTAGATTACGGTACCTATTTTTAATGATGATATTTTAAGGGAATTTAAGTTGTAGTGGCTGTAGTTCCTCCCTGACTACTTAATTAAAATTAGTTAATGTATAGAGATTAAAAATGAAGATGGAGATGGAAGATGGTGGAGGGATACATTGTCAAGGGACTGAGGCTACTTACAAGCTCTTGTGCTGTGATTGACAGGACGAGATGTACAAGCTCTTGACTTGAACTTTCATTTAGGAAACAATTTAGCAAATAATATAGAGTGGGAAATCTTGTCAGGTGCTCTGGGAATAAGAGATGAATGACGGATGATGAATGACAAGACTAAGTTTGCCAAGGTTAAATAATGTTTGTGGGAGTACATTCTTCTAATACATTCAAATTTCAAACTCAGTACATTTGTAGAGGTATAGCTTCTTACATTTTCTTATATCTTATGGGATAGTTCACCCAAAAAACTAATTTACTTATAGTTTACTCATTTACTTTTCTTTACTTTGTCATCATTTACAAAATGCCCCATATTGTTCTAAACCCATGACTTGCTTTATTTATTTAACTAATGGTATGTTCATACTTCAAAAAGGATGCACAATAGCCATAAAGTTTCATAGAAGTACCAAAAAAAAGATCTATACGGACATTAAATTAAGGCAATTAAGAGCAAACTTCAGTAAGATGAAATACTTTTAGCTGTAACTGAATATATAAGCAATATCAAAGAAGCAAGAGCTCTGTTCCAAATACAAATAGCACTGTTATCACAACCATGTTAATTTGAAAAACAGCACTATAGCGAGTGTGATATTGCTTTTATATAACAGTTCAACAAACAAGAAGTTAATACTGAGTAACTTACATTTTAGACACAATATTGACAGTTACTTTGTCTATTTTTGCTCCATAATGAAAATCCCTCTAAAGGAGTATTACGCCAACCGTCGCACATCTTTTGAGTCTATTGCGGGTTCTTCCTGTACGTATCTTGTGTCAAGTCAATCACCTTTATTTATATAGTGCTTTATACAAAAACTGTTCAACCGTTACAGTTCTCAAAGAAAATAGTGTGTCAATAATTCGAACAAATTTCAATTCTGCTGTAAAGCAGCTCTGAAAAGAGGACAATATTACCAGACCCCCCCCCCCCCCCCCCCCCCCCCCCCCCCCCCCCCCCCCCCCCCCCCCCGCAATTTTGTTCCATTAAAGGCAGTACATCGTTGATTCAGTGATGTCTTTGTCCAGCTCAGTTCAGTTCTCTTCCAATAGTGTCTGTGCAATCAAGTCAACAATATTGTCAGAAATTGTGTCCCCAACTAAGCAAGCCAAAGGTGAAAGTGGCAAGGAACCAAAACTCCATCAGTGTCAGAAATTAAGAAAAAAAGCAGGCTCAGGCTGTTCTCCTCTGGCCAGACGAAACCAACATGGTTTAAAGGAATCAGCTGAATTCATATGACACTCTCTCATGAATCAGTGCTTCTGAACGATTCAGTTGGCTTGATTATTTAATTAGTTACTCATATGGAATGTGCCTTGTTCAGTTCATGTATGAATCAGTGATTTTGAAGGAATCAGGTGACTGAGTGATTCATAAACTCACTCATAATGACAATAACTTGTTGCCAACTGGAGAAACAATGTCTTCAGAACCAGTCGCTAGTACAACAATGGAGAAAACATCTTAAGACATGCATAGAAAACACTATTTGAATTTTCAATAAAGCAGTTAGATTTGTTTGAAACTGAAGCTCCTCCACTGCTGTATCACCTCTTCAATGAAAGGCACAGAAAGAATGATTGATTTTGGCAGAAGAGGGTCCTGGAGGAGAGTCAAGAATAGGCTACTGCTGCCTGTGGAGCCACCGTGGAGTCAGTATTTGCAGAAAGAGCAAAACTTAAAGAAGAAAAAGGCATTATGGTCAGCATTTTTGGCAGTCAGTATGGAAAATATGCCAACAAGTGATAGCTCCTGTTATATCAGGGATTTTTCCCAGGGGATATGCTGTAAGTCAGCTAAATGGGACTTGCTTCAAATAAAGTATTCCTGTCATGGTAATTGGAAATACAGTGTCCTAAATCTGTCTGTTGAACACTTCATCCACAAATGTATTTTGCTCTTTAAGATGCCCTCTAATATCAGTAAATAAAATCCTGGGATGCATTCTCATTATAGAAAATATTCCTAAATTTGAGAACAAAGAAAGTCACATTTGTTTGTAATGACATGAGAGTGAGTAAATGATAGAATTTTCATTTTTAGGTCTGTAGCCATTGGAGGTGATTCAAAGAAGTAGTGACACTCTCCTGTTTCTCTCTAATAGGTGGCCTCCAATCATTAATAATATCAGTGTTTCTTGGTAAGGTGAATCAAACAGAGGAAAACTTCATTCATCAATTTAAGGTATAAAAACAATACTAATTTACAGGTAACAAAGTAAATTACATGAGTAGGAAATACTGAAATGGTAGGGAAAGAAAGTAAGTTAAATTCAAGTTAAATAAAAGAGTACCAGTTTTGTTACTTTATTTGCAAAATTATTTTACACAGAGTAATCTGATCTACTATCCATTCTCCATGAATTTAATGAGCAGTTCATATTTTACCAATTATATTTCATATTTCACATTCCACATTTATATTTTAGGTTTAAGTTCAAATATTCACAGTCAAAATTTGCGGTGCTGTGATTCCTCATCCACCTTATGGCCTCTTCCTGTGGGCTCACATCTCCTAATGCCCTGTAGTGGGAATTATGCCATTGACAATATAAGTTAAAGGGAAATGAGTGAAGTGATGTGTGGCCAAGTATGGTAACCCATACTAGGAATTAGAGCTCTGCATTTAACCCATCCAAAGTGAACACACACACACACATTATTGAAACACCCCGGGCAGTGGGCACCAGTTGCGGGCCCCGGGGACAGTTGGGGTCAGTTGTCCTTGCTCAGGGTCCACCTCAGTTGTGGTATTTAAGGTGGAAGAGAGTGCTGTACATTCATTCCCCCCACCTACAATTCTTGCCGGTACTGAGACTCGAACCTGCAGCCTTCGGGTTACAAGTCCGACTCTTTAACCATGTGTGAGGCATTCCACATAAAATACAATGAAATGGCACCTACTCTTTCTGTAAAACTTAAGCTCAAGCTTTAGCAGGAATAAATCCTGCTTTGGTTTGATCTGTGTAAGTGACACTGGAAATCTTATTTGCATATCAAAATGGAGTGAGTGAGCTCTTAGAGCAAAGTATATATATTAGAGATTTTGAAACTTCTGAAATGTACTAACAAGATAAGTTACTGCTTAATTGACTTGTTTCCATTACCGTAAATATAGGCTTGTGTTCCCTGCACAAGCAGAAAGAATGAATGATACCTTATAATTCACCAAAGTGCTGTGAGGGGAACAATATTAAAAATGAAACGGTGATGGATGTTCCTATGAAGGCTATACTGTTAATTAAAAATGTTGGTTTAAGGAAAGGCTTTTTGGCACATTGGAAGTGAATGATGATGTGCATCCAGACTTGTTGCAGTATACAGATGTGATGTGGCCTTCTTTGGAAAAGCTTACAAGATTCAGATAAGTACTTAAAATTAGTTTCTCAAACCATCAGGTATAGTTTGGGGAAATTAATCGGTATAAAACTGGCGGTTTTAGCCCTGCTTACTAACACAAGTGTCCTCGCTGGACAAACATGACTGACATGATCAGCTCTGCCAAAGCTTTTAAGTGCAAACTACCACTGATCAGTCTCCAACTTCACTGCCATGGCCTAATTTACTCTCCAACTCAAGAGCCAAATCAAACCATTAAAGCAATTAAAGGTGCAATAGGTGATTGTCTTCAGAAATATTTTTTGTTATGCTGGTTGAAAGTCTCTTCACATCCCAATAGCAATTATTAAGTTAAGTGGTCTAAATGTATTTATCTGTATTTATATATTTTGTGGAAGGTGTAGGACCAAGAAATGTTAGTCCAATCAAAACGCTCAGTCCGAGCGTTTTAATTGGCTTTCCTACCTGCCTGTCAACGTATGTATTAGCATACCTCTGCGCACCCGGTTCGTGCAGACAGGACACGTCATCAGCGCGTTCACGCACGCTGTGCAGACAGAGCGAGAATGACAGACAAACATAAACAACCCGATCTTCCTTCCTGTTATTGTACTACTTTTAAAGTTTTCTCACCGGTGAATGACATTCCCAATTCCTGTCCTCGAGCATGTATTTTGCATGTCTCTATTAGTTAACACACCCGATTCAGATAACCAGCTAGTTTGAAGAGAGCTATGTGCATGAACTGTGTTCCGATTGACATGGTCCCTACACTGTGTTCATTGCTCCCTACTCCCTGAGCAGGGGAAATCCGTTGAAGTTTACTTCACTTCGGAACATGGTCTGGAATTGGGAACCGCTGATGTAGCCTATTGTAGTAATGTTGTCTCTGGTATTCTGGTCTGTGAGTGTATATGCGTTCAGGGGGCATGGCTTTGGATGGCGATTGCAGGGAGGGTGGGACGTTAAAGTTAGCATTTTCTGAGATCTCCTACTGCACCTTTAAGTGTATGCTAGCTTGATGAGAGCTTGACAAACTCTCTGATATTGACATGTTTTTGATTTAAGTACAGAAATAGAATTGGATTGCGTTTCAAGCTGGACACACTAACAGAGTTTTGTTGCTTTGACTGTCATTTTCGTACCAGAGGACTACAAATGTCCTTGTTATAGAAAGTATCTACGGAAATCCAAAAACTCATATTGTATGCTCACCAAGGCTGCATGCATTTACAATAAAAACAGTAATATTGTGAATATTAATTTAAATTGTACTAATTTCACAATATTACTGTTTTATTGTAATGCATGCAGCCTTGGTGAGGCATAACGGAATTCTTTTCAAAAACATTAAAAAAATCTTACCAACCTCAAACTTTTGAACGGGTCTGTGTATATTAAAATACATACGTATACCAAAATATAAGGCAGAAAAACGTTTTACTGTCTCAAATTGTAAAATACAACATTTTAGTTAAAACGTTAGAAGTTAAAAAAAATGTTTTTAAAGGAAAATAGAAATTTACCAGCTGTAATAATTATATTTGTTTACAGAAACATTTGTAAAATAGTTGTATTTAATGTATGTTATCAAACCTTAACAAAATAACTAAAAACACTGTGAGCACACAACATGAAAAAGTGAACATACATAAGACATCTACACAGTTTAAGCTGAGTACAAAATCAGGCCAAGAATCTAAGCTTTCATTATAAACAGAATTAACCTGATGTAGTGGCTTAAATTTGGTAAGAAGTAAAGCAAAAACTGGGTTATTATATGTAGTTTCATATAGGGTGGAATCAGGTACAATAGGTACTTCAGATACTTTTAATAGTCTCATTCTCACTCTCATATAATGGCTTAATTAACCTAGATTCACCCCATCTATTGTCTCACTCATTTGCTGAAATGGGCAATGAGGTCCCGAAGATGTAATCCCAGTGTCTGAAGTAAGGGGCGAAGTTCCCTTTAAAGTGCTGATGGTGGGCCAGGTGGTGCGGCGCCCCGCCAAAGCACGGCAACAACCGATGCAGTGCCCAAGGAAATTCATATCCACAGTGGTCCTCCACAGCCATCCAGGTGTTAACCAGATGGAAAAGGATTTCGCTAAAAGGGTGGCAGCCCACAAGCATGGCACTTGTAAATGCAAGGGTTTGTAGAGACAACAGTTCAGAAATACTGGAGTCTTGAGCTGCCAGAGCAAAAGTGTCCCTGTTCTGATGGTGAATGCAGTGGATGTTGTGGTATAGCCAGGGAATTCTGGGTAAAAAATGCAGACTTGGGAGTTCGTTATAATATTTATACATACTAATGTACATATAAATTTATATTTTATATAAATAGATACAGAAATTATGCATAAATATAGGCCTTGCTAAAGTTACAAGTGGAGACAACAAGTAGAGTGAGCTATGAAAGTGAAAATGTGTGAAATTGATGTGACGTGTGGTCAAGTGCCTTGCTGAAGGGTTTCACCTCAATCATGGTATCAAGGTGCAAGAGAGGGCTATACATTCACTCCCCCCACCTACAATTCCTGCTGGACCTGAGACTCAAACCCATGACCTTCGGGTTACAAGTCCAACTCTCGAACCATTAGACCACTCTGCCCTAATTTGATCATGTGAAGTCATAACCATCAACATATTATGAAAGAGGACTGGATGAGAGTGTTTTTTTTTCTATATGAAGTGCTGAGATATGCACACGATAGTTTATGTGTTTATGCAGTTAAATCCTTTGAAGTGTTTGGAGTCATGGCACTGTTACTAGTGCACATGCTTCTGGCATATAAAGAGATTTTTTTGCTCATGGCGACGCAGATTTGTAATCTGACCCCCTCTTCCTCTACTTTACATGTCTTGCCTACTCTGTAAACTCTTTAAAGAAAAGGCAGTTTAGTTAAGAGCTTGGGTTATTTGGGACAAGCTCACTTTGGAGTCAGTTATAATAAATTCTTGACAGACTGTAGATGCATTACACACACAATAGCTCTACTGGGACAATGGACCCAATTTTTTAGTCCAATAAAGGGAACTCTAGGATGAAAATGTCCCTTTTTCCCTACATTATAAATACCCAAGGGTTAAAGGGAATAGTTCGTAAAAAGGAAAATTCGTCATAGTTACCCATTTGTTCCGATCCCCTAAGACTTTCGTTCATCCTCTGAACACAATTGAAGATATTTTAATTAAATCTGAGTGGTTTCTGTCCCTCCATTGACAGCCTAAGCAACTTTCAATTTGAAGGCCCAGAAAGGTAGTGAAAACATCACAGAAGTAGTCCATGTTACTCCAGTGGTTCAACTTTAATTATCTGAAGTACGGGCATGCTTTTTGTGTGTCAAAAACAAAAATAACGACTATATTTGAAATTTTTCTCACTTCAATCCCCAATGTGCGTTCACGAGAGCTTCTTCTTCTCTAGTCAACAAGAGCACCACAACGCATGCGTGTTGTGCTGACGCGAGAGCAGGACTCTCACTATACAACCCATACCGGAAGTGCTGTACTGTTTGCAAGCAGAAGAAGAGGAACACTACTGTAATAATACTGCAATACTGTAGTACAGCGTTATTCTGCTTACAAACTGTACAGCGCGGTTTGTATCGTGAGAGTCGTGCTCTTGTGTCAAAACAACACGCATGCGTCGTGGCTCTCTCATGGACTGGAGAAGAAGAAGCAGCTCTTGTGAACACACGTTGGAGATGAAAGCAGAAGTGAAGAAACTGTTGACTACAGTGGTATTATTATTATTATTATTATTTGGTACACAAAAAGCATTCTTGTCGCTTCAAAAAATTACAGTTGAACCACTGGAGTAACATGGACTACTTCCATAATGTTTTCACTACCTTTCTGGGCCTTCAAATTGAAAGTTGCTTAGGCTGTCAATGGAGAGACAGAAACCTCTTGGATTTCGTTTAAAATATCTTCAACTGTGTTCTGAGGATGAACGAAAGTCTTAGGGGATTGGAACAACATGAGGGTGAGTAATTAATGACAGAATTTTCATTTTTGGGTGAACTAACCCTTTATGGTTGGCTCGTTTAACGTTACCTTAGGCAAGCCTCTCTGGTATATCACCGAACACAGTTAGTAATAACTATTTTCATGTCTGCTTTTGCACTAATCCCTCTATTTCAGGGATGTCAAACTCAGAGTTTTGTTCCAACCCTGATTCAACACACATATACCATTTAGCTTTCAAATTAGTCTAAAGACCTTGATTAGTTGGTTTAGGTGTGTTTAATTAGGGTTGGAGTTCAACTCTGCAGGGCTGCTGCCCTCTAGGAATTGAGTTTGACACCCCTGTTCTATTGTCATAAGATCTGCACCCAAAACAGTGGCGTAACTACAGACAGTGCAGGCCATACTTAAGTCAAATTTGATCCACTGCAAAGCATTAAAATGGATTACTGGCAGGGACTAAAGATTACTAAAGATTATTGTGTTTTAATCTGATCCCATCACCCATAATAAAGATTCAAATGATTGAATATTGATGGTGTAACATAATTTTACTAAAAATAAATTTTTCACCAAAGATTCTGGTTAATTTAAATCACTTTTGGCATTTCATAATATCTCCCATATTTTATGACAAATATAAATATAAACCATATAAAAGCAAATTATCATACTGAATAAATTACAAATATTAAAATATTGAATTGATTATAGATAATAATGCCATGTAATTATAATCTAGAAATATCCATAAATATCTTTATTTTTTCCTTCAAATAAGGCCGTAGGGCTTTAAAGGAACTGTGCTAATGACCCCTGTTGTTCTTTATAAATCCACTAAGCTAAGAACACATTAAAGCTCAAATGAAAAGCATTAACTGTGCTCGAAACACATACTTTTTTTGTTTCTCATAAACTGTACCCACTTCATTCTGGGGAGAAAAAATAAGTTCTTAAGTAAGAAAAAATTGAATTCCTGCATTATCAAATATATATGAAGTTAATAATACCTAAGACAGAGAGTGAGATGGAGAGAACCCAGACAGTCTATGAAAACATGAAAAAAATATCCAAGTAAAATGTTTAGAATGACTGTAAGAGGCCAGCATGGAAAAACACCAGTGCTCCTCACTCAAGCAAAACTTCAGGTATGTGTGCCTTTAACGTTTTAGGAGAAAACTGTAAAAAAAAATTCAAAATTTGATTCATATACACAAGCTGCACAACATGGATGTCAGCCGGTTCCAATACCAAAAATCTATGTAATATGTATAGCGTCTTATTTAATAAAGCGATGTAACAATAAATGAATATAAGATTTAAAAGTCTGTTATTTAACATTTCAAAGCTCCAAATGTGCAATGTTGGAAGCTCCATATGCTTACTTGTGAATGGTGTAATGACAAATGAAGAAGAGCGTATCGAATATGAGCATGCATGAGACACATTCCCTGAAGGCATGGAAAGAGGACGGCGCTCTCTCCGGGAAATGCGTGCGCCGTAACGACACAAAAAGCGCAGTAAATGGTAAAACGCCAACGATGTATTTCCATAAAATTCGAGTAGCACATCGAAACCACCGATGCAATCCAACGACTTCACGGCTTAACCTGTACTTTTGGAGCCATCCCACATGTGGACTGAACACATCCAGAAGCATGAAGGGAGCAGAGAAGATGAGATGAGTGCTGAAAGCTGCGCACACGCTAAAGTGGGGTGACATGAGGAGCAAATGACGTTCCGCATATATGAAGTCCCAAATCCACTGAAGAAATCTATCGCCTCCGAAAAACAGTAAGAAGACAACAATCATCCTTGTGAACTACTATTGTTTCTACATAACCGCAGATGGGGCAACAGCAGCGATGATGTGCTCCAGATGGGCTGTCTTTTGATGGGAACCGTTTTCACCGTGCAGTGTGAAGATCACTTTCAGTCTGACACAGCTTTATACAGGCAACGGGAACTGCTGCTCTCCTCCTTTGTTGCGACATCTGCTTGAGGAAGGATGCCACTTTTTAACTCAATTCGCGTACTAACGTTATGTACACAAAATGCACAAAGTAACAGGGAATATTGCAAATAATATATTTATCAATTAAGCAAATAATATAAAACATTTTACTGGCAACCATCACATAGTCACACCTCCCAGTCTCTTTAATTTAACGAAAAGTCGAACATAAACTTCCAACGTTAGGAGAATTGGCATAGTCAACGCCCACTGAAATGTTAGCATCCTCAGGTCTTTCCAAACTTGTATGACTTATTTTCTTCTGTGGAACATTGCAGTTTTTGAGAACTTTTATATTTTGATTAATGTCTAAGTGTTGTTTTTTATTCAGTGGAAGTCAAGGACAGCTCTTCAGACTATCTTTTTTGTGTTCCACTGAAGAATTATAAGTAAATGATGACAGCATTTTTAATTTTTAAGTACTGTCCTGTTTCTGTTTGGGGTTTTAGAGAACACTGATAACTATGCATTGTTTAACCCACACACACACACACCCACACCACACACACACACT